>OX421314.1:28603021-29228021 GCA_949125395.1 Diaphora mendica
CCAAAAATTTAATAGGTGTATAATTGTTTAAATTACTAAATTAACTTACGGTATTTTCATATAAATCTTATCAAAAATAATGTTTAAATTTAGAAAATTAAAAAAAAATACTAATTAAGTACTCAATAAACTGAAAATCTCTGGTAGGGGTGCATACGTCCAAAAGCAAGGCTCGCCATCTTAGGATTGTGCAGATAACCCAGTAAATATCTATAACTTTACTGGGGTTTCTGCACAATTCCAAGATCTGACTACACCTTTATGTGTCTATATAATGCTATAAATGCTACTCATTTTCTTTTAAACTCTTCTGGGTATCAAATCGTAATGCGCTGTCGGATCTCTCAAACCAAACATGCTTTTTTCGAATTTCACAGGATAAGGACTTTGTTCAGCCAAGGTAAAACGATGTAGCAGCCAAGCAAGGCCAACTTTCACTTGAAGTCGTGCAAATCTGGAACCTCGAAATAGAAAAAGAAAATACTCAATATTTTTAAACGACTCCTTCTATAATCCAAATAGCCTGGAACATTAGTCTTAGTTAAATACTAAGACTACTGTTCTGAATAGATCGGCGTCTGTTATACCTACACTCTCATATTTTAGACGAAGAGTTATATTATAAACAAAACATAAAATGTGCCGTTTTATTCGACTCGATTTCAACTTAGTCCATAACTGCATATTCTGATTTAGTAGATTTTTCGTACACACAAAAAAGCTATATGACAAAAGCAGTGTCATTAAACACTATTTAAACTATAGGCAATGGCTAGCGATTTGTGATTCAATAGTTTTACATTGTCAATAACAATATAAATATTTACTTTTTCTTTTTTTTATATATATTATTATGAATATGTTTCTCGTTGATAACTCATATCACGTCGATTAAGTACATTTGGCCTAGTGGTTTAACGGTCACCACGCCGTTTCCTACTTCGCCAAGTGTCGTGGGTTCAAATCCCACGTAAGACAACACTTTGTGTGACCCACAAATTGTTGTTCTGAGTCTGGGTGTTCTTTGTGTCCGTTTCATGTATGTTTGTAAAGTAAAGTCCCCCGCGACACAGGATTTTTTCCTAGTGCAGGAGTTGTCTTTAAAAAAAAAAGTACTTATTGGAAGTCGATTAAATTATTTCATCTCATAAATTGATATTTGTTATCGCTGATGTAGAAAAACAAAATGTATGTAAATATAGCAGTTAACTTTTAGATACTTCAGAAGCACTTTTTTTTTATAAGATTGTTTTATATTGCAAAACACATTGCATAATATACAAACATTATGCAATACAAATGCAATTTAGTATTTATAGATATATGTACATTTTTCTTTAAAAATATATAGATACTTTTTCAAATATTTTAACATTCAATAACTCACCAATACAAATGCGGTTTCCTTCTCCGAAAGGTAGATAAGTGTAATTTTTAATTTCATTTGAATTATTAGGTCCAAATCTATCAGGATTAAATTCTTCCGGATTTGGAAAATACTTCTCGTCTCGGTGAATCGCAAACACGGGCGCTAGCACGGTATTACCTTTTTCAATTTTCACTCCACTTGGTAACACTGTGTTTTTAGTACATACTCTTCCAAGAATACCTATTGGTGGGTACTTTCTCATCGCCTCGTTCAATACCATATCTAAATATGGCATATTTTCAATATCTTTGTAAGTTATTTCATTCTTTCCCGGTTCAAATATGCTATCTATTTCTTTATGTAATTTACTAAGAACTTGTTGATTGGAAGAAAGTTCAAGTAAAGTAAAATGCATAGCATTAGCTGAGGTGTCAGCTCCAGCTATGAAAAAGAAAAATGCTTGACCGGCTATTACTTCGTCAGTCGGTACAATCTCATACCCAGTTGAAGGATCCTGCATCACACCATTCTTTTGGATTTCTAAGCATGTTTCTATGAAATCATGACGTTTTGTAGCATTGTTTAGCCTTCTATCAGCAAGTACACTTTTTACAGCACCGACAAAAAAGTCTTCATGCTCACCGAAAATCTTCAATTTTAGAAAACTGAAGAGTTTTGGAAATATATCAGCTATAATAATAGAAATGGTTGTTTTAAACGATGGTTCAACAGATTTCCATGCCATTTCCAGGAAGGGTGAGTTCATCGTGTTTTTTGTTTGAGTATCAATACCAAATACCGAAGCCCCTATCGACGCCGTAGTGTAGGTATACAAGGCATTAAACGGTTTTTTTCTCATGTTTTCATCAGTTTCCACCAATGATACGAAATCTCGGGCACATTTTTCTAAAATGTAAAACATATTCTTGAGTTTTGCGCTTGTGAACACTGGTGACAATTTCTGTCGCATCAATTTCCATCTTGGAAAGTCACACGTAAATAGAAGATTATCGGCTAAAATATCATTTGGATTCAGTTTCAATACACGACTGTGAAAACTTTGGAAATCGCCAGCAAACATGGCTTGCAAATCTTCTTCGTTTTTCACAATTAGTGAAGGAACACACCCTTGAGTGGTCCCAATGTAAGGTGCATCGTACTTATCGTAAATGTCTTTACATATTTCAGGGAAAGAGCGTTTATCGAATAGAAATTTGAACAGCAAATCTTCAACCTGAATAATATTCTTTTTCTTCCAGTAATTACTATTCTTAGTTTTTATGTACACGATCACCAATACAACACATAGTATAAACAACAAAATATATAACATTTTGTCCGATTAAAGAAAAATTTAAAAGTTATTTCGTTATGATAATCACGTTTTACAGCGGCCGTTGACACAGTATCGCGTTCATTGAACGACTAGACTACAAGTATTATACTCGTATCTATCAAACATTGCAATCTTATATACTTGCTTGCTTCTGACATCATCGTATGTATTTGTTCGATTTGATTTTGGAATCACTACTTCACCGCGTGATCGACATAATGGGTATACAGGTGGTTCAAATAGGCTATCATATTTTAAGGTAAGTAATATTAGGGTCACACGGTTTAGGGTAAATTCAAGAAGAGGTAATTTACAGTTAATATTTGAAAACTAAAGAATTGATTTTGTTCTGGATACATTTTGAATTCGCATATTTGATAAAATATATATAAGTAATGTATATGTATTTACAAAAAAAATAATTATAAAGTATTACATTAGTCAATCTAGGTTCAATAGTACAAGATCTTCTTAGAAAATGTAAATTAATACTTAAATAACTCTGACACCTGATAAAGTTTTGACCACATTAAAAGAAAAAAAGTGGTCACACATAAAAAAATTTACATAGTAATTTTTGACATAGATTTATAATTATCTTGACAAGAGCCAAGTAGTGTTTGTATTAAATACGAGTTTTTGCCCGCGGCTCCGCCCGCGTGTATGTCGGTTATCGATGCGAATAGAACCCTATGTATTATTCTGATGTATAAGCTATATTACTGTAAAGTTTCATCCAAATCCGTTCAGTAGTTTTTGCGTGAAAGAGTAACAAACATCCATTCATCCATCCATACTTACAAACTTTCGCGTTTATAATATTATTAAAGAAGATATAGATATGTTATGATAAGCATGTACATTAAAAAATGTTGCATGTCAGAGAAGACTGACGAAATATGTTATTTCTTTTAATATCTCATTACCACGTTTGTACCGTATTTCTGCAAATCAAAATATCATTTCATTTCATAGATTCAAACTAGATGTCATTGTGTGTCAGTGTCAGAAAATATTTATTATTCTTTGATATGACGTTCCCAAAAATGTCCCTATACTATCCATACTAATATTTTAAACTCAAAAGTAACTGTCTTTCTGTTACGCCTTCGCAGTTAAATTGCTGCATCGATTTCAATAAAATTCGGCGTGAAGATACTTTGATATTTGAGGAAAGACATCGGCTACTCTTTGCCTCTATAACCGACATACACGCGGGCGGAGCTGCGAGCAAAAGCTAGTTAACTATAGTGGTTAAATACACACATCAAAAGTATCTAGGGATCAACATATGTGTCTAGGGATCAACATATATTTTTGCAATAACTTTTCTCCTGATTGATATTAATTAAAATTTTCTTTAAGGATTGATCAAATAAAGTGTTTTCGTTTGTCACAGTAACGATAAACCAAGTCACCTTTGCATTAATAAAGAAATTTGCCATTTTCCTAATAAAGGGATTTTTGACATTTGAACCACTAACATCACGCAAAAAGGAAGGAAAAGAGTCTGGAAATTTCTAAGAACATTGGGAGTTGGAAAGTCTCAGCATGACTCTATTCCTAAAAATTTAAACATTGATTTACTCAATAAACATTTCACTACCTCGTCTAGTATTGATCAAAATACTAAAGCTAATACTCTAAGATATATTTCTTCTACCTTAACTCCCAACTACTCACCTTTTGTATTTGATCAATTGTCTGTTTGTGATGTTAGGAAGACCATTCTAGCGATCTCGTCGAACGCAGTTGGAAGTGATTGTATCAGCCGAAACATGATTCTTCCTATCCTTGACGAGATTCTACTCACCCTATGCAATATCCTGAACCACTCCGTGACAAGTGGTGTTTTTCCAACTGCTTGGAAAGATGCTCAACTAATCCCTTTACCTAAGAAAGCTAAACCCTCTTCATTTTCTGACTATCGGCCTATATCCATTTTACCTTTCCTATCTAAAGTGCTCGAACGTCTCGTCCACTCTCAACTGACTAACTTCCTTTCCAAAAACTCCCTACTGAACCCCTTCCAATCCGGCTTTCGTTCTGGTCACAGCACTACTTCTGCGTTGGTACACATCACGGATAGCATTAGGCTGGGCATGGATAGTGGAATGATCACAGTTCTCACCTTGCTCGATTTTAGCAACGCTTTTAATACTGTAGATTTTCACATCCTGCTCGGTATACTACGGTCTCTTAACATATCTCCAAGGACAATTGATTGGTTTCATAGTTACCTGTCTGGTCGTCGGCAACGTATTTGCATTGAAGACTCAAAGTCCTCATGGTGCGGTGTTTCTGCTGGTGTACCACAGGGTGGCGTTCTATCTCCTTTACTCTTCGCGGTTTTTATAAACTCAATCTCTAATCAATTAAATTCTTTCTACCACCTTTATGCAGATGATCTGCAAATATATACACAAGCAAGGATTAACCTGTTACCGGAAGCTTTCAACACACTTAATGCTGACTTGCGTCGTATTGGCGAATGGAGTCATAATTATGGCCTCAAAGTTAATCCTGTAAAGACCCAGGTGTGTGTTGTTGGCAGTCCTGGGATGGTCTCAAAAGTTAACTGGACACAACTGCCTCAAATACAATTCGATGGCACCACCCTTGAGATCAGTACTAGTGTCAAAAATTTGGGCATATACATCGATAGTACTCTATCTTGGGGCCCACAGATACAAGAAGTCAGTCGTAAGATTTTTGCTTCTGCCGGGTCTCTCCGAAGACTGCGTAACTTTCTTCCGAATGCAACTAGGGCTGCACTTGCACAAGCTCTTCTCCTCCCAATTCTCGACTATGCCGATGTCAGCTATCTAGATCTCACTGAAGCACAACTTGATAAGCTTGAGCGACTACAAAATCTCTGTATACGATTTGTATTTGGCTTGCGAAAATATGATCACGTCTCCGAATTTCGTCAACTGCTCAAGTGGCTTCCGATTCGCTCTCGCCGGAATACTCATATACTCACATTTCTCTATAACATCTTGTTCAATCCTAGAGCTCCCTCCTACCTCAAAGAACGATTCAAGTTCCTTAATGACACACATGTAAAATGTCTAAGGTCATCCGAAGACTTGACGCTGGAGATGCCTCTACATTCCACAAAATTTTACGACCAGTCCTTCACTGTTCAAGCTGTACGCTTGTGGAATGCACTGCCTGTAAACATCAGGAAAGCTCAAACAATAAGTAGATTCAAGAAGATGGTTCATGACTATTATGCATCATAATTGAGTCAGTCAGTCAAATGTAATTTAATGAAGTAATTTTATGTATTGATTTGTATGTTTATTTATTGGTATGTATAAGTATGTGTTTTATATCTATGTGTGTATGTTTGTATATATATATATATATATATATGTATATATTTATGTGTATAGATATAAATTTCTTCAAACTCAATGCACATTCAACTACTACTGTCTCCCTGAAATATTTGATCCATCCTAAGGTTGCCTGGAAGAAATTGCTTTTAGCAATAAGGCCGCCCTTTGTACACTACAAATCGGACTTTTTTGTGTATTCTTATTTAATTCTGTAATATGGTGTGCAAATAAAGAGTTTTCTATTCTATTCTATTAAAGTTCGAAAAAAAGACTGAAATAACAGTTTTCTTTAAAATTTTATTAGGTAACTTAAACAATTAATAATCCGTGTTTCTACCGCGAACACTAACAACACAAGAATCGGTTTGGCATACTCAAAATGAGTTCATCCAAATCACGCTGTGGAATGGCCGCCCATGTTCGTTGCAACAACAAAAAAAGGTCTTCTTGCGACTGGATACCCTCCATATTCGGCAGAGCTCTTCTCTGTAGCATATCCCATGCATGCTCAATCGGGTTCAAGTCTGGCGACTGAGCAGGCCAGGGCCAAAGCCACATCTCAATCTCAAGAAATCCGCATAAAAATGCTTGATCCCTAGACACTTTTGATGTGTGTCTTTGCATGCATGTGTGTCATCAACAATCTTTGATAATTCGCTGATAGAACATACGTTTATGAGCTTTTTAAAAAAAAAACAAAATTTAACTATTCCCTAGTTTTTGGACACACCTCGTATATATGTTACCGGCAATCAGTATAATTCAGGTATTCCATACAATACCTAGGCAATGTCATCATGGGGCGTCCAGACAATGTATGAAATATTACGAACTAGTGGTTGCCCGTGGCTCTGCCCGCGTACATGTCGGTAATCGCGGCAAATAGTAGCCTATGTGTTATTCTGATGTATAAGCTACATTACTGTATAGTTTCATCCTAATCCGTTCAATAGTTTTTGCGTGAAAGTGTAACAAACATCCATCCATCCATCCATACTTACAAACTTTCGCGTTTATAATATTAGTATAGAAGATATTATTGTCCATTTCATACATGTTCTTTACAATTCCTAGGGATTGTACAGAATACCTACCGATCCACCGGCAATGTGTTAAAATAATAGATTTTGGTCTGAATATTTATGAAATTTATGTAACTACATTCCTTTTCAATTCATAGACTTGTCAGCACAACCACCACCACCAAACGCAGGTGAACATTTATTTTTGGAAGTTGTGATCTATCATACTAAGATACTACTAGGTGTGTATACACCACCTTGAGGTAGGACAATAGTATTATTGTCCTACCTCACGTATAAACTTTTTGTCATAATTTGAACAACTCTAAGAATGTACAATACCGCTTACAGTCACTGTACCATTGTGGGAGATTTTAACACATGTCTGTTAAAAGGTGATCATTGATTTTCCTCCTTCTCCAGTATAGTCGAGTCATGTGATTTGTCTGTTCTCCCTTTGAATGCTATTCACCACTTTCCTAATTCTACTCCACCCCTTCTAGACCTCATACTTGTTTCCTCCCCAAATTCTGTTGCTAAGCATGGACAGTGCTCAGCTGATGAATTTTCCTACCTTGACCTAATATTCATCACTTACAAACTTCGCCCTCCTAAGCCTAAAGCTAAAATCTTTATGCAACGCAATTGCAAGGATATGAACATGGAACCACTCCGTCGGGATGCCGCTGGAATCGATTGGAATTTGCTGAAATCGAGGACAAAATGAACTTATTTAATGTGAAATTAAATACCCTCTATGACATGCATGCGCCGGTTCTGGCTGTGAGGCTAAAACATTTACTTGCACCGTGGCTGACAGATGAAATAAAAAAAAAAAACAAATAGGCTGTAGCCAAAAGTAAGTTCAAATCTCGGCCAATACCTAGCAACCGGGAAAAGTATATGTGGAGGAACGGGTGTAATGTCCCTCCAACACAAAGGGAGGATCCTTTAACTAGGCGAGGTGATCATGCCTGGCGGGCCAACTGCCCAACGGTTGATGTTGGGATGTTGTATATATGATAATCGTCGCGAGAACTTCTATTGCGCGATTCAAGATTGGTGGTTTCTTAGTTTCCTTCGTTACTCCGTAGTTCGATGTATCTTCGGAAGATGGCACTGTAGTATGTTATGTTTTTGTTGCGCTGTAGGAGGAGGTTGCCACAGTATACATATAACCATCCGTAACATCTATAGTAACGCTTGTAGGAAAGCACAACGCCAACATATTCATATTTCGGTCGAGAACGGAGACCCAGCTTAAATTTTTTAATAACTTAAACATTAGGAGTTAGTAAGTCGCATTTATGCTCAGATTCAAAACAAATTGATATCGAGTTGCTGAACCAACATTTCTTTTCTTCGTCTTTATTTAGCCAGACCAGTAAGGCAAATACCTTACAATATCTTTCTACACCTCCAGCTGTTGATTACCTACCGTTCTGTTTTAATCAACTAACTGCTTGTGATGTTGAGAAGTGTATTATGTCCATATCTTCCAATGCTGTTGGGAGTGATTATATAAGCCGTAACATGATCGAACCAATTCTTAAAGAATTTTTACCTGCTATATGCCATATCCTAAATGACCCCCTTTTTCCGCACTTTCCCCGAGACTTGGAAAGAAGCAATTATTATTCAACAACCTAATAAAAAAAGTAAATACTAAAACCCAACTACGACAAAAACGACGCTGAAAAAGTATGAAACAAGTTTTGAAAAGCCGTAATCCCACGTTACATAAAAACTTAAGATAAGATAAGTTTATTCACATAAAACATGCGTTAACAAGATGCCATATTATAAAATATAGTTCAGTACTTAAAAACATGTTTTGCCACATTTTTTTATAATAATAAAAATGTCATGTCGTCGTAATACATCACTGACAAATATTAAATAAAATAAATACGTGTGGCACTCGGGGACTGCCGCGTTAAAGCTATTGCATAACATTTTTTATCAACTTATGCAATTATAATTATTTATTTATTTTTTATTGTATTTTTTTCTTTGAACTTATATACTTATGGGGCGCACATGCGGTGAGTGTGGCATTATAAAGATATGATAGATACCTATACACCTATATACTTTCTCATACCCAGACTGGAGCAGCTCGTCAACGAATCTGTCTGTCTCTGTTAAGTTCGGAGCAGCTCGTCTCGATCCGTGCGAGCTTCGGCTGTCAGGTTTTATTTTCGTTACGGAATTTATTGATTCAGTCGCCACGCTCAAAGGCCGTGATTAAAGCTATGCAATAGCTTAAAACAATAATTAAAAATAAAAGTAAACAAAAAGTCACAAAATTTTAACACATACACAAAACATTATGAGGCTTAATTTATAGCATCTGCCAAATACTCCCCAATACTATAGTAGGCATTCTGTATCAATATTTCCTTGAGCTTATGTTTGAATTTGTTTTTTTGAGGTCTTTATACTGTGTTGGTTTTATTAATTTTATTAAAAAATTTAGGTGCCATGCCAAAAAAACTATTGCTCATTAGAGCAATTTTAGCGGTCTGTATACAGTGTAGTAGTAGTATTACTGTCATCACGCCTGTTACGCTTGACTACGTTTGCCAGGCGGGGGATCAGTGTAGGGTTTGCTTTCACGAACATGCACACTTCTAGAATATATAGGCTTCAGGTAGGGTGTGTAATAAAATTTGGTAAGTCATTAATATGTATATTTAATAAATAGTAGAGGACCCAGTGCGATTCCTTGTGGCACCCCATATGTTACATAGCGTTCACTAGATACGTGCGTTAATTCTTCTTTCCTCTTTATATCTATTCTCGAGATTGCCGTTACTTGCTTTCTGTTTGATAGGTAAGATTCAAGCAGTTTCAAGATGTTTACTCAAACCGCATAACATTCCAATTTTTTTTACGTACTATAACACTTTAACAACGCGTGACTATGGCTTTTCAAAACTTGTTGTTGTTGAATCATTTGGATTAGATGAGTCATCTAGTTTTAGGTTAGGTTAGAACTGTGACCTCTCCAGATTCCCTGTGTTATTGTTGAATCATTTGCATTAGATGAATTTGAGTGGACCTGTTCCGGTAGATAGCACATTGCCGGCTGCAAATTAGGCATTGTATAGAATCCCTGGGCAAAGTATAAATAAATAATATTTCACACATTACCTTGGTACACATTTTAGGTATTGTATAGAATACCAGAATATACAGATTGCCGGTAACATATACATTTTCAGCTTTGGTTTGATAACGACATAAGAGACTGCAATAATAGTACTACACCCTTTTATCACAAGTCAATGCCAAAGACGATAAAAAAATTGAGAGATAATACCTTTATTACTGTGCGTTATGTGTTTATTTTTGGAAAACCATTTTTTTTATCTGTTTAGATAACGTGACAAAATATTTCATAATGAATAAAACAATATTGAAATAATAGGTCTTTACCTATGAAATTGCCGTTTTGTATGCAATAAGTGAAAGTACTTATTTTTTCAAACTTTTTTATTTCTGTTATTCGAAGTAATCACCCATGCAATCGACGCATCTTTGCCAATGCATTGGCAGTTTATTGATGCCCTTCTTGTAAAAATCAGCTGGACGGGAGGCAACAAACTCTTCAAAGGCATTTTGTACTGCCTCTCGGGAATTGAATTTTTTACCAAATAAAAAGTTGTCTAAATTTTGGAAAAAGTAAAGATCGGTAGGTGCAAGGTCTGGTGAGTATGACGGATGAGGGAGAGCTTCCAACCCCAGCTCTTGCAGCTGCTTCACGACAACGCGCGACCCCATACTGCGCAACAGACAGTCTCCAAGCTGCAAGAGCTGGGGTTGGAAGCTCTCCCTCATCCGTCCTATATATCTTCGTCTATCATATAACTTCGAATAACAGAAATAAAAGAGTTTGAAAAAATAAGTACTTTCACTTATTGCATACAAAACGGCAATTTCATAGGTAAAGACCTATTATATTTTATATTAGATAATTTTTTTTTTATGCCAAAGTGGGTCTAGTCTGTCTAATAGTTAGCATAAGCAGACTCCAAGAGTGATGGTTACCATATTCATGGCAAATAAAAACAATGCAACAACGCAGCATCGTGACTCACGGTTATTGTTGTACCTTTGAAATCGTGGGTAACACCACAAGGTAAAGCTAGTCTAAAAAAAGTAAATTAAGCTACTCCTCCATCAGCTATCAACCAATGAAAGTCCCATCAAAATTGGCCCAGCTGCTCCACAGATTAGCCTGATGAAACAGACAGACAGAAAGATAAAAATTGTAAAAACTTCGATCAATAATATTACGATTATTATTACAATATTATTGATCGAAGTGTAAAAATGTTTTTTTGGTAGGTATATGCATTTAGTAAAAAGTGGTTATTTTAATATTGCAAACAGACACATCAATGTTATTAACTTGTATAGATAAATTAGCCCCAGGCACAAAACAAATTTTAATAATGAAATGATGATGACAAATGATGAAATCGAATCCACGACCTCTGACGTTACAGTCATGGTTACTAACCACTAGTCCAACATACCTACAGATATCTTCTATTACTATTAATGGGAATGTAACGGATCATCATGAAACTTTAGAGGACATAGAGAACATAAAAACTTAGAAAGAGGCATTAGAAGTAACATAGGATACTTTTATTATGCGAACGAAGCCGCGGGTAAAAGCTATTAAAAAATAATGTTGAGACTAACAACTTCTTCTTCTCCACAAAAGAAATCGGACTTGAGTCTAAGTAAAATGGACTTTATTTATGTTAATACCAGCAGAACATTACTAGCTGACCCGGCAAACGTTGTTTTGTCGTAAATATAAAACGAAACTAGGGGTGGGTCACCCTTATCAATTAGGGGTATGAAAAATAGATGTTGTCCGATTCTCAGACCTACCTGACATGCAGACAAGATATTATAAAAATCGGTTCAGCCGTTTCGGAGGAGTTTGGTAACAAACACCGCGTCAAGAGAATTTTGTATATTAGATAATGTTTAGCAGTCACCCCATCTCCGTCGCTTCCTACTACGCTAATAGTTGTGGGTTCAAATTCCACATGGGTAAATTCCTTGTATGATCCACAAAGTACTGAGTATTGTGGCGATTTAAGCCTTCATGGTGCAAAGTTATGCAACCTCTGCGTCAGATTGTGCCACTGGCACATGGAAACTCCTGTTTGAAGCGAATATTCTAAATTGATTTATATAATATAAAACTTTGTTTTCTTGGCTGAAGAAGAGGAGATACACGTCAGGGGTCGCGGAGTCACGACCTCCTGGCAGTGAAACATATTGTTTACCTATATTGTGAAATACATATCTTGCAGTAAAAGCGTATTATACGTTTAGTCGTGTCGTTATTTCCCGAATTTCAGGTACATTGATCCTCTGTCTACACATAACCCCCACAGTATTATGAGATCCACAATTTTTCGGAGTCTGGTTGTTCTATGTGTTCGTTTTATGTACATTCGTAAAGTTCCCTCCGATACGGCATATACTCCAAGTGTGGGAGTTAATTTTTATGAAAAAACAAATAGTCGAAAAGCAATATTTTCTGGAAATTTAAAATATTGCCAATACTACTGCATATGGCTTACCCTGTAAAAAAGATATCAGATCTCATGTAGAACCAAGCTACTGAATCTACACGCTCCAACTCTACCAACCCTAACTTCACCAACTCTACATTTCAGTAAAAATTTATGGCTTGGCTGTTTCGTTCAAGATCAAGACATGTTTCAAAAATAATTATTTTGTCTGTAACCACATAGTCTGTACGAGTATGAAGGATTTACTTTAATTATTATTTATTCACAACTTTTATTGAGGTATTTAATCTTCTTATATGTTTTAATACCTTATACTCGTACTGTTTCGTTGCATGCTAACCTTTATCTATGTTTACTTTCAAGTTAATTTACTTTGTTTTTAACCCCTGACGCAAAAAGAGGGGTATAGTTATATATATAAGTTTGACGTGTCTGTCTGTTTGTCTGTCTGTGGCACCGTAGCTCGCGAACGGATGAAGCGATTTCAATTTAGTTTTTTTTGTATGAAAAGTGAGTTACGTGCGAGTGTTCTTAGACATATTTCATGAAAATCGGTTGAGTCGTTTAAAAGTTATGGGGGTGAAAGTGGGGAAGAATAACCGAATGTTTGCAAAAATATAATTGGCATATGATTACTCGATTAAGTGCTTGAGAAGGGGGTTTTTTAAATTTTGAATTTTAGCTTGTTAGTCCAAGTGTTCATTCTTATTTTATCGTCATATATTATATTCTAGTGAACATAGTATATTAACGGACATCTTATATGTTCAGTAGTTTAATGGACATGGTTGTATATAGGGTCCATGGTGGGCAGGATGTCTAAGTATTTTGTTTATAAGTTATATTGTAAAACTTAGTTTTACCACGTCTCAATAGATGGCGTTGATCACGTTTTCTGAATCGCGCTATTAAGATATATCAACATGTATTTATAGGGATACATTATTAATAAAATTGTGTCTCTGTTCTGAGTGTGGTTCTTCGTTTTAATTCATGATTTTTTGGGAAGTGTAATGATTTATGTTTCGATTACCGTGGAAAAGTCATGCTTGTACGCAATTTAGGTGGTTTGGCCAGAGAGACAAAAACAGTCTCACAAAAAATTGTGTTATGTAATTCCTTCTTTTTATACCGAACATGGTTGTTATAAAGTACAAATTTTTGATCGCATGTATCTTGGTTATCTCGGCAAAAAGTAGCCTATGTTTGCTGCAACTGCCTCTGTGGCGCAGTGGTAGCGTATGCGACTGCTGTGCTTGAGGTCTCGGGTTCGATTACAGGGTCGGACCGAATGTTTGTATGATCTGTAATTACTTGTTTCTGAGTTTGGGTCTTTTCTATGTATAGTATGTATGTATTTACAAAAAAAACGTATATATGTATTAATATCAGTTGTCTAGTACCCATAACACAAACTCTGCTTAGCTTGGGACTAGATGGCGTTGTGTTAGAGGTCCAAATTTTTATTTATTTATGATCTTCGTCAAGAATCAAAGTATTTCCATGTCTAAATTCATTGACACGCTGCAGCTGTAAGGCGTGAACGCGTAATGGACAGACATAATAACTTTAGTATTTATAACATTAGTGGTAGTATGGATTGTACCGGTGTTGTAATCTTCACGAGTCCTTCATCCTATATATGGTAATGATGCTGAAGCTGGAAGATGGCCATAGGAACTCTGCAATAAAAAGACATAATCCCATCGAGTCTATGTTTATTTAATTTATCGGTGGGATACAAGTCATATGCTGGACATAGTACCTCAAAATTGGACTTCACGAATGTATCACCTAAAACATAGTCGTGGCCTACGTTTACATAAAATAATATTAAAATAAATTAAATTAAAAAGCTTTTTAAAAACAAGCTTTTACTGGAATGCCCCGAGACGAATCAAACGAGTCCAAACTCAATGATGTTGCGATGTTTCCGTTCACCTTTCAGCTCCAGCATCAGATCAGCTCCATGTCATTATAATATTGTATTGTCACGCTGTATACATATGCTTGGAAAATTTCAGCAAAATCAGTTGAAGATATCTACTTTAAAATTGAGTTGCAAGCTTCCACCCGAGTTGCAAGTTAATAAAAAGCTTGTAATAATTAAAGGCTACAATTGATTTCTAATCCCCAAAAAAAGTATATTTTCAATTTTCCTGTGGTATTTTTGAAAGTTAAAAACCAAACCTTTAAAAATCACTCACTATTTACATTGCGAATAAGTATGTTCCTTTCTGATAGGTAAGAAGTCATAGTCAAGAATACTATCATGCACGCCTTTATTTAAAGTTATCATCATCGTCGTTGGTCTAGTGGTTTGCGTAAGCGACTGCGGATCAAGAGGTCTTGGGTTCGATTCCCGGGTCGGACTGCTGTTGGGTTATTCTTACCAGAAATTCTTAATAGCAGCCCGGAGTATGGAAGATAGGGGATTTCCCGTTCCAGTTAACCTTTAAATTCAGTTAACCCTCAGGGTTGTGGAGGTCCCATGCCAGTCGCTCCGTGTAAAAACTGATATTCAGGTAAAACCGGTAGAACTAGTAGCCGACTCCAAATCTTGGGAAAAATAAAGGCTAGGAAGAAGAAGTTATCATCATCGTAATCGTCATCATCATTTGAGCCGAAAGACGTAGACTGTTGGATATACCCCCCCCCCCCCCCTTAAGACTCGCTACAACAACTGGCCCTGAAAACGTAGGGTGATGAAGACCCCCAAGAAGGTGATCCGACGACCTGGTGAAGGTAACGGGACGCCATTGAGTGCTATAATTGCATAGCTAGATAATGCTAGGGCCGTTTGCTATATTTTTTTTTTTTAATATTTCGGACATCTAACACACAACGCCATCTAGTCCCAAGCTAAGCAGAGCTTGTGTTATGGGTACTAGACAACTGATACCAATACATATATACTTTTTTTTTTGTAAATACATACATATTATACATAGAAAACACCCAAACTCCGAAACAAATATTTGTAGATCATACAAACATTTGGTCCGACCCAGGAATCGAACCCGAGACCTCATGATCAGCAGTCGCACACACCAACCGCGAGACCAACGAGGCAGTCATTCACATTCACATTATTTCATTAATTTATCATATATTTTAATTACTTCGAACGGATTCTGAGACTTTGTAATATTTATTTAAATACACTGTTGACAGATGTAGAGTAATACTTGTTTATAAGTAAACAGCCAATATGTAAATCCTATTTCATAAGGTTAAGACTTATGTCGGAACACACATTACAGACAAAATAATGCAAAAACATAAACAGTCAAAAACATCACTGCAATGGACAAATAATCTAAAATTCAAAATTTAAAAAACCCCCTACTCAAGCACTTAATCGAGTAATCCATCATCATCATCATACGCCAATGATATTTTTGCAGACATTTGGCTATTCTTCCCCACTTTCACCCCCATAACTTTTAAACGACTCAACCGATTTTCATGAAACATGTCTAAGAACACTCGCACGTAACTCACCTTTCATACAAAAAAAACTAAATTGAAATCGCTTCATCCGTTCGCGAGCTACGGTGGGGCAGACAGACAGACACGTCAAACTTATAACACCCCTCTTTTTGCGTCGGGGGTTAAAAATGATCGCTAGCACTTCAAGAAATTGACGCTTGTATTCTGCCAATGTTAAAGTATAAACACCTAATTTTATCTATACTAATATTATAAACGCGAAAGTTTGTGAGTACGGATGGATGGATGTTTGTTACTCTTTCACGCAAAAACTACTGAACGGATTTGGATGAAACTTTACAGTAATATAGCTTATACATCAGAATAACACATAGGCTTCTATTTTCCAGGATATCCGACATATACGCGGGCGAAGCCGTGGGCAACCACTAGTACTTCATAATCTATACATCTAAATATAGATTTATTTAGATGTGTAGATTTAGACAGACACTCCAATTTTATTTATTAACCGACTTCCAAAAAGGAGGAGGTTCTATGTTCCACTGTATGTATTTTTTTATTTTTTTTAATGTATGTTCACTGATTACTCCGTCAGTTGTGGACAGATTTTGAATTTTTTTTTTGTATTCGAAAGGGTATGCTTCCGAGGTGGTCCCATTGCCAGCATATCAGGATCTGATGATGGGATCCCAGGGAAATCGAGGGAAACCCTCATTTTTTATAGGCACATACTATGTTTTTCGTATATTTTCTGAAGTTACACCGGTATTTGCGTCTGGTAGTCATCATTTTATGATGATGAGCTGATGATGTAAGGTACAACTCCTTAACGGTTAGGAGTTGGAGGATAAATCTTTAAATATCATATGTATATATGTTACCTTTAGTCGTATTCTTTCAAATTATTTAGGTAAGCTGATGATGGAAGGTGGAAGGTACAACTCCTCAACGGTTAGGAGTTGGAGGATAAATCTTTTAATTTCATACGTATCTAAAGAGCTTTTTACTAAATGCCTATGCATGTATTCAAGGTACATTTACCAAGATAACATTTTTTACGATTTTTGTCTGTCTGTCTGCTTGTTCCGGCTAATCTCTGGAACGGCTGGTACGATTTTGACGGGACTTTCACTGATAGGTAGCTAATGATATAAGGACTTAGGCTACTTTTTTAGACTAGCTTCACCCTGTGGTATCACCCGCATTATGACAATTACCGCGTGTAGCACAGCGGGACTCAGCTAGTCAATAATATAATCATAACATTGTACTGCATGTGGGTTGTGGTGTTGGTTTGCTTTCTACTTCTCTAATGTAAGGTTTAAATGTCTTTACCTTAAAGCACAATAAAAAAATTATTTTATAGATACGAGTATAAGCCACGATTGCTGTTTTCAATAACGTGGCACTTGTTATTTCGGAATTTAAGAATCCATTATTTACTTATTTGTAAGCATTTTAATAATACGAGTAATCTTTAAAACTAGTAGGTATGGTCTTAGCTTCTGGTTGTCAATATTCACCATAAACCTATTGCCGTCTACTTTCAAAGGCAGGCTTTCCCTAAGGAGCACCAACTATACCGATTTAAATCAGGTAATCAAATAAAAAAAGTTGTGTGGTGTCGTGGGACACTCGATAGGAACGAAGTTCATAATCAAAAATACAGATGGCGCTATACAAAATTTTTCGTTCACTAAATAAATAAATAAATATTTATTTAATTTTTTTAAAATACATACATATTATACATAGAAAAAATCCAAACTCCAAAAAAACAAATACACACATCAAAAGTGTCTAGGGATCAAGCATTTTTATGCGGATTTCTTGAGATTGAGATGTGGCTTTGGCCCTGGCCTGCTCAGTCGCCAGACTTGAACCCGATTGAGCATGCATGGGATATGCTACAGAGAAGAGCTCTGCCGAATATGGAGGGTATCCAGTCGCAAGAAGACCTTTTTTTGTTGTTGCAACGAACATGGGCGGCCATTCCACAGCGTGATTTGGATGAACTCATTTTGAGTATGCCAAACCGATGTTCTTGTGTTAGTGTTCGCGGTAGAAACACGGATTATTAATTTTTTAATTTACCTAATAAAATTTTAAAGAAAACTGTTATTTCAGTCTTTTTTTCGAACTTTAATGTTAGTGGTTCAAATGTCAAAAATCCTTTTATTAGGAAAATGGCAAATTTCTTTATTAATGCAAAGGTGACTTGGTTTATCGTTACTGTGACAAACGAAAACACTTTATTTGATGAATCCTTAAAGAAAATTTTAATTAATATCAATCAGGAGAAAAGTTATTGCAAAAATATATGTTGATCCCTAGACACATATGTTGATCCCTAGACACTTTTGATGTGTGTATATGCAGATCAAAAAAATACATTTGAAATTTTCCCCCGTTTTTGTAACATTCTTCATTGGTGCTCCGCTCCTTTTGGTCTTAGTGTGATGATAGCCTTCCTCGATAAATGCACTATCCAACTCTGAAATAATTTTTCAAATCAGACCAGCGCTTCCTGAGATTAGCGCGTTCAAACAAACAAACTCTTCAGCTTTATATAATAGTATATAAGTATAGATAACGCCGTCTAGTCCCAAATTAAACAGAGTTTGTAATCTGGGTGGCATTGATTGTTAAAATTTCAATATTCATAATTGTTAATAAAAAATTGTCCGTGTGATATCATTGATACATTGATCGTCTTAATACACGCATACTCTATCAATCAGCTTATGATGCTACTAGCTGACCCACGCAACCTCGTTTGCGTCTCCTATCGCCCGTAGCTTGATAATTTTCCCCCGTTTTTGAAACATTTTTATTGGTGCTTCGCTCCTATTGGTTGTAGCGTGATGATATTATAGCCTATAGCCTTCCTCGATAAATGTACTATTCAACACTGAAAGAATTTGCTGAGATTAGCGCGTTCAAACAAACAAACAAACTCTTCAGCTTTATATAATAGTATAGATATGGCGATTTAGAAAAACGATGCGGTAGGTGCATTTAATAAAATTGCAACAAATTAAGTTATTGCTGAAAGGACCTACTTCTCTTCTATTTATATAATTTATTTATCGCTTCAGGGAGGGAAAAATAAATATATTCGGTATTGATTTCTTAAATCTTTAATTAAATGTATTTAATGTATAAATGAAAGAAATACATGATTCATTTTAAATAAATATTTCAGACATCTAGCACACAACGCCATCTAGTCCCAAGCTAAGCAGAGCTTGTGTTGTGGGTACTAGACAACTGATATAAATACATAATATACTATTTTATTTTGTAAATTTATACAATATATTATACATAGAAAACACCCAATTTCCGAAAAAAGTATTTGCAGGTCATACAAAGATTTGGTCGGACCCGTGAATTGAACCTGAAGCATAGGTTACCACTACGCAAACGAGGTGGTCAAATTTTATATGAATCTAGTGTAAATCTAATGTAAGAGATCGGCTTAATTTAGTAGGTAAATTTAACAAAAGTAACATAACTGACTACTCAATAAACTCATGACATTGAAATTTTTAATCTTATGTAAACAAAATTTAAAAATGGACTGAGCAAAGGTTTTTAATGAAATGTGTGATCAACACTTACAAGTATAACACAAATAGCTGATGTTGCTTGAACAGAAAGTGAATTTTGTGCCAAAAAAATTTTCAGTGTAGGTTCCCATTCCTAAGCAACAAACTATTTAATGGCTTGTGATATCGATTTTGTTTAGTTTTTACCCCGACGCAAAAAGATGGGTGTTATAAGTTTGACGTGTCTGTCTGTGGCACCGTAGCTCGCGAACGGATGAAGCGATTTCAATTTAGTTTTTTTTTTGTTGTAGGTGAGTTACGTGCGAGTGTTCTTAGACATGTTCAATGAAAATCGGTTGAGTCGTTTAAAAGTTATGGAGGTGAAAGAATAACAGAATGTCTGTAAAAATATCATTGGCGTATGATTACTCGATTAGGTGCTTGAGTAGGGGGTTTTTTAAATTTTGAATTTTAGCTTGTTTATTTTGTCAGACGTATATTTGCATTGATTCCATTTATATCGGTCTTTTCTTATTTTTGCCTCCTTTGATTTTCCATTTTAATTTGTCAATGTCAAAACAAGGATTCTCCATTAAAATCATATACTTGAAATTGTTTTTCCTTACGTTATTATTTTATTATTGTTAGGAGGTTAAAGAGTTGACGAATCGCCTGTTGGTAAGTGACGATCTGCACCCATGGAGATCTGCTATTCAAGGCACACGAACGGTATAACTCCGGTGAAGTTACGCCATAATTATGTGCTAAATGCATGACTCACCAACGCATACATTTACAAGATTACTGCCCTATCCTAATAATCTGACCACACTTTTACATCTTTTATGTTTTTAATGCTATGTTACTCTTGTTCCTTTAAACTTTTCTGGGTATCAAATCGTAATGAGCTGTCGGGTCTCTCAGACCAAATATGCTTTTTTCAAATTTCACAGGATAAGGACTTTGTTCAGCCAAGGTAAAACGATGTAGCAGCCAAGCAAGGCCAACTTTCAGTTGCAGTCGCGCAAATCTGGATCCTGAAATAAAAGAAAATATACTCAATAAATTTTAATAATGTAAATAGACCTCCAGATAATTTAAATACTAAGACTTGTGATCTAAATAGATCAGCACTTTTATGAACTGGGTGGAGTTCGAATCTTACGTTAGCTTAGATATTCCAGGGACTCTCAGATTTTAAACGCAGTACCTATGTTATACTACGGGTAATGACTTTGTGCCGACTTTCTTGTTATGTCGACTTTACTGAAATATCATACATTTTCTTTATGACGATTTCATGAATTGTAAAACTTGGTGCTTTTATGTCAACTTTCACACAATGCCGACTTTTTTAACTTTTCTCTTATTTGGTTCGGAAAGCCGATAACTTAGATTAGCATACTCTTAAGAATCACTACGATGACTATTTGTACAGTCGTATTCAAATGTCTTGTAAATACTAAAACTTAGCATTGTTGTATTGTAAAGTCGACATAACAAGAAAGTCGGCACAAAGGTCATTACCCTAAACTACACCTAAAATAAGTCGTTTTAGCCTACATAGATACATAACTATAAATACCGATTCAGTAGATTTTACATGACAGTGACAATAAACACGATTTAAACTATAGGCAATGGCTAGTGACATGTGATTTAATAAGTTTGTAATGTCAATTATAATAGATTTTGATAGAATATGAATAACTTTATCTGTTTGCCTACATATTTATTAATATTGTTTCGTTGATATCTTATTGACGTCATATCATATTGATCTAGTACCCATTGGAAGTCAACAATAATTTTTTTCGTCATATATAACAAGTAGTCCAGAACCTTTAAATAGTCCAGAAGCCCTTGTTTTGTTTTGAAGTTGTTCTAAATTGCGAAGGAATTTGCATGGAAATATAAAAAATATATGCGCCATTTAGTATAAAATAAAGAGGTACACTTTCCTTTAAAAATGTAGAGATTATTATCCAAACATTTTAACATTCATAAACTTACCAATACAAATGCGGTTTCCTTCTCCGAAAGGTAAATTAGTGTAATTTTTAATTTCATCATCACAACCAAATCTATCAGGATTAAATTCTTCCGGATTTCGAAAATATTTCTCGTCTCGTTGAATTGCAAACACAGGCACTTGCACGATGCTACCTTTTTCAATTTTCACTCCACTTGGTAACACTGTATCTCTAGTACATTCTCTTCCAATAACACCCACTGGTGGGTACTTTCTCATCGCCTCATTCAATACCATATCTAAATATGTTAGATTTTCTATTTCTTTGTAGGTTATTTCACTCTTTCCTGGTACAAATATGCTATCTAGTTCTTTATGTAATTTATTAAGAACTTTTTGATTAGAAGAAAGTTCAAGTAAAGTAAAATGCATCGCGTTAGCTGAGGTGTCAGCTCCGGCTATGAAAAAGAAAAAGGCTTGTCCGGCTATTACTTCATCAGTCGGTACAATCTCATATCCAGTTGAAGGATCGTGCATCACACCATTTTTTTGCAGTTCTAAGCATGTTTCTATGAAATCATGACGTTTTGTATTACTGTTAACCCTTCTGTCAGCAAGTACCTTTTTTACGGCACCAACAAAAAAATCTTCGTGATCACCAAAAAGCTTCAGATTCAGAAAATTAAATAATCTTGGAAACATACCCGCCAAGGCGACAATACAGTTCGTTTTAAAAGATGGTTGTACAGACTTCCATGCCATGTCTAAGAAAGGTGAGTTCATTGTGTTTTTCGTTTGAGTATCAATCCCAAATACTGAAGCTCCTATGGACGCCGTAGTGTAAGTATACAAGACATTAAATGGTTTTTTCCTCATGTTTTCGTCGCTTTCCACCAATGACACGAAATCTCGGGCACACTTTTCTAAAATGTAAAACATATTTTTGAGCTTCGCGCTTGTGAACACTGGCGATAGTTTCTGCCGCATCAATTTCCATCTTGGAAAGTTATCAACAAGGAGAAGGTTATCAGCCAAAGTATCATTTGGATTAGTTTTTATTCCACGTCTATGAAAACTTTGGAAATCTCCAGCAAACACGGCCTGAATGTCTTCCAAAGTTTTCAAAATCAGCGAAGGAACACACCCCTGAGTGGTCCCAACGTAAGGTGCATCGTATTTATCGTAAATTTCCTTACATATCTCAGGCATAGACCGTCCATCGAACAGAAATTTGAACAGCAAATCTTCTACCTGAATTATATTCTTTTTCTTCCAATAATTGCTATTTTTTGTTTTTATGTATACGATCACTAATACAATACATAGTATAATCAATGAAATAAATAACATTTTATCCGATTACGGAACGATATTAAAAGAAATACTTCTTAATGATTAACAGCGAGCGGTCGTTAGTACAATATCACGTACATGTAGTGACTGAATTTTATATTGTAGTCTGTCAATACTTAGCCGATTTTGTTATCTATCTGTTTATTCGAGTCAATTCAATAATAACTACTTTACCGCGTGATCGATGTAAACATTACATTTTCGATTTTGTTTAGTATACAGCAGATCGAAAGCTTTATTTAAAATGCATGTTAAGCGTGAATTGTCAATTTTCACTTTAATTTATCGATGAAGCGAATACATAGGCAGATAGTTAGTGCAATACAAGGTTTATACATCGTTTATCTGTGTTATTTTTATAAATATAACTGGCTTTTTACCCGACTACGGCAAAGCCAAAGGAGGGTTATGATTTTGACAGGCTATGTATGTATGTATGTTCATTTGTTCCCTCATAGCTCCTTAACTGCTTATTAGAACTGGACAAATGAGGTATCGTTAGAAGCGTCTTGATCGTCTGCTGGTTATAGGCTATATGACGTGTCGCTGAATCAAATGTATATAAATAAATAAAATCGAAACTTCTTTGCTATGTTTATGTCTGGATCACTGAGCTTTACTTTTTATTTCTTTTTAAGTAAATTTTCTAAAATGAATCCTGTCTAGGTCGATTTATTGTCCTGCTAAACCTGCATACTAAATTTCATGAAAATGGTTGTAGCCGTTTCCGATATTCAGTTTATGGAATTGCTCATTTAAAGGTACTAGATTCGATTTTTGATTATTTTCCATAAATAATGTATCATATATATCTAGCTATTGACGCTATTTTTTACCTGCGTAAATTACTCTTTTATCGCAAGACGAATACAATAATAAAAATCATTGTGTAATAACACATTTAATTATATGCAAATATTTTTATTTCTGGAAGCCAAATGATTGTTTATCTATTTGTTGAGTTTATCGAAAGGCTCATTAAATTAATATGTTTACATGAATCGTTATTTTAAGTACATAATTAACTCATTATCTTTTATTAAAATGTATTGTCTGCTACAATATTATTATTTAAAACAAATTATGATATTAAAAAAAAATAACAAAATAAAAACCGACTTCAAGGTTCGACTCGATTTCTCTAGGATCAGATCTTAGTGTCCTTGTGGTACCTTGTGGATTAAATTTTTTTTATCAAAATCGGTTCATAAACGACGAAGTTATGCGCGAACACATAAAAAAATTAAAAAATACGGTCGAATTGAGATACCTCCGCCTTTTTTTAAAGTCAGTTAAAAAGAAGTACAGTACAGTAAAATCATTACCGTTATTTGTATTAAAACTGTAAGAGGATAGTCAAGTCCGATGTACTGGAATGTAATTTTGTCATAAGAAAATAATGTGTATAATATTCCCTACGCTGTCGATGATAGTATTTAACCATCAGAAGTGGTAATTTTACTACATCTTTTATGTTGGACAGTCTGTCTGAACATAACACCCTCAATTACATCAATAGTCTACCGCGCTCTAACTCAAGTCCTTTTCACTTCGCTCCAGTCCCAGAAGGAGAAATAAAGAAAATAATCCTATCTATCAAATCCCAAGCGGTTGGTTGTGATGGCATTAGCCGGAGAATGATCATCCCATTAATAGTTCACCGCCTCCCTGCTATTTCCCATATTATTAACTTCTCCCTCGTGTCTGGCACATTTCCTTCTGTGTGGCGTAAGGCGTATGTACGTCCATTGCCTATAATTCCTAATCCGACTCTTCCCAATCATTTTCAACCTATTTCTATTCTTCCTTTTCTCTGCAAAGTGCTAGAAGCCTGTGTCCACAAACAGTTTTCTCGCTTTACTTATTGTAACAACCTACTCAGTCCTCTTCAGTCTGGGTCGAAACCAGGCCATAGCACAGTTTCTGCCCTTCTTAAAGTGACTGGCGATATTAAGGCGGGAATGGAGAATGCTAAGGTGACTACCGTGGTACTGATTGATTTTTCCAATGCCTTCAATACTGTCAGTCATGAACTCCTCCTTGCTGTCCTATCCCATTTCTCAGTTTCTCATGAAGCGCTGGACTGGTTCTCTTCTTACCTTCGGGATCGTCAACAGTCAGTCAAGATGGAAGATTGTTCCTCTAGCTGGTCTTGTCTCCATGCTGGCGTCCCCCAAGGCGATATTCTTTCACCTGTTCTCTTTTCAATCTTCATTAATCTCATCACGTTAATACTTCGGTGTTCCTATCATCTTTATGCTGATAACTTGCAATTATATTATCAAACTGATTTGTGCGATGTATCGTCCGCGATCTCGATCGTAAACAGTGACCTGGCGGCCATTAAACACTGGTCCGATATGTTTGGCGTATCGGTAAACCCAAACAAATGTCAGGGTATCATCATCGGAAGTAACCGTCGCATGAGCCAGTTAGACCTAGCTTCACTTCCACCTCTTATTTACGATGGTATGGTTATCCCATACTGTGAAAGTGTAAAGGACCTCGGATTGTACATCGACACAACTCTCAGCTGGCAAAAACAAGTTGCGTCTGTGTGCCAGAAAGTCACGGGCTCGTTACGGACTCTCTATAGGCTTAAGAACTTTCTGCCAGTGAAAACCAAGGTAATGCTTGTCCAGACCCTAATATTCCCAATAATCGACTATGGTGACGTGTGCTACTTTGACAATCTGTATTGTCAAAGCAATTTGATCTGCTCAATAAGCTTACCCGTCTTCTCAACAATTGCATTCGATTCGTTTTCAACTTACGGAAATATGATCACGTGTCCGAGTACCGGTCTTATTTGAAGTGGCTTCCAATTCGCCAACGTAGACAGACACGGGCATTAACTACCCTTTATTCTTTACTCTTCTCTTCAAGCTCTCCTTCCTACTTAACTACTCAATTTCAGTATCTAGGTTCAAACCACACTAGGAACCTTAGGTCTTCCAACAACCTACTTCTACAATGTCCCACTCACCGCTCTCATTTTCTACACTCAACCTTCTTCGTACAAGCTGTCCTACTATGGAACGAGCTCCCTCTCGAGGTAAGGATGGCTAAAACTAGGCAAAGTTATAAACACTTGTTGCGAAAACATATCCTACACACCTTATTTTATCCACCTTGATATCATCATGCTCTCCATTTAGAAATTATATTGTATATATGTTATATGTATGTATGTATTTATATATGTATTGGTATGTATGTATATATATTAGCATGTAAGAATAGGTATTTAATATGTATTTGTTAAGTGTATCTACATAAATTTAAAGGTTTGATTGTTTCTTATTGAGAAGTATATATACATTTTTAGTTTTGTGCATCTACCGTGTTTTAGCTCTGCATCACCCTAAGGTCGACTGGTAGAAAATGCCTATGGCATTAAGTCCACCTTTGTCACTGTTAATGTGCATAAAGTATAAACAAATAAAAAAATAAAAAATAATTTGATGAGAGGCAAGTAGTGATAAAGCTTGTATTAAAACCAGAAAAGTAAATCATTCAAGATGTTCATGATAATAGCTTATTAATAATAAATGTATTTTTTATTAAAAGCAAGTATTTTCTAAAACCATCTCACTTTCAAGTTCTGTGCATTTTGAGAAGAAAGACCATTTTGGGATGCGTAATTCATTTTAGTGTTATTAAATCATTCCTTTTCTGCCTTTTTGATGTGTGAAAACGGCCGGCGGAGCGCCGCGATTTCAAATTTTTGTTTTATTTTTATTTGTTTTGTTAATTGTATTGTTATTTATAGTTGAATTTTGTATTTAATAAAAAATATATTAATATAATAAACAGTCGTTTTATTTTATACCAAACAATTTAGATTTTTCACTTCTGCCAGGCGTCCCGTGACAGCTCACGTTTTTTTATATATAATATCATTTTATATATAATATCAGTGTTTTCTGCTAATTCTTTTTACAGAATTAGAAAGTTTTTGGTGGAATTTCAAATTGCTCCGTGAACTTCAAACAAGACAGATCATTTTACGAGTATAACAAAACTTATTGAGTCCATGACCCGGCGTTATCTTCCAAATACTTAATGTGTCTGTTACATTATATAAATATCAACTAAGCAACTGTTAAAAAATCGGCTGGTTAGTATCATTTTTTATGACCTAGCTATCGATATTTGTTGGAAGGATCAAACCATGCATTTTGTAGGACAAATATTTCATAAATTAATAAATATTTCGAACATCTAACACAGAATGCCATCTAGTCCCAAGCTAAGCAGAGCTTGTGTTATGGGTACTAGACAACTGATAGAAATACATTATATACTTTTTTTTTGTAAATACATACATTTTATACATAGAAAACACCCAAACTCCGAAACAAATATTTGTAGATCATACAAATATTTGTTCGGTCCGACCAGGTCCAGGTCCGACCCGGTAATCGAACCCGAAACCTCATGATCAGCAGTCGCACACGCCAACGGCGAGATTAACGAGGTAGTTGATTAGAGTTTGTTTCCATTATGTAGTAATGTTAGTTAATATTTATATAATTTAACAGCCACATTGTCCTAGAAATTGCGTGTTACGTTAACACGGCCCTTAGATCAAAAGTTTTCTTTCCCTGCTAGTCCTGTTAGTTCTCACAATAGATTTTTTTTAAGGTTAAATGTAGGCCCTCAACAAAATGAAGCCACTCACGAAAAATTTGCTTTTTAATGGGACTAATCCCGCCCACACGCCCACCACTGTAACTCCTGTACACCAGGATCAACAGCGGTGACCCACGAAAACACCGAGTTATGACACTCGGGAAGTCCCAGGAAAAATTTAACTGTCTTGGAACCCCCAACGAAATTAATCAGAAGAAAACTGGAGGAGTTGGAAATATAATAAGTCCACTTCCCTCCTTAGCAAAGCGGGAGACAAAATGGAGTCAAAATAGGCAGACGCCTTTTTCAAACCGGGAAGCACCACGGATAAAAAATATTATGGGTCCTAAGTGAGCTATATTTGATTTCTATAGTATGTATGGCAGAATCGCTTAAACGCACGGAAATTCACCGCAGTTGACACAAGATCCCCATAATATACTACCCCAGACGTCATTTGTAAGCTATTTAGCATCATGTTACGTTCATTGTACCAAAGACTACATTCCCAGAGGATATGATGAGCCGACTGTTCACAGCTAGAATCAGGTGTTGAGCATTGACAAAATGGTGAATCGACTAATTGTAATGAGTATAGTTTGCTCTTAAAGTTACCGTGGCCTGTAAGAAATTGAGCGACACAGTGATCTACCTCGAGCCATGTCCTTGACAACCTTTCGCGAACAGATGGAAAGAACTGGTAGAGGTGGCGCCCATTAGATGATTCGTCCCATCGTTTCTGCCATTCATCCAAGAGGTCGTTATAGACATTGGATTTTTGTTGAAACAATCTTATGATTTTACCGCGGTCTCGTATGCCCAAAAAATCGCATTCCATGTCTTGTAGTGTGAAAAATTAGCTTGATAGTAATAACTTGTAAAATTTGTTCCGGGGAACCCGGACTACTACATTTTTTTTGCGGTAATACTAAATTATAAAACTAAGCCCCTGTGTTAAAAGAAATTATCAATATATTTTTTGCTTTTGAAAGTTTCTATTTTACAGTTAGGCCTCTTCCAAGGCATAGCACAGAGCCCAGTCTACCGCTTTTCGCCGCCGGCCCTCTTACGCAAGTCAGTTATGTTATTAAGTCAAGTCTTATTTTATTATTGTCCAACAGTGGACATGAAATGAAATCATTAATTCTGCACTTAGGTTACATTAACACTTTTGCAAGTTAAACTTTCTTTTGAGCAGATGAGTTCGGCCTTTCCTAACTGGACTAGCCCTGAGAAGAAAGGACGAAACAAACTCAGGGATCATCGTCTCTTTTAAAGTGCAGACAATATTCTCAAATGCAAAAGACTGTAGCACCTAGCGACATTATGAAATATTATTCTACATCACAACAAGAATAATATTTCATTACAACAGCCGTTAGCTGCGCGCACTCACCGTTC
Source organism: Diaphora mendica (assembly GCA_949125395.1). Lineage (NCBI taxonomy): Eukaryota > Metazoa > Arthropoda > Insecta > Lepidoptera > Erebidae > Diaphora > Diaphora mendica. The sequence goes on from OX421314.1 coordinate 28,632,028, forward strand.
GACGCGATGCTGTTACTATGCGCCACCTCGCCGCGCCAGTCAGCCGCACGCTCTCATAGCGAATCCACGTTGCTTGGCTACATACATTTGCTCTGTGCTTACGCTTAATATCTAAGTGCTTATTGTTACTGTAGTGATTGTATTTTCTATTCTTCTTCTTGAAACTGTAATTACCTTCTTGCCTTTTGTTTCGCGCCTTGTCTAATCCCTTCTGTGAATTAAATAAGTGTTAGTTAAATCTGTGTGTGTTATTATAAACTTACCTATACGCAGATGGACGAAGTGTAGATAGTGTATGTAGGACAGAATACATAAACTACATACCACATAAATCACAAGACATTATTTCAATAAAAAAGCGATAATTACAATTTGAGTCACAATTACAATAATCAATAAAGATAATTATTTAAAAAACAAAAAAAATGTCAATAGCAATAATTTAAGATGAGTTTGTTTCAAACTACAAGTTACGTCACATCAAAATAACTTTAAACATTCAAAATAAACAGCATGTGCAGAATGGGCAGCGCAATCAAAGGCGGTTTTATTATCAAGATATTCTGCTATGGTATAATACCCCTTTGTGGATAACTTAGATTTAATGGTATTCTTAAATTTCCTTAATGTCAAATTCCTAATATCAATAGGGAGTTTATTGTAAAAACGTATACCTTGTCCCATAAACGAGTTGCTTACTCTGTCGAGACGAGTGACGTGAACACTAAGATTATGTTTGTTTCTGGTATTAACCGAATGAACACCACTGATTTTAGGAAACTTTGATATATTTCTTTGAACATAGATTAAATTTTCGTATATATGTTGTGAAGATACAGTCAGAATATTTATCTCTTTAAATTTGGAACGGAGAGAAACTCGAGGGCCTAATTTATAAATGGCTCGTACGGCGCGTTTTTGTAAAACAAATATGGCATTAATATCTGCATAGTTATCCCAGAGTAGGATACCGTAACTCATTATGCTATGAAAGTAACTGAAGTAAACTATTCTAGCTGTATCAACATCAGTTAAATGTCGAATCTTTTTTACAGCAAAAGCCGCTGAGCTTACCCTACCGGATAGTTTTTCTATTTGGAGACCCCTATTGTAACTTAGCGTCAATAGTAATACCTAAAAATACAGTAGATTCCACAGGATCCAACTCTAGTCATTTCAATCGAATATTGGTTGTAACATGCCTAACGTTTGGTGTAGAGAATTTAATGAATTTAGTTTGCTTCTTATTAAGGAGAAGGTTATTTGTATTAAACAATGTATAACATTATTTTTTTATTTATTTATTTATTTATTTATTACAATATCACCTTCACTATCATTACAGGTTGCCCTAATGCGATAGAGAGGCTAACTTACATTTCTAATATTATGTCTATTTCTTTACAAATGAATAAAGAAACATATATACAGTAACGAAATATAAACTCAAAAAAAATAACAATCTATCTTAAAATTAAAAATATAAAACAAAGTATTGCAACTTTTATGTCTTGTAACAAATTAAATTTACAAGACATTTTGCGAGTACACTCAATTGACACGAAAAAATATCTAAATCTTTGTGAACTTCGTTAATTAGATGGATAATTCGCGTAAGCGGTGCTTTCTCAAGTAAGTTAGTCCTGGCTACTGGCACAGCCAATAGAGGCGGGCGTCAGCGCCTCCACACGTAGCGGTCAGGCACGCACAGGTTCAGGTGGCCCAGTACCCCAGGATTATGTTCTAGACCACGTAGTAGTTTTATTACATACACAGCAAGCGTGTATTCACGTCGCACTCTAAGTTTGTAATATCCAACCATACCCAGCACAAACATACAACCCGGTCACATTATCTAGAGACCTGGCGTCGATGACGTCACGTTGCGTCGGCGCTCTGATATGGTGCGCAAAACAAGTATCCTCTAGTAGGATATTATTATAAACAAGACTTCCAACAAAACAAAGATTGTGTTACTTAATTAATTTAATGTAGGTAATATTATTATAATAATATTATCACTATCACATTAATTTTAATTTATCTATTTTACAAGCACACTGTAAATTAAATTGTACTATGAAATGCAAGAAATAAAAGGCTTTTTATTTTATTTATTAATATTATTATAATGATATGATTAAAATGATGGGAAATAAATGAAACAATCTTGGTTAAGTGGGTACAAGAAGTGTTTATTGCACAAAATTACAGACTAAAAATCTTCTTCAGAATATATGATTGGCTCGATGCCAGTCATTGTCTCATTATCGCTATCGCTGATCTCACTGTCCGAACTCTCTTCGCCTAGGGATTTCAAAATACTTTCACTGTCCCACTTCAAAGCAACGAAATAGTAACAAACATGTCCAAACTAAACCAAAATGTCTAAACTTAACAAAAATGTCCAACGTTGCAACAAAAACAATATTTTAACGTAACAGCAATAACAAAATAACAATAAAAGTCCAAACGTAACAATGAAATGTTTAAAAATATACCACGAAAACAAGTCGACGCGTATCGGCAACGAAAGTGCTAACCGTACTGACGCGCCGTGGCGAGCGCGGGGAGGTGAAAGGAGAACGGGGCGGGAGGTTCGCATTCCAGCGAGGTCTCTAGATAATGTGACCGGGTTGTAGTTGGGTACATCAATGGGAAGAACGGGTATACTCCGTACAGTTTTAAATATAAGTGTCTTGTAAACTTATTCTGAACCCGTTCTAACATGTCACAATATTTTACTTCATGCGGAGCCCAAATGACCGCACTATGTTCCAGGTGGCTACGAACTAATGCGTCATACAATACCTTCAGAGTTGTAATGTTGGTGAAACCATGAGACTGTCTTAGAACAAAACCGAGGCTTCTGTAGGCTTTCTTACATATATTTACATTTATTTATCATCATCATTAGCCCGTTGCAGTTCACTGTTTGATCATAATAATAATAAATAAGCATAATATCTACCTATATACTACGAATAGATCGTTTTATCGTCAATCATTGTATAAATTAAGAAATGCACTTTTTTAAAGTGAAAACTTCGTTAGCCGCGATGAGCATTTTTTGTTAGGAGAAAATCTTATGAGTTCGCATTAACGCGTCACCGACATGCTGACGTCACAAAAATTCTTTGGCCGCGTTGAGCACTTTTTGGTAGGGGAAAATCACACCTCACCCTTTAACTATTTTTTATTACAGGTAGATCAAGATGAATAGTTTAAGTAATCAATATATATAAAAATCAATGCCGCTTTTCGTTGTAATTTTATAGCTCAAGAACGACCTCACCTATCCAAACCAAATGTTTAGGCTTTGTTTGGACTATTTAGTAGATAGTTTATGTGAAGTTTGCACAAAATCGGTCGAGCGGTTCTTCATTTATCGACATACACGCGGGCGGAGCCGCGGGAAACAGCTAGTATCTTATGTTTATTTAGGTTCATATTGATATTGAACTCCTTGCATACGATTATACACAATACCACAGCGCCTGGTCTATTGCTTTTAGCATCCAGTCGCTGCCAGACGCGTTAAACACTACGTTTCACTCTGTACTCTGTGGTGTTCCTACGGGTCCACGAAGGAACAACACTGAGTGATGTCTCATCAGGTATCACACGCAGGCCTATGCCCAGCAGTGGACTGCTACCGGCTGATAATGAATGAAAAAATGAATATACAACACAACAACATATAATATACAAGAGTTTGTTTTAACCCTAATTATTACTCCTCGTCTTCATCTTGATAACTGTCTTCTGATTCTTGAAGTTCTGGTTTTTGAGTCTCTTTTAACCTATCTTCAGCGTCCTCTTTATTGTCCGGACATAGATCTCTCACAATCAATTCATAGTGAGCTTTTGAATCACGAAGAGCAAAGGCATGTCTTTCAAATTTTGGTTCATACGTCTTTTCGGCCAAGGTAAACCGTCTTAATAACCACGCTAGACAAACCTTTATTGTAAGACGTGCCATTTGTAACCCTGAAATAAAATTAAGTAATCCTTTAAATTGAACTATATATAATGTTGGTGTAAATACAACGAAAATAAAAAGGGATAGTATAACAGTGCAAGATTTACGATAATTGAAATCATCAACGTCATGTTAATAAGATTTTAGAACATTATTTAAAAATATTTTAAAGAGATTCATTATTGATCATGGCGTTTGCAATATTAAAAACTATTCTCGAAAAGAAACATGGCAAATGTAATATCCCGTCTATATATGACCATGGTAGTTTAAACCAGTACATTAGATTTTACAATATATGTATCTGGCGATAACAATACAATTTACTAGCTGTTAAGTAGTAGTAGAGTATTCAGAGCCCAACTTCCAAACTGTTATTAACTCCCTCGTTGGTCTTGTGGTTGACGTATGCAACTGCCAATCAAGAGGGTTCGGTTTAGAATACCGGGTCGGGCCAAAAGTGTTATTGAGTTTTTCTGATTATAGGTTAGAGAATAATTATCGACTTACCAACACAATTTCGATTTCCTTCGCCAAAAGGTAAATACGTATACTTCATTTCAGAAATGCTGTCTTTGTAGAATCTATTGGGTTCGAATAGATCTGGGACCGGAAAATAGTTATCGTCCCTGTGAATGGCATAAATTGGTATAATAACTGCAGTACCTTTCTCGATTGGCACATTGCTGGGTAGTACAGTATCTTTTGTGCATACCCTTTGTATAAAACTTATTGGAGGGTACATTCTTAGTGATTCACTGATAATCATATCAAGGTATTCTAATTTTTCAATGTCATCATAAGATAGTTCATCTTTATAAGTTCCAAATACGCCGTCGATTTCTTCGTGTAGTTTGTCTAAAATATGTTTGTTGTTCGATAATTCTAGAAAAGTAAAGTGGAGTGCATTAGCTGTTGTGTCTGCACCAGCGATAAAAAATGCAAAAGCCTGAGCTGCCAATCTTTCGGTAGTAGGTAGTATTTCACATCCAGTAAAGAAATCTTGCATCATACCTTTAGATTGTAGTACTACGCAAAGTTCAGCAAAATCGTGCGTTATTCGAAATCGTCGTCTTTTATTCTCCAGAGCAGTCTTCATCATACCAATGAAGAATTTTTCATACTGTCTATAAGTTTTTGATTCAAATGACTTGAAGAATTTTGAAAAAAAATTTGCAATAAACTTACGTGATCTAGTGATCAGTGATGGTTTTAATATTTGCCAAGACATATCCAAGAACGGAGAATCCATTTCACTTAGTTTAGATTCCATATCAACACCAATTATAGACGCACCAATTGATGCTGTTGTGTAGGAATATAAACAAACGAATGGTTTTGGCCTAACATATTTATTATCCTCTACTAATTCCACTAAATCACGGGCACATTTTTCTAGAATATAAAACATATACTTAAGCCTAAGGCTTATAAATTGAGTTGCAACGTTAAATCTTACTAGTTTCCATTTGATATAGTTGTCCATGAAGAGAATATTGTCAGCTAAAAGATCATTAGGATTTTTCTGTATCCCTCGTCCATGAAAACTTAGAAAATCATCTGCCAGAACTGCTTTAATATCTTCAATATTTTTCAAGATTAGAGTGGGCGTAGACCCTTTAAAAGTGCCAATGTGAGGTGTGTCATATTTATCATAAATGTTTTTTAATATCTCGGCAAAAGATCTTCTTGTGCACATATATGTCCAATTCAAATCATGTACTTGTAGAATAGTTCTTCTTCTCTTCCAATAATTGTGTCTTTTAATTTTGTACAAAATGACAAACAAAACTACACACAAACTCATTAATATATTAGTTAACATTGTCACACACAACCTGTGGAAGGTTACCTGATGGACTAAATTGTTATCATTAAGCTAGGTCATTTATATTTGATAAAACAATGCTAGTTAATAGCATGCACATTATATAATAATTAGCTCATAGATAGTTTTTGATATATGTTGATATTAGACCGGACGATGCAGGGATTTAAGCTACAGTGGATGCAGAAACAGAAAAACCTAAGTAAAAAAATACAACTTCTAATACATCATCATTACATTTGGAGTGACCTCTAAATTAATGAAAATTACCTTGACTGTAATTTAACTCTAAAAATTACGAAGTGCTTTGTACCAAATGAAAAAAACATTAAATTTAATGATATATAAACTGTTGGGATACGTTTTATTTACTTGATTGTAAAGAAACAGTGTGAGGTTAACATGTTTATGGAAAACGTTATCGTTGATAATAGTTAATTTAGTAAAGTTCAACATATATATAGATGGTCCGATTTTTTTTAATTATTTTATTTATCAAGAATATTATCAGATTTAAATATCACATTCATTTTCAGATCAAGTTCAAAACACATAAATATTTAATTTTATTCAATTAAACTAGACAATGATCGTAAGATGATATAGGGCATCAATTTGAAATTTTGGTGGGTACTGATAGCTTGTACTGGGCAGTGTTTATGTCAAGTATGAGACAACGTCGAACCTTCAGCAACTTATACAACTATGTTGATGTTATGTGCTCATACTTAAATTATATACATGTTAATGTCTCATGATAATTATAATTATGTTGATAACTTAACATAAAAAACGTTTTTGATGATACAACTGTCAATGACCTGTCATGTCAGTGTCATATGCCAATATGACACCGTAAGGACGTGCAAGTAGTTTGAAAGCTATCAAAATATTTTCTACGATTTATTTTTATAGTATTTCAGGTTTACTCAAACTGGTGATCAGTGTCGTGAGAGACTTCAACGTTCATAACAGGGACACAAAGAACACCTATACCCAGAACAACAATTTGAGGATCACACTAATTATAGGAGATGCCACAGGAGAGATCAAACCCACTTAGCCCAGCATGATGACCTCTTAAACCGCTTCGCTATTCATTCCGTCAAATCTCTTTATATTAATAAAATACAAGGAAAGCATTGCTGGCGCCGGTATTCGTGTGACCACCGTGTGCGGTCAAGTGGGGCCAAATGTGTCGACCAAGCCCAATTTAGATATCTAAAGGCAACAAGTGAGCTGCAAGGTCAGCAATGATACAGTACGATTTTGTTTCAACAAGTATTTTTAAAATTATCGAAATGGAAATCTCCTGTGGAATGCCATGGAAACCTGTGATAAAAGAATATAAAATTCTAAAACTGAAATTTAAATTTGATGTAAAGATTAAATTTGAATGTATCTTATAAAAACAGTTACAAATAAAAAAAACGAACATCTAACACACAACGCCATCTAGTCTCAAGCTAAGCAGAGCTTGTATTAAGGGTACTAGACAACTGATATAAATACATATTCAACTATTTCATTTTTTTGAATACAGGCACATTGTACGTAGAATACATCCAAACTCCGAAACAAATATTTGCAGATATATAAACATTTGGTCCGACCCTTGAATCCAACCCAAGATCTCAAATATAGCAGCAGAATAGGGGATAAGGTAAAACTTTTATTAGACTACAACACTATGGTATAACTAGAAGTATAAACTTATAAAAAAATCGTAAAAGATAACACTTCAACGGGACACAACCTGTATATGCTCAGCATTTTGTAAATAGTATAAATCGCTGGTACAAGATTATTTTCAACTAGTTTGTTCTTGTGTTTAATCGGCAGTCACCAGACAAAAATGTTTTTAACAGTTATATTATCTGTTGTGATATTAATAATTTTATTTGTATATTTAAAAGGACAATGTAATCAAAAGTACTGGAACAATCTTGGCGTGCATTTCTACGACAAAAGTAAAGCTGGCGGCCCATTCTGGAATTTCATTGTGGGAAAAAAAGCTCTGTTTCAAACTTTCAGTGAAATATATAATACTTGTGAAAATGTTCCCGCTGTTGGACTCGGATCCTTCTTTGACAAGGCTTTGTATGTTAAAGATCCAATAAACGTACAACACGTTACCCAAATAGATTTTAATTCATTTTATGATAGAGGTATTTCTATTTGTGACGAAGATCTCCTAGCTGACAATGTGTTATTTAATAATGGGCCAAAATGGAAATTGTTTAGAAAGAAATTGACTCCGCTTTTTACTAGTGCCAAGTTGAAGAATATGTACTACATCATTGATAAGAGCGCCCAAGACTTTGTAGAATTTTTAAAACTAAATACCGACAGACTAAAAGGAGACGCCCATTCTATTTATGACACAATTACACATTTTAATTCAGCGGCCATTTCTGCTTCCGTTTTTGGAATTGGAACTAAATCAACTTTTGAGTCGCCTTTTCGTGAAATGGTGGTAAAAGCTATTAAACCAACAGTAGCTCTTAATTTAAAGTTTGCAATAGGTGCGATCAGCGATAAATTGTATAAAGCATTAAATTTGAAGTTATTTGATAAGCATGAAAGTTTTTTCATTGGAGCTATGAAAAAGGTAATTAGAAATCGTAAGGATGAAGAAATAAACAGACATGACTTTGCAGATTTATGTGTAAAGCTCCAAAAAGAAGGAACAATGGTGGATGCTGACAACAATTTATCTATAGAGCCAACCGATGAAGTATTAGCTGCTCAGGCATTCTTTTTCTTTATAGCTGGCATTGAACCTTGTACAGCTAGTATGTTTTCGGCTATGATGGAAATGGGACGACATCCAGAAATCTTAAAACGGGCCCATGAGGAAGTTGATGCTATTTTCAAAAAATATAATAATCAGCTGACCTTTGATGCAGTTTCTGAAATTGAATACTTGGATAGAGTGCTAAGCGAGAGTATGCGAATGTATCCTCCACTCGGCTTCTTATCAAGAAAATGTGTACAAGATACTATTTTACCTGTTGGTAATATACCTGTTAAAAGAGGAGTCAAAGTATATTTTCCAGTTTATGATTTTCATTATGACCCAAAATATCACAACAATCCAGAAGTTTTTGATCCAGATAGATTTTTAAAAGAGGAAGAAATGAATGATATGACGTATTTACCTTTTGGTAGAGGTAGCAGAGTCTGTATAGGAGCAAGATATGCTCGTTTACAAATTCTAAGCGGCTTAATGCATTTTCTCAGACATTATACTTTGAAGACTTATGAGCACGAAGGAGGTATACAGTTTGAAAGAGCGCCAATGCAAGTGCGACTTACAAATCTATCTATAGAGTTTATTCCTAGAAGTTGAAGATAAGTTTAATAACCTCATATAGTTTTGAGGCTACATTAAATCAGGTAATTGATTATCAAATCAAATAGTGTTAGAACTTGAGATGTCATAAGTTCCTGCTATCAAGTCATAAAGAGTGGTTACTTGTTTTATAAGCATTAGAATTTTGTCGCCTTATAAACATATTTCGCAATTATCATATCACGAAACATAACGTCTGATTTTAAAAATTCTTGTTTAAAGAATAAGGTACAGTTTAAAATTAATAGTTCCAACCATTACACAGTTCTTAATATCCAAATAAATTTAATGATTTTATAAAATTACGAATCAGTGAATGTATCTAATCTAAATACAAAATGAAACCGCAAATTAAAAAGCTTTTACATTAAATACTAGGTTTGGATGTGGTTAAAATTACCGATTATTATTGTTATCATTAATTATGTTGACGTACGCAGTAATTGGTGCTAATAGAACAATTAATGCTCTTTTCTCTGGATACTCTTATGATAATTCGTTATTTGCTTTTGTAACTAACAAAATAACAAATGAGTTTAAGTTATGTGTCATTGTCAACAGCCTTTAATAGTTCCCTGCTGATCACACGCGCTGTGTTTCACCGAGTGAGTAAGGATACCGGAGGCCTATACCCCAACCCCTCCCCCATCCCCCTCCCCATCCCCAAAGGCTGGCAACGCATTTGTGACGCTTCTGGTGTTGCGGGTGTCCATAGGCGGCGGTAATCGCTTACCATCAGAGGATGCGTCTGCTCGTTGGCCCCCTATTTCATAAAAAAAAGGTTTGGGCGTATTATACCTTGTTGGCCAGATAGTTTGGTGGTTTGTTGACTGGACTAAAAGATGCAGAAGCATCACTAGGCCGCCATGGTGTGGGTCACAATGCTGCATTGTCTGCATTCACAATGAGTATGGTGACCACCACTCTTGGATTTTGCTTATGCTTTCCATCAGGCAGAGTAGAGTCATTTTGGCGGGCAATACAAAAAGAAAAAAAAAGGATAACGGGGTAGTGTCACTCCGTATTTTTGATTCGTCACCACACATTATAATGTTGTATTGGTATCTCTGTTTATAAAAACAAACCAATACAACATGCGCACTATAAACCCGATAAACAGGACGCGAACGTTTGACGTAGTACTCAAATTGGTGTTTACAAATATTACTAGCAGTTGGCTGGAACATTGACTTTTGACCTTGAGCGCTATTGCTATGTTATGTAAATACATTTTTTTGTATTTTTTTTATCATTTGTAACTTTATTAGACTGGCATGTTGATCTAGTCAGTTACTTTTTTTTTTAAATTTATTTATTCAAAATCATATTCACTATTCACTTTCTACATGCTCAAGTCTGCCAAACTGTAAGACAGTTTGTCGGCAGAAGTTCTCGCTTATATAAACATAATATAATATAGTGTATTGAGATACAAAGTTGGTTCCATTTATATAAAAAACTGTGTCAAGAATATTAGTTAACCATACTTACAAAGCTAATAACGGTCATTATTAAAAAAAGAAAATAAAAAGGGAATGTTACCCATTAGTTAGGGACATAACGAGAGGTAATATTTGTGAAGTTCATTTTTAAAGTTGAGAGGCCGTAGGTTGATTCGCATCTAGGTTAAGCAATTGAATGATGAACACGATAATTTATGTGTGTATTTGTGTTAATAATAATAATGTCTGTAATATATTTATATACCTTTATTTAGAAATGTTATAAGTAATTAAATTGCTTTTGTATTTATTGTTAGTTTCGAATAAAAGTTGATTTTGAAACTTTCATGGAAACTTATCATTTACTAGAATACTTTTTTACTTCAATGGTAGATTACTTCGAACATTGAAGTAGATGACATTAAAGAATTGTTCAATAACATTTAGAGTACCTACATCGTACTATCTACTACCTACCGTGTATTGCAGCGTATTATGCAGAAGTTTATTCCATTCTATCGTATCCATACATTGTAAGAAAGTTTTGCTTCGGCATAAATGGAGCGGCTCAAGCGGAGTGTTTCCCTCTCACTATGATCCCGGGTCCTTTAAGCGGGTGTGAAAAAGCATCTCACTAGGCCCCAGTGTGGGTCACAATGCTGCATTGTCATCATTCAAAATAAGGACGATGGCCACCACTCTCGGTATTTACTCATGCTTTCTATAGGGCAAACTAGAGTCATTTTGGTTGCTATCACATGAAATAGTGATATCATAGCCTCACACAAATCTGTGGAAGGCAATTGTTTTTAAATTTTCATCAATTTTCAACCGACTTCAAAAAAGTCGAATTGAGAACCTCCTCTGGTTCTCAATTCGACTTTTTTTTTTTTATGTTTGTTACCTCATAACTTTGGACTGGGTGAACCAATTTTGATGATTCTTTTTTTATTTTTGTAAGCTGGTGCTTCCCGAATGGTCCCATTTAAATTTGGTCCAGATTGAAGTCGGTTTTTTTTTTTGTTAAATTTTTTTTTATCAAAATTGATGAAAAATAAGTATTTTCATCAAGTTTATGAGACTGAGACTCTTGTGTTGCAAGTGACCATGGACGGCGGTGGTGACTTACCAGGTGACCTGTATGCTCGTCTGGCTCTGTACCATAAAAAATGATTTTTTGTTGTTAAGTATCAGCAAGTTTATGCATGCATATCTATGTATGTGTATTTATGTACATACGTATTGTTGGGTACAGTCAGGATTCAACAATTGAATGAAAATCGTTCTCAGGATACAGCCTTGTTTTAAATGCTTTAGCACACCTTTTCAATACAATCATCGTTTACAATCTTCACTTAATTACTACACTTATTACTCTGCAGGCATGTCAGAAACGTATGCACGTCCTACGGGCTCATGAGCTTCTTTTAAAAATAATCTTTGGCGCTGTCCTCGGAGGCGTGTGGCAACTAGTATACTTGACATTTTATGAGAATTGTTCTAAAAACCATTTATATTATTATAATACTAACTTATAGAACTTGACACTTCATGAGAATTATTCTGATTTATCATTTATATATATATAACTCTCTCTCTATTATAATTTATAACTCATCGAACTAAAAAGTTAATAAAATATTTATATAGGTAGGTTATATTTGTCTTTTTTTATGTAATAGGGGCAAACGAGCAGATGTATTGCCAACGAAATTAATTTATGTTTCTTACCAACTTTTAACTATATTTTTAATGTATTCTTCTTCCACCTCAGTTGGTTTTAGTACGATTCTATACATAAGCTTTTCCCAAACTCTTGCAAGCCTTCCTAGAATAAAAGTTAAAAATATAAAAGAGGAAGGTGACTGACATAGAGAGAGATCAACGCACAGCCCAAACCGCTGAACCTAGAATCCTAAAATTTTGCATATAGGTTCATTATTATTATTATTTTTTTTAAAAGACAACTCCCGCACTAGGAATAAATCCTGTGTCGCGGGGGACTTTACAAACATACATGAAACGGACACAAAGAACACCCAGACTCAGAACAACAATTTGTGGATAACACAAAGTGTTGTCCTACGTGGGATTTGAACCCACGGCACTTGGCGAAGTAGGAAACGGCGTGGTGACCGTTAAACCACTAGGCCAAACGTGCAGTCGAATATATAACGTAAGTTAGCACTAAGAAAGGATTTTTTTTAAATTCCACCCCTAAGGAGGTAAATCAGGGGATGAAAGTGTGCATGAGCGAAGCCATGTGCAAAAGCTAGTAAAAGATAAAAATAATTATATTTTCATACTAGGTTGTACTGGCTATGTACAGTGCAATCTGTTCAAAATTTCAGGCGATTCAAAAGCATGCGATGACCATTACATGACAGAACTAATGCCGTGTATGAACATGTAAATCCAGCTCTCATTACACTTCAATAAATTATACCGCCGTATTTTGTTCACATTAACAATAATCCATAGTATCATCAGTCAAATACATTACACGAGCGCTTTCATACTGACCACTAGCTAAGATGGCCAGAGAGACGCGAAAAAGTAATATGTGTCGCGCTTGAAGAGGGTGCCCAGTATTCTTGGCAGCTGATTTTCATTACTGTCCGACTGTACACCTGTCTGACTTAGTTGCTGTTTTGTCGTGATGTTGTGAACTTAGGTTGCTTTCATAGTGTAAGACGGTTTTTACCAGTTAGTATAAATAGTTTTTGTTTGCAGAATTACTCAAAAAGCACTTCCAAATTCGTTTTCATTCAGACTAACTATCACAATACATGGGCCGTGTGAGAGCAGCGCTTCGGCATAAATGGGTCGGCTCGACGGGAGTGATACCACGGCCTCAAAGAAAACCGGTGTGAAATAGTGCTTGCGCTGTTTTTCACCGAGTGAGTGAGGATACCGGAGAACCATACCCCAACCCTATCTCCCCCCCCCATCCCCCAAAGGCCGGTAACGCACTTGTGACGACTCTGGTGTTGCGGGTGTCCATGGGCGGCGGTAATCGCTTACCGTCTCTTTTTTCAATCATTCTTCTTTTTTAAGTACCATCTCCACCACGGAGGTTGACGACCATATGTCTGTACGTCTCCCTGTCTTCAGTCATGCGAATTGGTGCATCTGTGCTTTCCACATCCAACCAGTCTCTGATATTTTTCGTCCATGATGTTCGCCTTCTACCTCTACTGCGCTTACCTTCAAATTTTGCCCTTCAGTCTATCAGTATCCAGTATATTAGTATCCTATCAGTCTCATGAACTCACAGTTTTTACTTCTATATATATATGTCCAAAATACAATGCTTTTCTTTTCTTAATTGTAATAATTGGTAATAATACCACCTCTAAATCTTTGTTCATAATTTTAAATCACACTCGGTTTCTATTAGTCTAAGCATGATGATAACTATCCTTTCTTAGGCACGCCAACAAAACACACATATGAAAAATCGGTTAGGTAGTTTTGGAGGTCATTGTGAGCAACAATGTAACACAAAAATTGTATTAGATTAAGTCTTTATATATATTGTACCTACTTTATAGTATCTAGCCAAATATATTATAAGCTAAACTAACATAAATAAAACTGTAGTATGCCAGCATCCACGCTATACTTTTCGATTCGTAGTCTCCAATTTAGGACGATTGAACCCCATTATTTTCCATTTTACAAGCCATGTAGATACCATTGTAATTTTCAGTTGCTGATCAGTATTCGTCGGTTATACTGATAAATCATGGTTTGTTTCCATAGCTTATAGAGCTACTTTGAGCTTCCCTACCAATAAGGTACCACTTCATTAATCCATGTGTTCATATAAACACTAGCTGACCCGGCGAACTTCGTACTGACACATTTACATATCTGTTTTAGCTTCCTACAGGCAGTGTACACTGTACAGTTGCGGACAAAACAAGATTTTTCCAGTTATCTCTTAATTTTTCTTGTACACAAACCTTGTTCTTACAATAACGAACACATAAAAAAAGAATTATTTAATTTAGTGCAGCCAAACGGAGGTTATGCGCGTACATACATTTAGGCGATTCATTTTTATATATATACTAGCTGACACACGCAACGTCTTTTACGTCTCCTATTATTGCCCGTAGCTTAAAAAAAGTCCCCCGTATTTGTAACATTCTTTATTGGTGCTCCGCTCCTATTGCTTTTAGCGTGATGATATATAGCCTTCCTCGATAAATGTACTATCCAACACTGAAATATTTTTTTAAATAGGACCAGCGGTTCCAGAGATTAGCGCTTTCAAACAAACAAACAAATTCTTCAGCTTTATAATATAAGTATAGATAGATATAGTATAGATAGATAAACAAGGTTTTGACCTTGTTTATGACATTATCTGGTCGTTACCCGGTCTGTAGATATTATCCTTATTAGACTGAATCAAGGTTTGTTATGACACATCATATTTTTTTTAAAGACTTCCGAGACAAACTCCCGCATTAGGAATAAATCCTGTGTCTAGGGGGCCTTTACAAACATACATGAACCCGACACAAAGCACACCCAGACTCAGAACAACAATTTGTGGATCACAAAAAGTGTTGTTCCATGTAGAGCGTAGTAGAAAACAGTATGGCAACCGCTAAGGCCATTCGGCTATCCGTACAGTTATCATAATATGATTATCGCCTTGATGAAACCAAGGCCAATCTATTAATTTTTTAAAGTTTGATATACATATCTGATTATCTCTGAGCACGTGGAAAAATAAACATTGTGTAACCTTCAAACTTGCATGCATGTTACAACATCTTATTAATTATTGTAAGATATTGGAATTTCTGAGTAATAAACACGTAAAAAACAAAAGTTGATCTCGTTGCGACATGTAGGTAAAGTTTTTTAAAGTGTGTTGTTCATTACTTGTGTAAGATTTAGTTGTTTCAATAATGCCCCTACTGTTTATAAGTACACATTTAATCGTGGGATGCTATTTTTCGACTCACATTCATAGTCACGACTAGAACGGTATCAGGGTCTCACGGAAACCTTATGCATACTATCTATTCCGCTTGCGCTGTGTTTCACCGAGTGAGTGAGAATGCCCGAGGATTCTACTAAAATACTGATAAATCATGGTTCGTTTACATAAAGTTACACTAAACTTCTTTACCACTTCATGAATCATAGATCACTTCCAAGATCTGTTCAAAACCTTTTTATAGCATTTAACTGACCATTTCCCGGTCTGTAGATATTATTCTTAATAGACTGAATCAAGGTTCTTTTATGACTCATCATATGATTATCGCCTTGATAGAGCAAGAGCCCACGACGGCCAGACCTTCGTTTTTTTATAAAAGTTGAAAGTTTTTCTGTGCATGACCCCTTTATAGGTAAGAACAACCAGTAAATATAGAGTTTGGGTTGTGGTTACTTTGGCAGATAACAGGTAGTAAAGGTGTATAAAATAGTACCTAATTTTCGTTAAAGTATAAAGCTCAATTTTTTCATATTTTCTTCGGGATAGCTTTAGAAATCTCGTCATCCATTGCCGGACACTTATGACAGTTGCTACTCCCTGCCAGACCCCTAAACTTTAATAAATTATAGTTATACTTTCGTTATAGTATAAAAGCTAAATTTTTAACCGACTTCAAAAAAGGAGGAGGATCTATGTTCCACTGTATGTATTTTTTATTTTTTTTATTTATTTCATTTTATGTATGTTCACCGATTACTCCGTCAATTGTGGACCGATTCTGAATTATTTTTTTGTATTCGAAAGGGTATGCTCGCAATGTAGTTTCGTTGCCACCATTACTGGATCTGATGATGGGATCCCAGGGAAATCAAGGAAAACCATTATTTTTTCAGGCACGTACTATGCTTTTTGTATATTTTCTGAAGTTACACCAGTATTTGCGTCTGGTAGTCCTCATTCCATGATGATGAGCTGATGATGTGGATGATGTGGAGGATGAAGATACAACTCCTTAACGGTTAGGAGTTGGAGGATAAATCTTCAAATGTCATATGTAGTTATGTTACCTTTACTCGTATTCTTTCAAGTTATTTAGGTAAGCTAATGATGGAAGGTACAAATCCTCAACGGTTAGGAGTTGGAGGATAATTCTTTCAATTTCATACGTATCTATATACCTTTAGTTGTTACTGTCAAGTATTAGGTAACATAACTACATATGACATTTGAAGATTTATCCTCCAACTCCTAACCGTTAAGGAGTTGTATCTTATATCATCAGCTCATCATCAAGAAATGAAGACTACCAGACGCAAATACTGGAGTAACTTCAGAAAATATACAAAAAACATAGTACGTGCCTGAAAAAAATGAAGGTTTTCCTCGATTTCCCTGGAATCCCATCATCAGATTCAGTAATGGTGGCAGTGGGACCACATCGGGGCATACCCTTTCGAATACAAAAATAAAAATAAAAATCGGTCCACAATTGACGGAGTAATTGGTGAACATACATAAAATAACGTTCTTTGTTTAGTCTGTTCTCTTGTGGAATGCGCTTCCTCTCGAGGTCAGGACGGCTAGAAACCGTAACATTTTTAAGTTCAAGATAAAGGAGCTTTGACTGGTTGTATTGGCGAAATCAACAGGGTCTTAAATCATCACATAATAAATTTATATGCTATAATAATAAATATATATGTATGTGTATGAATATAGCGGTATATCTGTATGTCTATGTATGTATTACAGTAGGTATATATTTGTCTCTTCCTATATACTAGTATCTTATTTAAATAAATTGTAGTAACTATGAAAACCAATTATACCACTATAGCTATTTTCTATTAAGTGCACCTACCTCACCTTTCCTCTGCATCGCTCAATCGGTCGACTGGCAGAGAATGCCTTAGGCATTAAGTCCGCCGATGCATGTATTTGTGCATAAAGTAATAAATAAATAAATAAATAAAATAAAATAAATTAAAAAAATAAAAAGTACATACAGTGGAACATAGACCCTCCTCCTTTTTGGAAGTCGGTTAAAAATTTAGCTTTTATACTATAACGAAAGTATAACTATAATTTATTAAAGTTTAGGGGTGTCTGGCAGGGGGTAGCAACTGTCATAAGTGTCCGGTAATGGATGACAAGATTTCTAAAGTTATCCGGAAGAAAATATAAAAAAAATGAGCTTTATACTTTAACGAAAATTAGGTACTATTTTATACACCTTTACTACCTGTTATCTGCCAAAGTAACCACAACCCAAACTCTATATTCGCTGGTCGTTCTTACCTATATAGGGGTCATGTACAGAAAAACTTTCAGCCTTTATAAAATAACGAAGGTCTGGCTGTCGTGGGCTCTTGGTCTATGACGAAGCCAGGGCCAAACTGTTTAATTTTTTACGTATGTTAGGCATACCTAATGCTACTGCTACATCTTCGTTAGCGTTAACATTAATGGCAATGGCAAACTACACGTTAATTAACGCGTTCAAAATGTGCGTTAGCTACATTTAGGTTACAATGCCGTTAACACTTAATTCCTCAGGAATTAACGTGAAAACACATAATACACACAATGGAGCTTGAAGCAGCTACACTATTTGCGACAATGAGCGTCAAAAATTATGTTATGCATTTATGTAATTTAAAAAGTGAAGACAGTAGATGATTCAAATGCATCGTCGACGAACTCGGTAAGCACTCTTGGCTCTGATTGTAATAGTTCTAAAAACTCTAAAGCTTTCTCATTCTACCACTCCATTGTCGTTCTGGTAAATGCAGTTCCCGCCTAAAAC
The DNA here is from genome assembly GCA_949125395.1 of Diaphora mendica. Classification (NCBI taxonomy): domain Eukaryota; kingdom Metazoa; phylum Arthropoda; class Insecta; order Lepidoptera; family Erebidae; genus Diaphora; species Diaphora mendica. The sequence goes on from OX421314.1 coordinate 28,650,404, forward strand.
AAAGTATAGTCGTCCTTGCTACGCGCGCACTTTCGATAGAATGAGACGGCGTTAATGTAGTCAATATCAATTCCCGCGCTAAACTAAGTGCTAAAACCATTTGATGTGTCCAAAAAACCGATACTCGAGCTATCGCTTAACGTTTAATGCCATTAATAATGCCATTCGAATTTGACGCATTAAAATGTTGGCTACATCTACGTAACGCCTTAATTAACGCGCTACTAATTAGCGCGTTACGACGCAGGTGGAGCAGTAGCATAATAATCTCTGAGTCACGTGGAGAACTAAACATTGTATAACACTCAAACTTGAATATATGTTGCAACATGTTTATTATTATTTTTAGAGATTAGAATTTATGAATTATGAACACTTATAAATCAAATTTTATCACGTTGCGACATCGGTAGCAATCGGTAGCAAATGTAGGTAAAGCTATTTAAAGTGTGTTGTTTATTACGTGTGTAAGATTCAGTTGTTTCAAACGAAATCAATAATGCCCTTACTGTTTACACATTTTATCGTGGGGTGCTATTTTTCGACTCATTCATAGATATGTTTAGAACTGTATCATGGTCTCTCGGAAACCTTATGCTAGCTATTCCTTCGTTTCATTTCACCAAGTGAGAGAAGTTATCGGGGACTCGAACTCCCCTTTTGTCCAACCTGACGTGGAGGGGTGTCACCTAGAGGGCATAGACACGTATTATTCTTACGTTTTAGGTATCGCCACTTACTATCTGAGTACTCGCTTGGCCGCTATACCATAAGTAAAAATGTATAATTCTGATAAATCTAAACAAATGCTCCATTATATCTGCCCACATAATAATTTACACGTATCTGGGACGTGCCTTTACAAAATATTACTACCGATTGTCCCCGGCGCTAAACAATATTCTTTGTTTGTCTCAGTCGTGGCTTAAAGTATTGTTGCCAAGTTGATCGTAGTAGGCGGCTGGAACTAAGCCTAAGTATTCTAAGTGATCTTAATTTAAGGTTGAAATGTTAGCATGAGAATTGTTTTATATAAAGACATATGGGTATGTTTTAAATTTAATCGTTTGTGTCACAGAACTCGAAGTAGAGTCTTGTATCACGTTAATGACTTATATAATTAAATTACGACTAATGTTTTAGTTATCGCGTAGATGACACAAATTGTTGTGATGAATTACCTGCATATCTTTGAACCGTCAAACAAATCACCCTCACGATAGGTATGAAGTATCAGTTAGTAGGTATCAGGTAGATAGTAGGTATCAGGTTTTCCCAGAGTATTTGGTGTTAATCGTTAGGCCAATCGTCAGGTTGTTTTTAGTAGAATCACAAAATACTCCTGGCTCTTATATTCTCAATTAGCAGGAGATTTGAAGATATTTTCCACCCCGTGAACAAAATAAAAGATACTTAATCTTCTCACCCGATACGCTCTTGACAGAGCGGTCGTGATCGTTATGTTGTAGCAGTTTTGGGAGATGTGATGCGTTTCACGACGTTTCGCCGCTGCTGCCTGTTCGAGGTCATTCTGCTGCACTCGTTCACTGAACTTCCCACGGCATACTTGATTTGGTCACTCCAACGCGTAGTTGACCTTCCGCGGGGTCTAGTGCCTTCCACCTCTTCCTTGAACGACAAGGCGCTCTATGGATTGATCGCCACAATGAGAAACTGTAGAACGTAAAGATGTGAGATTGTACTGTTGAGAGACGCTGCTTGATACCAAGTTCTTGAAGTATGGAGACGTTCGTGCAGAAATCGGTTCACGAAAACTCAAGCATTTTTCTCCAGCATCACAGCGCAAAGTCCAAGTTAGCTAACTTAATAATCCATAAGGTACTTAATACCGTCAAATAACTCTAAGCATAGTATTTTATATTAATACTTAGGATATAACCACAAAATCATGATTTCTTACTAAATATAACAGATAGCTTTTATTTACAGAAGTAATTTGTATGTTTATACGTACTGTTTCTGTATTATATAAAATAATAATGTAAATAATTACAGCCTGTTATTATTTTAGATTTGAATAGATAGTGCCTGGGCGACCGCTCTTTGCTTGGTAATTATGGTAAATTTTCTAAAACGAAGCCTAGCTAGATTGATCTGTCGCCCCCGAAACCCCTTGTATACAAAATTTAATTCGTTGGAGGAACATATACATATATTCTGAGATTTAGATTATATAAATACATGAATTGCTCGTTCAAAGGTATTAGATTAGATAGATATTGTAATATAATTTTATTGACTATACTTTCGATTTCGATGGCTGAGAAAGTAATCTAATCTGGGCTAATATATCTTAGTCTTGACTAAAACGATATCATGTAGAGGCATGTTTAAGATCAATTTTATTTGAAGATACCACAAATGCCAATTTGATCGCAATAGAGGTCTTATTCTATGTACGTAATAAAGAATAATAACATTTCAGTTTACAATATGATCAAATTTCGTAAATCTAGTTATTGTGTTTGGCGAAGTTCAAATGAATTGTAGGAGGTATACATACAAACAAACATACATGCACACATATACACATACTACAAACATATATACACATACATACATACACTTATACTATCCAATAAACAATCCTATAATATTATATTTCTTATTCTATTTAAATCATGTCTATGTAAATACTCTGGTAATTGATATTATTACCTCTTTCTTATTATTATATATTATTATTAAACAAAAACAATTACTATTTACACTTTCACTACATTTATATAATTTAAGTAAATCAAATAATATTTATTGAGATTACATTCACCGTAACGGAACCACACCTTTTCTATTGTATTCGGTCGGCGCAAGCGCATCTAAGATTTAGTGTTGAACTGCCCTCGGTCGCGCGAAACCTAATGTGTTGCATTATTATTGTAAAGATACTATATCAGTTGATTCTGCTAATTATCGTGTATATTAATTTGTGTATTATCTTTACGTGTATCTATATTCTCTCTGAACTTTTGTACAAATAAGTGTTAACTATATTTTCCCTTCTATTTGTGAGTGTGAATAAACTTGTGCTTCTACCTTCAACTCATCTTTCATTTCTGGAACTTTCTGTGAGTACTATATTTACTATACCACAACTGGTGACCCCGAGAAGAACACAATGAGTGATAGTAGTGACTCGGCTAAAACTGCCGCTACATCAGAGAGCAAAAGACACGTAACGGTACGCCGCGCTAAGCCCGTTACCGTTTCACGAAGAATGAGCATAAAAATACCCGCATTCGCTCCCGAGGACCCTGAAATCTGGTTTGCATTACTGGAAGGGCAATTCGAGGCCATAGGCATTGAGGATGATGCAACAAAATTCACCCATGTCATCACTCACCTCGATCTTCACCACGCAAAAGCGGTTAAAGACATTATCGTCAACCCCCCAGTCAACAACCGATATTCGAAAATAAAATCGGAGTTAATTCGTCGGTTATCTGCATCACAGGAGAACAGGGTAAAACAGTTACTCACCCACGAAGTTTTGGGTGATCGAAAACCATCTCAATTTTTGAGACACCTGCTCGACTTAGCTGGACCATCCGTTCCTGAAGAATTCATAAGGACCATCTGGAGTAACCGTCTGCCTAACAATATCCAGACGATATTAGCGTCACAGCCTACCCATTCTCTGGAACAGCTATCGGATTTAGCGGATCGAATTCAGGAGATCACAGCACCCTGTCAGGTAGCAGAATCATCCAGACCAGGACCTAGTACCAGCGTCTCTGCTGAAATCGCCGAACTGAGAGGTATGGTCGAAAAGCTTGCACTGAAGCTAGATCAGCGTTCACGTTCCCCTGAACATAGATATCGCCAGTCAAGAGAACATCGAAGACGTTCCCCTTCACCTCAGAGGTCCAGGTCAAACTCGAGCTACCGCAAGTATCCTATTTGTTTTTACCATAGTAAGTTTGGCTCACGTGCCCGACACTGTGTTAAGCCGTGCGACTACAACAAACCGGGAAAAGCCAACGGCAGTCGCTAATGGCGACTGACGACTGCCCAGTGACTTCAGGTCGCCTCTTCATGTACGACAGGACTACGGACACTCAATTTCTGGTGGACACTGGGAGTGACCTGTGTGTCTTCCCGCGTTCTGCACTACGGGACCGTCGTGCCAAGACAGACTACACCTTATGTGCCGCCAATGGCACTGTCATAGACACTTTTGGTAGCATAGATTTAAGTTTAAATTTAGGTTTAAGACGTAATTTTACCTGGCGTTTCACAGTGGCCGATGTAACCAAAGCCATAATTGGTGTAGATTTTTTAAGCTTCTATAATCTTGTTGTTGATGTACGTAATAAAAAACTAATAGATAATACAACTACATTATATTCCAGTGCTTCTGTAGCTCAAACTAATGTATGTTCAATCAAGGTAGCAACAGGCAACTCCAGGTTTCACGTACTGTTGGGTAAGTACCCTGAAATTACACGCCCTTCAGGCACGCCGTGGATCCCTAAACACAAGACAGTACACCACATTCGCACTACACCTGGCCCTCCTGTATCATGCACTCCTCGCAGGCTCGCTCCTGACAAACTGAAAATTGCTAGGCGAGAATTCGAACTTATGCTTAGTAATGGTACAGCGCGTCCTTCAGAAAGCGCTTGGGCTTCGCCCTTACATCTAGCTGCTAAAAAAGACAACAGCTGGCGTCCTTGTGGTGACTATCGCATGCTCAATTCCAGAACCATCCCTGATCGGTATCCCATTAGGCACATACACGACTTTTCCCATGCCATAGCGGGCTGTAAGATCTTCAGCACCATCGATCTGGTCAAGGCCTACAACCAAATTCCAGTCTTCGAAGAGGATATCCAGAAGACGGCCATCACAACACCTTTTGGCTTGTACGAGTTCCCTTGTATGACCTTTGGTCTGAGGAACTCAGGTCAGACCTTTCAGAGATTCGTCGATGAATTGACTAGAGGTCTCGATTTCGTGTATCCCTACTGCGACGATTTTCTCTGCTTCTCTAAGGATGAGGACCAGCATGAACAGCACCTGGAACAGCTCTTCGACCGCATGAAGGCATACGGCATCCTCGTCAACACTTCGAAGTGCGTTTTTGGAGCCAATGAAGTAAATTTTTTAGGTTACCACATTTCGGAAACAGGCACCAAGCCCTTGGAAGCGAAAGTACAGGCAATTACAGACATTCCCGTACCTAAGACCGTTAAACAACTGAGACGTTTCTTAGGCATGCTTAATTTTTATAGGCGTTTTTTGCCTAACTCAGCAGTGATACAAGCTCCTCTTAATGCCTTACTGTCAGGCTCGGTCAAAGCTTCACAACCCGTCGACATATCCGGTGATACACTAGTAGCTTTTGAACGATGTAAACATTCACTTGCTAGCGCTGCACTACTCGCTCATCCAGACAGCGATGCTAAACTAGCACTTGTGACTGACGCGTCTGACTTAGCGATGGGTGCAGTACTGCAACAATTTAAGCACGGAAACTGGCAACCACTTGCATTTTTCTCTCGCAAGTTTAGCCCCTGTCAACAAAAATATTCACCGTATGATCGCGAGCTTTTGGCAATTTACGAAAGCATTAAGTACTTTCGGTTTATGCTGGAAGCTAGACACTTTATAGTGTTTACAGATCACAAGCCGATTACTTATGCTTTTCACGAGAGAAAGGCTAATTGTTCACCTCGCCAATATCGACATCTGGACTTCATATCACAATTCACGACCGACATTCGTCACATATCGGGCAAAGACAATGTTGTTGCCGATACATTATCTCGCGTCGACGAAGTTCAGATGTCCATTAATCTCGAGCAATTGGCAGAGTCTCAAGCTGATGATGAAGAGCTCGTTAAATACACCAGTGGTGATTTTGCACTTCATCTCGAAAGACTCAGGATTCCTGGTAGTACTAAATATCTTTATTGTGATAGTAGTACACCACAACCTCGCCCTTTCGTAACTAAGCCACTCAGAAGGCTAGTATTTGACACCATTCACAACCTCAGCCATCCAGGCGCTATAGCCACCACAAAATTGGTCGCTGAGCGGTTTGTCTGGCCTGGCATGCGTAAAGACTGTCGAGAATGGTGTCGGAAATGTCTGCCTTGCCAACGCGCTAAGGTGTATCGTCATGTCTCTGCACCTTTAGGTACGTTTGACCTACCACGCGCACGTTTTACGTTTATACACGTAGACATCATTGGCCCTCTACCACCTTCCCAAGGCTACCGCTACTGCTTGACAGCAGTGGACCGTTTCACGCGTTGGCCAGAAGTCACGCCAATGATGGATATTACCGCAGAAACCGTGGGTAAGGCACTGATATCCTGGATATCCAGATTTGGATGTCCCACGGATATTGTCACAGACCGCGGCCGGCAATTTGAATCCACACTTTTCCAATACCTTGGAAAAATGATAGGATTCAAACATCGCCGAACAACCGCATATCATCCTGCGTGTAATGGTTTGGTGGAACGGTTCCACCGTCAGCTTAAAGCGGCCATAATGTGTCACTCAGACTACGACTGGGTAAATACCCTGCCCCTAGTACTACTAGGCATTAGGGCATCCTACAAAGAGGACTTAAAGACTTCGTCGGCTGAATTAGTCTATGGCGAACCTTTACGTCTTCCTGGAGATTTCTTTCAGGCAAATATTCCTGATTCCACGGATCTAACCGATTTTACATCTCGCTTGCGTAATTTTTCTCGGAAGCTTTGTCCGTCCCCCGCTTCTCGCCATAATCAAAATAAATGTTTTATATATAAAGATTTAAAATCATCTAGCCACGTATTTTTAAGAGTCGGTGCATCACGAGGTTCCTTAGAACCTCCTTACTCCGGCCCATACGAAGTGCTCGAGCGCGGGGACAAAACTTTTAAGATACTTGTCAAGGGTAAGAGCGTCACAGTATCTGTAGACCGTCTTAAACCAGCCTACATACTCGTCGACCCATCTACTAACACCTTACCCCCACCAACCCCTACTAATTCTGATCCCGTCGTAGATCCTACTCCCAGTCCCAGTCCTAGCCAGAATAAACCTTCCGATCATCTGAGCTCCAGAACTACACGTTCCGGTCGCAGAGTTCGATTTCCGGATTTCTATCGACCGTAGTGACGGTCTCTGGGGGGGAGTGATGTAGGAGGTATACATACAAACAAACATACATGCACACATATACACATACTACAAACATATATACACATACATACATACACTTATACTATCCAATAAACAATCCTATAATATTATATTTCTTATTCTATTTAAATCATGTCTATGTAAATACTCTGGTAATTGATATTATTACCTCTTTCTTATTATTATATGTTATTATTAAACAAAAACAATTACTATTTACACTTTCACTACATTTATATAATTTAAGTAAATCAAATAATATTTATTGAGATTACATTCACCGTAACGGAACCACACCTTTTCTATTGTATTCGGTCGGCGCAAGCGCATCTAAGATTTAGTGTTGAACTGCCCTCGGTCGCGCGAAACCTAATGTGTTGCATTATTATTGTAAAGATACTATATCAGTTGATTCTGCTAATTATCGTGTATATTAATTTGTGTATTATCTTTACGTGTATCTATATTCTCTCTGAACTTTTGTACAAATAAGTGTTAACTATATTTTCCCTTCTATTTGTGAGTGTGAATAAACTTGTGCTTCTACCTTCAACTCATCTTTCATTTCTGGAACTTTCTGTGAGTACTATATTTACTATACCACAGAATAAAAGATTTTATAAACCTTTTTAGGGTGTTGTCAAAATTTTCGGAGAAATCATCATCACTGCTGGGTATACTGCCTTCTCAAAAAGGTTTTGGATTACTACATCCCACCAAAAACATTTTCATGTAAAATATTGCCAAGATGTGCATTTGGCTTAACCTGTGAAAAAGATATCGGATCTCGTATAGAGCCAAGCTTCCGAATCGACAGGCCCTAACTCTACCAATCCTAACTTACAAACTCTACATCTCAGTAAAAATGTAATGGTACAGTTAGGGCGTGTAGATTCAGAAGCTTGGCTCTACATGAGATCAGTCGTCTTGGCAACATTTTACATTAAAATTTTTGGTGGGATTTCATTTCTTATTGTAAGTTGCTTAAGCCAGTATTTTTTATTGTTTTTTTTTTCTTTTTTTGGGGTGTATTTCTTGTAGATCTTTTTTCTTCTATCGAAAAAGTTCGTAAAGCAAAAATAAAACCTCTATGATTTTTTTTGTTGTTTGCATACTAAACTTAGTTTACATACCAAATTTCAGCTTTCTAACACTTCAGTAGTACCCTAACAGTTTTGATGATCATCAGTGTGTCAGTGACGAAATCGGTGTCTTTAGGTATCAATAAAATCTAAAGTATCAGAGCTATGCAATTGAAACATTGTACGTTTAATTAGTCTATTAATGATATCATATTCTGAGAATTTGAACGATCTGGTATATCGGAAACCAAAGTTATTAGGGTTCGAATAAACGACGACACACTTTGAGAAGAGGTAGGTAGTGCCCTTGCTTTTCGCTTGGCTCGTCTTGGCGGGGGCACGACCGTGCCCTCAGATATTATATATCACGCGGACCATACGAGTATTTGCAAAGGGTTTCATTCATTCATCAGCGGAATTAAAGCTAAATATATTTCATAGCATTTAAGGGTTTCATTCAAGTTTTCCTTCTCTCTGCAGTGATGCTCAGTTTGCTCTTTTGGTGGTAGAGGTGACTAAGAGAGCATTCTGTGTTTTTAATACGCATCACACGGAGATATTAAGAACAAAACATTTTGTTTTAAATTAATTTTTTAATTCTTTAAAGAATAAACAAATAGGAAGTGACTACATGGAGACCTGCCATTCAACAGTCGCAAATGTATTGCTATCCTTATAGTACTTCCCCCATCGGTTTGAAAAGATAACAATAATATATCAAATCCACATTTGCATTTATAATATTGGTTACGGTTAGTTATGATACATTTATCATTTAATAAATAAATTGACAGTTAGAACAACAGAAACACTGTTTTGTAATTTGTTTTATTTATTTCTATTAATATAATGAACATACAAATCAGATTTATGAATGTATGTATTAATAGGAGATGCCCTAATGAAATTTTTGTATGAAACAATGCGTGACAATTTGCGGGGGTGAGGGGGGGTTACTTTGCCCTTTGCCATCTACCAATCAATAGCAAAACTACTTGCATCGTTACATGTTGATGTTGCTATGTAGTTTAGCTATTTGACACTAAGCGTACGATGTAAGGGACATACAGGGACGTACTCAGAATTGTCTTGTCAGGTAGTTATTTTTTTAAAGTCAATTTTGTAAATCATTTTGATGCATGTATCGCAAAAATATTATTAGTAAGAAACATCGTACATAACATCTATACTAATATATGAAGCGTAAGAGTTTGTTTGTTTGAACGCGCTAATCTCAGGAACTACTGGTCCGATTTGAAAAAAAAAATGTTTCAGTGTTAGATAGCCCATTTATCGAGGAAGGCTATAGATCATCACGCTTAGACCTTTAGGAGTGGAGCACCAATGAAGAATGTTGCGAAAACGGGGGAAAATTATTACGCTACGGGAAATAGGAGACGTAAACGAAGTTGCGTGGGTCAGCTAGTATAGTATAAATGTGAAAGTTTGTGTGTTCTTTATATCTTCCCCGTAACCTTGGTGATGTATTTGATTTATTACTTATTTAAATATGTCACCGTAAGATTATAAAAACCGTTAGATTATAATCTACCTAGCGAGATTGCCAACTATCGATGTGATATACTACTTACGCGCGTCAAATTGTCAACTTTCCCTGATTGTTCGGTTTTATAGTAGGCCGATCAATGCCCATAGAGATAGTTTAGGTTATTACTTCTTTGATTAATCACAAATTATTTTTTCTGCCACAGCAACTTTATATAACTAATCCTAAAGCTGTGAGGTATTTTCAATATGAAATCAATTTATAATCACAGAAATACTTTACATTTGGCATCAAAGACAAATTAACAAACAAATATGGCGGCGCGGGGACATATGATGTTCAACCAATCAGCGCGCGACTTGCGATTCGTAGATACCATTTTACAATCTCGCGAGATAGATTACAATCTAACGGTTTTGACAATCTGACGGTAACATATATATTAAAGAGAGAGAACAAAAACAAAGAAATATAGTACAACAACAAACACATACAATAAAGAGAACAATAACATACAAGTAGGAGTATAATACAAAAAAAAAATGTTTCTACAAATTAGTTTTTCGTTTATTATATTTTCAAATTCTTCAGTTTTCGTTTGATTAATTTCGTTGTGGGTTCCGAGAAAGTTTAATTTTCCTGGGATTCCTGGGATAGGATTTTATTTAATTAGAAAACCTATCAAATAATCAGTATACGTAAAATTTATTTCATTTTCAAGTACTTTAAATTCTAGAGTAATATAGATATAATTTGAATATAGATAAAAAAATTAATTCTAATTACGACCCTGTCTCTCTGTTCTGTTGCTGTTTGTTTTCCTAGTTGACGATAGTCGTCAGTGTTCACAAAATGATTACAAAAAATATAAAAAATAATACTTTCTCGATTAAAAATTCTTTAGGCAAGAATGCAGAACATATTTCAATATTTTTTATGATTTACTTTATAAATACTCAGCTCTACGAACCTTTGTATTTTTATTTCCCATCACACAAAGCTTTTCCATCTAGTGGCGAATAGATTAAACTATATTTCAACAACACACTGAGAGATTTTTCTAGAACTATTTTAAGAAATTAAGTATAAAATTACTTACAAATGAAATATTATGCCATTCATGGCACCAGAACGTCTATCCAAGTTATTTGTACAAGATAAAACACAACACTTCATCTTTTAATTAATTGTACCGAGAATATTCAAGGATTGCGATTTTTCGATAAAGTTCTAGAACATTGACGTTGACAGTCTAATTTGTAAGTCGCGATAACTGCGATGACGTCGGGACCTGTATTTTGTCACGGGACCTATGCGCTTATGCCATCTCCTCTTTGTATTTGCTTCGTGGTATTAATCATAGATTATTACTAGCTGACCCCGCAAACGTTGTTTTACCATAAAAAAATGTTATAAATTACTTTTTTTTATTTAAAATGTTTTGGTGCCATTATTAATATATAATATATATATATGTCGGAGACACAAGAATAAACGAGAACATAAATGACAGATACAGCCAATCTGGACCAAAGCCAAACACTAATCACTACTAAACGGATACGAATTAACTTAAACACCATCAGCAACCCCCCATGAGGGGATTGGGGCAACGCTCACCCCTCCGCGATGCCCTGTGGAATTCGCCACCTAGGCTAGTAATTCCCCCACTGATAAATATCGCCTCATACACACAATATAAAACACAGAGATACAATAAATCGCAAATCAAATAATAGATATGGTCGTCGCGAGATCTGAAGAGAACTGTGTCCTGTTGCCGATCGCGCCGCTTTATATAAAGTGTTCCGTAGTGTTCGACAGTGGCAAATGTTTGTATCACTTTTATTATTTGGATACCCTCACTCCGACACGGCCGTCCTGACGTATTACACGTCCTCGTGTGATGTTGAAGGCATCATCATCATTATCCGCAGAAAAGAAAGAGATTTTTGTGTTGTTCGGCCACTCCTGACCAAGGACATTGGGTACATTATTACATTTTATCTTCTGTGGAACAACTTCATTTAGGACATTCTCATAAAATAGGCTTTTCGTTATCAAATCTGAATGCTAATAGACTTCTCGCTACATACTAAATTAATAACACCAGTAAGTAGTATCGCAACAGTCACCTCACCGTTTATCGCGTTAGACATTTTTGGATTATTAACAATATCTAGATGGCCTCTTATTCTACCAATTTCACTTTTCAATGGCCTCCTCGCCTTTCAGTGGCCACCTCGCCTTTTAATGGCCACCTCGCCTTTCAATGGCCACCTCGCCTTTCAATGGCCACCTCGCCTTTCAGTGGCCACCTCGCCAAAAACTTAACTTACTTACTTTTAACAAAACTTAACTAAACTTTAACAACCACCACGCTGTTAGGATATCTCATAGTCTCATTATAGAGACTACTCGCCACACAATTACAACGCAATTTCATTCCATTGCATCAGCATTAATTAACCCTTGATTATCATCATCAACATCAATAGGGACTTGATCTACGGGGATTTTTCTCACTATTATCAATGCCAGACAAATCTACCTCCTCGGGTATAACACTTAAAGGAGACTCTCGTATACGAACGCAAGCGCATTTGTAGATTCTGTTACTAGTTAAAGATTTCAAAGTATAACGATCGCCATCGAGCAACTCTACAATTTTAAACGGTCCTTTATATTGAGGATTTAACTTTGTCTAATTTCTTTCTTAACTTTGAATCAAAACTAAGTTACTGAGATCAAACTTTACTAATTTACACTTTCCCTATCAAATGTCACATACGTGTACACACAGTATCACTCTCACTCTGCCATATCTGACCTCACTGTCTATTCTGTCTCAATAAAACAGTACACTACTGAACAGCAAAAGAAAACAGTAATATCGTTATTAAAATCAAAACAACATAAAATAAGAACTTTAGTAATTGACTACTGCTGCAAATTCTCAAAGCAATCAAAATAAATAGTATCGTAGGTCATCCCTGTGACCACTACAAGTGTAACAGTTAGTTATCCCTTGTGACTCCCACACGTGTATCTGCCAACTACATAGACATGCCAGCTACAATCACCCACTGCTGGTGAGATAGCTGACACCAAATAGAAGTCCGACCAGTTTTTTTTTATCTTTACTGAAAATATCGACATTTCATCACAAAATAAAAAAACGGTAATTATAATTCGAGTCACAACTATCTCAAATTGGTCAAAATAATAATTAAAAAAAATGTTAATAGCTACAATCAAAGATGAATCCGCCTCAAACTAAAAATCACATTACAATCATAAATTTAAAATTGAATAAATAAAAAAACCCCTTAAGCAGCATCAAGTCGAAGTTATCAATTACACAATTGTCATTTAACGATTATACTGGCACGTTTTGCAGACATTCGGTTATTCTTCCCCACTTTTACCCCCATAACTTTTTAAACGACTCAACCGATTTTCATAAAACACGTCTAAGAACACTCGCACGTAACTCACCTTTCATACAAAAAAACTAAATTGAAATCGCTTCATCCGTTCGCAAGCTACGGTGCCACAGACAGACAGACACGTCAAACTTATAACACCCCTCTTTTTGCGTCGAGGGTTAAAAATAAGAAATAAATTTAAACAATAAACAAACAGCATGTGCAAAATCGGCAGCTCAATCCCAGGCAGCTCCATTTCTGACATATTTCTGCTATGGTATAATACTACACTCTAAATTTCCTAAATCGACTACCTTTGTACCGATGCCACCAATAGAAACGACCTTATTATTTTTAAGAACAAGATTCTTTTCGAAAATTGCTGCTTAAAACCCTAATGCAAGCAGATCTCTTCCATAATTATGTCGTTTGAAATACAGTAATCGTGTACTACATGAAACAATAACCGCAATGAATAAATCTGGATTAAAACTGTACATAGAATTTCGATGCTACAATAAGTGCGGGCATTACCTACCCTCAATAATGTTACTGCACAATATTGTCCATTTTTGAATTAAAATCACTTACTTATTCCACTATTTTATTTTTGTTTACACAAAAATCAACAATCAATCAAACAATCGAGAGTATAAATTACACAATATTGTCGTTTGCCTAGAAATTCATCTGACAGAACTTATCTTATTAAAGAGCACTCAGCACAAAATAAAAATAGTACGACTCACCGGATTGTTGGAGTTGTCCGTACATACCGGTTACTTCCCAGTTATCGATGCGTTACTTTTACTACCGCACGCTGCCGCTGTTGTAGGCCGCACGTCTCATAAACCGTTCGTACGCGAAAAGGCTATACCGACACTTTGACACTATGTGAGCGTTCTCGCTTACAAAAATTTAACAAATGACACCTCGTACGATTTTCGAGCGGAGGGTAGTTCGACAGCTCGCCGCGACTGACGATCCGTTACACTCTCAAACGTTGTGGGCAAATGAGATTCAGATCCCACTTCTGATGTCGGAGACACAAGAATAAACGAGAACATAAATGACAGATACAGCCAATCTGGACCAAAGCCAAACACTAATCACTACTAAACGGATACGAATTAACTTAAACACCATCAGCAACCCCCATGAGGGGATTGGGGCAACGCTCACCCCTCCGCGATGCCCTGTGGAATTCGCCACCTAGGCTAGTAATTCCCCCACTGATAAATATCGCCTCATACACACAATATAAAACACAGAGATACAATAAATCGCAAATCAAATAATAGATATGGTCGTCGCGAGATCTGAAGAGAACTGTGTCCTGTTGCCGATCGCGCCGCTTTATATAGAGTGTTCCGTAGTGTTCGACAGTGGCAAATGTTTGTATCACTTTTATTATTTGGATACCCTCACTCCGACATATATATATTTGAAATGAACAAGTAAAGCCCTTTCCAATGATACCAAACACAATATATTTATCTCTTTTTTTTTTTAAATTCATTCTTTTATGTCGGCTAGAGGGCGCCACATTAGATTCAGCGACACGTCATATAACCTATAACCAGCAGACGATCAAGACGCTTCTAACGATACCTCATTTGTCCAGTTCTAATAAGTAGTTAAGGAGCTATGAGGGAACAAATGAACATACATACATACATAGCCTGTCAAAATCATAACCCTCCTTTGGCTTTGCCGTAGTCGGGTAAAAATAGATGTTGGTCGATTCTCAGACCTACCCGATATGCACACCAAATTTCATAAATATCGGTCCAGCCGTTTCAGAGGAGTATGGTAACTAACATTGTGACACGAGAATTTTATATATAAGACTAGCTGACCCGGCGAACTTCGTACCGCCATATTTACATACCTGTCTCAACTTCCCACTGGCAGTGTACAGTCGCGTACAAAAAAGACTTTGCCCGTAATTTTTATTTTTTTTCTTTCTAGCAAAAAAAGAATGAATGAAATCGGACTATGTGTTATTGAATTACAACCAAGGACATATTTTGACTTTCATCCCCTCTCTCCAGGAAACCGTGCTGAATTTCGGGATAAAAAGTATCCTATGTCCTACCTCGTAGTATGAACTAAAATTATGCCAAGTTTCATTTGAATCCGTTCAGTAGCTTCGGCGTGATGCGCGGCCAAGATACAGACAGACAGACAGACAGACGGACAGACAGACAGACAGACAAAAATGAAAAAAATTACAGTTTTGGCTTCAGTATCGATAATAGAGAGCCCTCCAAAAAAAATATTTCAAAATATCTTTAATGTACAGAATTGGACCTGTTACATTCTTATTTTAGGTATAGATATTAATTTAAGTCTTCTTTTAAAAAGTCAAACTTTTTAATGAATTTGACATCCTTGTTTACTCGTTGCCAAGACGCTCTGTGTCACCAAGGCAACGCGCAGGCGTGTGGCGAGTGAACAACCACTCTTCTATACAATCTTTCATCCCCCCTTTCAACCCCTTATTACTTTTTTTTCGCAATAAAAAGTAGCCTATGTCCTTTCTCAAGCTCTAGACTATCTGTGTACCAAATTTCATTGTAATCTGTGCAGCGGTTTGGCCATGAAAGCAAGACAGACAGACAGACAGAGTTACTTTCGCATTTATAATATAAGTGTGGACTAGCTGACCCGGCGAACTTCGTACCGCCATATTTACATATCTGTCTCAGCTTCCCACAGGCAGTGTACAGTCACGGAGAAAAAAAAAAGACTTTCCCGTTATCTTTTATTTTTTTCTTTCTAGCAAAAAAGAATTAATGAAATCGGACTGTGTTATTGAATTACAACTAAGTACATATTTTGACTTTCATCCGCTCTCTCCAGGAAACCGTGCTGAATTTCGGGTTAAAAGTATCCTATGTCTTACCTCGTAGTATGAACTCAAATCATGCCAAGGTTCATTTGAATCCGTTCAGTAGTTTCGGCGTGATGCGCGTACAAGATACAGACAGACAGACATAAATGAAAATAATTACAGTTTTGGCTTCAGTATCGATTATAGAGAGCCCACCAAAAAATTTTTTTTAAATATCTTTAATGTACAGAATTGGACCTGTTACATTTTCATTATAAGTATAGATATAGATTACTAGCTGATTCGGCAAACGTTGTTTTGCTATAAAAAAATACATTTTCTGGTATAAAAAATAGATGTTGGTCGATTCTGAGACCTACCCGATATGCACACCAAATTTAATAAAAATCGGTCCAGCCGTTTCAGAGGAGTATGGTAACTAACATTGTGACACGAGAATTTTATGTATAAGATACTGTCGTACAGAAATTGTATTCTTTATTTTTTACTAGAATTTCCAATTCATGTTCCTCACTTAGAAAATTAAGAAAACATGTTCGAAAACTATAAACAAATTACAATAATTTGAAGTTAGCAGTTGGCTGTGCACCAGGAAGACAGAAACTATTGGCACACTTCGGCTAAGTGTGGGCCGCACTTAGACGCCGGCCAATTTATATGTTACTTAGTAAACTGGATGGCGAAGTTGGATGTGGGGCTGGTTAAACTGCGAGAATAAAACAGCTTTCCTGAGAAACTGAAAATTTATTTTCTGTTGTTCATTCACAATTTCTTTTTGTTTGCAAAAGTTGGTAAGAGATGAAACCATAGGCAAAGTATAAGGCATTGGGCATCGTTGATACATATTCTTTATTAGAATATGGTTTCATTTATATTAATAACCATACCTTACGAAAAATAGTGTTTTGTACTATAGCAAGCTCAAAGGATTTTTTACTAGTAAAAGCACAAACTCGATCATAAATTTGCTTCATCTACAACCCATAATGTCTCACTGCTGGGCTTGGGTGTCCTCTCAGGAGAGGGTTAAGGCCATACATCCCCACGCTGGTCGAGTGCGGGTTGGGGACTGGTAAGACAAGCGACGTTGCTCTACATAATCTTGCCGTTGGATGTTTTTAAGCCGCCCAAAGGCCTCCAACTAAGCTTCACGATCCTATGATAACAACCGGGACCGACTGCTTAACGTCACCTCCGAATCACGGAGACGCTCATGGTAACATGTCATCAGCGGTCACCCATCCAGGTGATTGCTTACTCTCAGTGATTGTTTACAATCACCGAGTGCAACTGGGCTCGCGCCTCTTTGACATAAAAAAACAGTCAGTTAATTTTAAACATCGACAGTTGTTTGATTGTCTTTAATCGTTAAAACTACATTTGAACTGTTCCACCGAAATGTAGTCATTTTGCAGATACGACATTATTAATAGAGACCATCCAATTAGCTTAGTCCCGCGGTGTTACTCGCGGTTGTTGTTGTACCTTTACAGTAATAGCGAGGAGCACTGTAGGGGGAAAGTTAGTTTACAATAAAAGTAAATACTCCTTATATTTTTAGATATCTGGCAGCCAAAGTCCTGTTAAAATCGGTCCAGCCGTTTCAGGCATTAGGCGGAACAGAAAAATACTGCCAGAACCAAAAAGTAATTAGGTAAATAGATTTTTTTTGATGTAAGTACCGATACTGTCATTTAGTGAAAATCTGTTAATTTAAAATTACAAACAAGTACATTATTTGTATAGATTTGGCTTTAAAAAGTAAAGAAAATAGTTTACACTTACAATTCGCTGTTTTTGTGGCTTACTATAAGCATTATAAGATGGAAAAATAACATTGAAACTCTTAGCGTCAAGTCGTTTAAGTGTTTAGTTTCTGACCAAGATCTGAGTTTGTTGTGTAACCAGAATAAACTATATTCCAGTATTGAAAGATGATTCCAGGTCAACTAACTGTTCAAAGACCGTTGGTCGAATGGAATCAAACCCACGGCTCTGCAAAACCGGTTTTTTTTTTATATTTCCGACATCTAACACACAACGCCATCTAGTTCCCAAGCTAAGCAAAGCTTGTGTTATGGGTACTACACAACTGATATAAATACATATATACTTTTTTTGTTTTAAATACATATCTTTATATATATAATTCTTCTGTGAGTGTGTATGTCACTGAACTTCTCTCAAACGACTGGACCGATTTTGATGAAATTTTTTGTGTGTATTCAAGGGGATCTGGGAATGGTTTAGATTCACAATTTTGTCCGCTGGACAATGTTTTTTTAATTAATTTTTGAAATTTTAAAATTAAAGACGTGTAGACAGGACAACGTCTGTCGGGTCCGCTTGTATATTATACATAGAAAACAACCAAACTCCAACACAAATATTTGTAGTTCATACAAACATTTGGTCCGACCCGGGAATCGAACCCGAGACCTCATGATCAGCAGTCGCACACGCCAACCGCGAGACCAACGGGGCAGAGATAATGGATTCGATTCCCATCCAGGACAATATATTGTAATGAGCATGATGGTTTGTTTCGTCTACGTGTAATTTATCTATTTGTACGTATTTAAAAAGAAAGTACCCAAGTTACCGGTTTTTTTTTTGGTTAGAGAAGGCCTTTTGGGTATTAAGTCCGCCGATGTACAAAGTGCATAAAGTGAAAAAAAATAACGTGCATGATTCCGATGCCAAGTAATTATTACCTATTTAAATATGTATTTGTACATGACACATATGAATGACTTAATACACTATGTAGTTTAAGTCCCAAATTCTGATCACTAACTACATATTTACAAGCTTTTTATTAACTTGCAATGTATGTATGTATGCTTGTATGTTCGGGTGGAATCTTGTAACTCAATTTGGAAGTAGATATCTTCAACCGATTTTGTTGAAATTTTGCAAGCATATGTATACCAGCGTGACAATACAATATTATAATGACATGGAGCTGGAAGGTGGCCATAGGAACTCTGTAAAGAAACGTCGCAACATCATCGAGTTTGTACTCGTTTGATTTGTCTCGACGCATTCTAGTAAAAGCTTGTTTTTAAAAGCTTTTTAATTTAATTTATTTACTTCAATCTCCAGTTGGTTTATACCTACATTCATTAAACATCTTAGCACAAAGCTTATTCTACACGCAAAGCAAATAAAAAGACATGTTATCTTTATGTCAGAAAACTAAATAGGGTCCATTAGAACTCAACAAGCTTTCATAATAATCCTCACTAGAGTCTAGTAAAAATAATCATCTCGTGTGCGAACTATTTGCTCGCTTTGTCTTTGATGTCAGTGTGTACGTTTCTACTTAATTAGACACCATGTCTTTGTGGGGTTGGTTTTGTTCGGTTAGAAGCAATTTGTGTAGGGTATCTAGCTTTTGAAATGATCAGGTTTCGGCAGGTAAGTGACTTATAATAGAGATTAATGGAATCGCAAAATGATTGAATTCAATTGAACTATATAGTATTATTGAACGTTTAAAAGAGATTATAATGAGTACTAAGAAACTAAATACTAATCGAGATTAACAAAAATCAAAATCAAAATCAAAATCTTTATTGCTAACTAAGTGTAGGTACATTTGTGATCTTATAATATAACTTGTCTCAACTTAGTAGCCTTTTACAGGCATTGCAAATTTGAGAGAAGATGACGATGTTACACACATTACATAGGTATTAGGTTATAGAATTTTAGAATTATATAAAGATAAACAAATTAATAACTATAACTAAAAATTAAGTAATAAAGTGAACCATTTTAAAATCCTTAAAAAAATAAAATAAAAAGATCATTGATATGTACAAAGTAATGATGGTAGAATCATTTTAGATTATTAATTAATGGAAAATATATCTTGAAGGAATGATACGCTATAGCCATTTCACGATGATGTATGATGCAAAATTTCATAATAACTTGATGAGTATTTAAGACATTAAAGCATTACAAACAAACAAACTCACATTTGTATTTAAATTAGTTGGTGTCGGCAACATCGTCTGCGTAAAATCTTTTTCATGCAAATTTTCTTCTTAGATTTAATTTTGCTTGCTCGCTTATTCCTAGGTTTAAATTGCTTTTTTGAAGTTCTAGTTTTTCTCTTCACAAAAAATTGTTTAAGTTACCGATTTCAGGTATATTTGCAACTCAATCACGCCAAAACGACTGATCAACATAGATTAAATAGGTATAAAATAAATTATAGTTTAAATAAAATACATAAATATTTTCCGACATCTAACACACAACGCCATCTAGTCCTAAGCTAAGCAGAGCTTGTGTTATGGGTACTAGATAACTGATACAAATACATATATACTTTTTCTTTTGTAAATACAAACATATTATACATAGAAAACACCCAAACTCCGAAACAAATATTTGTAGATCATACAAACATTTGGTCCGACCCGGGAATCGAACCCGAGACCTCATGATCACCAGTCGCACACGCCAACCGCGAGACCAACGAGGCAGTCAAAACAGAACAGAACAAACTATTTATCAGGGCAAAATGGATTAACAAACAATATCACCTCGTAAGAAGCCCTGATAAGAACATAAGTATAATATTTTAAGTAATTAGTTATTTTTGAAAACACTTTTTCTTTCATTTAATGTAGTGAAAATCTTCAAGTAGCAGAATAAATTATCATGGAATATCCTGTTTTGTATTACAAAGTATTCGTTTGCAAATTTCAAGCGTTCAAAGCTAAATCCTTGTGAGCTTGCTAAATTAGATTGCGTTCCTGACTGGAGGGTTCTGCAAAGATAAATCGTTTGATTAGCGCTGAGCTAATGTTTGTGAGATCATTAATTAGGTATCTTAAGCTTATGTATTGAGTTCAAGGACTATTTTGTGATCAGAAGGGTTTTATAGCTGGAGTAATAACATCGGAGTTTCTCCTTTTCTTGAAGAAATGATGATTTACATTACAATTTTAAATTCAAGAATTCAGGTAAATTTAGGTTCGAATGAATCATTTATTATTGTCTTTGTTTTTTTTAACACTACGACAGAGCTAAACGGAATTGAAACATATGTATGTAATCTATGTATGTTTGTATGTTCACCATAATGCCTGATATACTGAACCGATTTTAGTGAATAGTCAATAGATTCGTAATAATGGTCCGAGTGATACAAGCTTTATAAACTGTATAGAAAGTTTTTACGTGGTTCGGTTAAAGTTTTATAAACTTTTTCTTGTTTCTATCATGTTTTAGGAGATAAACAAAAAGATGTGCCACCTAACTAAATGAAAATCGCCGTCCGCAGACAGTGGACTTTACCGGCTGTTTACTACCTCCCTCTAGGATCTGGGTGTGCAGATTGGGATCCTCGGGTCACTTTACACTGTAAGCCCATATTGTTTACTCCGCTTGAGTCGATCTATAAAATCAAATCTATTGAAGCAAGGCATAATATTCATACAGTTGAAACATTTAATGTAATTTTGAAGAATTAAAATCTCCATATTCTTAAGAACTGTTTGTACTATTTATTTAAATACACTGACCTTTTCTGCTCCTGTATTGATAGTCCTCTCTGCGTATTTAAACAATCTTACATTTACTCTAAACAAAGCAGTAATGGTCATTGCAATAAGGTTGAAATTTGCATACGTAGAAATGAAGTTTGAGCTAGCACACGTCTCTGGAATAGATTTATATTCAATTTAACTTTTCGCTGTTAGGTTTCCATTGGTTACAATAAATAAGGCTGTGAGAGGCTGGTTTCTTGTCGAGGATGTTAAAACGTGCCAGTACTCGAATAGTTGCGACGTTGAGACCAAAATGGCTGTTATATCGCTCGTTAGGGGCTTTTACTTTATGTTCTCAAATACCAATGATTGTTTTAGAGTTTATGTTGGTTTGATGGCTTTTTAAACGACTTTAAAATAAAAAGGAGGTTGTCAACTTTCTCTTTTATTTTTTGTGTTTGTATATAAATGAAGGAAATGTGAAATATTATAAAATCTTTCTTATTTGGGAGACCACCTTTTCTTTTACACACATTAATTTTAAATACTTTTCCATGACACTGGGGTATGAGTCTCCAGTATCCTCACTCACTTGGTGAAACACAGCGCAGGCGTTGTTTCACACCGGTTTTCTGTGAGACTATGGTATCACTCCGGTCGAGCCGGCTCATGCATGCCGAAGCGTGGCTCTTCCATGGTAAAATGGTGGTTTCAATTTAACTCAATCAATTTTACTTTTAAGTTGTCTGCAAAGTTCAGAATTACTTTAGAATTCAAAGTATGGTCGAGACGATTTGCATGTGTCAGACCATGGATGGCCTATATCTATTAATTAATTAATTATTGATTTGAAAACAAAAAATACAGCAATCCATCATTATATAAGCACATAGAAGTCCTCGTTACTTATTCATTTTTAATATAGATAAACGTTTTATAGTACAACTGGGAAAATAATTTATAATCAAATTCGTACTGGTTTCAAACTTTGAAAATTGTTATTCGCAACTTACAACTTTGATTATAGATTTGAATGATTGGAAATTGAATAGAGTCGCAAATTTTCACAAGAGAAAAGTTTTTTAATTCAATATAGTACCTACTGGTATCGGAGAAAATTGTGAGAGAACACTTATTAAAATTATTGCGTGAAATTTGTGTTAAATTCGTTTTTCTCATTTTAGTTATACATCTTTGTTCGTTAGGTTTCTTCTTTAAGATTTTTTTTTATATGTACTCGTATATCTATAACAGAACTAAGACTTTGAGCTATCTTAAAGGCAGAAGTTAAGTTCAGATAAGGCCACCCATTGTTTGACACATGCAAATCGTCTCGACCATACTTTGAATTCTAAAGTTATTCTGAACCATATTAAAAGTAAAATTAATTGAGTTAAATTGAAACCACCATTTTACCGTGGGAGAGCCACGCTTCGATATGCATGGGCCAGTTCGACCGGAGTATTACCACGGCATCACAGAAAACCGATGTCAAACTGTGTTTCACCGAGTGAGTTAGGATACCGGAGGCCCATACCCCAACCCATTTCCCATACCCCCTCCCCATCCCCCAAAGGCTGGCAACGCACTTGTGACGCATCAGGTATTGCGGGTATCCATTGGCAGCGGTAATCGCTTACAATCAGGCGATGCGTCCGCCACCTCAAAAAAAGAAACTGAATGTCAAATAACTGAACCGGTCCAAATGTGTCGAAGCATTTCTCTCCCTCGCTCAAAACTCTGATCAGTCAATTACATCATTTATTATAACCATCTCAAGTCACTAGTCTTGAAGGCCTTGTGATAGCACAAAGCCTTCAAGACTAGTGACTTGAAGGCTAGAAAGAGAATATCAGACTATTTGAAAATACCTATATGTTTCGAAATACATATGTGGCGACTTCCACATACAGCGCAACAGAAACATAACATACTACAGCGCCATCTACCGAAGAAACGTCGAACTACGGAGTAACAAAGGAAACTACCAATCCTGAATCGCGCAGTGAAAGTTCCCGCGCCTGTTAAAATATATACAACATCCCAACATCAACCGGGGCAGTTGGCCCGCCAGGCCTGATCCTCTCGCCTGGTCGGAGGATCCTCCCTTTGTGTTGGAGGGACATATCGCACCCGTTCCTCCACACATACATATTATAGATGAACTACACCCAGAACGTAGAACAAAATGGCCGTGCTCTTCACAGTTTTATTTACGATACTTGCTTCTAAATGTTAAAACATTGATATGAAAACATTCATCTCTGATAAAGCCAGTTAAGGAAACCCATTTCCTCCTTTTGAATTTACCATCTAACTTTGTTCTTTGAAGTCATCCTACAAAGCTACTTAAAATGCAAATATCTTGATATGCTTTTATGGCACAACTTAAGTTCATTAGCATTGGAATCTTAGAGCGCAGCTGTTGCGACTTCCGAACTTGGGTATACAACCATACGTGATACTTCTAAACTATGCTATAATACTTGAATATGTATTGTAATGGTATATTTAAATACGCAAATATGAAAACACGTGAAACTGGAGTGATAACACAGTCTCACAGAAAACCAGTGTTAAATAAATCGGAGAAGTAGAAAGGGTGTTGCTTTCTACTTCTGGGAACCAGAAGAACTTAAGAAAACAAAAACGGAAATGTTCATGGGCGCCGTTAATCACTAGTAAACATAATATATAATAGTAATATATAATAATAGGTCTTTACCTATGAAATTGCCGTTTTGTATGCAATAAGTGAAAGTACTTATTTTTTCAAACTTTTTTATTTCTGTTATTCGAAGTAATCACCCATGCAATCGACGCATCTTTGCCAACGCATTGGCAGTTTATTGATGCCCTTCTTGTAAAAATCAGCTGAACGGGAGGCAACAAACTCTTCAAAGGCATTTTGTACTGCCTCTCGGGAATTGAATTTTTTACCCACTAAAAAGTTGTCTAAATTTTGGAAAAAGTAACAGTCAGTAGGTGCAAGGTCTGGTGAGTATGGCGGATGAGGGAGAGCTTCCAACCCCAGCTCTTGCAGCTTGGAGACTGTCTGTTGCGCAGTATGGGGTCGCGCGTTGTCGTGAAGGAGCAGTGGGGACGACCGATTGACCAAAGCTGGTTGCAGATGTGCAAGCTTCTCCATCATTCTCACCAGTTCTTCACAGTACATATCTACATTAATGCTCATGCCATTTTGTAAAAAGCTGTGGTGAATCACACCCGCACTAGACCACCAAACAGTGACCATCACCTTTTTAGGGGTCATTTTTGGTTTAGGGCATTGCTTTGGTGCTGAACCAGGGTCTAACCAACTTGCTGAGCGCTTTCAATTGTCGAACAGAATCCATTTTTCGTCGCACGTAACAATTCGTTTCAAAATTCCTTCATTTCTTTGCCTGTTGAGCAACGCAAGGCTGGTCTCGACGCGTACGTTGCGCTGGCGATCGTTAAGGTCGTGGGGCACCCATCTATCAAGCTTTTTTACCTTGCCAATTTGACGCAAATAGATCAATATTGTTTTGATGCTTACATTAAAAGCTGCTGCTAGCTCAGCTGTAGATTGAGTTTCGTCAGCTTCCACAATCTCCTCTAATTCATTATTGTTAACCAAAGTCTCAGAGCTTCATTTTTCAAGTCAAAATTTCCAGATCGGAACCGGGAAAACCAATAACGGGTTGTCCGTTCAATTGTACAGTTCTCTCCGTAAACGTTTTTGATGTTACGTGCCGTTTGTGTCGCGTTGGTGCCACGACGGAACTCATATTCCATAATTACACGAATTTTTAAAGTATCCATTATGACGAAAAATGTTCAAATGTAATGAAAATACAACGCTAATCAAAAAACATAAGACTGAGTTTGTAAATAGAATGTCATGGTTTTAAAACAAAATTAATTTGAATTTAGAATACAGAGCCATTACAAACTTTTTTTTATTTGAAATGACCAGTACTGAAGAACGGCAATTTCATAGGTAAAGACCTAATATAATAATCAATACATATAATAAAATCGTAACTGGTCGCTGTCTGTACATGGAAGATATCTGAGGAAAACTATTAAAGGGGCTCTTTATGAACGTAATAGAACCCAAAACAATGATTTTTAGAATTTTTGTCTGTTTATCTGTTTGTCTGTTTGTCTGTGCGTTTGTGCACGCTAATCTCAGAAACAGCTTATCCGATTGAAATGTGGTTTTCACTAATATATTGTGGTAAGCTTCACTTAACATTTAGTGTTTTTTTTCATGTCAATCGGTTTATAAATAAAAAAGGTATGCCAATTTAAAGAATCACGTAGCTGGACGTTTGTAGATTGTAAACGCCTGCACGGCCGCACGGGTATATAAAGCGCGCCGAGAGCATTATTTTCTTTTCTTGATTTTTTATTTCTTAATTTTATGTGTAAAAATCTGAAAGTACTTACAATTTAGTCGTTTGTTATAAGAACATATTATTTCTTTAGGGTTAATAGGGTTTGTAAATACGTATACGAGTAGTATGTTTATTTTGTAGGTTAGTTTGGTTTCAAGTTCTTGATTCTTTTATAAACCTTATATTTACTTATTTAGTTTAAAATATTTCCTAATGTTTAGGAATCTGTCTCTCTCTGTCTGATGAGGTATCTGGGCCTGATCCTCGACGGTAGGTGACTCTTCGACGAGCACTTCCGATAGCTTGGTCCAAAGCTGGTTGACGCTGCCTCCGCTCTTGGGCGACTTTAGCCCAACTTGGGTGGAGCCAGCGTCGCAACGCGACTCCTGTACACGGGAGTTGTCCGGTCGATGTCGCTGTATGGTGCACCGGTGTGGGTGGTGGTTTGACTGCCCTAAATAAGGCCCACCTCTGGCGGCCTCAGAGGGTATTGGCAGTCAGAGCCATACGCGGATATCGCACGGTGTCGAGAGAGGCGGAAGTGCTCGCCGAAGTTTATCGACGCGTGGCTGAATATCGGGCGGAGTCATCGGAGGACATCTCTCGCTACCGGCCGTCATACGCTCCATGGCCGGTAGCAACAGCAGTTTTACCGCGGTCGCAGCCTTCTGCGAAGACGTAATTTCGCAGAACGAGGTGACGAAGAAGGCCCGGGAGGACGACCTCCACTCGGACCCAATCCGCCGCCGGTTCCCAATTCTGTGCGGGCAGGCGCTGGGAGGGATCTGGATGTGCTAATAACAGCAGATCCCGAATCCCTCCCGTCTCAGGCGCAAAGAGGCACACAGTGTGGTTTTAGTCGGTTCGAGTCCGAGTTAGGTTATTTTTCTTGACTTGCTTTGGTTGTTTTTCTAAAAAACAGGAAGTACTTACAGTTAACACCTTTGGTTGTTTTCGATTGTTAATAGATTGGGTTGACACGTCTTAATAGTTATTAAACTGTAATAAATGAAACTGTGTGATAATCTGTAAGTATTTATAATTTAGTTGATTATGATAAGTACGTGTTTACTAAACTATGTTGTGTTAGTATATTGTAAGAATGCCTCGAAAAAGATCCAACCTCACCCAGTGCAGCAGGAATGCTAAAAGGATGAGATTAGTTCGATCACAGGAATCTGAAGAAGATCATGAGGCTCTCACTGCATCTCAGGAACGTAAGGCCAGGTTTCGTGCTACAGAAACTTCGGCTCAGCGAGAATCTCGATTCAGTTCGCATCGTTCTCGAATGATGGCCACTCGAATTAGGTAGAATAGGGAACAGCGTAAGGCACGTTTGTCCATCGATCGTGAATCTCATGCATTATCGCGTGATCCCTCAGTGCTACTGGACTACCAGCTCATAAAATAAATTTAAAAGTCGGCGTACCCATAATGCTCCTTAAAAATTTAAGCCCGCCAAAACGTTGCAACGGTACCAGATTAAAAGTGACCAAAGATTTTAACAGGGTTCGGTAAAGGTAATAGTGTTTTTATTCCTCGGATTCCTCTCATCCCAAACCACTTTCCGTTTAGTTTTAAACGAGTCCAGTTTCCAGTGAGCCTATGTTTCGCG
Organism: Diaphora mendica; assembly: GCA_949125395.1. Lineage (NCBI taxonomy): Eukaryota > Metazoa > Arthropoda > Insecta > Lepidoptera > Erebidae > Diaphora > Diaphora mendica. The sequence goes on from OX421314.1 coordinate 28,677,940, forward strand.
GTGACAATAAATAAAGCCCAAGGTCATAGGTACGCTAAAAGTTGTGGGTGTAGATCTAAGTATTAACTGTTTTTCACACGGTCAGCTTTATGTAGCTCTATCACGTGTTAGCAATCCTAGCAACCTGTATGATTTGATCCCCGATGGCTAGACGTCTAATGTCGTGTATAGAGAAGCATTACTTTAAATTCGATTATTTTAAATACCCAAATGACGGTGTTTATAAACCAAAAGATATGTCCGAAAACTGCTGCCCAAAGTCACTATTCCACGCGGACGGAGTCGCGGGCAAAGCTAGTATATAATATAATTAAATAATATATAATAGTATTTACCGTTTGTTGATTGCGAATGTTAGATATAACTAGTAGAAACACTCTGTAGTTATTCGTCAAACACCTACCTCGTTAAACGGATCTGTATTGAATTTATTGATCTGCATTTCATTTGAATTTTTTGATAAAGGCAGTACTGAGACGCTTTTGGTGGTGCGTTTGAGTATGTATTACCATATCTCTAAAGACAATTTGAACTAGGAAATAGTTCATATAGCATTAAAAAGAATCAGCGTAAGGTACAACAGACTAATTTTAGTTTTTTTACTCCTTTGAATTATTACTTGACGGGTCCGAATTAGTTTAGTCGTTTTTGGTGATCCTGACTGAGCAGAGGCCGTAAAGGACAGGACAGGATAATTAATTGTGTGACCATTAGGCCTGTGTCTGGATGTAATTTGTATAAATTATAAATGTATTTAATTATTTATGACTATAACCAACTGTCTAGTTAGTAAAGTACTAGCTGTGACAAATTTTTGATTACACTCAGTTATCTAAACTAATGATGTTGTGTCTACTAAACTAATCTCCAATGAATAATTAAAACGTTCTAGATATAATGTAAAAATAAATAATGTATTGAGGAGTTATATTTAACTATATCTTCTTAAGAAATAAACATACATTAAAAATTACATTTATGTATCTGCGTAATATCTCACAAATCATTACCAAAAATTTGAATAGAATAAACTTTGCTGTACACCAGTTAATACAGTTTACATATATTACTAGCTGACGGAAAACGTTGTTTTGCTGTAAAAAAATGGGGTAAAAATAGATGTTGGTCTATTCTCAGACCTACCCGATGTGCACACCAAATTTCATAAAAATCGGTCCAGTCGGTATGGTAACTAACATTGTGACACGAGAATTTTATAAATATATATAAAATTATGATCATATCAATTTACTGACCATGTGCAAAAACTTTTTCGATATATAAACGAATATAAGGTTGACTGAATGCCTTGAATGGTGAAAAAAAAACTATATTATTTAAATTTATATGCAACCCGGGTGTATATCATGTTAAAACCTAAGTTAAATTCAAACACAAACTGGAAAGCGCAGAAACCAGATAAGCACAGTGTTATTTATCGAATTAGTCGTAGTAAGTCAGAAATATCTCAAATATCCCAAAAGTATTTTAAAGAAATTTGTTTCAACCTTCTTGTAGTTGCACCTTTGAATTTTGATATCTGTTAGATATTCAGATATTGTTTCATAGTTGCTTTTCCTTGGGCAGGTAAAGTTTCGAACGAGGACAAAAACTCGTCTGAAGCGTAAATAGATTTAGTTTATCCAGACACTGTTAAACTTAAAGCAGAAAATAACTTTTACGATTTAAACAGCTAAGCTGTACGTTCTTGAACATTGTCTACGCGAGATATTAAATTGTGGACTGGGATAATCGTAGTCTGTTGTCAGAAAGTTATTGTAGAACTGCGATTGTTATGTAAATACTAAAACTAACCGAGCTATTATTAATATTGACAGCTAGGATTAAGTTTAATACGACATCTTAACGAGTGTTCAGAAGTCTTGAATTTCAATTGTAATAGGCTTAGTCTCCAATTCATCTGTTTTTTTGGGTCCGTTCACTTAGACCTCCTGGGGGATCAATGTGGAAATTTCATCCACAATGATCCCCTGGGGAATCTATTTTGATTTAAATTTCATTTTGATCCCCAGGGGATTCATTTGGAAGATTTTCGTCCACTTGGACCCACTTAGAAAAATCCAAATTAATCTCCCATCGGTTTAAGCAGGGGATCCAGGTAGACGAAAATCTTCCAAATGAATCCCCTGGGGGATCAAAATGGAACTGAAATCCAAATAGATACCCTAAGGGATCAGTGTGGACGAAATTTCCACATGGATCCCCCAGGGGATCTAAGCAGGGGATCTAAGTGGACAGAATCTTTTTTTTTCTTTTCATGTTTTAGCTGCCAAGACTACTCTACTCGGCCTAATGGAAAACATGAGTAGAATTCAAGAGTAGAATATGTTGAATCATTATCCCTATACTGCAATTTCCTTTACGTGTTATCAAATTTTCATTACGTGAAGAACTCGAGAGAGAGAAATTTTATAATTAAATTCTTAAAGTGTTAAATCGGTTAACGGTAAGAGACTAACCCCCAATTACGTAAGAGAAAAACAACTTTTTTTTTCAAAGACAACTCCCGCGTTTGGAATATACACCCTGTATCGCACGAGACTTTACAAATATACATATAACAGACACAAAGAACATCTAGCCTCAGAACAACCATTTGTGTATTACTCAAAGTCCCAGTCCCATGTAGAATTTGGCGCACAACACTTGGCGCAGAAGAGAGCAGCGTGGCGGCCACTTAAACCACTAGACCAACCGTGGAGTCAAAAGTATAGTACATAGTCAAAACGTCGACAACAAGCGTAAGTATTAAATGCCTATATACCTCTTTGGGAATGGAAGCGTGAATGTATATGAATGATTTTTAAGATGATTTTCCTCATTAATCCCAATTAATTTAATTGCTTAATTTTACGTATTTTCAAAGGAATTACGACTAATTAGCGCACACACGTTGAATGATAAATCTATTAGTGTCTAAAGGAGTTTTCAACTTGGCAGAATCTTCAGCCGCTCTAACTCTCAAATTAATTGGTAACTGTTTACAAAGAGCTAATTAATAACATCAAAGAACAGTTCCTACCTACTTACTGTAAGAGTGAAATCAAACACTTATTTGCTACAAAAGTTGCTATGGAAATTATTAGAAATATTAGTCTTAATTGGATTTTGTTGTGTTGAACGATTCGATGTAGAAACTGACCGAATATAATTAAAAATAATTTAAAGTCAGTGGTTTAACCTAACGAGCACAAAAATTAGCTTGCTTCCAATTCTAAAAATATTTACTAATATTATCAAACATTTAACACATAAAAAAAGAATTATTTAATTTGGTGCAGCCGATCGGAAGTTATGCGCGTACATACATTTAAGCGATACGTTTTTATATAAATAGATATATTCATACTGAATTTTAAAAATATTTTAAAAATATATTATCTAATATCATTACCCTTTACTTGATTAACCATTTTGATATTAAAATAATATCCATCTACTCCCTGCCCGAAGATTAATGGATATTGTAAGATCAATGCGTTTCAGACACACGTTTCAATTCATTGTTCCGACGATGAAGCATAATATCTCTAGACTGCAAATTTCTCCAACAACGACAATAGCCACTTCGTCGATTGTCGGTGAATTAAAACTCCTTGCATGCTCACCAGCAGGTGTTTTATCAGCTCTGATTACAATATTATGGCTGTTCGATGGCATACGATCTAAGACCATTTTAAACATTTTGACTAAATTATTGTTCTGATGAAGAAACGTTTACAGTTCTTGGACAATGGTTCGTTTTACAGTTGGATTATGAGCACAACGCCTTTCAACTTCCGCATTTGATTGCTCATAAAATAAATTTGTAAAAATTGATGGTCCACATCTGGCAGAGGCAGCAGTGCTTCCAGGCAGTGATAAATAGTCCTTGTTAAATTATTATTAGTGATACAAATGTATTTTAACGCTTTACAATATAGACAAATAATTGTCATTTCCCCAATTGTCACGGATTTGTCGGCACAATAATCTACTTCCGGATTGCAGTAGAATGCTACTCATTCCTGGTTCACAGGAGCACTGTTTCTGCGGTATCGTTCGATTTCATTGCGTCGTGCTCACTATTGTTGTGTTTGGTGTGCCCGAACTCGTTCCTTTTTAAACGGCTCCGTCCACTTGATCCCCTGGGGGATCCATGTGAAAATTTCGTCCACACTGATCTCCTACTTAAACCGATATGGGATTTTTTTGATTTTTTTGTGTGGCATGGCTATTTATGGCCAATATAGTATATAGGTTTATTAACTTACCTATTAATACATTTCACCGCCAAAGATTACCTACATAACTTAAAACTCATTAAAAAGCCTAGTAATAAATCCATTCATAAAAAAATATATATTTTAAATCGTATAAAAGTATGAATATTTATGGAACTTTTGTTATGAAAAACTTCTAAATTAATAATCAAAATGTATAGAAAATTCTAAAAGACTCCATTGGAGATCGATGTGGATAAAAAATACAGATAAATCCCTTATCGGTTTAAGCATGGGATCGAAGTGGACGAAAATCTTCCAAATGAAACCCCTGGGGGATCAAAATGGAATCGAAAGCCAAATAGATCCCCTAAGGGATCAGTATGGATGAAATTTCCACATGGATCCCCCAGGGGATCTAAGTGGACGGAGCCGCCTGTCTATGTCATTATTATTCACTGTAGAACGCAATTCTGCCATAACAATACGAATGTTATCATTATCCGTCTCTTGCTGGTCATCAGTGCGGATTGCACGTGAGGTAGCTCGTTGCACATCTGATTGACTTCGACGACCTATGTCAGTTCGCGTTTGCCTTGGCATTTTCAAACAACAATCTTCTTATATATAAAAATGAATTGCTGTTCGTTTGTCTGCCTAAAACTCGAGAACCGCCGGGCCGATTTAGCTGATTTAGGTTTTAAAATGTTTGTCGTAGTTCAGGGAAAGTTTAAATGGTGAGAAAATATGGAAAAATTGCGAGGAAGTTAATAAAAACAACAATTTCCTTTTGCCCATATAAACTGTTCTACCAACTTGCCTGTCAAACTTTTGACTGTCAATTTGAAGCACTTATTAAATTAAGGATTATAAATAGACACCATATATTATTACACGAATCAAATTAAGGGTTTTAAATAGACACCGCATATTATTTATATATTATTGTCGCGTATTTTAATATTATTATTTTGATGGTTGTTATTGTTGGTTCATTCAGAAATTTTTGTCATTGTATTGACATATTTTGATGGTTGTCACTGTTTAGAATGCAAACAAAAGAGTCTTTATTGTGTCATATCCATAGAGGTCATATCACAAACAAAATAAGTATTTCATAAACGCTGTTTTGTTGGAATGCGAAAAAATTATAGATGTCAATCGTCTGTCGAACGTTAGACGAAAGGTTATATGTAAATATATGCTATTTTTTGCACCTAGGGCATATAAAGTACCTGTCGTTATATTACCGTTATTAAAATCTTCTATCATCAGTTTGTCAGTGTGTGAGAATTTTATTTACTATTGTTGTTTGAAAATGCCAAGGCAAAGGCGAACTGACATAGGTCGTCGAAGTCAATCAGATGTGCAACGAGCTACCTCACGTGCAATCCGCACTGATGACCAGCAAGAGACGGATAATGATAACATTCGTATTGTTATGGCAGAATTGCGTTCTACAGTGAATAATAATGACATAGACAGGCGGCTCCGTCCACTTAGATCCCCTGGGGGATCCATGTGGAAATTTCGTCCATACTGATCCCTTAGGGGATCTATTTGGCTTTCGATTCCATTTTGATCCCCCAGGGGTTTCATTTGGAAGATTTTCGTCCACTTCGATCCCATGCTTAAACCGATAAGGGATTTATCTGTATTTTTTATCCACATCGATCTCCAATGGAGTCTTTTAGAATTTTCTATACATTTTGATTATTAATTTAGAAGTTTTTCATAACAAAAGTTCCATAAATATTCATACTTTTATACGATTTAAAATATATATTTTTTTATGAATGGATTTATTACTAGGCTTTTTAATGAGTTTTAAGTTATGTAGGTAATCTTTGGCGGTGAAATGTATTAATAGGTAAGGTAATAAACCTATATACTATATTGGCCATAAATAGCCATGCCACACAAAAAAATCAAAAAAATCCCATATCGGTTTAAGTAGGGGATCAGTGTGGACGAAATTTTCACATGGATCCCCCAGGGGATCAAGTGGACGGAGCCGTTTAAAAAGGAACGAGTTCGGGCACACCAAACACAACAATAGTGAGCACGACGCAATGAAATCGAACGATACCGCAGAAACAGTGCTCCTGTGAACCAGGAATGAGTAGCATTCCACTGCAATCCGGAAGTAGATTATTGTGCCGACAAATCCGTGACAATTGGGGAAATGACAATTATTTGTCTATATTGTAAAGCGTTAAAATACATTTGTATCACAAATAATAATTTAACAAGGACAATTTATCACTGCCTGGAAGCACTGCTGCCTCTGCCAGATGTGGACCATCAATTTTTACAAATTTATTTTATGAGCAATCAAATGCGGAAGTTGAAAGGCGTTGTGCTCATAATCCAACTGTAAAACGAACCATTGTCCAAGAACTGCAAACGTTTCTTCATCAGAACAATAATTTAGTCAAAATGTTCAAAATGGTCTTAGATCGTATGCCATCGGACAGCCATAATATTGTAATCAGAGCTGACAAAACACCTGCTGGTGAGCATGCAAGGAGGTTTAATTCACCGACAATCGACGAAGTGGCTATTGTCGTTGTTGGAGAAATTTGCAGTCTAGAGATATTATGCTTCATCGTCGAAACAATGAATTGAAACGTGTGTCTGAAACGCATAGATCTTATGACGCGTTACAATATCCATTAATCTTCTGGCAGGGAGTAGATGGATATTATTTTAATATCAAAATGGTTAATCAAGTAAAGGGTAATGATATTGGATAAAATTTTTAAAATATTTTTAAAATTCAGTATGAACATATCTATTTATATAAAAACGTATCGCTTAAATGTATGTACGCGCATAACTTCCGATCGGCTGCACCAAATTAAATAATTCTTTTTTAATGTGTTCCTTATTGATAAGACAAGGTTTGTGTAAAGGAAAAATTAAAAGATAGCGGGAAAAGTCGTTTTTTTGTCCGCGACGGGAAGCTGAGACAGATATGTAAATATGGCGGTAAGAAGTTCGCCGGGTCAGCTAGTAGTAAATAAAATTCTCACACACTGACAAACTGATGATAGAAGATTTTAATAACGGTAATATAACGACAGGTACTTTATATGCCGTAGGTGTAAAAAATAGCCTGTATTTACATATAACCTTTCGTCTAACGTTCGACAGACGATTGACATCAATAATTTTTTCGCATTCCAACAAAACAGCGTTTATGAAATACTTATTTTGTTTGTGATATGACCTCTATGGATATGACACAATAAAGACTCTTTTGTTTGCATTCTAAACAGTGACAACCATCAAAATATGTCAATACAATGACAAAAATTTCTGAATGAACCAACAATAACAACCACCAAAATAATAATATTAAAATACGCGATAATAATATAATATGCGGTGTCTATTTCAAACCCTTAATTTGATTCGTGTAATAATATATGGTGTCTATTTAAAACCCTTAATTTAATAAGTGCTTCAAATTGACAGTCAAAAGTTTGACAGGCAAGTTGGTAGAACAGTTTATATGGGCAAAAGGAAATTGTTGTTTTTATTAACTTCCTCGCAATTTTTCCATATTTTCTCAGCGTTTAAACCGTCCCTGAACTACGACAAATATTTCAAAACCTAAATCAGCTAAATAGGCCTGCGGTTCTCGAGTTTTAGGCAGACAAACGAACAGCAATTCATTTTTATATATAAGAAGATAAAACCTTATCATTTCATATCATTGCTGAAAATTTAATGCGATACAGCAACTGGAAAGCTTTTTAATCAATACGACATAAATTAAAATATTTAAAACTTCATCATGAAAACAATTACCTCAGCTCATTGTGTTCATTGAGATAATCAAATATTATTGAAGTAGCAGGCAAACTCAATGAAACAAGCCATATTTATTATACATCAGATTATTACCTGTAAGCATTTTTTATTTTTTTTCTATAGAAGCTTTTAACATTTTGTGATCTATCCTAAAAGGATAATAAATTGAAGCAAGCATTTGCATTGAGCATTGCAAATTGTGTTGCAAGACAATGCCTATATCAAAATGCAACTGAAAAATAAAAACAAGACATGCAAAAAATACGTTTTTGAATTTCTTCTAAACCAAGAGTAACTTACGATATACAAGTGGCGCAGTGGTAGCGTATGCGACTGCTGTGCTTGAGGTCTCGGGTTCGATTCTCGGATCGGACCAAATGTTTGTATGATCTGTAAGTATTGGTTTCGGGGTTTGGGTGTTTTCTATGTTTATTGTGTACTAGCTGTTGCCCGCGGCTCCGCCCGCGTATATGTCGGTTATCACGGCAAATAGTCGCCTATGTGTTATCCTGATATATGATCTATATTACTGTAAAGTTTCATCCAAATCCGTTCAGTAGTTTTTGTGTGAAAGAGTAACAAACATCCATCCATTTATCCATACTTACAAACTTTCGCGTTTGTAATATTAGTATAAATGTATTTACAAAAAACAAGTATATATGTATTTAAATCAGTTGTCTAGTACCCATAACACAAGCTCTGCTTAGCTTGGGGGTAGATGGCGTTGTGTGTTAGATGTTCGAAATATTTATTATTATTAAATACCGACAATGCGATATCGTAAAGGTGTAATATAAACTACATTTATTTCAGATTCATTTTTGGACCAAATTCGAAACCAGTGACATCTTTGCCTCAAGATTCGCATATCTTAGCTCGCCTCATAGTTTTTCATTCCTTTACTGGCTTACGCGTAATGGGCCACCCCATCACCCCAGTAATCGATGCGGACTTTACGAGAAGATTGACAAATTGACACCCCACTCGTGTCTCCTACTCTCCCGAGATCCCCAGAAAACATTTATTTGTGTTCCGTATAATAAATATACGCGTTTTTAGTTACCAACAGCATAATAGCCTGGATCTTATCTTATTTCATCTACTCACTTGAATGTATGAGACCTTAAGTCTGTATAATAATCCTAAGGTAGAGCATTAACGTCCGAAATTAATCTGTATTTAAGACTGAATACAATAATGGTAGGTATCTAAATCATCTACTTCAGACACACGTCTTTTATATTTAAGGTTTAGATTTGAATATTACTTTTATTATCCAGGAAGACATGGGCTTACAGTATCAACCGGTTGTTGTAGTGAACCTTGATGGAGGTCTATGTCCAGAAGTGGACGTCTTTCGAAAGATATCCACCCACTCTCGTATCTAATTGATTGAGAATGAAGATGCTCATGATTTGACTGTGTCGCTGCGATGTTGGGCGATTACAGATTGCCAAAAGCAATCTTCTACTCTGAGCTAACTTGCGGAAAATGCAGACAAGGCGGTCAATACCTCCGGTATCAAGTCGTACTTAAGCGCAACCTCCTGCGCCATACCAACAGATTCCTGGGAGCAGCTTGCTGGTCTCAGACCCGAGTGGCGAAGGTCAGTCGCCACGGGTGTCGAGAGGTTTGAGACTGCCCGTGTGAAGGATCTAGACGCGAAGCGTCAAAAGCGCAAAACCAATCCTAGGATCACGTACCACTATACTCTCAACTCTGACAGCCAGCTCTACTGTGCGCAATGCAACCGGACTTTCAAAACTAAGTTTGGTTCTGCTAGGTACATCAGAGCCCATCGAAGGGCGAACCCAGGCTAAACAGGGGGGAGTCGCCATCACCAGATACGGTGTGGATGGGATGATGTATGGAATTGAATATCGCTACTTACTTTGCAAGTAATACAATAAGTAAGTGCTCTTCACAGAAATACTTAAGAATAACGTAAAAACCCTTCTATTATTATATAAAGAGGTTAGGTTGTCTACCCTTTAAAAGTTGCTCGTTAGGTGTTGCAGATAACTCCATAATTGTTTCGAAACCAAATTCCTATCTTTGTCGATCTTTGAAAAAAAAAGTTGAAGATAATGGCTTCAGAAACTTTGTAAAAGGTTCAACCAGCGGCCGTGATTGGACAAAAAGTTTGTTTATCTCCTGAAACATAAGTTTACGTATTTTTTTGGGGTGAGGACAAAGGTATAAAGTAATAAATCACAATTTTTGAAAATCATCCTACGTCTTAAAGTGTCTGTATTTAAAGATGCATTTATTATTTGGTAGGCGAAGGTAATATTTTAAAACTGTGTTGGGTAATACTTGATTGCTGATGCAACTCAAGAGACAAGAGCGTAGTCATCTTTTGACTACTGAAACCCTACTTTCAAAGTAAAAATTGTCGTTGCAGGCAACCACCCATTAACATATTATCCTTTAAACCGCATATTTCCCTCTAAATTAAGCTATTGGTACCGAGTTGTATAATGGTACTAATTTTGATCATTCATAATATGAGTTCATAAGCGGTGGTGTCATTTAAAATTAGGAGATACATTTGCTTGGCCCCAAAACGACGCAAAAATCGGGTTTATACAGGTAACATGAATAATATTAACCGGTTACATTAATGTGTAAATGTTAATATTGAAAGAAATATACTACATTAGAAGCTGTTTACTTGTCTATAATTGTTTATGTGTTGGTCATCAAACAAGAAAGGATGTTACTTCAACTAGGTTTCACATTTTTAATACAGAGAAAACCTTTCACCTGTTCATGAAAGGCTTTCATCTATCTGTAAATATACCATAGGGACTCAATAATTTAGGAAAATATACATTTATAAATGAATGACTAATTGGCGAAAACTTTTATTGCGCGATACAGAATTGCTCGTAACAATTTATATTTACGTTTGTTTACTCATATATTTAAACTCAATTTCTATATTATATTATTCATATTTGTATATGTAATACAATACAGGATAAAATTGAATACAGTCAACTAAGTAAAACCTTAAGATGCCCTGTTGGCTGACTGATCTAAAATACACAAAAGTATTCTAACAAATTCGATGAAAGTTTAATATGCAGCCAAGGTATTTTTTACCTAAACTTTACTTCCACAAGATGAGTTTACAGATCACCTCATTGTGCCCCTGTGCGACGAGTTATGATCTCACGTATAAACTAGGAGAGAACACATATTTCGGGCTGGCTGAAAATATACGAACGTGTATTGCTGGCGAAACATATCATTTGATGAGATGTTACGAGAACATTCCATCCTTTTACCAGAATTGTTTGTGTGCCTTTGGATTTTTGTCTTAAATAAATAAGTTTGAGCAGGTGAGGGAGAAATTATTCTTTATCGTAACCAAGAACACACAGGAGCTGAATAGCTAAGTGGCCTTATTACACAAAGAAATATTCATCAGAAAATCCTTGGAGAAGAATATGCGCTATACCACCATCGTCATCGACTTTATTCGACTTCATTTAGCTTTGACGCAATATGTAGCATTTGCATCTGTTGATCTTTAATTCTCTAATGAATTTGTTTTTTTTTTACCATAGGGAGTCAAACCAGTAGACGAGTCACCTAATGGTAAGGTACTGCTTCTGGAATTATGGAGACCTACAACTTATAGACACATGCGAATTATCGCTGTATGGGTCTTCATCCTCAGTATTAGTGAAAGTCTGGGGATTCACGCGGCAACACACAGAAAAATATCAAAAAAATATGTTGACATCGGTTTTGTATGGCCTTGTTATTTCTCCAGTCGAGTCGACCCATACGTGCCAAAGCTTGACTTTCCCATGGCTAATAGTTTTCTGTATTGTGTATATTGGACAAGAAAAAAATGTTACTTGCACATACACCTATTCTTATTCACAACAAATCCTATTTTGTCGAAGGTTTTTCCGCATGACTGCGGCGGGAACGTTCACAATATCCTGAAATTTACGTTCGCTTGCGATCAGTCAACTACAACAATATTATTCTACTGGGAAGGAAAGTTTCGAATGAACCGCTCGGTGAACCATATTCTTAACTTTCGTGGTATAGCAAAAAAAGAGGATATCGTCATATTTAGAAACATATATATTATGTATGTTTATCTGTCGTGTTACCATAGTGCAGCTTCAACCTTGTTTGGAGTTAGGCGGCCGTGTATGAGATACGTGAGTTTATTTATATTTTTGATTTTGAGACAAAAGTATGTACTATATACTTTTTAACCGACTTCAAAAAAGGAGGATGTTCTCAATTCGACCGTATATATGTTTATTTATGTGTGTTCGCGGATAACTGCGTCGTTTGTGAACCTATATTAAGATCTGATGATGGCATCCAAGAGAAATCGAGCATTAGGAATAATAGGTCTTTACCTATGAAATTGCCGTTTTGTATGCATACAGAACGGCAATTTCATAGGTAAAGACCTATTATAAATCCTGCGCCGCGGGGGACTTTACACACATACGTGAAATATATATAAAGAATACCTAGACTCGGAACAACTATTTGTGGATCACACAAAGTGTTTTCCCGTGTAGGATTTGAACCCACAACACTTGACTCAGTAGAAAGCGGCGTGGCGACCGCTTAAACCACTTGGCACACCGTGCAGTTAAAAACTTGATGAGCTATTTTTGTATGCTAACTTATATTCAAGCGGTAGAGTAGGTATATGTACAATTTAGATTTAAATGTAAATTGAATTTCAAAATTCAACTAACAAGCAACATTGTAAAAAGAAAAACAACTTTTAGTCGTATTAAGACTCTAAGCGCTAGAAGTGAAATAACTGTTTCTTGTAGGTGGCATCTATTCATTCTAAGCTGCTTCGTATTTTCATCAAAGGCCAAATACTTGATTCTAAGAACCTTAGTCCTTATATTTTCGTTTCAAACTCTTAAGCTTAGGACGAAGAAATAACATCATATTTTTTATAATTTCAACATATTATTTACGTACGTAGCCTCAACGTTCATCTGCCTGTATTTACACTCATTATAAATTGTTTTTATATTTGTACATTATTTTTATCACCTTGATTTGAGGTTACACACATAATAGACTGCTCATCAAAAGTCCGTCGTCACAGTTTATTTTATTTTTTCTGGAGCAAGTTTTTAAACGAAATGGTGATTTTCCGGATCCAACAGCATAGTATATTACTTATCTCATGTGAACCTCGCATATCGTAGGCAGAAGTGATATTATGATTTTAATGAACAAGTTAGAGAAAAAGGATCAGCCTTCTTATCCTTGAGTTGACAGGGAAAGAGTTTGTGTGCTTCACACAACAACACGGTAGGGAGTAGCCAAACACAGTCGTTTTCCTCTGTCAAACTATAATCCTAAATGGGCCTACACATTAGGTACACTATTATGACATTGAATGCCTTTACATGTGTGTAAAATTTTGAATGCTTCGTTTTAATTGTTATGTATGAGTTCGTAGTAACAGGCGATTGTTTTGTATATTATAATCTAAAATCTGAATGTGTGTCGATTTCCTACCGCAAAAAATGTCATACTGTTTTTTTTTTTTTTTTTTTTTTAATATTTTAGCTGCCAAAATGACTCTGCCCTGCCTGATGGAAAGCACAAGCAGAATCCAAGAGTGGTGGTCACCATCCTCAATGTAAACAAGGACAGTGCAGCATAGCGACCAGCACTATGGCGGCCTAGTGAGATGCTTTTTCACGCCCCGCTTAAAGGACCCGGGATCATAGTTGGACGGAAACACGTGCGCTGGTAGTGAGTTCCAGGTTTTAACCGATCGGCACAGGAAAGAAGAACCGAATCGATGAGTGCGAGAGCGTATGCCTTCCACTCTGAGGCGGTGACTTCTGAGGCTCGCACGTGTTGTCCTGTAGAGGAAGGGAGAAGGCGGGACTAGTTGGAAGAGCTCTTCAGAACACTCCCCATGATAAAGACGATAGAGGACTGCCATGGAGGCGATATCTCTACGCATCTGCAGAGGCTCAAGGGACTCGGTGGCTTCAGGACTGCCGACAATTCGGATTGCTCGCCGCTGCAACCGGTCGAGAGCGTCGAACAGATACTGCGCGGCACCATCGCAAAGGTGAGAACAGTATTCCACGCACGAGCGAACCTGGGTCTTATAAAGAAGACACAGGTGCTCCGGCGAGAAGAACCGTCTCACCTTGTTTAGAACACCTAACTTCCGCGAGGCCGCCTTAGTGACGCCATCAACGTACTCGCGCGGGTTTAGGTCGCGGCAGATGCCAATGCCCAGGATATCGAGTCTGCCTTGTAGTGGCAGTTGAGTGTTCTGAAAAGTCGGAAGGGGAAGGAATGGAGATTTTTTGGCAGAAAACGCGCACACCTGTGTTTTCTTAGCGTTGAACTCGACCAGGTTCTCAGAGCCCCATTGAGAAATGCGGCACAGAATATGGTCGAGTTCAGCGACAAGCTCCTGTCGTTTTTCCTCAATATCTGCTGACTTTGCTGCAGGACGTCCGAAGTATCTCCCATGAACTGTGCTGTCGTCTGCATAGCAATGAATGTTGCCAAGGGCTAACATGTCATTGATATGCAGAAGAAACAGCGTGGGGGACAGGACGGAACCCTGTGGCACTCCGGCGTTAATCGACTGAAAGTCGGAGGCCGCACCGTCGCAAAGGACTCTGATGCGGCGCTGGTGCAGGAATGCGGCAACCCAGTTGCAAAGTTTGGGAGGCAAGCCGAAGGCCGGCAGTTTGGAGAGAAGCGAACGGTGCCAAACCCTATCAAAGGCCTTGGCCATGTCGAGGCTGATGGCCAAAGATTCTCCGTGCCTGTCAATAGCCTCACTCCAAAGGTGTGTGACGTACGCTAGAAGATCACCCGTGGATCGTTTCGGTCTAAAACCATATTGCCGATCATTAAGTAGGGAGTGATCCTCCAGGTAGTGGATCAATTGTTTATTGATGATCCGCTCGAACACTTTGCAGATAATGGGGGTGACAGTTATCGGGCGGTAGTTGGCTGGGTTGGAGCGGTCGCCCTTTTTGGGGATGGGTTGAACATTCGCCTCTCTCCAGGCATCCGGAACAGTTCCCGAGGAATATGACAGGCGATACAGGCGCGTCAATACCGGAGACAACTCTGGTGCGCAGTTCTTAAGAACCACCGCTGGGATACCGTCGGGTCCACTAGCTTTCCGGACGTCGAGTGACCGAAGCTCCGCTCGGACATCACTCAGCCGGATGCGAATATCCCGCATTGTAGCGTCGCAGGCCGGAATGGTAGGCGGGTGCATGCCACGGTCATCGATTCGGGAGTTAGCCGCAAAGAGATCTACAAGCAGTTTCGCTTTCTCCTGCGGCTGGTGGGCAAGTGATCCGTCAGGATATTTCAGCGGTGGTAGCGAGGCCTGGCAGAAGTTGGACTGCACGGCTTTAGCCAATCGCCAGAACTTTCGGCTACCCGTAGGGTATGCGACGAGTTCTTGGCCAAGTCGTGCAATGCGCTGGGCATCCGCTGTTAGGTAAGCCTTCTTGCATTCCCTGGTGGCTTTGTTAAACGCTGCTTTTAGTCGATCCACGTCGGGGTGGCCGTGAGCGCGGGCCCTGGTCCATGCGCGGTACGCCGATTGCTTTTGGGCAACAGCTTGAGCGCATTCGCGATTGAACCAGGGCCGGGTAGTTGCGCTGGCGACCTCACTGTAGGGAATATAGTATTCCATTCCTAGAGTGATTTCGCCAGCCACGGCGGCCGCACTTTGCGTCAGATCTCCATATTTAAAGCAGCGTTGTGCCCACGGGATGGATGCGAAATAGTCCCGCATTCCATCCCAGTCTGCTGACGAGTAGTGCCATAACCGTCTCTTAGCTGCCACTGGTCGTGGGGGGGCAACTAGAGGCACCGTGGTGGATACCAGGCAGTGATCGGAGGATCCCAGAGGGGCGAGCACCGATACACTGTACTGCACTGGGTGACTCGTCAGCAGAAGGTCCAGCAAGGAAGGCGCTTGACTCACTATATCTGGTATCCTGGTGGGCTGGAGTACCAACTGGGTGAGGTCATGCGTGAGAGCGAATGCGTGGACAGTCCGACCCGCGTGGTCTGTTCTGGAAGATCCCAACCAGGACTCATGGTGGGCATTAAAGTCTCCCAGAAACACCAGTTCGGCGGTCGGAAACTGTTCCTGCGCTTTGTCCGCTGCCTGACTGAGATGATCAAAAAGTCGAGTTGTCTCGGAGTCTCCAGAATGGGATCGGTATAGGCATACGTAGATTCGGCTCATAGAGCCAATATCCACGTGTAGCCAAATAGTGGAGAAGGATGGGTCCTCAAGGCAGCGTAATCGGTGACAACAAACATCCGCCCTAACGAAAAGACATACCCCAGCCTTCGCGAGGAAGCACTCCTCAAGCACGTAGCCAGGGTAGTGAAGATATGTCGTGTCGGCAGGGCGGCGTATTTGTGTCTCCGTTAGGAAAAGCATGGCCGGCCGAGCCGTCTCAAGAAGCTGGTGGACGGCGTTGAGGTTTGCATGGAGTCCACGGATGTTAGTGAACTCCACCTCAAAAAGCGGGTTGGTGGGAGGATGGCGTGCCGCTGTTGAACGCTTATTCCTTTTTCTTACTGCCATGATTTTAAAGTGAGGGAGGGAAGTGGGGGCGTAAAAGGCGTGACAGTCATCGTGGCAGTGTAATACTGAGGCTCGGAATGCTGTGTCGCCATACAATAGTGAGGCATGACGGTGACCGAACCGTCGGACGGAAGGGCTCCCATACCCTCCCGGAAGTGGTCGCCTGGTCCCACCGTCCGGTCACCAACCGGCACGACGAGCCACTCCGTGGATTATGCGCGACCTGACAGGGCAGCCTCCCAGGGTGGTTAGCCGCGGTTGGGCCCCTCTCTATCCCGCGGGCGGCCAGCGGCACCACCGTTTCTACAGGTCTCCCTGGCCGACGGTTCGATCCACGTCATCCTCAACATGACTCTACGAGCATTCCACTGCTCACACACTTACCACGATAACTGTCACCCCTGCATCATTGGGCCTCCGGTCTCGCACTCACCAACGAAATACGACAGCATCAAAACTGTCATTTTAGGTTGGTCTTCTGTGCGAGGGTAGTACCGCCCCGGTCGAGCCGGCCCAGTTGTGCTGAAATCAGCGTGGCTCTACTACCTCTAAGTATCGTTTGTATCGGAATAAGACTTTATGGTAACTCCTCTCTGGTCCGCACGCCTGTTTTTCTATGTGGTGTGCCCATCACATATGTGCTCATAATTGTTCGATCGGAGTTTTGTCTCAGGCGCAAAAAAAAAACGTTGTTAGGTAATTGTTTGGTTGCATTTTTACCCGACTACGGCAAAGCCAAAGGAGGGTTATGATTTTGACAGGCTATGTATGTATGTATGTTCATCTGTTCCCTCACAGCTCCTTCCCTCTAGCCGACATAAAGAACCTACTGTCTTAAAAATAAATTAGAGTTAAATATGCCGTGTTTGGTATCATTGGAAGGGGCGTTACTTGTACATTTCAAAAATAGATATATTAGATATATTATTAGCATTTTCTCGTGACTTTGTCCGTATTTATTCGATAATTGTGATATTTCAATGGTACCTATTTAAGATTATAGTCTGCAAAGGCGCCAAAACATTTTAAAAAAAAAGTAAAAACTAAAACCCAACTACGATAAAAAACGACGCTGAAAAAGTATGAAACAAGTTTCAAAAGCCGTAGTCACGCGTTGTTAATGTGTTATAGTACATTTCTACGTTACGTGTGACTACGGCTTTTGAAACTTGTTTCATACTTTTTCAGCGTCGTTTTTTATCGTAGTTGGGTTTTAGTTATTACTTTTTTTTATCTAGTTGAGGTAGGTTTCAGGAGCCCAGTTTCCCTGGCGTACCAAAGTTCCTGTTGAATTGCCGATGTCCATGGGAGGAAGTAGTCCGTGTCCTTGTTGTCAGGGTCACGTGACCCATCTGCTAGTTTCTTCATACCGTTCTAATGTATACCATATCCAATCCAAGACGCTCTGTTCGTACATGTTTATAAAATTGCGCCCGCAAGCGGCGTCTTGCTTCACATAATTAGATTGCAGTTGGCGACACCAGGAAGGAAGGTGTAAAGGAAATTGCATAATTTATTTAGTTTGTTTTCAACTTTTTTTTTACAAAGCATTAACTTTGCTTGAATCGTGAAAAGTTAATATTACAAACAGGATTTCTTAAAATAAACAATATTTTATGTTTTATAAATAAAAGACATCAAAGTCTGGCCATATTTTTTTTACTTTAATATATTAAGAAAAGTAATATAATTTAATTGAGTTTAACAGGTATTATAAAATATCATAAATGTGTAAAAAAAAATATAAATATATCACAAATATTATTTATCATGCTGAATATAATTTTAGGTCTATTTCAATAAGCAAAACAAATTAAAGGCATGTTAAATTAAATACTTTGATCATTGAATAGTATTTCATCACAATAAGAACT
The DNA here is from genome assembly GCA_949125395.1 of Diaphora mendica. NCBI lineage: Eukaryota > Metazoa > Arthropoda > Insecta > Lepidoptera > Erebidae > Diaphora > Diaphora mendica. The sequence continues at coordinate 28,696,473 of OX421314.1, forward strand.
TACATCGGAATTTAATACTTAAATAAATAAATAAATAATTTGGACATCTAACACACAATGCCATCTAGTCCCAAGCTAAGCAGAGCTTGTGTTATGGGTACTAGACAACTGATACAAGTACATATATCCTTTTTTTTGTAAATACGTACATACACACATCAAAAGTGTCTAGGGATCAAGCATTTTTATGTGGATTTCTTGAGATTGAGATGTGGCTTTGGCCCTGGCCTGCTCAGTCGCCAGACTTGAACCCGATTGAGCATGCATGGGATATGCTACAGAGAAGAGCTCTGCCGAATATGGAGGGTATCCAGTCGCAAGAAGACTTTTTTTTGTTGTTGCAACGAACATGGGCGGCCATTCCACAGCGTGTTTGGATGAACTCATTTTGAGTATGCCAAACCGATGTTCTTGTGTTGTTAGTGTTCGCGGTAGAAACACGGATTATTAATTGTTTAAGTTACCTAATAAAATTTTAAAGAAAACTGTTATTTCAGTCTTTTTTTCGAACTTTAATGTTAGTGGTTCAAATGTCAAAAATCCCTTTATTAGGAAAATGGCAACACTTTATTTGATGAATCCTTAAAGAAAATTTTAATTAATATCAATCAGGAGAAAAGTTATTGCAAAAATATATGTTGATCCCTAGACACATATGTTGATCCCTAGACACTTTTGATGTGTGTATTATACATAGAAAACACCCAAACTCCGAAACAAATATTTGTAGATCATACAAACATTAGGTCCGACTCGGGAATCGAACCCGAGACCTCATGATCAGCAGTCGCACAGGCCAACCGCCGGACCAACTAGGCAATTAGTTTAAAAGCCTCTATCTCTCGATACGTCACATGATGATCTTCGAGATTTAGTTGTCTCACAGCAATGATATTATCTTCAGTGGAGGCGGATTTTGGGCATCCTTCGCGAGATTTGTCACTAACACTAGTAGGTATGTCCACGCTGGAATTCTAAATACCAGCGTTCGACAGTCCGCAGGCATAGGGCTTCATCACTGAACACAGATGTTAGCTCTTCAAAACACTGAAGCCGTGTCAGGCCTCTTCTAAAGTTGTAGAAAATTATTGCACGAACATTTTCCTTAGAAATATTCATTTTCGTACGTAACCTGACAGATTTCAACTGTTTTGAGATTTAAACACATTTGAATATAGAACAGTTCCAAATTCAAAATTGCCGGGAAATATGGAAATGATAGAACTTAAAAGGCATGCCAAGTATAGGCATTTAGTAAAGAGAAGCTATTTTAATATTACAAACAGACACTCCAATTTCATTTATTTGCATGTACATATGTATAAATTTCGTTACTAGCAATGACTTTTGAAAAATGGTGGTCAATAAAATGTGAATAACTTATTTTAAGGGAAAAATGAGTAAGGCGTTGATGTGTAGTCAACTGCGTAAACAGCTAAGGAATATTCACAGATAATTTTGGCCTCAAAGTTTCATAACAAAGCAAAAACTCAACGTCATTACCTCAGATTCGTTTTTCAATAAACATCATTAAAAATCATCCATTCTGACGTCAACGAAAATTTTATTAAATTTCGTCCTGCAATCCATTGTGGTGGTCTAAACGCAACACAATGACAGAACACTTTCAAGGAAATGAAAAGAATTACGTTTAAAACGCGACTCATAAATTAAAGGATTTCTGGTTCAGACACTTAGGATATTAAATCTATATTATTTTGTTTACCAAAAGTATTTGTAATGCAAAATAGGCGTATCTAATGAAATATGATGACACAATCGTTGGTTTAAAATTAATAAACCAGTTATTTGGTTTTGAAAAACTTCATTAATTATAATGGCAAATGGTATAAATATATACAAATAGATTAAATTGAAGTGTCTGTTTTTAATTTCAAATAAATAGATTTTCATATGGACGTGTATACGTTACAGTTAATCTATGGAACGGCTAGACTGATACTAACTTCTACTCGCGTCTTTACCCGCGTTTGCGGTACAACAACAACCGCGGGTAACACCGCGGAGCTCAGTTAGTTTGTAATATAAAAAGAAGTAAAAACTAAAACCCAACTACGACAAAAAACGACGCTGAAAAAGTATGAAACAAGTTTGAAAAGCCGTAGTCATACGTTTCATAGAAACGTACCATTACACTTTAACAAAGCGTTCGTTCAACGCGGGAACAGATGAACATACATACAAACATAGCTTGTCAAAATCATAACCCAGCTTTGCCGTAGTCGGGTAAAAAGTAGTAGCTTTAAGTTATTATTATAAAATTAAAATAAAATATATAACTATCTAATTAAATCTAATCTAACGTACTTATAATAACTAATTCCGTTGTTATAGCTCATAGTTAATAATAAAACCATTAATACCGTATTAACACTCAAACCTATATGACAAGTATTGCTATTTACATAATTATGATGTCTACTTATGCAAGAGCACGCCTCATAGGCGAAGTTAAATCTCCCTTAGAACTCTGAGCCGAGGAACGTATAAGATACACTCAATGGTTAAATAACGTATTATAGCGGTACATAGTGTATATTGATCGGTCTATCAAGTTCAGACTATAACGGCTGAATTTAATCATAAATACGTTTATAGACAGTAATTTACAACTTTATTCCTAGAGTTTCCTGCATTAAGACAGATTTGTTGGTACCTATATAAAAGTTTTCTTGTTATCGTAATTCGAGCTATTTAGAGTCTAGACTACAAACTATTCAGTCAGTTTGTAGCCTACTCTGCTCTCAAGGTTCCAATATGTATATCAAGTTCGAAAATTAAGTGATATTATTTTAAACATTTTGCACAGAATTGTCACCAAAACTAGCAGAACACTGTTGTCTTCCATTGACATAATGCAAATGTTCAGGCAGTTTCATTTAGTTTTAAGCATTCCGAGAGTTACACAAGATGACGTCACTATCCAGTTACCACTTTATAGCAACACTAGTTTTTGCTCGCGGCTCCGCCCGCGTGTATATCGGTTATCGCGGCAAATAATAGTAGCCTATGTGTTATTCTGATTTATAAGCTATATTACTGTAAAGATTCATTCAAATACGTTCAGCAGTTTTTGCATAAAAGAGTAACAAACATCCATCCATCCATACTTACAAGCTTTCGCGTTTATAATATTATTAGGAAGTAGGATAACACGAAATGAACCAACCATCAACAGCGATAGCGGTGATGACGTCAGTTTGTGCTATGCTGTGTCTCGGAATACCATACCTGGCTAAGTATATTGTTATAACCACGGTTTTAAGTACGAATTCAATGTTAATATGCATCGCAGTAAATCGTCAACCTTCAATAATCTATTGCTGAACATAGCCCTCTCTTAAGAAAATAAGCTTTGAGGTACTATACCACGCTGTCCAGATGGGTTGGTATAGGATTTGTGTCAAGTTTTACTTTTCCTTGCAGTGATGTTGTATTTCCTTTCTCCGTATTTTTAATCCGTCCCCACACGAATAACTTTAAAATCAGAGTTACTTAATTTTATTATATAGATCATAAGTTAAAGATTATGTTCCATAGATGGCGTTGTTTTCAATGGATACATCGCGATATAGTTTGTTAACTGCAACATGTTAATTTTTACACATACAGCTCCTACATCACTGTCATAATTTTATTTTGTCCCTTCTAGTAGTTCTTAGCGCAAATGACCGTTTAATAATAAACGTTTCAAATATTAAACTTAGGCCTACATTGTATCTACAGCAAATGACTTAACTAGCAAAACCATTCTATCGAAGGACGGCGTCCACATTCATCTATCAACGAGTAAGTTAATTGACGATGCTCATTAATAAAGTCAGTCGGGTGTATTTTCTGCCTTAGCTGCGTTGTCGACATGTTGCTGTCCCTGACGTTTGGACTGACGCTTTTCCAGCGCACTGGAAAACCGTTTCAGACTTCCTACAATTTAGTTTTTGTTAGCCTTGAATTTTCTTTTTAGGTCTATTGTGGCTTATTTTATAGAGGGGTATAGTGTTTATTATATTATTAATGGAATAATCTATACTAATATTATAAAGCAGCAGAGTTTGTTTGTTTGTTTATTTGAACGCGCTAATCTCAGGAACTGCTGTTCCGATTTGAAAAATTCTTTCAGTGTTGGATAGCCCCATTATCGAGAAAGGCTATAGGCTATATTTTATTTTCAAAAAATTAGGGATCCGTAAGAAATGTGCTATTTTGTAACCCAAGGTGTGAAATCGAAAACCTATTTTTGCGTGCGCTGCAAATACTATTGACAATAGAAGAAAATAATGTATTACGGGTTTGTAGGTCCCATTTAGATCTACAAAAAAGTTTGCGAGAGCATATATCTAACTATCATGGTTTAGTCACAATAGCCGCTTTTGTGTTCAAAAAAATTATTAAATCGTCTGAAGTAAGAAACTACGTTAAATGTGTATCGTAATATTAATCCTTATCCAAATAAAGCATTCTGTTATCAGGGGTATATATGTCGAAGTAAAATACTTTTTGTTTCATCCCAATCGGACATTTCGTTTAGAAGTTATCACGAGTATAAGACGCTAAGAGTTGCTACGTAATAATGAGTTATTTGCCAAAGAGTTTTTATCAACTTAATACCTAATATTAATCTGTATCCAAATAAATGTGTTGTTGATTATGAGTATTATATCTTAGAAGAGTATAGTAAATACATCTATACTAATATATAAAGCTGAAGAGTTGTTTGTTGGTTTGAACGCGCTAATCTCAGGAACTACTGGTCCAATTAAAAAATATCTTTCAGTGTTAGATAGCCCATTTATCGTGGAAGGCTTTAGGCTATATATCATCACGCTAAGACCAATAGGAGCGGAGCACCAATGAAGAATGTTTCAAAAACGGGGTAAAATTATCACGCTACGGGCAATAGGAGACGCAAACGACGTTGCGTGGGTCAGCTAGTTAATGTATAAATCCGAACAGTAGATATTTTGTTGTTCTAAAACATATTGGTCAAAATTTCATGGAAACAAAGCTTTTCAGTATTGTAACAGGATATTAATAAAGTCTATTCAAATATTTATTGTTCATACGTAAGGTAGGTACTTGACACGAGGACCATTGAATTAGTCCTTATTGAGTTACTATAGGTTTAGGGTTCTTAAGTTTACCTATGTAGGATTTTGCACATGTCTAAATCTGATTCACACAAATTGCGTAGTATTGGTAAATAGTAATCCTAGTGGACTACTAGATTCAGTTAGGTGCTGCATTTTAAGCTATTTAAGAGTAACATTAGCGTATATTAATAGCATCTAAACAATATTTTTATCATCCGCAAACTAAGTGTCATAGTTACAGCATGAAGTAAAAAGATTTCTTCAAAGTACAATGATATTAATGGTTTTACACAGGTTTCAAACAAACCATTGGGTCACCTGATGGAAAGTGACTGACATCGTACATTAATATCTGCAGCTGAGTAATCACTTTAGACACCCTACTTCTTAATTAGCCTTTGAGATTATTAGTCAGGATCATATTGGCCCGAGGCAAAATAGTTGTTAAAACGAGCACAATAAGAATATCATAGAAAACCTAAAAGACAAGTGTCACAGAAGATCAATCTAAAAAAATGACAGCATTTATGCCGTCGTGTGACGTTGGTGAGTGCGAGACCGGAAGCCCAATGATGCAGAAACATCTCAATAGGCCGCCATAGTGTGTGTCACCATGCTGCATTATTGCATTGTGTGCATTTGCAATGAGTATGGTCACCATTTATCTTGGATTACGTTTATGCTTTCCATCAGCCAGACCAGAGACTTTGGTATATATACATAAAAGAACAGTGTACAAATTATCCAAGTGACGTTCAATCTTGTAAGATAAAATGCGTCTGCAAACTAAGGACCAATGAACGTGAATGAATCTATAGGTATTTATAGCAAATTAATCACACTGCTACACTTAATAGCGTTGATAATAATCCAAAGTAATTAGATATTGATTTTGTATTAGATATGGTTAAGTAAATCTAGCTTGAACTAGTGACTTCAGGTTCATAATTACACACTTGCAGAATTTAGATGTGACAATTACATTATGTAGTCTGATGCCCTTCTCCAAAACCTGGTACCAAATATTAATTAAATTAATGAATGAAATGATGAGTAGAAATAAAGTAATTCATAACAAAAAAGAAAGAGTAATTTATTTATTTATTTATTTGTACATAAAAAAATTACAGATTTAAACTTATCGACGGTTTCCGCACTAAGCTCGAGGCTCGAGGCTAATTTACAAAGCCATTATTAAAAATGAAACTCGGCAATAGTCATGCAACCCTGATTTGTGTTCTCGAGTTATTACATGAACCTTCAATACCTCCATTTAATCAGGATTGTTTTCTTATCATTGTCTTCATATTTTTAAAAACATTTCTAACAGCATTGAACTCCCAATTTTCCTGTAATCTCTAAAGACTTAGTTAATGGCAACACAGTTACTCTATATTACGCAAAGAGAGATTAAAATCATAATATTTGGCAAAATTAATAGGTATCTGCTTACTCATTCGGGAATATAAATCTCGACATTTTAATACAAATTAAATAGATCTACCTCAAATACGTGTATTGTATGTAACATACATAATCTTCAGATAATATAATACGAAGCCGTTTCCGATGTTTGTTCGCTTGGATCTTTTAAACTACTCAACGGGTTATGGTGCATTTTTCAGCAATATAGAGAGTAATTCAAGAGAAAGTTTTCTAAGTGTAATACATGCATTTCATAGTAGAGAAAGACTTCTGTGCGAAGCCGGGCCCGGTCGTTAGTATAAATTAAAATCATAACAACCACTAGTAGTTACATATATTATAATACTAGTTCTTATCGTAATAAACATCTCATTTAATATACCACACATAATATAACACACCAATAACTGTACCACAAAGGCCTTAACAGTGTTATAATTAGTTGTAATTATCACACCTGCGAACGTGACTGAAGCGCACAGTGAAACGGCACCTTAACTCGGCGAAGCACTTAAGTGCTTCGTTTTCTCTGGCGCATGTTAAAGGACTACGTAGTTAAAGAGAGCACTTCGTCTTCATGCAGCTTTAAAGTAAATGTGTGAAATAAAGTGAGGATTGGAATTGTCGTCAAGCCTTCATTAAACATTACTGCAGCATTTAAGTATTCTTTATACAGGAAGCGCTTGCAGAAACACGATTCATCGCAATGTATAAGAATTTACTTGCATTTTTAAAACAGAAACACTGCTTATTTTGCCCTAGCATAAACCAGATTTTATTTTCGTCTTTTGTATATGTATTTATTTCATTCGACTGTAAATCGGGTTTTAATCGCGATAATGTGTTTCCTTTTTTACCGAGCTGTACTTTACAGCATGCATCGAATACCAAGATTGTAACTTAGTCTTTGTTTGACAATATTATTTTTATTTTATTTTTATTTTTTATTTTATTTATTAGGACAACCAACAAGAGCATACATCTTAAGAGCTAAGAGGCACAACAACAGTAAAATACAAGCATTGGCGCTGCCTTAATTATAGGTTGCCACGGAAAGCAAAATTATGTATTAACAGATAGTAACAGATAGTTGGGAGCATAAGGCATCCCTTAACTTACAAAACTTAAAAGAATTTGAAACATAAGAGCAACAAGTACATGCAAACACAAGAGCGTCAAAAAGTACTAATACATGACAAAAAAAATTACTAGATTCGCTTGTCCCAGCTTTACAATTACATTTTTTCCTTTCAAAGATTGTAAACTTAAATGAAACAAAAATATGGATGACATTAACATATATAAATCCTTGTCCAGATAGTTGGGATGGGAGCAAAAGGCAGTCCTTAACTTATAAAGAATAAAGTAGTTAAAACACGAAAACAACAAGTTTATACAACAAACAAAATTACATAAAGTACGCAACACATAAGAAATTCAAAATTCGCTTGTCTTAGCTAAACAACGAAAGTTTTCTTTTAAAAGATTGTAAACTTGAATGAAATATATCAATGACCTTATTTTTTTTTACCTGACCTTATATTAATAATAATGGTAATAATAAAGCCACTTTATTTCCATAATGAATAAATTATAAAACAAATGTATCGGAACTCGTTAGTATATATTAAGTGCATGCATGAATTTGTACAATATAATAAAAATAAAATTACTCAAAATTGCTAGAAAATTACATGATTTAAATAAACTGAAATTAGAAATAATAACATCTTAATATATATAAATCTCGTGTCACAATGTTTGTCCTCAATGGACTCCTAAACCACTTAACCGATTATAATAAAATTTGCACACCATGTGCAGTTCGATCCAACTTGAGAGATAGGATAGTTTAAATCTGAAATTATATCACCATTTTTTTTATTTCACTTTATACGTAGCGAAGCACGTACTGGGCAGCTAGTAATACAATAAAATTCAAGTTTTAGTCTGAGTTACATATACATTTCATTAATTTGTAGATGTCCAGTGAATCTAATTTTCAATATGACAATATTGTTTGACAATATTATTTGACAGTAAATGTAACCCTAATACTCGTATAGACCACCGATAAGCGATAAATTACTTCTATTTCCTACATTTGAAAATACTTGTGGGGACAAACTCAAATTACATTAAACACAAAATTTACTAGTGCCAAGTCATACACAAAATGACATCTAATTCACTCGATAACTCTACTTTGTGTTTTGCCTTAGGCATTAAGTATAACAATACACCTTAAGTGTATTATTATCATAAATAAATAAAAACGAATTACATTTATCCCAGATTTAGACTTAAATTGAATTAAATTTAAACCCTACTCAAAAATATTGTTATTATAATTTGCCCTGAGGTTAGATAATTCTATATTAAATGCCATTAAAAGAGGTGGCAGGTAAATACTTGTTATTTTGAATTCTAATATGTTATTTTCTAACTTGGACCACTACACGGTAAAGGTATGTACTAAACGTAGTGTCACGGCAATGCGGAATCGTTTCTCGTATATCATGTAATGAGACTTGTATCTCGTATCAGACAGACCAATACGAAATTGTCGCTACATACAGGTACTATTTGAAATATAGTATTACTAGTGGTTGCCCGCGGCTCCGCCCGTGGGTATGTCGGTTGTCGCTGCAAAAAGTAGCCTATGTGTGATTCTGATGTATAAGCTATATTACTGTGAAGTTTCATCCAAATCCGTTCAGTAGTTTTTGCGTGAAAGAATAATAAACATCCATCCATCCATACTTACAAACTTTCGCGTTTATAATATTAGTATAGATTTCTAACTCAATTGTTATATTCATACATCGAAAAAGCTTGTTGAAGGTATCTTTTTCAATTGTTTGATAATTAATTAAAGGTTTTCAATCCTTTGTAATAAATTGAATGTATATTGAGAGGCAAAGAAAGAAGACCAGTGATATTAATTACAACGTCTGATGGGCTCAAGGTTAAGTGGTTACCGCGTAGGTTAACACATTGCAAAGTTACTTCTAGCCAGGTCAGCCCACAGATGAGTGACCATTCTTAACACATTGAGACCCCTCCTTAACTTAAAAAGCATATTCAGCTTTCCGAGACGATACGAATATCTTTGGCAATTGTTATGAGTAGTTGGGGCCCTAAAGAGTCTAAGCAACGGTCTTTCCACATAATTGTGTTATCGCTTAGTATACCTACTTAGTTACCTATTAATTAGCCGGGAAGAATAATTTTATTGCAGCTAGCCGCATTTCGGGTTTCATTTGTTTTATTACTGTTTAATTCTTACTGTGGATTTTGTTTGATTTCTGTTGGAGATTGGAGGAATTACATAAAGAGGTTAGAGGATTCTACTTTTGTGCTGATGGTGCACAATAAATGTTAATATATGCTGCAATTGGTGCAAGTGGTATTTAGTTAAGTTTAAAAAATATAAGTAAAATATGAACAAATGAAATGAAATATGAAAAAAATTAATATTAATCAGGAGTAGGTGTACCTTGATTTGCTATGATGCTATGGCACATGATTGTTGCAGTAATGTGAAATGGAAAACAAAAGAAGGACGAATACTAGATAAATCCCATCTTTGAAGCATGTTGTAGGTACATCGTTAAAGTGAATTGGTGCAGAGCTCTTCGAACGTACGCAAACCACTTAATCATGTTTTGGTGTACTACAAAGTTAAAGATTATTTACATCAAACAAGACTGATACGACGAGCTCATTATGAAAATATGTGAAAATATTCTTTGCACTTTTAACATGGAGTTTAATCACTCTGTCTGACTCCATAAGGACTTGTCGGCTAAGTTCATTTACCGTACGAGACCGTCGTACCGTGACGAGACCTCGGTACTTATTACAGACTTTAGCCATTCATTTTGTTGTTGTGTGTGTAGTTATAAGACATATTATAAATTTATATTCATAATAAATCATATGCTAAGCTGCAGTGGAGGATCACATTTATTATAATAAGTTTTGTTTTTTAATAGAAGCTCATTCATAGAGAGTGTTGAAAATATGTGTTTATTATAAAACTAGTTTTTGCTCGCGACTCAGCCCGAGTGTATGTCGGTTATCGCTGCAAATAGTAGCCTATGTGTTATTCTGATGTATAAGCTATATTACTGTAAAGTTTCATCCAAATCCATTCAGTAGTTTTTGCGTGAAAGAGTAACAAACATCCATCCATCCATCCACCCATCCATCCATACTTACAAACTTTCGCGTTTATAATATTAGTAGGATATGATACGATATATTTAATTAAATTATTAAAGACAAATTTATGGGTAGCTTTGGTGTTCAAAAATACATAAAGAAAGGAAACTCCATTCAAATGAAAGTAAATAAAACAAATTATAATAAAAAATAAAAAAAGATTTTGAAACACAAATACAAACAAATGTTTTTTTTTTTTTAATCTTTGGCCCTCCAAAATGACTCTACTCTGCCTGATGGAAAGCATGAGCAGAATCCAACAGTGGTGGTCACCATGCTCATTGCGAATGCAGACAATGCAGCATGGCGACCTACACCATAGCAGAATATCTTGATGATAAAACCGCCTGGGATTGAGCTGCCCATTCTGCACATGCTGTTTATTTTTAATGTTTAAATTTATTTTGATGTGACGATAATTTATAGTTTGAAACAAATTCATTTTAAATTATTGCTATTGTTGTCATTTTTTTTTAAATTATTATCTTTACTGATTATTGTAATTGTGACTCAAATTGTAATTATCGCATTTATTTTATTGAAATAATGTCTTTTGCATATTGTCTGGACTTTAAAAGAGACGGTGATCCCTGAGTCTGTTTCGTCCTTTCTTCTCAGGGCTAGTCCAGTTAGGAAAGGCCAAACTCATCTGCTCAAAAAAAGTTTAACTTGCAAAAGTGTTCATGTAACCTAATTGCAGAATAAATGATTTCATTTCATTTCATTTCATTTCATTTCACCATGGCAGCCTAGTGATGCTGCTGCATCTTTTAGTCTAGATCCACAATATCATGATTTTAAGAGCTTTCATAACAGGAGTCTTTAATGTGTGTTACTTCACATTATTTGAGATTTTTCAGTTTACCGATTAAATACACAAACGGTCACATACGTTAAAGCTTACACTTTTTTCGACCCTAATTTTTTTGTTCCTGTTAGTGCCGAAAGTTAATCTAACGATAACAAGTTATTGCCAGTACATTCATATTACAGATAAATAAGTTTAGAACAAATGATCGCCCTTATTATTATTATCGTTAGCCCGTAGCAGTCCACTGATGAACATAATAGGTCTTTTTTTACATGTGGAAATCTTGGTTGGGTTGATGTGTCGGAATTACACCAACTTAAACCACACGGTGTGCCACTCTGCTCCTGAGATAGAAGGCATCTGTAAACAGCTGTTATTACGACATTCAGAATTGCTGGAAATAGGCCTCTCCGAAAGCACATCACAGAGCCTGCTCTGATGCTTTATGCATCCAGTCCCTGTGAACCGCCAGCCCTGTCACGACACTTGTCACACCACGTTACTACTATGATCATACTTATCACACATATTTTGTTTCGAATGTGTATCGAACAGATAAAGTTAAGCTTAGCAGACAGGTTTAACAGACGACTTGTAGTGACCTAACTGTAGTTTTCAATTTAGCGAATTGAACTTTGTTTGTAAACAAAACTTATCAAGAAAATACAAAGATTTCGACACACAGCTCTAATTAAAAGTTCAACTATATCATTAAAAAACCGGCGCTTAATTTACGAGTATCCACATGTTTTGTGTACACGTAGCGTCCCCGCAAGGGAGACAAACGCTCTCAATTCGTTTGATGCTTTAAAGAAAGGAATTACCTCATGTTTCGCTTCAAAGATTCCTTTCTCATCAAACAACCTTTGACTTACACTGCTATTACCTTTGACTTGCAATTCCACTGTACATGATTTTAAATTTTTAAAGAGTTAATGACAGCAGTTGAGTTTTGGTTCGCAGACAAACTTCCCAAAATTTAATAAGTGACTATCTTCTATTATAGTAATATTATAAATGCGAAAGTTTGTAAGTATGGATGGATGGGTAAATGGATGGATGGATGTTTGTTACTCTTTCACGCAAAAACTACTTAACGAATTTGGATGAAACTTTACAATAACATAGCTTATACATCAGAATAACACATAGGCTACTATTTGCCGCCATAACCGACATATACGCGGCCGGAGCCGCGGGCAACAACTAGTTAGAAATAATATTAATTCCATCGACTTTCAATGTCACAATAATAGGAACTAATTATTGTGCCAAAATATAAAGATTAATTGTGCAAGATATCGAAGTTATATGAAATAAGAGTATTAGAAATCAAGCTCTCCTTTAACTAGACCTCGATATAGATTAGCTACGTTAATCAAGTGGCTAGCCTCATCTAATTAGATCTAATTCCACTGGGAAACACAGTATTGGAATATATATTGCTTTACATTGTAATTCGTAGTTATTGCCATATATAATACAATGTTAAGTAAATGTGGTTAATTTACACTTTATAAACCCGAAAAGTCTAAGTTATATTTTCAAAGGTAAATACCGTTTTCTTCAGGTTGATTTGGCTATGAGATAGACATCAGAATTCTTGTTTAATTTTACCATGTTTTTATGTTTGGGAAATATCAGCAATAATTCAATAATATGTCCATCTTTGTTATGATATATATCATAGTTTCAGTAATTTTTGATATCTCTTTTTCAAACGAGAGTTTTCTGGATCTATCTTGATCTGAATCTCACCAGCTTGGCTCACGTTAAGGTGGGTGAAAGTAGCCACTGGTAAACGTCTGGAAACCTCGATGAACTCCAAAGAGTAAAGCGTCAGGGAATGCATATTAAAGCTAAACTATTACGCAACGCCAGGGGGTTCTATGATTCCAGTAACTAACAATTCCAGAGAGAGAAGCTGGTACTGGAATGTCCCTGTAAAGAGATATCCCAAACGCCTTAAAATGCCTTAATAAGCTGAATATATCATAAATATACGTAAGCTGATATCTTTATTAAATACTCTCAAAGTAAGAAACAGATATCTAAAATCTTTATGAGAACTATAAATTAAATAAAATTATAAATTGATCGGGATATACATATAGGCCCATACTGCGTATTATATATTCATTTAGGTTGTTTTGAGACGAGGGTCCCCTAGAACCTCTGACCCTTCAATTTGGCAAGGGACCAAATTAATTCTGACCGATGCGCTATTAGCTTATTTTAAGGTGAAAATATCTTATAATTTGATAATTTTGATTTTGACAATCGAGAATGTATTGGATTTGTAAGATTTGTTTGTTCTAATATATTTTTTGAATATTAAAATTTAAATAAATACTGTTACATCACTCTTAAATTATGATTATACAGTTAAATAAATTGCATAAAAACTGTTATTTCTTTTTATTGCGGCTCCTAAGAAATTTTTATTACAAGTACGATGACGACAGGATATTCTATCATCATCAGAAGGACTTTATAGTATCAGTCTGAAGGACTATGAAACTTTGCCACTGTCGATGGATCCTGCAAAAACGGCAGTTTTTAGGGTCCCGTGCCAAAGGCAAAAACGGAACCCTTATAGATTCGTCATGTCTGTCTGTCTGTCTGTCCGTCAATCTGTCTGTCTGTCTGTTCGTCCGAATGTCACAGCCACTTTTTTCCAAAACTATAAAACTATACTGTTGAAACTCGGTAAGTAGATGTATTCTATGAACCGCATTAAGAATTTCAAAAAAAAAAAAAAAAACAATATATTTTGGGGGTCCCTATACTTAGAACTGAAACTCATAAATTGTTTTTTCATATAACCCATACGTGTGGGGTATCTATGGATAGGTCTTCGAAAATGATATTGAAGTTTCTAACATCTTTTTTTTCTAAACCGAATAGTTTGCGCGAGAGACACTTCCAAAGTGGTAAAATGTGTGTGTGTGTGTTCCTGTAACTTCTAAAATAAGAGAATGATCAAACTAAAAAAAATATATGATGTACATTACCATGCAAACTTCCACCGAAAATTGGTTTGAACGAGATCTAGTAAGTAGTTTTTTTTAATACGTCATACATCGTAAACCGCAAAAAAAAAACACTATTATTAAAACATCGATCAAAGTTACAACGAACTACAAGAACTTTTATAATAAGTTACTTGCTGCTTCGGAACCCTTCATGGGCGAGTCCGACTCGTTTAAACGCAGCAAACGAGAAGAAGAAGTGGTAAGGCACTAAAGTACCTATGAATAATAACGAGTGGCTCAATTGAACTGCTGTCTTTTGAGTGATTCCCTCAGAATCATTGGTCTCAGATTTTGGTTCCAGGGTCGGACCAAATGTTTGTAAGATCTACAAATATTTGTTTCGGAGTTTGGGTGTTTTCTATTTGTAATGTGTATGTATTTAAAAAAAAATTGTTTAACTATTAGTCAATCTAGCTTTTATAGTACAAATTCTAAATAGTACAAGTGCTAAATTCTTCCTTTCCGTAAAGAACTATCAACCTTTGAGAAGAATAAGCTTTCAAAATTTTATCCAAGATTTTATTTTCACCGAATACCCTGAGTTTACAAACTATTATGATCATATTATGGTAAGCCTAAAAATAATTCAGTACGTCATTACGCAGAAAGATGGCGGAATAAATAATAAAAATCGACACTATTTCTCAAGGGAAAGCCGCCCGTTAAAATATTTAACGTCCATTATTCGCTTCTGAAAAATGCGGGTCCTTTCCGCGCCCCTACTTTCTATGCAAATATGAACGCCGAGTTAGTTTTAAGACATACAGGTGGTAAGTGATCCTGAACACGTCAGAATATATTACAGCATCATTCCGTTTAAAAAACGATTCTCGGAAGATAATTATAATACTTTGAGACATTCCACATACTTCGTCCTCGGCTTCCAAATTGAGCAAATTAAAAATTTCAGATCAAATCTGACCACTGTTACACAAATAAGTATCTTTATCATTACAAACTGAAAATTATACTAATTTATTCATGCGTTTCAAGATAATTATAGGAGTATAGACAACTGTACCCTGTCGCACGTCACTGTGGTAAATTACCAAAAAAAAAATCTTTGAAGCATGTTGTACATCGTTACAAAATTTAAGTTCAATCGGTGCAGATTTTTTTATGGTTTTTGAAGTGAACACAAACCAACTTAATGATATGACATAAAATGAAAGAACGGCAACAATTTTTGCATACATTGTATTCAATATTGTCAACATAACAATATCTAAAGCTTAGTACATTCATGACGATGTATCAACAAGTCGGAGTGCAGTGAACCGCGAATCCAACGGTCTGTGAACATTGAATGAGCGAGTGACCACTAGCAATTCAACTCCAACATGAAACTGCTATGTGTGTTACAAACTACATTGCATTGTTATCTCTAAAGGTTACATTCCGAAGTGCTATTGAGCAAAACATAGTAGGTGAAACGTTTATCGGAAACAATAAAGGATATTTCAGATAAATATTATAGATAGAAAATTATCAATATTGACCCATTAAATAAATAAATAAATATTTTGGACATCTAGAACTCAACGCCATCTAGTCCCAAGCTAAGCAGAGCTTGTGTTATGGGTACTATGTACTAGACAACTGATATAAACACATATATACTTTTTTTGTAAATACATACATATTATACATAGAAAACACCCAAACACCGAAACAAATACTTGGTGATTCCACAAACATTTCGTCCGACCCAAGATTTGAACCCGAGACCTCAAGAACAGCAGTCGAATTCACTACCACTGTGCCACCGAGGCAGTCACTCAATTAAGACCCCTACGTGCCTCAGAGAGCAGTTAATCCATCAGTCCTAGTTACCACGCGAACATTTGTGGGAGTTTTGTGAGACATGATAACATAGCTTGATTACCTTAGCTCTTTCAATTATATACTTTAGACTTTCATTAATACTATAGATAGAATCTATACATTCTTTAGATGTTTTCGAAGGCATGAATACTGATTCAAATATAATATCAGATGTGTTAATGAAAATCTAAAGTATATAATTAAAAGAGCTAAATAAGAAAATTAATTAGCATTACAAAAACTTACTACTATTAATAGAACGAAAATGGTCTTGCAAAATTTGGTTATATTTATGCTGTTTGACCCAAATACGAAAACATGTTTTTCAGAGTTTTTATAAATACATACATTCCCTGAGGCTAGACACGGCCGGGAAAGGTTCGTGGAGAGTAATTTTTTGATTTTCATATTTATTCAAACTTAGTAGAGTATTTGAATACACTGAAAATAAAATACAAACTAAATAAACGGTAAATAATTTTGATAAGTTTCATAAGATCATAAAAATGCATTATTACAATGTATCAATAGTGTCTTATTAGCCTCCGCTGCTTAACGAGGTTGGAAACCTGTGCTTCAGCATACGGCGCGGCGTCTCTATCTATCGGCCATGTACATTAACCACAGCTTATAATATGGTTCCAGTATATAATCCTCGGAACTCGGCGATGATAGCGGAACTCGGCATTACACAGCGTCTGTCAACCATAGTACGGTCGCGCATACTGCAGTACTTTGGCCATGTCTCTAGACGGAATAGTGACTCAATAGAGCGACTGGTAGTGCAGGGAAAGGTGGAGGGGATCAGACTCCGCGGCAGGGCACCCATGCGCTGGACCGACCAGGTGAGGTCCACAATTGGAAGCCGTGTGTCTGACTGCAGCCGTGTGTCTGACTGCAGCAGGCAGTCTGCTGACAGGGTGAGATGGCGGGAAGTTGTACGAGGGGCTTTGTGCGCCTCCACAACCAGTGTGCACTCTACGTGATCACGAGCGCTCTGCCAAGAGTGAAGCGAGTTAGAAGAAGAATATAATCCTATTTATTCATGTTAAATTTATAAATAGTATGACTTACATGAACTAATCTGTCATGACGGTAAGCCAAGTTTATACTAGACAAATTTAACTGCCTCGTTGGCGCATTGGTAGCGTATGCGACTGCTGTGCTTAATTCCAGTGTCGGACCAAGTCTTTGTATGACCTGCAAATAATTGTTTCGGAGTTTGGGTGTTTTCTATGCATAATATATATGTATTTACAAAAAAAAGTATATATGTATTTATATCAGTTGTCTAGTACTCACACAAGCTCTGCTTAGCTTGAGACTAGATGGCGTCGTGTGTTAGATGTCCGCAATATTTATTTATTATATCTAAATTCAGGTAAGCTGTATAAATATGCGCATACTGTAGAAATGACCATGGTAAGCATTTATAAAAGTCTTACAATAAATGTTATTTTAATAAACTACGCACTCTTCAAGAATTAATCTTCACCCTTACTGGTGAAATTTACCGCTAAAATTTAAATATAACTGAAAAAAGGAATGCCCTTTACAATAACTTTTTTTTATAGTTGCCTCATAATTGTAATTCGATGTAACGTAACATTCTCAATTTGCTGTTTCTTCTTATGCTAAGTACTCACATACGGTTTTACTTGATCGAGCAAACATGTCGAGTAAAAACCACGGCACGGGCCTTCGTCCACACATTCAGAATTGATAAATCGTATACATACATAATATACATAGAAAACACCCAAACTCCGAAATAAATATTAGGTCTTTACCTATGAAATTGCCGTTTTGTATGCAATAAGTGAAAGTACATTATTTTTCAAACTTTTTTATTTCTGTTATTCGAAGTAATCACCCATGCAATCGACGCATCTTTGCCAACGCATTGGCAGTTGATTGATGCCCTTCTTGTAAAAATCAGCTGGACGGGAGGCAACAAACTCTTCAAAGGCATTTTGTACTGCCTCTCGGGAATTGAATTTTTTACCCACTAAAAAGTTGTCTAAATTTTGGAAAAAGTAATAGTCGGTAGGTGCAAGGTCTGGTGAGTATGGCGGATGAGGGCGAGCTTCCAACCCCAGCTCTTGCAGCTTGGAGACTGTCTGTTGCGCAGTATGGGGTCGCGCGTTGTCGTGAAGCAGCTGCAAGTGCTGGGGTTGGAAGCTCTCCCTCATCCGCCATACTCACCAGACCTTGCACCTACCGACTATTACTTTTTCCAAAATTTAGACAACTTTTTAGTGGGTAAAAAATTCAATTCCCGAGAGGCAGTACAAAATGTCTTTGAAGAGTTTGTTGCCTCCCGTCCAGCTGATTTTTACAAGAAGGGCATCAATAAACTGCCAATGCGTTGGCCAAGATGCATCAATTGCATGGGTGATTACTTCGAATAACAGAAATAAAAAAGTTTGAAAAAATAAGTACTTTCACTTATTGCATACAAAACGGCAATTTCATAGGTAAAGACCTATTATTTGTAGATTATACAAACATTTGGTTCGACCCGGGAATCGAACCCGAGACCTCAAGCACAGCAGTCGCATACGCTAGTATGCCACTGCGCCACCGAGGCAGTTACTTATAATTAGACATCGGATTATATGCACTATCAAATGCCGAAATATGAATGCAAATATGCACTAAAAAAAGGCGAAATATATAAACATATATTTAAATTATGTTTATCGTAATGTAATGTTTATTATATTACGTAATTATTGTTTATCGTAAACAAATCGGGAAATAGTGTTCTGATTGAATCATTCATGAACCGGGCGGTAGTTGAATGGTTTGTTTTTTTTAGGACCTTGCAAGCAACCAACTTGGGGAGTAGAGGGCTCTTTAGATAGTTTTCCAACAATTATAAACATAAATACAACACGCCTAGCACGTATAACTACTAAAATAAGCACTGTCAATGAAAAGTACCAAAATATGCAATAACGATTATATGCATATGCAAACATGCAAATGCATATAATCCGATGTGTAGTTATAATAATATACATACTAGCTAGGCCTCGTGGTATTAGCCGCTGTTGTTGTGTCCTTTACAATAACAGCCGGGCTGAAGCTCGTCTACAAATAGCAGCGTAAGTTACTCCTTATATCACCAGCTATCTGCTTGTGGAAATCTCGTCAAAATCAATATAGAGATTCCAGGGATTAGCCGGTACGAACAGGCAGACAGATAGACAAAAAAGTGAATACAACATTATACTTTCCATGTATGCATTAAATGAGAAACTGTTAATTGAAATTACAAACATTTCCATTTTATTTATTTGTATAGAAATAGTGACACTTCAAAGCCATAGCCGTAATTGGATTAATGCTCTTGCGTCCCTGTGACGAGTTTCACAAGTGGTATTATCATACCCAAGGTTAATTGCGTAACGTGAACTCAGAGGGACGAAGTAATATAATAATAATGAAATAGATTAACTTTCGTTACAAGTGAGTATCACTGGAATTTCGATGTAATTTACAATTAATGTACTCATTTTTAGAAGTATTTTTACACTACGTATTATTTGGGGCTTTGCTAGCGTGGTTATTGTAGTGTTTGTGAGTTTAAAAATGACGAGGTACAACTGTTTTATTTAGTTAGTAGGTAAGGTAGTAAGGTAGTTTACCTTTTCTGGATGAATTTTGTCCATAATTTTTCATTTACAGTGTGAAATCATACAGGTTATAATAACATTAGACTTATTAAACACGAGCTTTTGCCGATCTGCCACTTGATTTTTGTATGTTGGTTATAGTGGTGAAGAGCACCCTATGTTTTTCCTCAAGAATCAAAGTATCTCGTTGCCAAACTTCATTGAAATTGGTGCAACGGTTTAACCCTAAAAGCATGCTAGTATTTTCAAATGTAATTTCTCTTTATCGAATGCGCTGTACTCTAATCATATTCAGCATTTAGATTTCCCCATGTCTAAAAGAAAGTTTGCTGTATTTTCAAAATCACAATTAAAATTACATGTATTCGCGATGTGATAAAGAGAGTTAGAGAAAGAGGTTATTGTTGTTCGGTGGGCAACGGTGATCACTTAATTTCAGGTGACTACTCGTTTGACCTCTATACTATTAGAAACATTAATTTTTATATATATTTATTTATTTAGTCTTGTTGTATTTCGTTGGTGAGTGCCACACCGAATGATGCAGAAGCATCTTAATAGGCCGACATAACATGGGTCGCAATGAGTACGGTGATCACTACTCTTGGATTCTGCTCATGCTTTCATTTTCACATTTGGGGTTGCGTTTTTTAGAGGACGCAATTTTATTTTTTTGATGTGTAGGGGGGGTCAGTGTAAAGCTAAAACCAAGTTTGTGATTTGTGAGATAAAAAAACGTTCACCAACTACAGTGAGCAAAGCAGGGTCAACTCTCTTGTTGAGAAACAAAGCCGTTCCACTTGCAAACTCTAAATGTTTTTCCAGGGTTTCTTTATCTCTTTATACGGTGGTAATAAAGATGATAATTCTCTTGAAAGCCTAAGATACAAACAATTTGTCAAGGCAGTGACAAAAAGTACATTTAACTTATCTTCACTTCCTCCAACACAAGACACAGCTCGCTTTCATACTTTCCGAGTCTACCATCAGGTCCAGTCGTAGCTTGGTTATTATAATGATCCTGAAGACTGGGGCTGGAAAAAATGTGGAAAATTATGCCAGTGCAGAACTCTAAACCTCCAGCATCCCCCGAGCTTCTAAAATTGATCTTTTGCAAATGCAAAGGAAACTGTGGAGCGATGTGTGGATGTCGAAAAGCAGGGCTGAAATGTTCTGCAGTGTGCTTCCATTGTTCTGGAGAGACTTGCAGCAACGTAATGGAACTCTCAGAATTAATAAATGAAAATGACTTTGATGATGAACCGCCGACATTAACACCCCTTCCAGTTCTCCCACTGATATTATTTAATTCAGAAAGCCGATCAGATGCTGAGCTGCAGCCTGGTCTATCGAAAAGACTGAGGACGGAGTAGTTCTAATTTAGAAAATCACCGTGGATTATGCCTATTGGGGATACCACGTAAAAAAAACGCGCCTCCAGACTCTACCTCGTGGGTGGTGGGGAAAAGAGTCAATAATTAATATTTAATAATACCTTTTGCAAAATTTGTAATTAAAAAAATTATAACAAAATAAAAAAAAACAATAACTGCTGACACATTATTAGTACACACGTATAATATAGGTATAGTTAAGAGTACTGAAAAATAGTACTCACTTCGGAGCGCTGTAAGACCTTAGCTATTGACTTAATGAAAAAATGTTGTGAATAAAAGTTATTCCTCAAAAAACGATCTAAAAAAATGGTCTGATATCATTTTTTCGTAAAATGATTTAAAAAAAGGTTATATCGAAAAATATAAATTATTTTCTCGAATCTCTGAACGTTTTCACTTATAACTTTTTTATTTATAGTTCTACGACAAAAAGCTACTGAATCAAAGTTGTAGAGAATTTAATTTGCAACAAAAAATGCCAACAATTTTTTTTTATCAAATAAATAGCTACAGATATATATCGTAAAAACCATTTCAACCCCTATTTTCAAGATGGCGGCCGGGGGACAAGGGTGGCGATCCCACAAACTTGGTTTTAGCTTTACACTGACACTACACATCAAAAAAATAAAATTGCGTCCTCTAAAAAACGCAAGGTTAGGCCTAAAAAATGTAACATTTCAATGGACTACATCTATATATATAAAATGAATCGCCGAAATGTATGTACGCGCATAACTTCCGATCGGCTGCACCAAATTAAATAATTCTTTTTTATGTGTACCTTATTGTTAGGACAAGGTTTGTGTACAAAATTAAAAGATAACGGGAAAAGTCTTTTTTTCCGCGACTGTACACTGCCTGCGGGAAGCTGAGACAGATGTGTAAATATGGCGGTACGAAGTTCGCCGGGTCAGATAGTTATATATAAAAAAGATTGCATCAGCTACAGAATTAAAATGAGAACAACAGAAATTGAAGAGAAGCTTTAAAAGAATTCATAAGCTATGTCTTAACAAGTGCATGCAGTGGAGTAGACCGGAGAATTGTTTACTCCTTACCGTAAACAGAATCAGCGCCAGTACATTCTAGACACGTAGTACATAGATAGAGCTATTGCAGTACGTGCTGTGAGATAGTAGTAAACATCGGTGAAGAGTTCATGGGAATATAAAATTTTAACAATCGGAACTTAAGAATTTTTGCATTTAATGTATTTTGTCAGACTGAACTTATGTCCTGCGTCTTGGCATAATAAAAACCTCAAGATTAAAGTATAAAAAAAAAATTCGTTTAAAAAAACCGACTTCAAAAACTAAAAAGCATAAAATAACTTAATTTGTATGTGCTACCTATTCATGGGTTTGAAATCGGTGCAAAGTCAAATGTAATAGTAGGGACCACACTCGCTATATTTCGGCACGAACGTCAACGACGTCACCGACGCTTCGGTTGTTTCGTTCTACGCGAAGAGCAGCTATCCCGCTCAAGGTCACGCGCGGTGAGTGCGGTACCTACTATTACATTTTGGCTTGGCACCGACTTCAAACCTATGAATAGGTAGCACATACAAATTAAGTTATTTATTTATTTATTCTTTATTGTACACAAATGGAAAAAAACATTAAGCTACAAGGAAATAACATGTACAAGGGCGAGCTTAACTCAAACATGAGTTATCTTCCAGATAACCTTAGAGTGAATAGAGGATAGTGAAGAATGTTAGGACGAAGTCATGTGTACTAATAAATATACAGAAGAAATAACACTTCATTTAATGCTTTTTAGTTTTTGCAGTCGGTTTTTTTAAACGAAGTTTTTTTTTATTTTTCGCTTTTTAGTCTTTCTCAAGTCTCTCATCATCATTTCACCTAAATAACTTGAAAGAATACGACTAATCAGCTCATCATCATGAACTGATGACTACCAAATGTAAATACTGTAATAGCTTTCGAAAATATATGAAAAACATAGTACGTGCCTAACAAATTTGAGGGTTTCCTTCGTTTTCCTTGGGATCCCATCATCAGATCCTGATATGTTGGCCATGGCACCACATGGGGAGCATACCCTGTCGAATACAAAAATAATTTTCAAAATCGGTCCACAATTGACGGAGTAATCAGTGTACATACATAGAAAAAAAACCAAAAAAAAACCGATGAAATTGAGAACCTCCTCCTTTTGGAAGTCGGTTAAAAGTATTCAGTTTTCTTACTCTTTTGTTAATATTCTTTTGTTTATTATTTTTCTATTCTTATTCTACAACAACTTCTGAGTGATGGAATGACTATAATTAGGGTTCCGTACCCAAAGGCTAAAATGGGACCCTATTACTAAGACTTCGCTGTGCGTCTCTCAGTCCATTTGCCACCAGGCTGTATCTCATGAACCGTAATAGTTAGACAGTTGAAATTTTCAGAGATTATGTATTTATGTTGCTATAACACAACAAATCACAACAAATACTAAAAAACAGAATAAAATAAATATTTAATCCCACACAGCAAACGTGTTTTTTTTGCTAATTTTTGATAACGGCAACAGGTACACGCTTGAAATGTATAGATAATGTTACGGAACCCTTCCTGCGCGAGTTCAACTCGCACTTAGCCGATTTTTAAATATCAGTCTGCATTTCCAAATCCCATTTATATATCTATAATAATCTTTGTGTGGTACATTCACTCACTGATAACGGTAATTTTATGTAACAATAACAACTTAATCTTAATTTTATCCGACTACGGAGAAGCTAAAAGGAAAGGTAATATTTTTTGGCAATCTATTTATGTTTCACTGTAGCGTCTAAACTACTAAACGGCCTTTGATGAATGAAATGTCAATAGATTCGTAATAATGATCGGGATCACATAGGATTACAGTTTTTCTGTATGAGTTTTGTTTTAGTAGATACCAATTGTTACTGCATGATCTTTTGGAAATATTTTACAACAGTTACTTTACACTACACTTCCCTCCGCGGGTCTGTACGGTTCACGTGTGACGTCGCGTTTTAATAATTTAAATATTGTTTTTGTGTATCCTTGCGACTGTTACCCGGTTTGTGGGCGGTATAAGGTTGTATATAGTGTTTTTGACAAATAATCTGTAAGTTTTACGCCTTATAAATACAAATATTGTGTTAGTTTCTTTTACTACGGCTATCGGTAAGTCAATTTATTTTATTCATAAAGGTAGGTAGGAGTAATATTTTGTTTGTATTAATTTTCTTTTCGTGTTTTTTGATTTTGAAGTTGTTTTTATTGATATTTCATTTGTCTGGTGTGTCTTTGTTTGGCCATGTCGGTTGTTGGCGAGTTGCCGGATCCCGGTGGTACAAATGAATTTCGAACACCAACCGGAAATAAATTGTTTGGTAGAATGTCGCCATCAAATTTATCGTCAAATGAAAGTAGAACTGAACGAATTAGGGCTTCGGACTTGGGCGAGAGTGTTTCGTCTCTTAGTGGTCGTGATAACTGTGGGGAGTATGATTATTTTGAGTTGGTGTCTCAGGCAACCGAATATTTGGCAAAAATTAACGAATTGGTAAACGATCAGGGGTCGCGAATGAATGTGGGGAATAGGACCGCCATTATGGACGTAACCCAGCGGATTACCGGTATCGTCTCATTGTTGGCAATTAAATCTGCTAGCAATGAAACGAAATTAGCGAATCTCGAGCGCCGGGTGGGGGGTGTCGCCGTTCAACAGCCGGGCTTGACGTACGCGGACAAGCTTAGGCTTCGCTTACCACCTGGATCAGCCCCGTGTCCGGTGTCCGCTGAGGCGCGCGTATCTAGGCCGTGTGTTATTGCGTATCCTACTACGGAACGTTCAGCGGACTATGCAACTTCGTCAGCTACAAAAGAAGCTCTCATGAAGGCTATTAAACCTAGCGACGAAGGTTTTCAAATTGTAGGCGTCAAAAAAACCGCAAAGGCAGGCGTCGTGTTGCGGGTCGCAAATGAACGGCAGCTTAAAAAACTAGAAGCAGTAAACGCCATTAAATCTGTAGGCTTACGCTTAGAAAAGCCGAAAGGCCGAAGGCCCCGTATAATTGTAAAAGACGTGCCCGGTTCTATGGAGGATCGTACCTTCCTAACAGCTTTATATCGTCAGAATATCAAGGACGAATTAAAATTAAGCGAAAGCGATTTTTTAAAAACGACCAAAATTGTCAGGCATCGTAAACTGGAAAACGGACGTCAATGGATAGGCTTAGAATTAGAGACAGAGGTTAGGAAACACTTGGCTAGCACAAAAGATAAATTATATATAGACTGGGCCACATGTAGGTTTATAGACGACTTAGAAGTAGTTCGTTGCTTAAACTGTCAACAATTCGGTCATGTTCAAAAATTTTGCACTATTAAAACTCCTACGTGTGCTAATTGCGCGGCCAGCCACGATACAAGGGCTTGCCCGGATAAGGACACACCAGATTTTAAATCGAAATGCGCACAATGCAGCCGGTACAAAAAACCATGTGACCATCGATGTGGATCACAAGACTGCTCCACATATAAACTTAAATTAGAGCAGCTAATCCTAAATACTAATTACTGAATAGCTTATACAGTAGTAGCTGTAGTACCTTTTTAATAAAATGGATAATATCTCAATAGGCCAGTTAAATCTTCATAATGATAAAATAGCCACGTCAGAATTAGATCGCTTAGTTTTGGAACAAAAGTTAGACATTGTCCTTATACAAGAGCAATATCAAAGCGCTCAATTGCGGAATTATGTAGTACAACTAGATGGCCGGTCGCGGGCTGGGATATATGTTGCAAGTTCTAATTTTACGGTAACATCTTTGCGTAACCTTATGACGTCACACTGCGCCGTTGCTGAGATCTCATCCTCTACCTGTAGGGTTTACATAGTGAGCTGTTATTTTCAATTTTCACATCCTATTGATCCTCATCTACATCATTTACGTTTCGTTTTGCGGTCCCTCATAGGACACAAAATTATCATTGGCGCTGATGTCAATGCTTCTTCTACTTTATGGTATGGCAAATTGCGTGCAGCTGACATGGCTCGTCGCTGTGCGGTTGAAGATTTTATTGCGGAAATGAATCTTACTATCCACAATACCCCTGATGCACCACCAACTTTTTGCAGCCCAATGGGTGAGTCTTCTATTGACGTGACGCTTACGCGCGGCGACGTCTCGATATCTGGATGGCGTGTCCTACCGGACGCATCCTGTAGTGATCACCGCTTAATCGTGTACGAATTCATACCAATGGTTGCACAATATCCACAAAGAACTCCTTACAATTTTAGGTATAAAACTAAAGGGGCAAATTGGGCTTTATTTGGTTCACTCTTTGCAGTACATGCCAAAGACTTCAGTCGCAGTGGTCTATCAGCTGAGGAAAGCGCAAACATATTATCAGATACTTTCACATATTGTGCTGATGTTTGTATCGGCCGTGGATCTATCACTAACACTCGTAGATGTGATTGGTGGAATTATAAATTAGTCGAATTACGTAGAATCTATCGAAAAGCTCGTAAAAAACTAAATGACATTAAAAAGCGTAACGTAACAGGAGATATTTACAATAATGCTCTTATTGCTCTTAGAGTTGCCAGGTCTCATTATAGAACTGCTGTGGAGAAATCAAAGGGAAATTTAATACGTAAACTTGTTGATAAACTCGATAGAGAGGGTCCCTGGTCACCTTTGTATCATGAATTTAAAGCAAATAGATCAATCGACCTTGCATACGTACAGAACATCAAAATTAATAATAGTTATACTACAGGAGTAGAACAAACCACAGAATATCTTTTAGAATCACTTGTGCCTGACGATCGGCCGGAGGATGACACGGATTATCACCGACAAATTAGGCAGTGGGCTATTGAACCACCATTGTCTCCAATGTCTGACTTACCATCTTCAGACGAATTCCTCAGTATTGTTAGGTCATTGCCACTAAATAAGGCTTCGGGCGACGATAAAATATCAAACAAAATGATAAAAGAAGCTTGTAAACTTTCGGGTGATACGGTTTTAACAGTTTTTAAACGTTGCATTGCGGAAGGAGTATTTCCTAGTGTTTGGCGGTGCGGTAATATTCGAATAATACCAAAAAGCGGCGATAAGCCGCCGGACGATCCTAAATCCTATCGACCCATAACACTGTTACCATCGCTGGGAAAGCTTTTAGAGCGTCTTGTAGTACCACGACTTCTACCGGGTGGAGTTAAATTTCATGATAGACAATTCGGCTTTACGTTGAGAAAATCGACAACTGATGCGGTTATATCTTTAAGGAAAACTGTCACCGAGTCAAGTTTTCAATACGTTTTAGGCATCTTCTTAGATATATCTGGCGCCTTTGACAATGCGTGGTGGCCCATGCTATTGCTAAAATTAAAATTAAGAGGTTGCTTTAAAAATATTTATTCCCTTATCTCCTCGTACTTCTTACAAGGTACTACTAAATTGAGACTTGGGCATCATTCTGTGTCGAAGGCGCTTACGATGGGGTGTCCTCAAGGGTCAGTGCTAGGACCATACTTGTGGAACATAGGCTTCGACGATTTTCTGGCAATGCCTGTGCCGTCCGGATGTACCCTGAATGCGTACGCGGACGACGGTTTGTTATTGATAGAGTCGGATACTAGAACGGGGCTTGAGAGGCTGGCCAGTGAATGTTTGGATTTAATATCTCGGTGGGGTAGGCGTAATCGGTTGACGTTTGCACCAAACAAAACCTTCCAGCTACTTCTGAAAGGTA
Organism: Diaphora mendica; assembly: GCA_949125395.1. Lineage (NCBI taxonomy): Eukaryota > Metazoa > Arthropoda > Insecta > Lepidoptera > Erebidae > Diaphora > Diaphora mendica. The sequence continues at coordinate 28,724,708 of OX421314.1, forward strand.
ACCTCAAATCACCGCCTTGTATTAAATTTGAAAATATTACTATTAAAAATAAAACCTCGGTTTGTTATTTGGGATTGGTTTTAGAAAGAAATTTTTCATTTATTGAACATATTAGAACAGTTAATGAAAAGTCTAAAAAGAGTTTCTTTGCACTGACGAGGATATCAACTGCGACATGGGGTCTGTCATATAATACACTAAAGATCATATATGGAGCTACTTATTTGGGTTCTATTTGCTATGGTGCTCCTGTATGGGCAGATAGGGCGACTGTAGGTGCTGTCCGTCGCAAACTGTTACAAGGCCAACGACCTGCATTGATTTTCTTGTGCAAGGCATATAGGACGGTTAGCACTGAGGCTTTACCGGTGTTGGCAGGTGTTCTTCCGGTCGATCTCGAGGTGCAAAGACGTGCAGCCATGTACTATTCCACACTACAAAACATGGAATGCGATTTTTTGGGCATACGAGACCGCGGTAAAATCATAAGATTGTTTCAACAAAAAACCAATGTCTATAACGACCTCTTGGATGAATGGCAGAAACGATGGGACGAATCATCTAAGGGGCGCCACCTTTACCAGTTCTTTCCATCTGTTCGCGAAAGGTTGTCAAGGACATGGCTCGAGGTAGATCACTGTGTCGCTCAATTTCTTACAGGCCACGGTAACTTTAAGAGCAAACTATACTCATTTAAATTAGTCGATTCACCATTGTGTCAATGCTCAACACCTGATTCTAGCTGTGAACAGTCGGCTCATCATATCCTCTGGGAATGTAGTCTTTGGTACAATGAACGTAACATGATGCTAAATAGCTTACAAATGACGTCTGGGGTAGTATATTATGGGGATCTTGTGTCAACTGCGGTGAATTTCCGTGCGTTTAAGCGATTCTGCCATACATACTATAGAAATCAAATATAGCTCACTTAGGACCCATAATATTTTTATCCGTGGTGCTTCCTGGTTTGAAAAAGGCGTCTGCCTATTTTGACTCCATTTTGTCTCCCGCTTTGCTAAGGAGGGAAGTGGACTTATTATATTTCCAACTCCTCCAGTTTTCTTCTGATTAATTTCGTTGCGGGTTCCAAGACAGTTAAATTTTTCCTGGGACTTCCCGAGTGTCATAACTCGGTGTTTTCGTGGGTCACCGCTGTTGATCCTGGTGTACAGGAGTTACAGTGGTGGGCGTGTGGGCGGGATTAGTCCCATAAAAAAAAAAAAAAAAAAAAAACAGTTACTTTATCGTTAACACTAAAATTTTATGAAATAAGTTCGAGCTACTAACTCTCCGGTATTCTGTAAGGAACAAGTAATGTTTTCCTTAACCTTTTCTAATTTGTAGTGATATTACTAAAGTAGCCTGTTTGTAGTATTATTTATTTTTTCAATCTTATAAAGACGTTATATTCGCGCGAGTGTAACTTCTTAGAACTATCTACTAGTGTAAGAGGAAACTAAACCAGTAAAACTAGTAAGCGGCTATGCTCCAGTGACTTCTGAAATAAACAATTTAAACATTCAAAGAAATTGGTTATAAAGTGATTTTCTGTTTTTCTTACTTGGGCTACAAAAAAACTTCGTTTAAAAAAACCGACTGCAAAAACTAAAAAGTATAAAATAACTTAATTTGTATGTGCTACCTATTCATAGGTTTGAAGTTAGTGCCAAGCCAAATGTAATAGTAGGTACCACACTCGCTATATTTCGAGGCGAACGTCAACGACGTCACCGACGCTTCGGTTCTTTTGTTCAACGCGAAGAGCAGCTATCGCGCTCAAGGTCACGCGCGGCGAGTGCGGTACCTACGATTACATTTTGGCTTGGCACCGACTTCAAACCTATGAATAGGTAGCACATACAAATTAAGTTATTTTATATTTTTTAGTTTTTGAAGTCGGTTTTTAAAACGAAGTTTTTTTTTTTTTCGCTTTTTAGTCTTTCTCAAGTCTCTCATCATCATTTCATTTAAAATTTAATGATGTCTACAGAATATGAAGGCATGCAGACAATTGCTCGTAATTTCATTGCAGGCGCTCACGTAAATTTGAGGGTTTCCTTCGATTTCCTTAGGATCTCATCATCAGATCCTGATATGGTGGCCATGGGACCACATGGGGAGCATACTCTTTTGAATACAAAAATAATTTTCAAAATCGGTCCACAATTGACGGAGTAATCGATGTACATACATAAAAAATAAAAAAATAAATACCGATGAAATTGAGAACCTCCTCCTTTTGGAAGTCGGTTAAAAACGAAATTTTGTTTTGTGACCTAACCGAAATTTCATACTTAGGACAAAATATAAAGCAAAAATAACCTAAAAAAAGCCTTGAAATCACAGATGATAGACTTTCAAACCCTCTCCACGGACAATTATCTCAATAAGTTAAATTAAAAATCATAAATACAAACCAATCGCATACAAGATCGTCTGATTCGAAATAAACAGTCTATGCTATGGTTTCCAGACAGCTGACAAACATACTTAAACAATCCCAAATATACGCATATTTAGGTAGTTGATAATTTGCGGAAGGCAAATGGCTTCTGATCTCGGGCTCTTTCGGGAGGAGTTAGGAGCGTACGATGTGTCCACTAAAGAGCGCCCTGATGACCCCGATGAAGCTTATTACTCTGGCACCGGACCACGTCATTCCAGGATCCCCCTACATCGAAGTAACACCTGATCAAACCGTATCCCGGGGTATCTTGCAATAAAGCGTTTGTCAGGGAAGTTTGCCTCCATCAATTGCTTCAAAGACAACGTGGCGGCTCAAAAGCGTTATCCTATCCCCTAACGAAGTCCTGGTAAGCTGCCACCACAAGTAACTTTATAAATATAAATACGTAACCCTAATTTTTGGACACCATAAATTACAATGGACAATACAAATTTAAAAGTAGTAGAGCCACGCTGATTTCAGCACGCACGGGCCGACTCGACTGGGGCGGTACTACCCTCGCACAAAAAATCAACCTTAAATGAGAGCATTCGTGCCGTCGTGTTTCGTTGGTGAGTGCGAGACCGGAGGCCCAATGATGTAGAAGTATCACTAGGTGCCATGGTGTGGATCATCATGCTGCATTGTTGCATTGTCTGCATTCGCAAGTACGGTGACCACCACTTTTAGATTCTGCTTATGCTTTCCACCAGGCAGAATAGAGTCACTCTGGCAGGTCCAAGCATAAAAAAATAACAAAAATATGCAACGGCTTTGAAGTAAAAAAGCTGTTATCTTTATCAAGATTGCAAAATCCGTACGGCTATTACAAACCCTGATTATGAATATATGATTCAAATGTCACCTAACCTTTAACTATCCCAAATTAGAAAGGGTAAAATTAATAAGTATATACTATGTAGGTAGGTATAGGTAGGTATATATCAAAAGTTGTTCTTAATCACTGATGTTGCTTTCAAAAATGTCGAACCCACTGATTCGTGAAATGCTCGGTAATCCGTGATTAATACGAACATGATTACAGTTCAAAGCGACGAATTAATAACGCATTTATGTTATATTTTATTTCCTTTGGACATAAAATGCTAATGCGGGTTTATGTAGAGTTTAACTCATCCGATTCACGTGTGCTTTTGCTAAACATTTTATTTTAAATAAAAACGACATCCAGTAATAATCTATACATACAAATATAAATAAAATTTAACTGTCTGTTTGCAATTACAAATTAACAGCTTTTTACTAAATGCAAATGAAGGTAAATACTGTACTTACATCAAGAACACAAAGCATTCATGAGTACAGCCGACAGAAGTGAAAAGTTGAAACTATATACATACATACAAACAGTTATTATTTTTGGAAATTCAAATTAATTGTTTGATCTACAAATTAAATTCCTTTCTTCTTCAAAATGAAATGAATATACACAGTATACCTATTTCATGGGAAGCGTGCGGTGTCAATGTCGCAAGTTTCACGCTTTTTGTTCACCCAAAATGTACATATATATACACAGTAAACATATAGGTAGCTCATAGAAAGCGTTCGGTGAAGATGACGCGAGTTTCATGATTTTGGTTCACCCAAAAAGCACTCAACGCCCTTAAACAAGTTTTCACTTCAAAAATCATTTCAGCTTGTTGTAAACAACCACGAATATTACCACAGACCTAACCTTATACTGAAATAAAAACACATTGAAACCTTTTAGTATAAGTATCTCGTGTCCCTCCGATACAAATGAAGCCTCCTCCCTTCTTCCCCTCTTACCAATCTAGATAAAATGTTTGGCAGATCTTAAAATTATCTTAAAATTATATAGTTCTTGTTGTGGTTACTTAAGACCTAAGAGTTTTTTATCAACTATTACTATGTTGTTCATATTCTGATCTCCGCTAGATACGGGATAAGTCAAAGTATTCGTTCTTGCATGTTCTGAATTCCGCAACTTGATGGTATTTACGGGTTAGTATCATGAATGCTATGAGTAGCAATGAGATCGCAACTACTACGGAACAAAAGTCACAACTATTGAAAAAAAAATTACATGATCATCTTGATAATCCCGTAAACAACGAAACTATACCTATTTGGTCCAGTAGGTGTACGTGTACTCTAGAAGAGTTTTATCTATTTCATGTTTAACGCAAGTAAACGAAAAATTAATAGTGAATCTATTTATACCACAGTACTTTATACACATATTCTTAGTTTAAAACTTTTGGTACGGTACTGACTACCTTATTTAGATTTATGTGGTACTGACATATTAAATAAACAAATTGTCACAAAAGTAATCCTTTGTATCTCGAATCTCGTCCTCTCATGATGTGTATTTAAAAACTTTCATTTGAACAAATCCAATTTGTGTGATGTCAGAAACAACCCTTAGCTAAGACTAATGCCCTTGCGAGGGCGTACGCCCGAGGACGAACTGGGTTCAATTACTAACTGCTGGTATTACAATTAAAATGAAACAAAACTTGGTCTATCGGCGGATGGTAAGTTTACAAGTGAACAAACCCGCCAATAAAAAGTCCAATTATAGGACCGCAGAGATCGCAACTTGTTGCGGTGTGGGAGCCAATTTTTGAATCAGATAGACGCAGTTAAGGCAATGTAGAGAATGAATTTTTCAGTGTTTTTTTTTGTAGTGTTGTCTATATCCACTTAAGAGAGACACACAAAATGAACGGACACTTAATAAAATGTATCCATTATAGAGAAAACATCCATCATTTCTCAAGCTTATATATGTTTTATATTATTGTGATGAATAATACTCGTATTGTGTGTGTAGAACTTTTGTCTCTAGTAGCTTTTCTAATGGCTTTAGAAAATTAAGGATTATGGACTTTAATTAAAATCTTGTGAGTATTTAAAAGTATTTAAGATATCCTTCTATATATATTTATTTTATGTCTATCTTTATATTATGAGCAGTAATATGATAGCAATCTATCGATTAATCTTATGACACAAGATCCCAGTTGCGCACTAAACTTGTCGGCTATTGTAGAAATGTCTATGCAAACTCTGCGAAGTTCATTTTTTTATTACACGTACACAAATATATCTTTCACTGTTCATTATTACATTGAAGTTGTGTCTCATAAATCACATCTAATGCCAGATTAGTAATCTAATTTTAGGTTAGTTAGTATTAATTTTGTTGAACTATGCAGAATGTTGCTTTTGATTGATGATAATTCAGGGCACAAAGATTAACCTCAAAACTTTGAATAGCTTTAATTTATTTATCTCTACAGTAGCTCTTTCTTGATAATATGCTAATCGCTAATTACAAAATACTTCAGAAGAAATTCTCAAGACTACTTTAGAATTTTAATTAAAAAGGTTAGTTATTCGAGTCTTGGTGAATACCACAGTATATCTCCAACCACGGTAACCGACAAAAGCTTTCTTGGAAATTCAGTAGCAGGAATCTAAGAACAATTATTTAATTATCTACGATTTGTTTGTGTTTGTGCAATATGCATACCGCCAGAACCACTTGAATAAAATTTTATTTTTTATTTGTATCATTATAAGTATGAAAAAAACAATTAGTTGACTTGAGCAAAATATAACTGTTTGACTGCGTTTATTCTTGACACCTATAAATTAAGTGGATTTAAAACTTAGTAAAATATTTGCATTTAATCTTCGATCAAATATATTATAGATTAGCTGATCGGCGAACTTTGTACCGCCATATTTACATATCTGTCTCAGCTTCCCACAGGCAGTGTACAGTCGCGGACAAATAAAAACACTTTTCGCGTTATCTTTTATTTTTTTTCTTTCTAGCAAAAAAAGAATGAATGAAATCGGACTATGTGTTATTGAATTACAACGAAGTACATATTTTGACTTTCATCCCCTCTCTCCAGGAAACCGTGCTGCATTTCGGGATAAAAAGTATCCTATGTCCTACCTCGTAGTATGAACTCAAATCATGCCAAGTTACATTTGAATTCGTTCAGTAGTTTCGGCGTGATGCGCGGCCAAGATACAGACAGACAGACAGACAGACAAAAATGAAAAAAAATACAGTTTTGGCTTCAGTATCGATTATGGAGAACCCTCCAAGAAAATTTTTCAAAATATCTTTAATGTACAGAATTGGACCGGTTACATTTTTATTATAAGTATAGATTATAAGTATAGATTTTGATATGTATTAATTTAATATTGAATATTTCACCCAGATATTAGACCTTCTATACCTACGTGCCTGTACTTATTACATACTAGCTGTTGCCCGCGGCTCCGCCCGCGTGTATGTCGGTTATCGCGGCAAACAGTAACCTATGTGTTAATCTGATGTATCTTCTATACTTATAAAATAACATGTCCTGACTGACTGACTGATTCATCATCGCCGAGCGGAAACTATTAAACTTAGGAATACAAAATTTGGTGAGTATGATCGTTTCATTAAGTAGACACCCATTAAGGAAGGAATTTTGGAATTTCTACCCCCAAGGGGGTGAAATAGGGGTTGAAAGTTTGTATGGAAGTCCGTCATTTTTTAAGTTAGAAACATGAAACTTTATTTTTGGGGTACTGATTAAAAATGAGTAAACACGTATTTAAGCGTTTCTGGATATTCTACTCCTTAGGGGTGAAATATGGGTTGACGTTTTGTAGGTAGGTTAGTCTGGAAGTCCGTCATTTTTGAAGTTAAAAACATGAAAGTTTATTTTAGGGCTATTTAAGAAACATGAAACTTTATTTTTGGGTTACTTATAAAAATTAGTAGATATGTATTTAAACGTTTCCTAATATTCTACCCCTAAGGGGGTGAAATAGGGGTTGAAGTTTGTTTGGAACTTCGTCATTTTTAAATTAGAAACATGAAACTTTACTTTTGGTTTGGGCTACTGATTAAAAATGAGTAGATACGTATTTAGGCCTTTCTCGATATTCTACGCTGAAGGGATGAAATAGGCGTTGATATTTCGTAAGCGGGTTAGTTTAGAAGTCCGTCAGTTATGAAGTTAGAAACATGAAAATTTGTTTTTGGGCTATTGATAAAAAATTAGGGGATACGTATTTAAGCGTTTCCCAATATTCTACCCGTAAGGGGGTGAAACAGGGGTTGTAAGTTTGTACGGAAGCCAGTTTTTTTTAAGTTAGAAACATGAAAAAATATCTTTGGACTAATAGTTAAAAACGCGTAGATACTAAGTGTCTCTGGATATTATACCTACCCCTTTTTTTGTGCAGAAATTCCCTCGGATATCACCAACTGGTGGTTATGTCGGACTCGGACCGACTAAAAACCGTACACCGTCTCGGGTTCTAGAAACCAGGGAACCAGAGCGCCCTCGAAAGGAAATCCCATAAATGATATTTCTACCCCTAAGGGGTGAATTAGGTGTTGACATTTCGTAAGTAGATTAGTTTGGAAGTTCGTCATTTTTAATTTAGTAGCCTGAAACTTTGTCCTTAGGCTTTTAAGTACAAATAAATGATTACCTATATCATCATTTATGGGAATTATATTTCTAAAGGGGTTAAAATAAGGGTCGAACGTTAGTAGATATGAAATCCTTTTTAATGGGCTATTGATTAAAAATAAATAAATAGGTACGTTTAAAAACATTAATAAATTATTCATACATACTTACACAGTTTTAATTAAATATATTGTAAATAATCAACTTCCACGCGAGCTAAGCCGCGGGCAACAGCTAGTAAGCTATATTACTGTAAAGTTTCATCCAATTCCGTCCAGTGCTTTTTGCGTGAAGAAGTAACAAACATACACCCTCACAAACATTCGCTTTTATAAATTAGTGTGATGTGATAAAATCGAATACGAAAAACAATGTTAAATTTATCACTACAGTTAAATGAAAAATTAGACGTAACGAGTGAAGCTTATTTTCAAAATGTAAATAAAACTGAATTATGTAAGTATGTACAACTAATTCAACGAAAAAAATGGAAGGTATCTACAACTTACTAAAAGAAATTAAAACACCAACAAATAATAATTAAGTAATAAAATATCTGCAACGAAAAACATCTGCTTACCTATGCCTATACCAATCACCTAACAAAATCCTATAACAAAGTAAATTATAGGTACCTAGGTACCTATGCATGCTATAACCTTACAAAATTCTAAAAATACCGAGAAAACCAATTAGTAACTACAAAAATCTATTTGCTAATTACACACATCAAAAGTGTCTAGGGATCAAGCATTTTTATGCGGATTTCTTGAGATTGAGATGTGGCTTTGTAATAAATTTATGATTTTATAAATTTATATGGATCCTTTTTGGTGCATTTCATAATTTGAATCAGGAACTGTCAATCAAATTCGAGTAAAAGGTGAAAATCAGCTGTCAATATTTTCCCTATAAAAACATACAACGCATTGAAGACATTATTAGTGCTACTGTTTCCCTACTACTGATTAAAACCAACGTTATTATGGAGCGGCGACGTCATTTAAGCAGGGAAGAAATGCTCAGAGCCGTGGGAATGATAGAAGCTGGTTCCCGGCAACGTACTGTGGCTTTAGCTCTGAATACAAGTCAGAGTGTTATCAGTCGACTTCGGACACGTTACCGAAGCACTGGTACCGTGGCTGAGCGCCATGGAGGACGGTATCGCTGCACCACATGGAGACAAGACCGATACATTCAAATCTTAACTCGAAGAGCTCCAACAATAACCGCCATGATGTTAGCCGTGAGGCTTCATCACTCTTCAGGGAACTTAATTAGCGACCAAACAGTCAGAAACCGCTTGCATGAAGTGAACCTTCATTCCCGAAGACCGCTACGGGTACCACCTATAGCAATGCACAATCGTAGGATTCGATATCAATGGGCTCTTGAACACAGAAATTGGGCAGAAGAACAATGGCGTTTCGTGTGCTTTTCTGATGAGTCTCGTTTTGGTATGAGACCGGATACAAGACGTATACGACACTGGAGAACCCCTGGACGCCAACAGCGATTAAAATCCTGCCAGGAAGTCCATCCTTATAGTGGTGGAACCATCATGGTATGGGCGGGTATTTGGATCGGCGGAAGAACTGAGTTGATTTGGATCAGAGGCAACCTCTACGCTCAAATTTATGCTGAGACGATTGTATCAGACGTCATCGTTCCTCTACAAGTGCAAATCGGTCCCTTATTTCAGTTAATGCATGATAATGCACGACCGCACACCGCAAGAGTTGTAAGACAGACTCTCGCCGCAGCTAACATCAATGTCCTGCCCTGGCCTGCTCAGTCGCCAGACTTGAACCCGATTGAGCATGCATGGGATATGCTACAGAGAAGAGCTCTGCCGAATATGGAGGGTATCCAGTCGCAAGAAGACCTTTTTTTGTTGTTGCAACAAACATGGGCGGCCATTCCACAGCGTGATTTGGATGAACTCATTTTGAGTATGCCAAACCGATGTTCTTGTGTTGTTAGTGTTCGCGGTAGAAACACGGATTATTAATTGTTTAAGTTACCTAATAAAATTTTAAAGAAAACTGTTATTTCAGTCTTTTTTTCGAACTTTAATGTTAGTGGTTCAAATGTCAAAAATCCCTTTATTAGGAAAATGGCAAATTTCTTTATTAATGCAAAGGTGACTTGGTTTATCGTTACTGTGACAAACGAAAACACTTTATTTGATGAATCCTTAAAGAAAATTTTAATTAATATCAATCAGGAGAAAAGTTATTGCAAAAATATATGTTGATCCCTAGACACTTTTGATGTGTGTATTTAGGTACAACAAAAATCGCCTGCTTATACCTATGCTATAACCTAACAAAATCCTAAAAAAAACTTCGTTTACAAAAACCAACTTCAATAACTAAAAAGTATCAATTAACTTAATTTGCATGTGCTACCTAGGTTTGAAGTCAGTGCCAAGCCAAATGTAATAGTAGGTATCACACTCGTTATATTTCGAGACGAACGTCAACGACGTCATCGCGTCACCGACGCTTCAGTTGTTTTGTTCCACGCGAAGAGCAGCTATCCCGCTCAAGGTCAGGCGCAGCGAGTGCGGTACCTACTATTACATTTTGGCTTGGCACCGACTTCAAACCTATGAATAGGTAGCACATACAAATTAAGTTATTTGATACTTTTTTAGTTTTTGAAGTCGTTTTTTTTAAACGAAGTTTTTTTTATTTTTCACTTTTTAGTCTTTCTCAAGTCTCTCATCATCATTTCACCTAAATAACTTGAAAGAATACGACTAAAGGTAACATACATGCTGTATAGAATCGAAAGGACTTCAGGTAATTTTGTGTAATGAAATCTCAAATGGACTATCTTCTATAGGTTACTTTAATTCAAGTGATTTGAGGTAAACTGACTATCTAAGGTTAACTCTGATATCGTTAAGGCCCGTTTTATATATTATGAAATTAAATGATGTCTACAGAATATGAAGGCATGCAGACAATTGCTTTAACTTCATTGCAGGCGCTTACATAAATTTGAGGGTTTCCTTCGATTTCCTTAGGATCCCATCATCAGATCCTGATATGGTGGCCATCGGACCACATGGGGAGCATACCCTTTCGAATACAAAAAAAATTTCCAAAATCGGTCCGCAAATTGACGGAATAATCCGTGTACATACATAAAAAAAATAAAAAATACCGATGAAATTGAGAACCTTCTCCTTTTGGAATTCGGTTAAAAATACAAAAGAAATATTATAATACCAAGTAATATTTATAGTAGGTAGAACAAAAATCAAGTAAATAGTTCCGAAAATAACTTTTTATCTGAATTTACATTTAAGAACTACTACTGAGTGCCATGGGACCACATGGGGAGCATACCCTTTCGAATATAAAAAGAATTTCCAAAATCGGTCCACATATTGACGGAATAATCCGTGTACATACATAAAAAAAAATACCGATGAAATTGAGAACCTCCTCCTTTTGGAAGTTGCTTAAAAATACAGAAGAAATATTATAATACCAAGTAATATTTATAGTAGGTAGAACAAAAATCAAGTAAATAGTTCCAAAAATAACTTTTTATCCGAATTTACATTCAAGAACTACTACTGAGTTTTTAAGTCGATTTGGGTGCGTGTGTCGCGTACGGAGCCGACCGACCGCGCGGGTACTGCTTTTTAATTAATTTGGACGTGTCTGGTAACCAACGTAGGGCAGTACTATTAGTTATTCTGTGGCAGGGCGCAGGCCACGCGCCCGCGCTGCATTTCGGGTACCTATCATAAAGATGTTTTGTATCATTTTCTGGTAAATTATGATGAACTATTATGTTACATGTTTACTCCTCTTTCAAGTATTTTAAACTTAAAATAAATATCATAAATATAAATGACCATTTAACGTTTATGGCATTCTAGTTTTTGGTTCAGTATCAATAAGAGCATCCTCCCAAAAAATCTAAATTTCTTTAATGTACAGAATTGATCTTATACACTTTTCTTATGCATTTAAAAGTAATCATATAATGTACCTACTGTGAAGTTAGTGTTACTTGATTCCAGGAGATGTCGCTGTTTTAAGTTAAGAAAAAAATTTCAAGAAAATGTAATTGCTTCAGTATCGATTAGAGAGCCCTCCCAAAAAACATCTAAATTTCTTTAATGTATAGAACTGAACTGTTACATTTTTATTATACGTTAAAAAGAGTAATCATATTACGTACCTATTGTAAAGGTAGTTACTTGATTCCAAAATATGTCGCTGTTTTAAGTGAAGTAACAATTTTCAAGAAAATTTAAAACAACCCTTTCTATGGAAAGAGAGAACATTAAACAAATAACTACCTATCAAATACTAACTATATACCACATTAATCACAATGCTTGTGCATAAAACGTTCCCACGATTATTTTGAATATCTAAGTCATGCGGGCACAACCAAACACACAAATTCGACGTCTACAGATTTATTATGCGTAATATATGTATAAATAGATCACGGAACAATATTTAAAGTACTTGCTGTCTAGCAAAAAAAGAATGAATGAAATCGGACTGTGTGTTATTGAATTACAACTAAGTACATATTTTGACTTTCATCCCCTCTCTCCAGGAAATCGTGCTGAATTTCGGGATAAAAAGTATCCTATATTAATCAAAGTGTTATTACGTATGGCTGGCAATAGATGTCACTACGTGTAGTTTTACGTAATGATAAATTCTTTATAATTTTTTTTTCCAATAGATACAGAGATTGTGATAAATTAAATACTTAATGCTACAATCTTCAGAGTATCTCCTTTCTAACAAAAAATAATTATTGCAATCGAACTACTCGTTAATGAATTACAATTAATTACACATTTTGATTTTCATCCCCCATCACAAGGAAACCGTCCGGAATTTCGGAATAAAAAGCATCCTATGTCCTACCTCGGAGTATGAACTCAAATCATGCCAAGTTTCATTTGAATCCATTCAGTAGTTTCGGCGTGATGCGCGGCCAAGATACAGACAGACAGACACAAAAATTAAAAAAAAAATAGTTTTGGTTTCAGTATCGATAACAGAGTGCCCTCCAAAAAAAAATTTCAAAATATCTTCAATGTACAGAATTTGACCTGTTACATTTTTATTATAAGTATAGATATTGCACTGTTCCATAAGTTGGACTATACCTAAACAGTAATCATCAAAGATATTTTATATTCCAACTTGAAGGTTTTTCAGATATTTACGAACAGACATACATATAATTTTAAATTTTGGTAATCACGTTTAGAATCTGGTACAGACCAACATTTTTAAACAGTTTGCAATTTTGTCAAAAATACATACATGCAGATCGAATTAATAACCTCCTTTTTTAAAGTCGGTTAAATATTCTTAGTAGAATATAATACCTACCTGTAAAGTTGGTAAGGCTGTCTTTTTCATTCTCCTGAATTCTTTTTCTGTTGTGTACATATCATATTCACAAAAATCGTTGGAACACACCACACTAGATGCATTTGGTTTATATAAATTTCGGAAAACTAAAACATAAACAAATCTTCAATTAAGCTAAAAAAATTGTGACGGCGACTCCATCATTATCCTATTTTGTTCGCTAGCACTAGGCTTGTCTTGTTTTCTCTTATGAGCATCGCCCGTGAGTGTGAAAGGGATGGATGCGTACATTAGAAGCCGTTGTAAATCACAAATTTTATCAAAATATTAATAAAATTAGCTTTATAACATAACGAAAATACACCAATATGTTAGATTAAAGATAGACTTACTAAAAATATGTTATTCCATCCTTCTTTTGTACTTTTAGAGTGTAATTTTTGCAATTTTTTGTGTGTAAACACGAGCGCGGCCACCAAGCGAATGAGAGCGAAATAAGGCATATTGTTGTTTTATGCCTTGTTTTGCCGGTGCCACTTTTTAAGCGACAACAGTGCATCTATGATATATTTGATCGAAGCATTTAATTTAATACGCGTGTGGCGCTTGTGTATTGTTTCATTTGTTTCCATAACAAAATGATAAACAACTCTTTTTAATCCTAGATAACGGTTCTAATAGCTAAATAATAATGTTTTTTACAAAGCTAATTCTAACGAACTCCAAATAAATACGTAACTTAACTATTTACTAATAGTAGTGGTAGTCAAAGGTTGTATCAATCGTTATTCATTAAATTGACAGCAATGAAACTCTCTCAAAGGTAGAATACAACTTTTAAACAAAGGAAAAGAACATTCGTTGACAAACAGATGACGATAAAGAATTGTATTTCTCTTTATTTCTTTGTTTCTTTTATAACAAACGTAACAACTAAACAATTGTCTTAATTTTTTGTGTACAGATAAGACAATAACAAATTCTATTCACTTCGGCGATATTTAAAAGTCAAATTAATTGCTAACCTATGAAGTTTATTTTAAGTTGTATTAAGTATATATTTACACTAGCTTTTACACGCGGCTTCACTCACGCAGTCTTTCATTCCCTGATTTACCCCTTAGGGGTGGAATTTCAAAAATTCCTTTCTTAGTGCTCACGTACGTTGTATAAAGAACCTACATGCTAAATTTCAGGATTCTAGCTTCAGCGGTTTGGGCTGTGCGTTGATCTCTTGATATGTCAGTCAGTCAGTCACCTTACTCTTTATAGATTTATAGATATAGATTATAAAAGTTTTTATTCATGCACTTATATTCGTTTTTTTAATGCTGCAATATGATTCATTCTATCCTAATAATGCTGAAGCGATATGACCAGTAATTAAAACTCTCGGTAAATCGTCACCTTCCTCTTTTATATATATATATATATAATTCCGTGTGGTGACGGATTCTACGCGTTGATGCGATGATACGCGCTATGAACAGCATTATATAAGGGAAGGAAAACTTAATACAAACCTTATACCCACTGGTCTGGCCAGGTAGAGTATTATAGTACGTTAAAACCTCCTTTAGAAGTTAGAGGTCTATATTCTGCATTAGACTACTAAAAGCCATATATTATTACTAGGTTTTGCACGCGGCTTCGCTCACGCAGACTTTCATCCCCTGATTTACCCCCTTAGGGTTGGAATTTCAAAAAATCCTTTCTTAGTGCTCATTTACGTTACATAAAGAACCTACATGCTAAATTTCAGGATTCTCGCTTCAGCGGTTTGGGCTGTGCGTTGATCTCTGGGTATGTCAGTCAGTCAGTCAGTCACCTTCCTCTTTTCCATATATATAATATACTAGCTTTTGCACGCGATTTCACACCCGCAGACTTTCATCCCCTGATTTAACCCCTTAGGGGTGGAATATCAAAAATTCCTTTCTTAGTGCTCACTTACGTTATATAAAGAACCTACATGCAAAATTTCTAGATTCTAGGTTCAGCGGTTTGGGATGTGCATTGATCTCTGGGTATGTCAGTCAGTCAGTCACCTTCCTCTTTTATAATATATATATAGACTAGCTTTTACACGCGGCTTTGCTCACGCAGGGCTCTGCTGACGTTGATCGACTAAAAGCAGCGTTTAACAAAGCCACTAGGGAATGCAAGAAGGCTTACATCAGAGCGGATGCCCAGCGCATCGCGCGGCTTGGTCAAGAACTCGTCGCATACCCTACGGGTAGCCGAAAGTTCTGGCGATTGGCCAAAGCCGTGCAGTCCAACTTCTGCCAGTCCTCGCTACCACCGCTGAAATATCCAGATGGATCACTGGCCCATCAGCCGCAGGAGAAAGCGAAACTGCTTGTTGATCTTTTTGCGGCTAACTCCCGAATCGATGACCGCGGCAAGCACCCGCCTACCATTCCGACCTGTGACACTACAATGCGAGATATTCGTATCCGGCTGAGTGATGTCCGTGCGGAGCTTCGGTCACTCGACGTCCGGAAAGCCAGTGGACCCGACGGTATTCCAGCGGTGGTTCTCAAGAACTGTGCACCAGAGTTGTCTCCGGTATTGACGCGCCTATATCGCCTGTCATATTCCTCGGGAGATGTTCCGGAGGCTTGGAGAGAGGCAAATGTTCAACCGATCCCCAAAAAAGGCGACCACTCCGACCCGGCCAACTACCGTCCGATAGCCGTCACCTCCATTATCTGCAAAGTTTTTGAGCGGATAATAAACAAACAACTGGTCCACTACCTGGAAGATCACTCCCTACTAAATGATCGTCAGTATGGTTTTAGACCGAACCGATCTACGGGTGATCTTCTAGCGTACGTCACTCACCTTTGGGGTGAGGCTATTGACAGGCATGGGGAATTCTTGGCCATCAGCCTCGACATGTCCAAGGCCTTCGATAGGGTTTGGCACCGCTCGCTTCTCTCCAAGCTACCGGCTTTCGGCTTGCCCCCCAAACTCTGCAACTGGGTTGCCGCATTCCTGCACCAGCGCCGCATCAGAGTCCTTTGCGACGGTGCGGCCTCCGATTTTCAATCGATTAACGCCGGAGTACCGCAGGGCTCCGTCCTGTCGCCCACACTGTTTCTTCTGCATATCAATGACATGTTAGCCCTTGGCAACATTCATTGCTATGCAGACGACAGCACAGTTCATGGGCGATATTTTGGACACACTACAGCCAAGCTAGCAGATATTGAGGAAAAACGACACGAGCTTGTCGTTCAACTCGACCATGTTCTGGGCCGCATTTCTCAATGGGGCTGTGAGAATCTGGTCGAGTTCAACGCCAAAAAAACACAGGTGTGCGCGTTCTCTGCCAAAAAGTCTCCATTCCTTCCCCTTCCCACTTTTCAGAACACTCAAATGGCATTACAAGGTAGGCTCGATATCCTAGGCATGGATATCTGCCGAGATCTCAACCCACGTGAATACGTTGAGAGTGCCACTAAAGCGGTCTCGCGTAAGCTAGGTGTTTTAAACAAGGTGAGACGGTTCTTCTCGCCCGGGCATCTGTGTCTTCTTTACAAGACCCAGGTTCGCTCGTGCGTGGAGTACTGTTCTCATCTTTGCGATGGTGCCGCACAGTACCTGTTTGACGCTCTCGACCGGTTGCAGCGGCGAGCAATCCGCATTGTCAACAGTCCCGAAGCCACCGAGTCCCTTGAGCCTCTGCAGTTGCGTAGAGATATCGCCTCCATGGCAGTCCTCTATCGCTATTATCATGGAGAGTGTTCTGAAGAGCTCTTCCAACTGATCCCTCCCTCTCCCTTCCTCTACAGGACAACACGTGCCGGCCTTGGAAGTCACCGCTTCAGAGTAGTAGACATACGTTCTCGTACTCATCGCTTCGGTTCTTCCTTCCTGTGCCAAGCGGTGAAAACCTGGAACTCACTACCAGCATACGTGTTTCCTTCCCACTATGATCCCGGGTCTTTTAAGCGGGGCGTGAAAAAGCATCTCACCAGGCCGCCATAGTGTCGGTCACCATGCTGCATTGTCTTTATTCGCAATGAGGATGGTGACCGCCACTCCTGGATTCTGTTCATGCTTACCATCAGGCAGGGCAGAGTCATTTTGGCACCTAACTATAAAAAAAAAAAAAAAAAAAAAAAGACTTTCATCCCCTGATTAACCAACTTAGGGGTGGAATTTCAAAAAATCATTTCTTAGTGCTTACTTGCGTTATATAAAGAACCTACATGCAAAATTTCAGAATTCTAGCTTCAGCGGTTTGGGCTGTGCGTTGATCTCTGGGTATGTCAGTCAGTCAGTCACCTTACTCTTTATACATTTATAGAAATAGATTATAAAAGTTTTTATTCATGCACTTATATTCGTTTTTTTAATGCTTGCAGCATTAAAAAAACGAATATAAGTGCATGAATAAAAACTTGATTCATTCTATCCTAATAATGCTGAAGCGATATGACCAGTAATTAAAACTCTCGGTAAATCGATGTTATACAAAGTGAAACTTCGCTTTAAACTCCGCAGGGCCCGCAGTATTTGTATTCAGTTGAGTTTGGCAAACGAGGGCGTTCTCGTAACGATTTCACTATATTGAGGGTTTGCAAGCCTACAAATATCCATCAACTGGTAAATAGACGTCCTAGTTGTATGACGACGGGCAATCAACAGCTGGATAAAATGTGTTTCAAGTACGTTTTGATGTTGTGGATAAGATATGATTTGACTTACACTGACTTTATCGTCAGTGTAAATGAGTAAATTAGGAATTTGGTTGTAATAATTATAGGGTAGAGTTCTATTTTGGCAACCAGATGTTACGATCGAATTGTGCAAATCGTGGACGTATGTAGACACCTCGAAAACTTATATGATCGTGTGTAGTAACTTGAACACGCTTCTAATATATAAAATACCGAAAGAATTTAAGACTTGTCTATCAGTTATCAAGCTATACTATCGTAACCAATATACTGATGTATAAAACATACCTATATATTTCGAAATAATCGGAACGACTAAAACCACACGGTGTGCCACTCTGCGCCTGAGTAGGGAGGGATCCGAGAACTGCTGTTTTAAAGAAATCCGGATCCAACTGTATATTACTCTATACCAACCCATCTGGTCAATGTGCTATAGTAGGCAAAATCCTCTTCTCTAGAGAGAGGCCTATGTCCAGCAATTGACTGTTAAAAGCTGTTAATTGTTGAGTGATTACAGATTAATAAAACCCGCACACCAAACAATGACATGCTTCTGACGTTGATAGTTGGGAATCGTATGGTATGAATTGAAATATATTTGCTGAGATAGGTAACACCAGGCGGTGAAGATACTAACAAATATATCGTAGGTAGGTCGGATGCCATGCTATTTAAATCAATTAGCAAGAGCTCAGGTAATAAACGGAACAAGTCTGATAAATTTTCTTGTGGTAGTGTAAATGTTGCCACACTAAAGAACTCAAAATTTCTACTATCACAGTTAATTTAATTTAGATTGAATATCTTAACGATGATTAATATTTATTTTATTAAAGGACAGACAGTAATTAATTAAGGAAAATACGTCCTGGGGTAGTGTGTAAAACTAAATCTACTTATGTAATTTATACTTTCCATTGTCGGCACTTAATGGAACTTATTATAATACATTATAGAATTAAAATCACTTGTACTTTTTCCTTTGTACTGTACTTATTGAACCAGTAACCTTGGATGATGCCATAAGGCGAAACCGGTCAGATGTAAACAAAAATAAAATAGTGGAATAAGTACAAGTGATTTTAATTCTATAATATAAATCTACTTAATTAAATAATAAAAAGCAGAATTATAAGGATCCAAACCAATATCTTATACTCGTATAATATCTTAAGGTAAGCAGGTACCATTTTTCTTTATAAGAGCTTGCCAGAGTGACTCTGTCTAATGGAAAGCATGAGCAGAATCCAAGAGTAGTGGTCACTATACTCATTGGGAATAAACATACAACAATGCAGCATGGTGACACTATGGCGGCCTATTAAGATGCTTCTGCATCATTGGGCATACTTAAAAAAATAAGTGATTAGGTAGACCAAAGCGATACTGATGATCGATTGGATAATTAAGCTGATTACTTTGGCCAATAACCAAGGCCAAGCCATTATCATCTCAGACGAAGACGTCGACTGCTGGGCTCATACCTCCTCTAAGGCCCAGAAGACAAAGTGGTAGCGTCAAGCTTAACCAACAATAGGCACGCTCAGTTGGAGAATACCATAGTCCTACAGCAAACCGATTTTAAGTAAGTGCTAGTCTGCTTGTTCGCTTCAAATAAAAAAAAAAACAAGTTAAAAGTCTTATATATGAATGCCCAAACTCTACACCGATCAAATGTAAGTATTGCTTTTGTTAAACAAATAAAATAAGATGTTGTAGCTGACGTTGCAGTAACGGTAAAAACATGGCTGTAGCAATTTAGCCAGGTCAGGTCAGTTCTATGTGCACCTTTTATTTTGCGTTCAAAGCCTAAATAAAGAGAAATTTCAATGTTGGTACAATGTTGAAAATGATGGATGGAAAAAAGTTTTAGTTTACAGTAGCCTTGATGGGACATATTGGTATATGAGATTTTTACTAAATATATTGAGCATAATGACACACACGTATTGGAGAAAGTCGAGTTTAAATAAGTTTAGCTGTGTTTAGAATACTGTTTTCATCCCTTCGCAGGTACACTCCAAGAATAATTGATCTCACTGAAATGGATTCGACGGAGTCAGAATATTTCCTTCAAACCTTCTGTAAACTTTTGCCCTAGAATCACTCACTTCACTTTAAATCTTTAAGGCGATTTTAAATCGTTTGATAAAAAAGTTTAAAAAAAAATCCAATTGTATGGTAATTTCCAGTTATACTATTAGGTCATGTTCAGATGATGAGCGCCCAACGCGCGTTTTGCTAACGCGCGTTTACAACTACATGCGCGTTTCTAGAATGAAATTACAGGTAGTTGTAAACGCGCGTTAGCAAAATGCACGTTGAGCACTCATCATCTGAACATGGCCTTAGACTCGCTGACATTACGCAATTTAGACTTAACTACAAAAATAAACTATAATTAATGACATAAATATACTAGGAACATCTCTTCATTAATTATATACCGTTAACGCAAAAAAAAACACGACACTTGTTCTCAATAATAATTATTAAAATACTCTGTATCCCCAATAATTGTCCTTAAGACGCATAACTCGTGATCCCAATTATCGACAAAATCAATTATCGATTCTCTCCCCAATCGCTAAAACTTTAAGACTCAATTTAGCGTGAAGCAAGCAGACCATCTATTTTCGGGACGAGGGTTCCCAGGCAATTGTTTCTAATAGGACTTTTGGGCAGAAAGCGTATTTTTAATGCCTCTTTTAAGTAACTCTTAATTAAAATTGCATTTTTATCTTTCCCTATTATACGGAATATACTGTATATTCCATTAAATAAGCATCCCACACAATAAAGACGCAATTTAGAAAAATGTTACTGAAATACTTATGAGATTATCAAAAAAGGTTCATGCACAATGCCGAGAATGAAGACAAGATCTAGATTTATTACCACACTAAAAATAAAACTATTTCTGAAGAAAGGAAAAAATAACGTTACGTGAACGAACAGGCATCAAGTAAAAACGAGCCCAATTCGTAGAACTAACCTAGAAATAGTAGCCTAGCATCACACAATTAAAGTTCACGCATTGTTGGTTATTAAATCCAGCCTCCCAACGTTCACGAAGACAGTTTTCCAAAACCACTTTCACTTGTTAGAAGTAGCGATATGTCGCTTGATGGAGGCCATATTTCCTACCAACCTCTACACATACCTACGGGACGTTCCTTTTGTCGATCTAATGATGATCAAACCACCAGATTGACATTTTTTAAATTATTATCCTTACTGAGTATTATAATTGTGACTCAAATTGTAATTATCGCTTTTTTATTTATTGAAATAATGTCTTTTGCATTTGAAAATATTGCGTGGACGTTAAAAGAGACGGTAATCCCTGAGTTTGTTTCGTCCTTTCTTCTTAGGGCTAGTCCAGTTAGGAAAGGCCGAACTCATCTGCTCAAAAAAAAAGTTTAACTTGCAGAAGTGTTCATGTAAATTAGGTTATATGAATGCAGAATAAATGATCCCACCAAAAACATTTTCATGTAAAATGTTGCCAAGACGACTGCATATGGCATACTCTGTGAAAAATATATCAGATCTCATGTAGAGCCAAGGTTCTGTATCTACACGCCCTAACTCTACCAACCCTAACTTCATAAACTATACATCTCAGTTAAAATGTATGGCTTCGCCGTTTCGATACCATACCGTCACGAAGGGGAAACGAACGCCTTTTGTGTTTGCAAATATCTAGTTTCTGAAGTAATGTGTTATACGAATATTTAGTTTCTGAAGTAACGAAACAGCCAAGCCATACATTTTTACTGAGATGTAGAGTTTATGAAGTTAGGGTTGGTAGAGTTAGGGCGTGTAGATACAGAACCTTGGCTCTACATGAGATCTGATATCTTTTTCACAGGGTAAGCCATATGCAGTCGTCTTGGCAACATTTTACATGAAAATGTTTTTGGTGGGATTTCATTTCTTTTTGTAAGTTTCCTTTTTTTAGGGCTGTATTTCTTGTACATGTTCCTTCTTCTTTCGAAAAAGTCCGTGTACCAAAAATAAAACCTCTAGCATAAACATTTGTGAAAGTCTCATACAAACTTTCACCCCCCAAATTTGGGAGTTGCGGGGCAAAAGTAATAGGTTTATGTATTCTTTTGATGTTTGTATACTAAACTTAGTTTACATAGCGAATTTCAGCATTCTAGCACTTCAGGAAGTACCCTAACAGTTTTGATGATCATCAGTGTGTCAGTGACGAAATCGGTGTTTTTTAGGTATCAATAAAATCTAAACTATCAGAGCTATGCAATTGAAACTTTGTACGTTTCATTAGTTTATTGGTAACATCATATTCTGAAAATTTGAACGATCTGGTATATCGGGAACTAAAGTTATGGGGGTTCAAAAAAACGACGAAACACTTCGAGAAAAGGTAGGTAGTGCCCTTGCGCTACGCTTGGCTCGTCTTGGCAGATTTTTATTTCATTTCAGATTGCGACCTCTTATGCCAGACGATTATTTCTCCTAATCGGTGGTCCACCTTCTTTTGTGGACGAGTGGCACAACTCTATTTTCTTCAAAATATTATTGTTATTACTTAAACAGTCAATTAACAGAATGTTCATCAGTTTCTATGTGTACAATTTTCTGGAAAAGCCTTCACTCATTCGAGATATGGATGTCCATTTTCTAATTAGAATAAGTTGTTTAGAGTGCACAATAAAGATTGTGCTACTTAATCTTATCATGTGAATTAATAAGATATCTAAAATTCTTGTATAATAACCACAAATTTTAACAACAAAAAGAACACGGGAAGGACCACCTTTCAAATAAAAAAGAATCATCAAAATCGGTTCACCCAGTCGAAAGTTATAAAAAACAAAAGATGTAACTAAATAGGTCATATAATTTTAATATCCTGAATTACTGAATCGATTTCAATAAATAAGATGTTGATAGATTAGTAATTATGACCCGGGTGACATAAGCTATATAAATTTTATCAAGTTTATACGTAGTCGGATTATAGTTCTTTAAACTTATTTCTTGAAGTTAAAAAGTACAATAGAAATAATTAACATTTCATGTAAAATTTAACTATTTGCATCAATATAATTATGTAAAAAAATAGCTAAAAAGAATTTTATAAAACAAACTTTGACTGCTTTAAAACGACTAAACATAGCGCGAACCAGTCAGCCAAAAGAAATGGTTCTCAATATTAATTTACATCTTAGGTGGAATATCATCAAAACAATAATAATATTCCCTAAGGTACGTTACTGTGTTCCCAAAATCAAACAAACGAGACGCAGCCTGTTCAGCACTGATAACTCCATTGAATATGCCCCAGTAATTAATGTTGCGATGAAATTAGATCGGGATGCAGTGTAATTGCAGCCGTAATCATTGACAAACACGTTCTCGGGTTGATGAGCTCGGCTTTTGTAACAAAATGAAAACAAAAGGTTGAGCACCTGTAATCTGAAGTGTATTTGACTCAATGATTATTTTTGAATTTTGGTCATAACAGATATAATCAAATGGCACATTTTAAGTGGTGTCTACAAGCACATCGTCTAAATGGAATAAGTAAAAAATTAAGGAATTATTATAATTATATGGCTAGTTAACTTGAAGTCCCTGGGTGACTGAGTATTGCTAATTTACATATGTGTAATTTAAAAAAAATAATGTGGTATTTTTTTTTGTTTTTTTTATGTTAAAAAATAGACGCAGCTTCATGGGATCCTAGAGTCTTGACCCCAAATGGTTCAAAAAATTTATTATCTGTTATATTTTGATACTTACGATGGACACGATGGACCGACGACTTGAGGAAAGTGGCTGGCGGCGGATTGATGCAGACTGCCCAAGACCGGGATGGTTGGCGCTCTTTGGGGGCGCGGCGGCATTCGTTCAGCATTGGACGGCGACAGGCTGAAGAGAGAGAGAGAGATTTACGTCGTTTGAGACGTTGTTATATTCGTAGTTATGACCCAGGCGAGTTAGGCTATATAAATATCAAGTTTATTCGTAGTCAGATTATGGTTCCTTATTCACATGTAAGAGAATCAGCATTTCTATTAAGCTTTCACAATATCCATTTCAATACCTAACTAGTGAATAATGGACCGTTTAGCCTATTTCCCCTTGGAATATTATCTACTATAGAGTAATAGATAATGTAATATGATACCGTGTAACAAATTTGTTCAGAGATTCCAAATTGAGTGTCCCTATCTTTGATTCCTCTTCATTGATTCTAAGAACAATATTAGGAGTAGACTAGGTAAATAGGCTTATTTTCAGCCACCACTAAATTTGCCACTATTGGTGGTTATTAAAACAAAATGTTACTGTTCCTGAGGTGATTTTTGGAGTTGGCGGACAGATCAACTACCGAATTCTTAAGAAAATCAAAATATATATCTATTGAAATATGTTTCATTTTCTTATACTTGGGCTTACGATCGGCGAACACAGATTGCGTTTATTAGTATGTAGCATACGTAACATTTTACCATAGCTTCTATTGGGCAGGTGTTGAAATTCTTGTTCAATGTTCTTGGGTGTTCATAATTCAGTACGAAAATTAGAAGATGTTTATACAATACTTGGTCGCAAGGAGGAGGTAGGTTGACTATGGATCGAGAATCATCTTTCTCTACTTGTTTAGTTATCGCAGAAATATATTTTTATTTTCTCTGGATTCACCGTGCGGGTGCCGGGTCCATCGCGTGATAGATGGGGGCAACACATGCGATTTCGACAGTGCCCGGGAATTGCGACCCAGGTTTAAGTTTAAGGAGCACTCCTTACGACGCGTCAACGCTCACCTCCACTGTCCGCCGTGTTACCACCTAACCATATCTACCTAACCATATTTGAAATGAGCCTAGCAATGCCGCTTTGGATATTCGTTCAAGAAAAGAGCTTAATGAAGCTCTTGGCAATCCAAGGTCTTTAAGCAGGTTATAGAGGGATTTAGCTGGTATACCCCTCGCACCCACTTCCACGACATACAGCGCAACAACATAACCATCTTTAGTTATTTCGTTGGTTAAGTCAAAGTACTTGTTTCTTTTTAAAGCGTGGTCTTTAGGGATGTTCGTTTCCCATGGCACCGTGATTTCTACTAGTACTACACGCTTAATTGACATTACATAAAGACATATGTCGGGTCTGGACGCCGAGGCACAGATATCCTCCGGTATTCTGTAGTGATTTTCATACGTGTCCACTAATAATGTCCAGTCACTGGCGGTATTTATAATTGAGTACGGCTTTTGTGTGAGTGAAGTCTTTATTTTTGAGCCTTCCTTTACAAACGCGATGTTAGTTTTTATGTTTGTTGTTATTCCTTTTTTCGCTCTCGCCAGTGATAAACTCATAGCTTCGCGTATGATGTGTAATACCCTATCATGGCGACGTGAATAAATAATGAAAACCTTGGTCTAATAGCGCCTTACAACCTGTCAGTAAGTGCCTGGCTGTACCTATTGCCGCATTGCACATCGTACAAGCCCTTTCTGTAGCTTTTCCCCACCTTACTAGGTTGCTTTGATCGGGGAGAGTTAATTGAAAGGCGTTGAGGTGCAATGGGCTAAATGCAATGACTCTTAGCGTTATTATGATGGCAAAGTCATATTTAATCGAATCACCATTTAGTCAATGAAACAACCGAACAATATACGAGTCAGTAATTCCTCATAAAATTACAAATTTAGTTAATTTCCCGCCGATAAAGTCCTCTTGGAGTAAAGTGAATGGGTCCTGGAATTAATGCCAAAGATAACAGCTAGCGATAAATAATAGAAATGGCCCTGAATTCAGAGACTTCATAAAAATTTAGCATTGTACCCAACCTCCTTGAAGAATTCCTTTGTCTAATTTCTGAATGGACAGTGTATTTTTTATTCAGTGTAAAAATAATTTTGTTTTTAAGATAACACTGTTATTGTGAAAATATTTTTTTAATGTTGTGTTTAGGTGTAAATAACTTCTTAACTTTTTTAAATGTTTTATGTAGGTAATGTTATACCTGAAAGTAGACCGCATCTTAGATCGTGAAATGCATGCGTTTAATTCGAACGTGAAATATCACACTCCCACTAGACACAAGGATGTCCACTAGCCGATCCACTTTTAAGTTTAGAGTACGGAAGTTCTATAGAGACTTGTTGACGGATTCATCAGAATAACACTTTCAAAGTGTCTTTTGGATGTGTATATGCTCGTATATGTGTATGTGTGTGTATGTATGTATGTTAATATATCTATGTATAATGTATGTGTATGTAAATGTTATATGTGTAGGTATATATCTGTAGAATCGTTAGTTTTGTAATATATTTAAATTTAACCTATCGTAATACTTCTTTCTAAAATACGCCAGCCACACACAGTTTTGCAACACCCAAAGGTTTGACTGGAAGAAAATGCCTGTGGCATTAAGTCCGCCTTGTTATATGTTTGCAGGAAGTTTGTATAAATAAATATATTATGTCAAACTGAATTATAGCGCCGCCGTGCTCACGCAAGCGCCCTGCGCCGTCTTAGGTCACGTCACGTGTCCTGACGCAACTTCAACAATTTTAACCTATCCTATTACATTTTTGGCCGACTGCCTCGTTGGCGCAGTGGAGCGTATGCGACTACGGGTCGACTCGGGTTCGATTCCCGGGTCGGACCAAATGTTTGTGTGATCTGCAAATATTTGTTTCGGTGTTTGGGTGTTTTCTATGTATGAAATGTATGTACGTTTAAATTTACAAAAAAAAAGGATATATGTATTTGCATCAGTTATCTAGTTCCCATAATACAAGCTCTTAAGTTTGGGACTAGATGACATTGTGTGTTAGGTGCCCGAAAATAGTGATTTATTTATTTTTAAAAATGACGCCGCTAAAGAAGTTTTCACTTCAAAAAACTCCGAATATCAATCCTTAATGGTCGCCAAAGTCGCTAGGCTATTCACTGATATCACTTCGATGTTTATCTACTTCTCTAGTACTGGGCAGACTCTCGATACATACCTAGGATAGGTATATATTGAGAGCCTTTATTTACGGCTTCCTGGAATCTGTTGCACCTATTTAAAGATATATTCCAAAGGATTCATTCAGATTCTTCCTACAAGTCGATATTAAAAACAAAAAGACAACGACTTTTGGCACGTAATTGAAATAAACTCGAAAAACAAAAGTGTGTCAAGGTTTTGAATAACTTATTAGTTTGTTGTTCTACTCCAGAATATACATCAACAACAACCAGACAAATTCATATCACACTTAACTTTGGACACACAACCTAAAACGGGTACGTTATCACAATGCAAACGTACATTGTACGCCTAAATTTGACGCCACGTTATTTAGTCAATTTCCTCTCTTGATTCAGTACAGAATGTCGTGCATGTTCTGTGATTACAAAATTTTTGATGCTTTGATACTTGAGGAAGGACAAAACCTACTCTTTATTTTATTTTATTTAAGTCTTCATGCATAATTGTTGCACAGGTGGACTTAATGCCGTAGGCATTTTCTACCAGTCGACCTTAGCGTAATGCAGAGTTAAGAATGATAGATGCACAATGTTTAGAAATGTTAAATAATATAATCTTTACTCAACCGATATACACGCAACCGGCATACGCTGGCGCTGCTGCGGGCAAAAGTTAGTTAAAAATATTTCCAGAACGAGGAAAGTTGCTCGGGACAGCTCGTATTATAATGTTGCGCCATAGAGTTAAAAGGGTTTCGTATAATCTAGATGATTCGAGAGTCGGAGGACAGCGCCATCTAGTATCAAGTAGCGCACGACTGTTGAGTTATGATTAATAATTCCGATATTATCAACGCTAGATGGCGCTGCAAGTAATGGATTACTGATTCTAAGAGTTTTTTTTTGGTCCAGAATCGTTTATCGAACACTAGATCATTCCAGATATTTGGATAACCCTTTATAAGCGGAGCGTCGTTTATTAGTCGTATTAGTCGTATGGGCCAGTATTGTTTCATGATACAGCTGATTAACATCGAAGCGATTTTCTAGTGCGACGAGTGATTTAGTGAATTATTGTTATAAAAGTGTTGTCATTAATAAATATAGTGTTACTTTGGTAATCAACCGACTACTTTTATTTAATTAATACCCGGCTCGTCACAATAATAAGGATAATATTTATTTCTCACAACAGACTACATCATCCTTCAGACAATAATCCTTCACACGTATAATCATTATAAATACAATAGACCTGAATAATTTTCGGAAGCTGTGTTAGTGGAAACTGTAATATTAACATTCTCTTACCAAACAAAGCTAGTTGGAACCTCTAGGGAACCATTGAATTAAGCTACACAGCCTCCGGCCATACAAGGCATATTTATATAAGTACGTACCTTGTTGAGATAGCTAGGTGGAGTTTATTCAACGACCTTCGTTTGTTACTAAGTTTAGATTATACAGATATTGATAATCAGAAAAATATCTCTGAATAGTTCTCGCGGCTGCGCTTGAGATATAGGAAAAAAATTGAAATAATGTTGAATTTTTTCCCGACGAAGCGAAAAAGATTGGTAATAGTTTTCCAGTCTATGTATGTTTGTATGTCAAGGCCAAATCACAAAGAGCGGCCTTATTGCCATTTGGCAATAAGGCCGCCCTTTGTACACTACATAACCGACAATTTAATGTTCTCCTAGCCGATAACGGCCACGGCGGCCAGTCTCAACGGAGACCAGCCAACTACGCGGGAGATATTATAGTGCACAAGTGTGTGGGCAAACACAGGTGCACTCTCTGTCTCTCTCATAATCCCATGGGACGGTTAACCGACACGACCGGGGAGAGATCAGGTGCAGGACCGACATATTTACGAGCTCTCCGGGGCACGGGGGTTTAGACCCCAACTTCCAAACTCTGAGCTGTTATTAAGTAGTTCTAAAATTTGAAAAACTCAAAAACACTTTTGGCCCGACCCAGGATTCGAACCCGAGACCTCTTGGTCGGCAGTCGCATACTTCAACCGCAATACCAACGAGGCAGTTAAATTAATTTTATTAAAACCTTTTAGGTAGTCAGGTTATGGTTTTTAAATGTGTCTTTAGTTCCATAAAATGTGCAAATATGAACCCAAAACAATCTTATAACAACCTCTTAAACCATTACAAAATCTAATAATATAACTCAAGAACGGCTGGCCCAATTTTTATGATTTTTGGCTTTATCGTCATCCGAAACAAGATAAATAAGTATAAAAATGATATTCATAAATATAAAATATCATTCATCAGTCAAAATATTTGCTCATTCATTGACTTATTCGGAATGAAGTTCGCCGGGTCAGCTAGTTTTATTATAAACTAGCTGACCCAGCGAAATTCGTACCGCCATATTTATTTATTTATTTAATACATTATGCACTTGCGGTGCATTGGCGGACTTAATGCCTCAGGCATTCTATACCAGTCAACCATTGGGCGATGCAGAGAAAACGGAAAGTAGGTGCTTTTTGTATTAAAATAAATAATAATTGTATTAAAATAGACAGATCAAATACCATATCAAATATACATAATATATATAAATCTAACGAACCCACAAAAACTGATACATATTATACATACAACTAAATACATATAAAATTATACAAGTACATACAATACATACACATACGCATTTACATATCTGTCTCAGCTTCCCACAGGCAGTGTACAGTAGTGGACAAAAAAAAGCCTTTTCCCGTTATCTTTTTTTACTTTCTAGTAAAAAAAGAATGAATGAAATCCGAATATGTGTTATTGAATTACAACTAAGTACATATTTTGACTTTCATCCCCTCACTCCAGGAAACCATGCTGAATTTCGGGATAAAAAGTATCCTACGTCCTCCCACGTAGTATGAACTCAAATCATGCCAAGTTTCATTTGAATCCATTCAGTAGTTTCGGCG
This sequence comes from Diaphora mendica, assembly GCA_949125395.1. Classification (NCBI taxonomy): domain Eukaryota; kingdom Metazoa; phylum Arthropoda; class Insecta; order Lepidoptera; family Erebidae; genus Diaphora; species Diaphora mendica. The sequence continues at coordinate 28,754,635 of OX421314.1, forward strand.
TGATGCGCGGCCAAGATATAGACAGACAGACAGACAAAAATAAACAGTTTTGGCTTCAGTATCCATTAAAAAAATACAAAATATCTTTTATGTACAGAATTGGACCTGTTACATTTTTATTATAAGTATAGATACAATTCCGTCTAGAAGACTCTTTATTTCCTTGTGATAAGTAGTGTAACATTTCAAAGAGCATCTTAAGATAAATAGCCTCCAGAGTATTTCTTTGAGGGATTCTTTTAATTCTCACTTATACCGATTTTCTCTGCTTAAAGTACGAAAAGGAATTTCGCTATTTTATGTTTAACTAGCTTTATTTGAGCGTTTTTGTTTACTGATATATCAATTTTATCATTGAGTCGAAGAAATAGGCACGTCACTTTTAATGCCTAACCAGAACTAGTTTTGTGTGTTTTCTGTAAAAACGTGATTTTGACAAAGAAATAAAAAAAATCCGATTTTTTCGTATCAATATCTCTTACTAGTGTATAAAAGCTACAAAAATATATGGAGGTATAGATAGCTTGCCATTTTGGTAGAATTTCTACAAATTTAAATGTGACTTATTTATTTATAGTCCTATATAACAGGGTAGAGAGGTTGGACCTGTGGCGACTTTCACATACAGCGCAACAGAAATATACTACAGCGCCATCTTCCGAAGTTACACTGAACTACAGAGTAACAAAGGAAACTAAGAAACTACCAATCCTGAATCGCGCAGTGAAAGTTCTCGCGCCGATAATCATATATACAACATCCCAACATCAACCGTAGGGCAGTTGGCCCGCCAGGCACGATCACCTCGCCTGGTCGGAGGATCCTCCCTTTGTGTTGGAGGGACATAAAACCCGTCCCTCCACAGACCCTTAAGTTGGACCCTTGAAGCTTTATCTTTTACTCACATAAATATTGATTAAAAATTAACAATCAGTGTTTCTTCTACTTATAAGGTTAAAGTAATCGAAAAGTCATACTTTGAGAAGTAAATCTTCATACCTTCTAAAAGTTTGTTATTTCTTCAGCTAATTATATATAGCTAAAGTACATATAGTTACTGACGGTTAAATAACTATGTATTTTACTCTTACATCGTACGTGGTATCTGATGTCACCCTACAAACGATCTCTAATTAACTGACGCAAATTGGCTTTGCCACCTAACACCATGCACTAGATATCAAAATGTACTATTACTACTACATACACGTTATCTATACCACTGACGATTGTTTCATTGTTTATACTATAATATCGATACCTCCTACGTATACTGAGTCCACTAACAAATTTAGGTATTTTATGATTTTATATAAATGTATACAATAATCTATGATCTATAAGATAGTGTTAAAAAAAAAGAACAATACTACTGAGATAATTTCGCGTATACTAAATCAATTTCAACATCAGATAGAATCGTATATTGTATACTCATTCAACTGACATCGTACCTGTATATGCGGGGTGTGTGGGGGGACGCATCGGCACAAGTGTATTGCGGCTCAGTATACGATGCACGGTGGTGAGTCGTGCATGCGAAATACCTCCTAAGTATACTGAGTCAACTAACATTATAGTAATTTTATAGGAGAGCGATTTGAAGACAAATCGCTTATATTTTTATGAAATTAATCTTAATTAGAGTAAATTAAATGTATCTTTTAATAAATATGGGAAGCTTTTCCTTTGGTATGAAATTGGTGTAAACAATGTATTTTGGTGTACAACGTACATGAATATAAGTGGTAGTTAAACCACTGTACTATTGAGTCCCGCCGGCGTATACCCAGCCATGTACATAGAATATAATTTAAAACAAAAATCAGCAAAAACATTTTATACCAAAGGAAAAGCTTCCCAATTATTAGCTTCCCATTTAATTTACTCTAATTAAGATTAATTTCATAAAAATATAAGCGATTTGTCTTCAAATCGCTCTCTTAAAAAATTACTATAATGTTAGTTGACTCAGTATACGTAGGAGGTATCGATATTTTAAAAGAGGTAACGTTTCTAACTTTGTTTGTATCATTGTAGGGGTTAATCTTCGGAAGTACTGATCCGATCCTGAAAACCTTCACTAACAGAAAGCGACAGTATTCAGAAGTGACATAGGCTATATTGTATTATGATTGAACAAAAAAATCAGTTAGAAATAATAGTATTTGTAAATGAAGTCGAAGAAAAGCGGGCGGTTAACGCCCAACGAAGTCGGCGACGGTTGGCTAGTAATTGATATTATAGAAGCTGTTATATATATATATATATGACAAACAGTTTCTTGTCCAAAGTTGCACTTTAGAATCAATAATTTCACATGTATTCTTAAATTACATACATTGTGCGTTCCTACGCAGCTGAATGATTAAATCTGAAGCGACCACACATCGCTCGCGGGTTCGAAGGCAGCACCGGTGTAGGTCCTTGATGAATAAAACAAACCAATATACATTCCAACCACTGAAATTTAATATGTCATTAAACTTAACAATTAATACATGAATTTATGAACTTATAATTATTTCGACAAAGTGAAAATTGAAGCATGTTTATCTATTTACCTAAACTATTAATAATATTTGGACTAAGTTTTCTTAGTAGGTGGGGCACATTGCTCACAGAAACGATGGCCGATGGGGCCATAAAGATATTGAGTGACGACCGCGAACCGGAAGACGCAGCAATGGCCCGCCAAGGTGGTCCCATGATCTGGTGACCTATTTGTGGACGTCTTTTGACTGAGATACCAAAACTATCTATAGCTCATTAAAATTCATTGTCATCATGGAACGTAGTGAGACTATTCTAATTTGTTTAATTAAAATAGTCTCACTACCTTCAATGATGACGATGAAATTTAATGAGGTATATTAATTAATTTTGTATGACTTATAATCCTCAACTTCCACAGTTAGGTACGGAGTTTTTCCTTCAAATTTGAACGGGACCAATCAGAAAGCATACTCTTTTAATTAATAAAATAATGTTCAAATCACAACTTTCATAATTGCTCAGTTTTAAGGTATCCAATCCAATCCATACTTTTACAACTATAAGTTTCACGGCTATGCCTCTGCACCGATTTCATTTAAATCGGTATACTTACTTCTTGAGAAAGGACATAGTAACCCGTGCAAGAGCTAGTTAACAAAATAAATTATAGTTAAAAAATAAATAAATATTTCGGACATCTAACACACAACGCCATCTAGTCCCAAGCTAAGCAGAGCTTGTGTACTGATACAAATACATATATATACTATTTTTTTTGTAAATACATACATATTATACATAGAAAACACCCAAACTCCGAAACAAATATTTGTAGATCATACAAACATTTGGTCCGACCCGGGAATGGAACCCAAGACCTCATGATCAGCAGTCGCACACGCCAACCGCGAGACTAACGAGGCAGTCCAATAAAAAAAAACAATAAAAAACAAAAAATAAAAAAACAAACTTTAATAGCAATGAAAAAAAAGTTTTTTAACTATAATTTAATTTCTACTTTTTAGTTTGGTATTTTTATAACAGCGTGTTTGTTTAGTTTTTTTTTTTTTTATAAATAGTTTTTTTTTCAAAATTATTGTATTGTCATCGGCCCTTGACCTCTGTGCAAATTTTCATGTTAATCAGACTCCTAGAAGTAGGTGAAAATGAAGTTAAAAGATTCCGTTACATACATTACATACACATACATTACATACACATACATACAGGTCCAGCGAATAAAAGCGTGTTAAAAAAAAACTACTCCTATTTTTTGAAGTTGCTCAAAAGTTCACCACTCTTGCTCTTTATCTCTTGTATTCACTTCAAATTACTTAAATTTAAAATTGTATAATTTTGTATGATACCCTTGTCCATAAGATTTTATATTAGATGCATCCGCTAACTGTATGTCGTCATTGCCATTGATTTTGATTTTTTTTTAAATACAATACATTATTTATTCATAATAATGATCTCTTTTCGAGCTATTAAATCGTTCTGTACTATAAATTAACTTATTAATACTTCTCTCTAATAAATCGGCTGCTGTGCGAGGCTCGTACTAAATTAGGTCAGTGTTTAAATCACAACACATTTTGGAGGCATCAGGACGTTGGGCGCAATTCATTAAATGGACTAATCTGTCTGAATGTGCTTGATATATGGCCAAAGGATTGTATTCGATGCGGCGTGTGCGAAAAACGATAGCGTCGACATTTCTGTATTAAAATTAATTAAATTAAATTGAAAATGTTGTACCCTTTATTTGGAAATTTATAAAGTTATATTTTTGTAGAATTTTAAAAGCAAGTACCTACCAACTGTTTGCATCATCAATGTACCAATAGAAACTCGAAACGAATTTACAGAAAACCCTGCTATAAATAATGAGATAAATGGCGTAGTGCAGTGCTCTCGAGTTCGGTTCCCGGTATTATTTGCAGATATTTGTTACGGAGTTTGGATGTTTTTGAGTGTGTTAGAAAAAAAAGGAAACATATAAATATTATTTCAATCAATCTAGCTGCTTTTCTTCATTTGAAGGTAGACGGCGTTGTGAATTAAATGTCTAAAATATGTACTTATTTATAAATGAACTTTTAAGAAAAAAGTACTATTTTTTTCCTAAAAGTCTCGAAATGAATTAACGCACAAAGCTTAAGTATTTTTTTCATTCTGAAACAATGGTCCAATGGTCTTACATGTAAATCAAAAGGTACAACTGCGTTGCTGCACTTTGTGTAGTCTCCTGACTTGCTGAAACTCAGTTCAGAAAAGAAGCGATAAAATTATTCAACACTGGCCCCACTAGCAATTACACAGGGAAAGCCCCAATGACATTCTAAATTAGAAAACTAGCAAATGAATGGGAATGACGTTATCTCAACGCTAAGTCACGTGGTCGAAACAAAGTATTAACCAATAATATACGCATTAGCGATTCAAGAAAGAGATTCGACGCGAAACACTTGCATCTTGGTTAAGGGGGCTATTTTTTGTAAGAGCCCTAGTATCATTTCAATTGAGCCGGTTCACGCCAGACGTTTTGCGTAAATAATATCACTCCATCTGGCCTGTGGACCTAATACTACATTCTGTGCAAGTGAGGAGTTTAATTTCCAGCTGTGGACTGTGATGGGCTGGTGATGATGATGTAAATAAAAATTATTAATACTCGGAATAACTTTTACGTACACAAATTTAAATATATTGTATTATTCTTTATTCAAGAGCAATTATATCACAAGATCACAAGTAAGTAAGTAAATAATGGATATAAATACAATAAGACCTCTTATTGGTAACAACGATTTCTACCAAACAACCTTGGGTTGGAAATTGTGAGGGAATTCCAGGAATAATATGTGATTGCGTAAATTGTATTAATATATTAAAATCTGTACATTTTCATTTATTTGTTGGACTATTTGTCTACATAGCTTTCTTTGAGAGATTTTGATACCTCAAACTGGTATGGTAACTACTTCTACTAAGGGCATCTTCCTGTAGGTCTGAGATGTTTGCCGTTACCATTTTAATAGACGTAGAAGTAATCCATACTAATATTATAAATTTAAAAGTAGCTTTGTCTGTCTATTTGTTACGATTTCACGACTAAACCGCTGCATCCATTTCAGTGAAATTTGACAAGGAGATATGTACTTTGATTCTTGAGAACAGACGTAGGCTACTTTTTACCATGATAACCGACATAAACGGGCGGAGCCGCAGCCAAAAGCTAGTTGTCTAAATATTCCGTTTGATGACGGATGAAGAATAGGGAGTAGCGCCACCTATATTCATCGTATGAGTGCCGTAAGAGCTGACTTAGGAAAAAACAATATCAATAGCGCTGTAAAAATTAAAACTTTAAACACCAACCTGTGGGCCAACATGGTACAGTAGACCTTCCTTCATAAAACGGCCTATTAAACAGTGAACTATTAAAAACTGTTAATGATAATGACAATAATATAAGCCGTCGATACTTACGACACGGTTGGTCCACAAGTTTAAAGTCGCTCAGCGTGCTATGGAGAAGGCTATGCTCGGCGTTTCTCTGAGGGATCGCATCAGGAATGAGGTGATCCGGCAGAGAACCAAGGTCATCGACATAGCCCCAAGGGTTAGCAAGCTGAAGTGGCAGTGGGCTGGTCATATTATCCGCAGAACTGATTACCGTTGGGGTAAACGGGTTCTTGAGTGGAGACCGCGTCTCGGCAAACGTAGTGTGAGACGTCTACAGGCCAGTTGGAGTGATGATTTGCGCAAGACGGCTGGCAGGAGCTGAGTGCGAGAAGCCGAGGATCCAAGTGGCGCGAAATTGGAGAGGCGTATGTCCAGCAGTGGACTGCGATAGGATGATGATGATATATAATAATAAAAACGATACAAAACATTCGTCCATTTCACAATACTGTGGTCCAAAGAAATTAGCATAATGTATGTCTCATAACTTGCACCAGATTGAACTATGTGACATGTAGTGTGCGTCGCTGTCTGATTGCCTGATTCACTTCTGCATGTTCATTAATTTTGAAATTAACGTGTACTAGACTTTGTTTGATTTCTCCCCTCTTTTCCCTGCAGTGCACATAATAAGTGACTTTAATTTAATTTTACCAAGTAATTTGACATCATAAATATGAATGTGAATTAATTTGTATATTTGTTAACGAATTACTTTAATCATTTACTTATAATAATCAAGTGTTATTCTTAACAAAATACCCAATTATTTGTTTTTTTTTTTAATACAAAAAGGATTGTATTCAAACCTAGAGTAGTCACATCCTGACCTAGATCGTTTCGATCACGAGAATAAACTTACAATAATTTGCCTAATTATGGTCTTGATATTTTATGTTTTCAAATTAATTTAAATTTAAAAAGGAAGTACACACTCAGAAATGAAGTAACGTTTTTCAAATACATACTAATATTATAAATTCAAAAGTCCCTCTGTCTGTTATACTTTCACAACTAAACCGCTTCACTGATTCCAATTTAATTTGGCATGGAGAGACTTTAATTATTGAGGAAGGACATAGGATAATTTTCATCAATATAAAATCAGGTGGAGCGGCAGGCAAAAGCTAATTATACTAGGAGCACGCTATGATGGCCAGTTTGACGTTTGTCAAATCATTAAGTCTTGTATTATTAGTAATTACATTTGAAGGAGGAAATTGCTGTTCTTTATTGTCAATAGTGACGTGCAGTTAGTCATAAAATTAAACCTTTTATTCAACCTTTTTAATTGACATTTCACATCCCTTTTGTAATATGTCAAAACGGCCAGCATAGCATGCTCCTAGTATAGTTTATATGACGAAGTCCTGAGTTTATTTTTTTTGCGATTACCGTCGGCTATGGACATCCGCAACCCCAGAGGCGTCACAAGTGCGTTGCTGGCCTTTGGGGTATCGGGAGGGGGATGGGCAGGAAGATGGGGGGAGTGGTTGGGGGTATGGGCCTCCGGAATCCTCACTCACTCTCTGAAACACACTGCAAGCGCGGTCGAGCCGGCCCATTCATGCCGAAGCATGACTCTCCCGCGGATAGTTACAGAAATCACAAAAAAATACAACCAAATTAAGAATGCCCTTTCTTGAAGCCAGTTTAAAACGAATAACTGATATTCAAATAATCTCGTAACTTACTATCGGTTCAGTTCAGGGTGTGAGCTAAACATTCCCTTTATAATGCAGATTAGTTTCCTGAAAGGAACGCAACCCTGTTCCATGTGACTGAGCTAAAAATTTAAGCCTTCAAATGTTTTTTAAGTGGGTGATGAATTTTAAATTTGTGTGTGAGTTTCTGTTTCGTGTTGTTTAAAAGGGTATTGTATCTTTTAGTACTACGAGTAATTTAGCTTCATGTATGCTTAGTGCGAAGTTGTATAGGAAATCCGATAACAATTATTGAAAAAATTAATAGATATTAACAGTTAGTGTAAATTCTAAAATAATAAACTAGAATGCGAGAGAATTTTTGTTTGTTTAATTGATGTTTTATGACATCTGTGAATAATTATATTATTTTAAGGGCAATACATTCATGACCTTAGCAGTCAAGTCAGTTACTAGATTAACATAACAATCATATAAAATACGTATGGCGTAGAAGCCTGACCACTTTTTTGGCACGCCCTAGAGCCTACACGGCTTGTCGTATTTTTATGTGAGTAGTGTCAATAGATTCGTCTTAGTCGTGAGTGACACTGGACACATAAAAAATACTTTATTTTTAGTTCTTTCTATCCTTCAGTTCTTCAATGAATTTAATAAGTCGTTTTTTTTTAATAATTATCTGACAATATTTAAAAATATTTTAAAAACTTAGTAAAGAAACGACGGAGTGAAATCTATTAATTATTTTAACATTACAGAACAGTTTTTATATTATACTTTACAGTTTTATTATAGTTCAAACTAAAAACAAGTTTATAATATCGTTTTCTGTAGAATTTTAAAATAAATGGACTTAGTTGATAATTAGAAACATTTCACTTTGTTGAGTCTCTGTGAACCTACGCAGATTGTTTTGAAACAGATCGTATTATTCAGAGGCAGGCTTTGCCCGTCCTCATAAAGTATTTTGTTACAATGAGCTATAAATACGTGCTAGAGATCGACTGGCGGTCAAATCTCTTGTTTATTTTACTGACCAGCATAACTTTAACCCGTGCCTTATGAGCACGTTAAGTCGGCGCGGCGGTCCCGCTTGTGCCCGTGGCATTATAAAATCACCATTATTATAGTTTTTAATGTGAATTTGCAGACCATTTCTTTCTTAAATAGCAATACTTATAATTATTCAAAGCAGATTCAAACATCGATGATTTTCAAATGAAATCCGTTTATTTCAGTTAACTAACAATGCGTAATTACAATTTTATATTTATAACAATCCACGGGAAAATGTTTATCGCGGTGATGATAAATATTTTGAGACATCTAACACGTAACGCCATCTAGTACCAAGCTAAGCAGAGCTTGTGTTATGGGTACTAAACAACTGATATAAATACTTATATACTTTTTTTTTGTAAATATCTACATACACATAGAAAACACCTAAACTCCGAAACAAATATTTGTAGATCATACAAACATTTGGTCCGACCCGGGGATCAACCTCAAGCACAGCAGTCGCATACGCTACCACTGCGCCACCGAGGCAGTCTTGGTGATCTTGGTGGAGGCGGTCTTAGAGATAGATTATGGATTGATAATACGGAGTATCACCACCCCTATTAATCCCGTGAGTGTTGTAAGAAGCGACTGAGAAAGCATACTACGCAGGAAAACATCACTGCAAAGAGAAGAATAAGAGAAGGTATATATAACCCGTCTGACTAGTGTGGAATAGTAGGAAAAAACATTTTTTTTTATTTTTTTTGTAAAAGACAACTCCCGCACTAGGAATAAATCCTGTGTCGCGGGGGACTTTACAAACATACATGAAACGGACACAAAGAACACCCAGACTCAGAACAACAATTTGTGGATCACACAAAGTGTTGTCCTACGTGGGATTTGAACCCACGACACTTGGCGAAGTAGGAAACGGCGTGGTGACCGTTAAACCACTAGGCCAAACGTGCAGTCTTTTCTATGAAGTATATTCATATTTTCTAAGAAGAGGGTTATGTAGTGTATGTGTCTATTCTTAATCACTTCAATAGTAACGCATTCATTCATTCACTCACTCATTGTACTATCTGTGAATGATTGAGAAGGAAGCATTATGTCATCTCTAGTGCATGTGCGGTCGCACACAGTTCAGTCAACTGTGAGCGACGGAGGTGAGTGGGTATATGCAACTCAGAGCCGATAATATAGTATACGGATATACTACAGGCTATATAAAGTGATAATTTTTTTGAACTGCACGGTTGGCGTAGTCGTTAAACAGTCACTTCGGCGCTACTTACTATGTTAAAAGGGTTGCAGTTTAGAAATACTTAAAATAATTGCTTTAACTCATTAACAGTACAGAAGAAATCTATCAACTTATTACCAAGTTATCGATATAGCACACCTGAAGCTCTTTTATAGGTACAGTTGGGCTCAAGTACACCGTATGAAGAGTTTTATCATAAATTACTTATATAATTTATTAAAAATATGAGTATGCATATCTTTACATAAGTGCGTATATACTGTGTTATAGTAAGTCAAAATGTGATTTAATAATTTAAATGAATCAGACAACCCGAAAGACGTACGTAAATAACAAAAAAGGTGTTCTTTATTTTTTTACAGAATAACAGAAAATCTAAAACTAACCAAAAACACAGAGCTTATAAAAAATAAGCCAACCAAATTGTTTAGAGAAAGAAATTTAAAAATAACAGAAATAAGCATAAAATGAAAATCAAGATACATATACGGCACATATTGTCATTTCTCTCGATTATGTCGACTTGGATTAGAGAAAGCCCTTTCATCCTCACTTGAAAAAGCATTTATATCTTGTGTGGCAACCGCTAACAGGTTTAGGTATATTTATGACCCTGAAATGTTATCTAAGGGAGCTTAAAAGGTAGCCCGGCGTCGATCGGTTGTTTTTGTAGAAAATTTATATCTTAGCGCATAGAGCTGAAAGGGTATAGAAGACCAGGGATCTAACATATGTAAGGCAATGACGTCATCTCAATGCAAAGTCACGTTGCTAATTTTTTTTTTTTTGAATTGATCAGTTTTTTAATGATATAGGTGACAAACAAGCAGCCGGATCACTTGATGATAAATAAATAGCACCGGCTATGGACACATTCGATTAAAGATATACAAATAAAACAGACATTTAACACACGCGGTTGTTGTTGTATTTTTAACCCACTTCAAAAAAAGAGGAGGTTTCTCAATTCGACCGTATATATGTTTTTTTTATGTGTGTTCGCGGATAACTTCGACGTTTATGAACCGATTTTGATGATTCTTTTTTTTATGCAACGGAGATATACCAACGGTGGTACCATGATAAGGACACTAAGATTTGATGATGGAATCCAAGAGAAATCGAGTCGAACCTTGAAGTCGGTTTTTATTTTGTTAAAATTTTACTTCTTTTTAAAAACATCCTTATCCCATGATAATAATCTATCCTACATATAAAAATGAATCGCCGAAATGTATGTACGCGCATAACACTAAATTAAAAAAATATATTTTTTTCATGTATTCGTTATTGTTAGGACAAGGTTTGTGTACAAGAGAAATTAAAAGATAACAGGAGAAGTCAATTATTTTTGTCCGAGACGAGATGCTGAGACTGATATGGTGGTACGTATGGTATAAGTTCGCCGGGTCAGCTAGTAGGTAATTATATTTCGTACATCTGATAAATAAGTGTGAGATATCTGAAATATTATTATTATTAACGCCATTTAGTCCCAAACTAAGCAGAGTTTGTGTTATGGGTACTAGACAACTGATTTAAGTACATCATACTCCTTTTTGTTGTAAATACATACATACATTTTATACAAAATGGCTCTCCTCTTTCTATACTGAACCCATTCACTTTACCGCAAATACAAATCTATACCCCTATTAATAAGTATATTCTAGATGTACTCTACGCCACGCTGATTTCAGCACGAATGGACGGCAGGACCGAGGCAGTACAACCCTCTCACAGGAGACCATCCTAAAATGATTCGTGCTGTCGTGTTTAGTTAGTGCGAGACCGGAGGCCCAGTAATGCATAAGCATCTAAATAGGCTGCCATAGAATGAGTAGACATGCTGCATAGTCGCATTGTCTGCATTCGTAATGAATATGGTGATCACTACTCTTGGATTCTACTCATGATTGCCGTCAGATTCAGTAGCGTCTCTTTGGTAGGTACATACTCGTAAATAAACTAAAAAAAAACATTACTGTTATCTTTTTTAAAACATTCCTCAATTTGTAAATAATAGTCTCATTATTACACTTCACAAGGAAGAAGTTCAAGCCAAGTGTAAGCAGTACAAAGGAATAATCCTTCAGCGTAGCACACATACAATTACACGGACAAACATTTCACTCTTACATAGACACCAATACATATACGACAATAGAACTCCACACACGGAAATTCTTTCAATTTCGATTCAATTTAGATTTCTTGCAACGGCATCTACAGGTTGTTCTATTTTCGAATGTGTAAAAGTTTAGCGGGAACACGGATGTTTTGAATATTGTATATAAGTCAGGCAGTCATATTATAAGAAAATATTGATAGTCATTGATAACAACTCTAACATTTATTTATATACATATTATTTTAATATTTATTCAAGCTTTTCTATGAAAACGGTAAGTTGATGGATAAAAAAAAATTTTGGACGTATTTATATTTTTATTAAATATTATAATTGTTAATATAAATATTTCGAATTCTTTTAATTAACTAAGGAGTTTAAAGACAATCTCGTTCTCACTTTTCTTCTATCCCTACGACAATAAATTGTAATAGATAATCTTTTCAAATCTATACTTATAAACATGCAAGGGCTTCTTTCTCAAGATCCTGGAGTAGCACAAAGAATGCTACAAGTCTCTGGTCATACTGAGACAGCAACAGCTCAGATAGAAAAAAGCAAAAGACAACTTTATGAACATGAATCTATTTACATTGATTTTAATTTATTTAGATTTAATAAAATACTAATAAAATAAACATTTTTTTTATTTTAATACAATTAAGTTAAGACACCCTGTACGTCACCTGTCGCCTGAGATAAGTCGGGTGTTCAGCCGTCCAAGGTGTCGAATACTTGAACGAATGAAATGATCTAAAGACGTTATTTATCAACCGTGTCTACGGTTCTTAAGTAAATTAAGCCTTAATCACCCAAAATAGAGTTCAAATTACGCTGTTGAATAAATATTTGTCAATTTGAACTGAAAGTGTTAATTTTGAGAGCTTTAAACTTAAAAGATCGTTTGTTCAGAAATTTCGCACGAACACAAAGTTGTACAATAATTGACGTCTATTTGGGAATTTTAAAGTGTTTGCTGAGGTTTTTAGCTGAGTTTGTTATGTACCCACTAACGGATATCCTCTTTTTCTTCAGTCTTTATTAATCTATTGTTGAGTATAGGCCTCTTCATGACCATCAAACAAGCAATCCGAATGAAGAAGGTATAAAGGTAATTTACGCTAATGAGTATGAAGGTGGCATAATTTCATTTTTTCTACACTCTATTATAGTGCTTCTGACTTATGGCTTAGGGTTCAAATAGCAAACACGTCACCTGCTGCGAGATGATTAATTTTCGTCCATGGCCATCTACAAATCCAAAAACACAAGCCCATTGTCACCCTTTAAATGTAGCGACATTCAAAGGGTGACAATGAGCTTCCTTCCTCCCCTTCAGAATTAAGAGGTTCTTCCAGCAGATTGATTGTCTCAATTTATTCATAATATAACATTTTCTAAATACGTGCTTTTTAATATTCACTTCCTTATTTTTACACAAGTCAAGTTTCTCAGGAAGTTCTAGTTCAATTTTAAAAAAAAACAGCCTATATTTTTTTTTAATATTTTTGTTGATTGAATGAAAGGTAAATTGCAGTTTACGATTTATGACGTATTAAAAAAAACTACTTACTAGATTTCGTTCAAACCAATTTTCGGTGGAAGTTTGCATGGTAATGTACATCATATATATTTTTTAGTTTTATCATTCTCTTATTTTAGAAGTTAAAGGAGGGGTCACACATTTTAGCACTTTGGAAGTGTCTCTCGCGCAAACTATTCAGTTTAGAAAAAAATGATATTAGAAACCTCAATATCATTTTTGAAGACCTATCTATAAATACACCACGCGTATGGGTGTGATGAAAAAAAAAAATTTGAGTTTCAGTTCTAAGTATGGAGAGCCCCAGAATGTATTGTTTTTTCTTCTATTTTTGTAAGAAAAACTTAATGCGGTTCACAGAATACATCTACTTACCAAGTTTCAACATTATAGTTCTTATAGTTTTGTAAAAAAGTGGATGTGACATACGGACGGACAGACAGACAGACGGACAGATAGACATGATGAATCTATAAGGGTTCCGTTTTTTGCCTTTCGCACGGAACACTAAAAAGACTATAATATTATCACGCTACGACTAGTAGTTTTTATGGTAAACTTTGTTCACGTTATCTTAACATGACGCATACGAGGTTTCGCGGGTCAGCTAGTGATCAGATAAAGGTTTTCAGTCGATTCAGTAGATAAAGGCCCTCAAATCAACGTCGCACCTAACAAGGCCCTATCCCTGAACATATTATTTAAGTCACGGTCTATTACGAAAATATACTTTTAATATACATTAATACTTTAAAATCCGCTTAATATACTCATATCGTTACAAAACACGCAACACGGAATTCACGCAACAGCGAACGTGTTAAAGCAGGATTAGTACGATAATTTGTTGGATGTTGAGATTACTCGAGTTAAACTAACTTAAGATTTGCTTGATCATGTCTGACTTAAATACGCTGAGTTTGAAGACGAAGAAGTTTTATATAATGTGTAATATGTGAATAAATCTTGTTAGTTCAGATACTTAGATTATCTATACTAATGTTATAAACGCGAAAGTCTGTAAGTATGGATGGACGGATGGATGGATGTTTGTTACTCTTTCATGCATAAACTACTGAAGGGATTTGGATGAAACTTAACGGTAATATAGCCACATCAGAATAACACATAGGCTACTATTTTCCACGATAACCGACATATACGCGGGCGGAGAGACGGGCAACAACTAGTATGATCATATTTTCTTTCCTAAGCTACTTTTAAATTATAATGATAGTAACTATTGCACGTGGCCCCGCCCGTGTATATATCGGTTAATGCGTTAAAAAGTAGGGTATGTATTTCCTTAAGAATCAAAGTATCTCCAAGCTAAATTGCATTAAAACCGGTGCAGTGGCTTAGTCGTGAAAGCGTAACAGACAGAGTTACTTTCGAATTCATAATATTAGTATGGTATGGTGTAGTGTAGTGTGGTGTGGTGTGGTGTGGTTTGGTGGTGTGGTGTGGTGTGCTGTGGTGTGGTGTGGTGTGGTGTGGTGTGGTGTGGTGTGGTTTGGTGTGGTGTGGTGTGGTGTGGTGTGGTGTGGCGTGGTGTGGCGTGGTGTGGCGTGGTGTGGTGTGGCGTGGTGTGGTGTGGTGTGGTGTGGTGTGGTGTGGTGTGGTGTGGTGTGGTGTGGTGTGGTATGGTGTGGTGCGGTGCGGTGCGGTGCGGTGCGGTGCGGTGCGGTGCGGTGCGGTGGGGTGCGGTGCGGTATGATATTATTGCGGTTACGGTACCTTCTATATCCCGACGATTCAAACAGGTTATGCTACACGCGAGTCTACCGGTGATCACGAGCGGTACAACACGTTTGAAATATCGCGACATAGAAGGTATCGTAACCTTTTAAATAATTTTATCGCGGATCAGTCCCGCTATACAACAAAAACTATGTGTAAAAGTGGCTAAAACTAAAAACAGTTATAATGATATCTACTATATAAAAATAAGTCGGGTTTTCCTTCCTGACGCTATAACTCCAGAACGCACAAACCGATTTCCACGATTTTGCATTCGTTGGAAAGGTCTCGGGCTCCGTGAGGTTTATAGCAAAGAAAATTCAGGAAAATTTTCAACAGAAAAGCGGGAAAGTGTTACATAAAACGAAGCCATCTGGTGGCGAAACGGAGTTCGCCGGGTTTGCTAGTTATTTCTAAAGATGAAAAGGTTACATTTACCTAAAAAGAGTATACTCATTCTGAGATTTGAGACTGCACGTTTGGCCTAGTGGTTTAACGGTCACCACGCCGTTTTCTACTTCGCCAAGTGTCGTGGGATCAAATCCCACGTAGGACAACACTTTGTGTGATCCACAAATTATTGTTCTGAGTCTGGGTGTTCTTTGTGTCCGTTTCATGTATGTTTGTAAAGTCCCCCGCGACACAGGATTTATTCCGTGCGAGAGTTGTCTTTAAAAAAAATAAAAAAATAACAAAGTTGATCGAATTGCGGTATTACTTCTTGCGTTAATGTGGCTAGTTTGCTAAAGCTTCTTAGGACAACTGTGGCTGTGAGCTTCAATCCACTTAGAGTGTGAAAATTCACATATTTGACGAGGGTCCTGACAAATCTTGATAAGCATAGCAAGACCGACTTCACAGTTAATTGACCATGGGACCGTTTACTATACATCGATTATCTTAATAACGTTACTAAATGTCATTATTGTAAAAATTACGAAGCTAAAGGGAAGGGTAATGATTTTGGTAATCTATTATGTATATTTTATTGTATTTACGCCGTAACGTTTAAACTAATGAACCGATTTGAATAAATAAGGTGTCAATAGATATCTTATAATATAGCATGGGCGCCATACCTAAGTTACATAAATTTTTTTAAAAAATCTAAGGCGGAAATTAAACCTCAGAATAAGAAAAGATAATCATTACGTGTTTGTAATCAAAGAAAAGGTTTTGGCGAGCACACTACAAATATGTAAATAGTGTATATATTGTTAAGGTAAATGTATAATATGTATTTAGAATGCGGTTGTAATTCGCGTGGTCCAGTCGTTTCACTTATTAACTCGTATAAGTAAATAACATAAATTCTTAAAATACAATGATGTGGATAATACACGGCTAGAGTATATTATGTACAATCGAGAAACGATAAAGTATTAAATGAAAAAGCAAAGTTTAAAAATATAACCGGACTACGTAAGAAAGGTTTCTAAAATGGAGGAAAATAGAAAATAATTCATTTAGAAATCCAGAAATGCATAGGTACTAACAAAAATTGTTAAAGTAGAACAGTGGATGCACCCACTGTATTTTTTTTAATGTGTGGCCCGTCAAAATGACTACTCTGCCTGATGGAAAGCATATGCAAAATCCAAGAGTGGTGGTCACCATACTCATTGTGAATGCAGACAATGCAGCATGGCGACCCACACCATGGCGGCCTAGTGATGCTTCTGCATCTTTTAGTCCAGTCAACAAGTATGGAACTTATTGACTAGACTATTTGGATGGATATAGACTAGATATGAACTATCATCAGCAGCAGTAATCGTAATAGCTCTTCTAGTTAAGCTTAAGTTTTACATAAACATCAAATTATCATTATCATTAACTTAAATGATGACTGTACATGACTACCTCGACAACTTGTACGATAAAGACGAAAGATAGCGTAGTTTATAGCATAGTTACTTCGTAACGCGTATGTTTACTCGGAACTACGCTACTTTTTTCTGCTTCAACAAGAGCAAGGCGGTGTGCTATCTACCTTTTTTATTTTATCTGATATTACTACACTTTTCATGATCAATGAACATCTGTAGTGAAAATGTTTTTTCCATATAATGACATTATACTTTTATCCGCAAAGCGGCGGTGCGGTCACGTTGTATCTGACTTAGTATCCGCTTTAATTTCCGAACGTCATTTAATACGATTTCGTGTAGTAATGACTTGTAATTCAACTACACACATCAAAAGTGTCTAGGGATCAAGCATTTTTATGCCGATTTCTTGAGATTGAGATGTGGCTTTGGCCCTGGCCTGCTCAGTCGCCAGACTTGAACCCGATTGAGCATGCATGGGATATGCTACAGAGAAGAGCTCTGCCGAATATGGAGGGTATCCAGTCGCAAGAAGACCTTTTTTTGTTGTTGCAACGAACATGGGCGGCCATTCCACAGCGTGATTTGGATGAACTCATTTTGAGTATGCCAAACCGATTCTTGTGTTGTTAGTGTTCGCGGTAGAAACACGGATTATTAATTGTTTAAGTTACCTAATAAAATTTTAAAGAAAACTGTTATTTCAGTCTTTTTTTCGAACTTTAATGTTAGTGGTTCAAATGTCAAAAATCCTTTTATTAGGAAAATGGCAAATTTCTTTATTAATGCAAAGGTGACTTGGTTTATCGTTACTGTGACAAACGAAAACACTTTATTTGATGAATCCTTAAAGAAAATTTTAATTAATATCAATCAGGAGAAAAGTTATTGCAAAAATATATGTTGATCCCTAGACACATATGTTGATCCCTAGACACTTTTGATGTGTGTATATCGATATAAGCGATACTGGTTGATTCATATCTATTATCGTTGTAAACGCTAATTTCTTTCCTTTTGTACATTAATTAGACGTATACATGTTTTTTTTTTTTTTTTTTTTTTTTTTTTTTTTTTTTATGTTTGGAGTTCTAACGTCTCAGTGTCTGTGTATACATTCCTAGTGAAATTGTATAGTAGGGTATGATGATAGAGTATGAGATTTTGTAATTTGTGCATTAATAAACTATTGTTATTAACCGACTTCAAAAAAAGGAGGCGGTTCTCAATTCGACTGTATTTTTTTTATGTGTGTTACCTCATAACTTTCGACTGGGTGAACCGATTTTGATGATCCTTTTTTATTTGAAAGCTGGTGCTTTCCGTGTGGACTGTGAACCCATTTAAATTTAGTCCCGGTTGAAATCAGTTTTTTTTTTTGTTAAAATTTTATTTACGATTTCAATTCAATAAGAAAATACACATGTATATCAAATCTATAAATAGGAGTATTTAATCAAAAGTATCAAATTATTTATGTGGAACTACAGAATTAAATAAATAAATAATAAATAAATATTTCGGACGTCTAACACACAACGCCATCTAGTCCCAAGCTAAGCAGAGCTTGTGTTATGGGTACTAGACAACTGATACAAATACATATATACTTTTTTTTTTGTAAATACATACATATTATACATAGAAAACACCCTAACTCCGAAACAAATATTTGTAGATCATACAAACATTTGGTCCGACCCAGGAATCGAACCCGAGACCTCATGATCAGCAGTCGCACACGCCAACCGCGAGACCAACGAGGCAGTCAATTAAGTATTTTGTTTTCCTGAGGTGGGCTTACAACACATTAATTTAACTATAGCAGGCATTATCAATCATATCTGGTCTTTATTTTGTTATTACTCGGTTTTAAAATTAACTTTTATTTATTTATTTACATATTTCTTATAATTAATCATCTTCCTCTTCCTAGCCTTTATTATTCCCAAGATTATTTGGGATCGGCTACTAGTTTAACCGGTTTTACCTGAATATCAGTTTTTATCAATTCACCAATTCACCATTGGTGGTTAACAACCACAATTCAGCTCTCATTATAGATCTTACAAATGACAACGACTCCTTCAGAGTTAATCGTTCTCAAAAAGTTATCAAATGTAGTAAGAATAAATTTAAAAAGTACCTTCGTGTTAAGAAATTTATTACAAAAACAAAAAAGCTTATTCATAAACATAAGTTCTTCATAGATAGTGTAGCATTAAATAAGCAGAGGCTGCAATTAATTGATCAGGTTAATATGTACTCCATAGAGATAGATAACATGTCTTCACAATATTTTGATGACACACGGGCTCATCAAACAGAAATAGAAAAACTTGAAGAGCAACTGAGAACTATCAGTAGTAAATATGAGATTTCTCAAAAACAAAGTAGGGAACAAGTTATGGCAATAGGTAAATTAGTTAATTCATGCAATTGTAGGAATGATTCATTGTTTTCTGATAACCACAATGAAACTACTAGTTCTTTGGAAAGTTTGCCTGTAACATGTGATCCCAGTATATTGACAACAAATAACAATAATGTAATTAGTATACAGAATAGCAATAAAAATAAAAATATTCAACATCAATACTGTAAAAACATGGGCCATTTTTTGTGTGAAAATTTGGGGCAACCAGTGACAAACTATTGTAGTCCTAATGCGAACTACTCTCAAATATTATCTAAAGTAATAGAAAACAAAAATTGTTATAATACAAATACTACATTAATTATTGTTATTGGAAGAAGGGGAAATGCAAACATAAACAAACTTAATTTTTTCTTTAAAAAACTTTCTTAATTAAATGTCAAAAAAATAATTTTGTTTGCCTTTCCTTACTGTAAGGGCTTGCCACAGACGGAAAATAGTATTAGATTTAAATACAATATTAAATTACAAACAATGACATATTATAATGATAAATTTGAATTTATTTACACAAATGCTGTAATTAATAGTAATTATTTTATGACAAAAGATAATTATTATCTTTCTGTATATTTTAGACGACAGATAGCTTTTTCGCTATCCTATTTTATTTTTAAATTAGCCAATACGTTGGCTGTGACTTCTGCTTCTATTGAGCAGAACAATACTAGTTGTAGTAGTGTATTTTTGCCTTTGACATCTGCTCCTATTGAGCAGAATAATACTAGTTGTAGTATAGTTTTGCCTTTGACATCTGCTTCTATTGAGCAGAATAATACTAGTAGTAGTAGTAATATAGTCTTGACTTCGACATCTGCTTCGATTGAGCAGAAAGATAGTAGTTATAGTGTACATAACGCTCAATCTATTTCTAGTCATTTAAACCAAAGATTACGACAATAGAGTGTACCTCTAGCAACACTGTATCCTCAGAAACTTTTCATAAAAACTGTATGAACAGTACCAACAATTGTTTGAACCTGGTACATCAGAACATTCAAGGATTGATGAGTAAAGAATTAGAATTAGAGCTATATCTTAACTGTAATAATATTGATATTTTATGTTTAACAGAACATTGGCTTAGTAGTCATCAATTCTTGTTTATTTTCAGTAATCACCAGGTTACTAGCTCGTACAACAGAACCAACATTATACGTGGTGGCTCATTAATAATCACAAAAAAAGAGTATTAAAGTAAAGGAACGATCAGATATTGTCAGTCTCTCTGTTGAGCGAACCATAGAAATAGCTTGTGTAGAATTTGAGCGGTTCATTGTAATGAGTGTGTACAGGCCCCCATGTAGTTTGTATGATATATTTGATAAAATCCTTGAAGATGCATTATTTAGGGCTACACAATGTAATAAGACGGTTGTTGTCTGTGGTGACTTTAATTTAAATATTCTCGAAAAGTCGAATATAACTGTAAAGTTTTTAACCTTATTGAAGTCATATAATCGATATAACGTTTTCTTTGAACCCACACGTATTACAGCCAGTAGTGCCAGTTGTATTAATAATATTTTTCAAATGTGAAACCAATTAATAGGTGTATTGTAAGTGAGCTAGATTCAGATCATTGCGGGCAGTTCGTTACTTTTACTTGAACAAAACCAGAGGTTCAAAGGAAGCGTATTAGTTACGTTCCGATTACGGAGAGCCGCATGAGCCTGTTCAGGAATAATATGGCGGATAAGTTGTTAAGATATGTTGCCCTATGATAGTGACCCTAATCAAGCTTTCGCTTTATTGTTTAATATGATTAATAATGAATTTAAATTAACTTTTACATCAAAAACACTAACGATTAGTGATCGTGTAGTATTCAGTGACTGGGGCACTGTAGGTATCTATAAAAGTCGACAACGGCTATATGAGTTGTATTATGAAAAAACATATAATCATAACTTAGATTTTGTAGACTATGTAAAAAATATTCAAAGACGTTTAAACGCACCTGTTAATTTGCTAAATCCCTATATTTAAAAAATACAATAAAATAATCTGGAAATAAAATAAAAACCACATGGGAGATTATAAACGCCGAAGCCGGAAGGTCCATTATACGAAATCGTGACTTCCATTTAAAAATTAAAAATGTAGATATAAAAGCGGATGTGGAGGTTGCGACTGAGTTTGAACATTTTTTTACCAACATTCCTATTCGAACAACCAAAACTCTTTCGTCATCCTCTTCCTCTGCTTGTTTTTTTATTAGAAAATAGTGTAAACCGGTGTGATAGGGGTTTTGAATTTTCAGCCGTTAGTATAAATGATGTTATCAAGGCTTTTAAAAGTATAAATGTAAAGAAAACAACTGATTTATAGGGACATTCAGTACATACTATATCTGCAATAATTGATATGATATCTCCATATTTAGCAACTGTTTTCAATTCTTGTATCGCATCTGGTGTGTTTCCTGATCTAATGAAACAAAGTAAAGTGATTCCATTGTTCAAATCTGGTAGTAGTTCAGATCCATCTAACTTCCGACCTATCTCAATACTTCCAACATTAAGTAACATTTTTGAAAAATTACTTTTAAACCAAATGTTACAACATTTTATTAAGCACAACTTGCTTCATCAAAAGCAATTTGGTTTTGCTAAAGGTCGTTCAACTACGGACGCGGGCGTGGAATTGCTTAAACACATATATGGCGCCTGGGAGGATTCACAGGATGCGTTTGGTATTTTCTGTGACTTGTCTAAGGCTTTCGATTGTGTCCATCATCCTACACTCATCATTAAGCACAGCACTACGGAATAATGAATAATGCTCTAAATATTCTAACGTCGTATTTGAGCGAGTATTAAGCGAGTTCATAAAGTTGATATTAATGGTAAAACATCTTCGGGATCCCCGGTAACAATGGGCGTCCCACAGGGTTCTATTCTAGGGTCATTTCTGTTTCTCATATATGTAAATGATCTAGCTTATTATGTAAGTGACAATCATGAGATTGTATTGTTCGCGGATGACACATCCTTAATTTTTAAAGTTAGGCGCCAACTTGACAGTTTTACTGAAGTCAACAGTGCACTCTTGAAAGTGGTACATTGGTTTAATACAAATAACCTTCTCCTTAATGAGAAGAAAACTAAATTGATTAAATTCTCTACACCAAACGTTAGGCATGTTACAACCAATGTTCGATTAAATGGACTAGAGTTGGATCCTGTGAAATCTACTGTATTTTTAGGTATTACTATTAACGCTAAGTTACAATGGGTCCCCAAATAGAAAAACTATCCGGTAGGCTAAGCTCAGCGGCTTTTTCTGTAAACAATATTCGACATTTAACTGATGTTGATACAGCTAGAATAGTTTACTTCAGTTACTTTCATAGCATAATGAGTTACGGTATCCTACTCTGGGGTAACTGAGCAGATAATAGGTCTTTACCTATGAAATTACCGTTTTGTATGCAATAAGTGAAAGTACTTCTTTTTTCAAACTTTTTTATTTCTGTTATTCGAAGTAATCACCCATGCAATCGACACATCTTTGCCAACGCATTGGCAGTTTATTGATGCCCTTCTGACCCCTTGCTAAAAATTAGCTGGACTCCCGTCCAGCTAATTTTTACATAAAGGGGTCCATCAAAGGGGGCAACAAGCTCTTCAAAGGCATTTTGTACTGCCTCTCGGGAATTGAATTTTTTACCCACTAAAAAGTTGTCTAAATTTTGGAAAAAGTAATAGTCGGTGTTGTATATTGTCTATGATAATTAATAAGTGAAAACATAAATCGATTGTCTATGGCTCTTCCTCACACGATGGACGATGGAATGGACGCCATCAAGTCCGGTCTCAAATAAACCTTAATGTTTATTCAAGAAATCGTATTATTTACAAGAACCCAAGCAGCCCCAAACATAACATGGTGTCAGAATTGGTCATATAAGGTAAGAAATTTATGAAAATTCAAAATGTCAGACAAAATATTCATTGCGAACATGAGACCCCTAAAGATAGAAAATGGCGACAATGCTGCCGAGAAATGGAGACAATGGAAACAACGTTTCGAAATCTTCATGGACGCAAATGAAATCGACAAATGTCCGATTGCTAAACAGACAGCAATTCTTCTAAACACGATTGGTGATGACGCGCTTGAAATTTTCAATAGTTTTAACATCGACAGGACACAGACGAAGGTAGAAGAAATTTTGAAAAAAATTGATGATAAATTCAGTCCGCACACTAACGTAACAGTCGAAAGATACAATTTTTTCACTAGAATGCAAAAACATGACGAAACTTTAGATGAATACCTCACAATTCTTACTAAATTATCGACCGCATGTGAATTAACAGTACTAAGAGATTCTCTAATAAAAGATATGCTAGTCATTGGTATAAAAAATACACACATAAAGGAGCGACTTCTTCAAGAAGAAAACTTAACTATAGAAAATGCCATGAAAATTGCAAAAAGTCTAGAACTCTCTCAAGAAAGGTCAACACAACTCATGTGTAAAACTGAAAACAAAGAAACAGTGCAAACAATCAAGACAGATAACAGAAACCATTCACATTCACAGACTAGGTACAACAAAGGTAATCATAACTACAGGAACAGATCATCATCGTCAAGCAGAAATAATATATACAACCAAAGATTTAAACCACCAAATGTCCAGCGGAAGGCAAGACTTGCAACAATTGTAAGAAGAAAAATCACTTTGCAAAATTCTGTTTTTTCAAAAATACAGGAAATAACAATAATTCTGGTAACAATAATCATAGAGTAAGTACAGTTCAGTCATTGTCAAATCAACAGGATAATCACTTCATCATAGGTTCTATTTACAAAAATCATAACGATGTAGAAGACTGGCAAATTTATGTCTATTGCCATAATTTCAAAATTAAATGTCAAATAGATACAGGAGCTGATACAAATGTCATGTCGAAACGTACTCTTGAAAGAATTAAGTGTAATACTCAGGATAATATTAATGTATTTAAAACAAATAATAAAATATATACTTTTTCAGGAGAAGTAGTGCCAAACGTAGGTACTTGCATAATAAATTGTGTATTTGAAAATGGACCTTCAGCAAGATTATACTTCACTATTGTAGATTGTGAATGCATAACAATAATTGGGTGGAAAACATGTCAAAAACTAGGTATTGTAAAAAGAATATTCAAAATTGAAGACAGTCATAGCAACAGGTCAGTACAAAATATTGTGTCAAAATATGCTAATACATTTGAAGGTTTAGGGTGTCTACCTTACAAAGCTCATTTAGACGTTGATCTCAATGTCAAACTAAAAATTTGTCCAGTACGTAGAATTCCTTATTCTTTAGAAAATCGCCTGAAGGATGAACTAAAGAGTATGGAACAACAAAAAGTCATTGAAAAGGTTGAAAAGCCAACAAAATGGGTCAATTCTATAGTCTTAGTAGAAAAACCTAATGGTAAGTTGAGGATTTGTCTTGATCCGAGAAACTTAAACGAAGCTATTAAGCGACCTTACTATCCATATCCAACATTTGATGACCTTAGATCTAAAATAGCTGGAGCTTCTATTTTTTCGAGGTTAGATGCTAGTTCTGGATATTGGACTATTTGTTTAGATTCAGAAAGTAGTGACTTGTGTACTTTTAATACACCTTATGGTAGGTATAAATTTCTTAGATTACCGTATGGAATTAATTCCAGTGGAGAAATCTTCCATAGAACCATGAATCAATTATTTGGAGACTTGCCAGGTATAATAATATTTGTCGATGACATACTTGTCTATGGGTCAAACGAAAAAGAGCACAACGAAAGGCTTGAGTTACTATTCAAACGTGCATCTGAAGTAAATTTAAAATTCAATAAGTCTAAATGTCAATTTGGTATGTCTGAAATACGCTATGATGGTCATATTTTCAATAAAAAGGGTGTGTCACCCGACCAATCTAAAGTTGAAGCAATTTCTAATATGTCTAGTCCAACAAACGTCAAAGAACTCCAAAGATTTCTTGGAATGGTTAATTATTTAAGTTCCTACATTCATAACATGGCTGATGAAACTTCTATTCTTAGAGACTTGTTAAAAAAGCAAAATACTTGGCAATGGTTAGATCAACATGAACAACAGTTTAAAAGATTAAAATCATTAATATGTCAGTCACCCGTTCTTGTTCATTATGATATGAAAAAGCCTATAAGATTGTCTGTCGGTTCATCAAAAAATGCAGTAGGCGCAGTAATATTACATGAAAAAAAACCTATAGCATATGCTTCAAAAGCACTAAATAAAAGTCAAATAAACTATGCCCAAATAGAAAAAGAACTTTATGCCATTGTATTCGGATGTAAAAAGTTCCATCAATATTTATATGGAAAACCTATTCAAGTCGAAACAGATCATAAGCCATTGGTCACTTTATTTAAAAAACCCTTGTCAGAAGTCCCTACAAGATTACAACGTATGATGATAGCCTTACAAGCTTATCACTTAATTGTCTCATACACTAAAGGTACAGAAATGTATATTTCGGATACTTTGTCACGTGCTTCCATCAAGGACACTAACCAAAATCAAGAATTAGTCAGCCTAGATGATTTTTACAATGAAGTTGAAATTCATATTAACTTATTAACTTCTAACTTAGCTATCACAAAAGAAAAACTTGATAAAATTTTATATCACACAAATCAAGATTTAATATCACAAAAATTAAAGGAATATCATAAAATAGGATGGCCTAGATGCAAAGAACATTGTGACAATTTAGTATCACCTTATTGGAATATTAAGGAGGAAATTCATGTAATTAATCATATAATTTTCAAAAACAACTCTGTCATTATACCTATGTCTATGAGATCTGAAATATTAAATATTCTTCATGAAGGTCACTTAGGTATTGAAAAAACAAAAAGTTTAGCTAGAGGAGTAGTTTATTGGCCTAATATCAACCAGGATATAGAAAATAAAGTAAGACAATGTGAAACTTGTGCTATTTATTCTTCAATTAAAACAAAAGAGTCAATGTTATCTCATGAACAACCATTATTCCCTTGGCAAAAACTAGCTACAGATTTATTTGAATATAAAGGTAAAAAACATTTACTTGTTGTAGATTTTTATTCAAATTACATAGAAATAGCAAATTTAAACAAAGACAGTAGAACTTTGAGTGTCATAACACACTTAAAATCTATTTTTGCTAGACACGGTATCCCATTACAACTTCTAAGTGATGGAGGTCCCCCTTACAACTCATTTGAATTTAAAAAATTTCTAACTGATTGGAATATTGAACATATTGTGTCGAGTCCATATTTGTCCAGGTCAAATGGTCTTGCAGAAGTTTCTGTAAAAATCATAAAAAACATATTAAGAAAATGTGACGAATCAGGGTCAGATCCCTACATGGGATTACTTCAGTATAGAAATAGCACTAGAGGAAATATTGCCTCACCTGCACAGTTATTAATGTCAAGAAATTTGAGAACTAAATTACCTAATAAAGTAAGTGATTTAAGACCTAAAATTGTAAAATTTTCAAACCACAGTGTAAACAAGCACAATAAGTTAAATAAAACAAAATCATATTACAACAAAAACTGTAAAACATATCCAACTTTTTATATTAATCAACAAATATACTTTAAGAAAAATCCAAAAGATATCATATGGACTAAAGGTACTATTGTATCCAAAACTGATTTTCCCAGATCGTTTATTATTAAAGATTGTCATGGCACAAATTACAGAAGAAATAGTCAACATATTCGTCTAGATTATAAGTCAAATAACAATACAAACTTGTTACAGTCAAATAATAGAAAAGTCAAATTCAATGTTAATAGTAAGACTATGGATCATTGTAATATATTAAGTCCTAGTAAAACAAACAAATTGAAATCAGAAACATTTAAACAAAAGTCTAAAATTCAAGAAAAGGAGGATGATAATTGTATATTTATCTTCACTCATGATTCAGGTCCTTTGTCAAAGTCTACAAGTAAAGAAAATAATGATTCTGATTCC
The DNA here is from genome assembly GCA_949125395.1 of Diaphora mendica. Lineage (NCBI taxonomy): Eukaryota > Metazoa > Arthropoda > Insecta > Lepidoptera > Erebidae > Diaphora > Diaphora mendica. Next base: position 28,782,231 of record OX421314.1, read on the forward strand.
TTTTTATCAGTAGAGTCTAATCAGTCTGAGTCTGAAGAGATAATAAAATCTCCAGTATTTGTAAATGTTGAAGAATTAATGTCACCTGAAAGTATACATGATTATAATGAATATGGAGGTCAGCCTTTGATAGAAATTGAAGATTCATGTAATTCTCAAAGTCCTATTACTAGTCCTAAAATTAAAAATTTACCTCATACCTCTGTACAAGCTGAGTATAGCTCAAGAGGTAGATTATTGAAAAAGAAACAAAAATTCGATTTATAAGATTGTAAAAGATTGTATAATGTGTAATATTATTGTATAATGTTAATTCTATTTTGCTCTTAAAGTTAATGTTTTTTAAAGTGTCAAATTTGTCAAGGTCATAAATGTCACTTTTTAAAAGAAAAAAGGGCATGTTGTATAGTGTCTATGATAATTAATAAGTGAAAACATAAATCGATTGTCTATGGCTCTTCCTCACACGATGGACGATGGAATGGACGCCATCAAGTCCGGTCTCAAATAAAACTTAATGTTTATTCAAGAAATCGTATTATTTACAAGAACCCAAGCAGCCCCAAACATAACAGTCGGTAGGTGCAAGGTCTGGTGAGTATGGCGGATGAGTGAGAGCTTCCAACCCCAGCTCTTGCAGCTTGGAGACTGTCTGTTGCGCAGTATTGGGTCGCGCGTTGTCGTGAAGGAGCAGTAGGGACGACCGATTGACCAAAGCTGGTTGCAGATGTGCAAGCTTCTCCATCATTCTCTCCAGTTCTTCACAGTAAACATCTGCATTAATGCTCATGCCGTTTTGTAAAAAGCTATGGTGAATCACACCTGCACTAGACCACCAAACAGTGACCATCACCTTTTTAGGCGTCATTTTTGGTTTAGGGCATTGCTTTGGTGCTGAACTAGGGTCTAACCAACTTGCTGAGCGCTTTCGATTGTGGAACAGAATCCATTTTTCGTCGCACGTAACAATTCGTTTCAAAATTCCTTCATTTCTTTGCCTGTTGAGCAGCGTGAGGCAGGTCTCGACGCGTACGTTGTGCTTGCGATCGTTAAGGTCGTGGGGCACCCATCTATCAAGCTTTTTTACCTTGCCAATTTGTCGCAAATGGATCAATATTTTTTTGATGCTTACATTAAAAGCTGCTGCTAGCTTAGCTGTAGATTGACTTTCGTCAGCTTCCACAATCGCCTTTAATTCATTATTGTTAACCAAAGTCTCCGGACGACCACGAGCTTCATTTTTCAAGTCAAAATTTCCAGAACGGAACCGGGAAAACCAATAACGGGTTGTGCGGTCGTTTGTACAGTTCTCTCCGTAATCGTTTTTGATGTTACGTGCCGTTTGTGTCGCGTTGGTGCCACGACGGAACTCATATTCCATAATTACACGACTTTTTAAAGTATCAATTATGACGAAAAATTTTCAAATGTAATGAAAATACAACGCTAATCAAAAAACAAAAGACTGAGTTTGTAAATAGAATATCATGATTTTAAAACAAAATTAATTTGAATTTAGAATACAGAGCCATTACAAACTTTTTTTATTGGAAACGACTAGTACTGAAGAAAGGCAATTTCATAGGTAAAGTTCTAATATTAATGCCATATTTATTTTACAAAAACGCGCCGTACGAGCCATTTATAAATTAGGCCCTCGAGTTTCTCTCCGTTCCAAATTTAAAGAGATAAATATTCTGACTGTATCTTCACAATATATATACGAAAATTTAGTTTATGTTCAAAAAAATATATCAAAGTTTCCTAAAATCAGTGATGTTCATTCTGTAAATACCAGAAACAAGCATAATCTTAGTGTTCACGTCACTCGTCTCCACAGAGTAGGCAACTCGTTCATGGGCCAATGTATACGCTTTTACAATAAACTCCCTATTGATATTAGGAATTTGCCATTAAGGAAATTTAAGAATACCATAAAATCTAAGTTATCCGCAAAGGGGTATTATACCATAGCAGAATATCTTGATGATAAAACCGCCTGGGATTGAGCTGCCCATTCTGCACATGCTGTTTATTTTGAATGTTTAAATTTATTTTGATGTGACGATAATTTATAGTTTGAAACAAATTCATTTTAAATTATTGCTATTGTTGTCATTTTTTTTAAATTATTATCTTTACTGATTATTGCAATTGTGACTCAAATTGTAATTATCGTATTTCTTTTATTGAAATAATGTCTTTTGCATATTGTCTGGACTTTAAAAGAGACGGTGATCCCTGAGTTTGTTTCGTCCTTTCTTCTCAGGGCTAGTCCAGTTAGGAAAGGCCGAACTCATCTGCTCAAAAAAAGTTTAACTTGCAAAAGTGTTCATGTAACCTAATTGCAGAATAAATGATTTCATTTCTTTTCATTTACACAGAGCGACTGGCATTGGACCTCCGCAACCCTGAGGGTGAACTGAATTCGAAGGTTGAACTAGTTGTCAGTATATTTGAGGGCACTGACTTCCCAATAACGATTGCCATAGATGTTCATGACAACCGTGACCGACGGCTTAACGTGCTCTCCGAGGCACGGACGGGAAACACCGCCGTCTTCCATACTCCGGGGCTGCTATTAAGAATTTCTTGTAAGAAAACCCAAACAGCAGTCCTACCCGGGAATCGAACCCGAGACCTCTTGATCAGCAGTCGCTTACGCTAACCACTACACCAATGAGGCAGACAATTTCTTATAATTAATATTAAATGTAATTAATGAAAATAACATCCGTTTGGATAACTATAAAAGTACATAGATTAATTAGTGAAAAAAATAGGTCAACTAATAAAAAAGGTTATCTGTCAAGAAACAAAAAAGACTGAAACGGCTCAAAACTTAAGAATGGGTTACCAATGACCTTCCTCCCTATGTCCCTATGTAAATATGCCCCATTTTAACTTTAGAAGGAGGACAGATTAAACAAGGGACTGGTCTTAAAAGAAACCAGCCGAAAGTAGCAGCAATGTTATATACTAGCTGACCCATGCAACCTCGCCTTCGTCTCCTATAGCCCGATAGCGATGTTACACAGCGTGTTAAATATTTTTACGATACGAACCTTTACAGATATATATACATATTCTTTCGCGTACTTTTAAATAGAACCTTTAAAGAGGAACGATTCTTTCATACATTATTTTTGCGAAACTTAAATCGTTTACGCAGCGCACGCAATTTGAAGCTCTCGAAAAGAACCGTTTTCAACCGTTTTGTTACATTTTTCGTTGATATTGCGCTTCTTTGTATATTTATAACCTATAGCCTACTTTTATAACTGGGCAATCCAGTGCTGAAATAATTTTTCAAATCAGACTAATTATTCCTGAGATTAGCGTGATCAACTAAACAAACTCTTCAGACCTAAAACTTAATTTGGTACACTACCACAACATGATGATGAAAATTCTACATCACACGAACTAGAAGTCCAAGACTTAATCCCGAAATTAATAACATTAATTACCCACAAAACGAGACCGAAATACGAGTATTGAAACGTTTCGTTTACCTCAATGAGAGCTTACAATAAATCATATGAAACGAAAAATGCAGATACGTATAAGTATAGGATTCGTGAACAGAAGCGGAATATTATGATGAATGTTATAGTTGCGTGCCCTATGTTATGCAGGGGTTAGGGTTGTCACGCAAATGAGTCTTTAAATTTTAATAAACTGTTTTTAGCGATAGAGCTCAAAACAGTTTATTAAAATTTAAAGATAATTTAGGTTATAATTCTCAGTGGATTATAAATCAGTAATGGTTTTAATAATGTTAATTGTTTAAATAAAAGGCAGAACAAAAAGGAATAACCTGATTACAAACCATCGGCGGTAATTGCTTACCATCACACGAACCCCCCGCTCGTTTGCAGTCTATCCCAAAAAAAAGTTTGTAAAGTGCCTGAAAATGCCTAATGCGTAACCAGCTGATATTCCTGTTCTAGAGGTGTCTTTAATCACAAGATGGACATAGCAGTATGGGCCCCGGACTCTTAGAGTTGCTGCTGTCTCAGACTTAGCTCTTATACACTATCCGTTTCTCTTATCCCAATTCAATCTGTAAACGGCTACATTCTCATGGTGGGTTTGGCTTTCGGCTAGCGGCCGGCAATAGCATGAACTTATAGACTTTAAATGGAATTTCATAAAAGGTTGAAGATGTTGATCACTGTCAATCTATTTAACTCAACTTCAAGAAACAGAGTTTTTTAATAGTGAAAACAGTTTTATGTGTTAGTTATACAGTACATTTTTATGATTTGTAAAAGGAATCCGTAAGCTTGTATTGTTTCATGACGCTATTTGAAGGCTTTACTGAAATATATATATATAGGAAAAAATATTACGAGTAGACCTCTAAGCGTTCAAAACTAAAGGAAGATCTTCAGTTCCAATATTATTACGATTTGTCACAGACAAATCATGGTTTGATTATTTTTATGATGCTGTATGCAACGATACGATAGCTTTACATACATACATACATATACGACAGTTTCCCAATGGGATAGGCAAAGACAAATAATCTCCACTTGTGGTCCCGACACACCTTTTTTGCTTCGTCCACATTTATCAATCGCTGCATGTATAGTCGTCGGTTCCTGTTGCATTTCATATTGCACTTTTTCAGAACATCACAAATTTGGTACGTAAATGATCCGACACTTCCGCACGCATTCGCTCTTTAAATTCCTTTCATAAGTCTTCTATAATACATCCTCTCTAAGTGGCCAAGCAATCGAAACATGCCCTTTTCACTGATTGTCACTACATCACCTTTCTGACTCTGTCACTAATTTTCACACCACAAACACTTCTAGATATAATAGACTAGTGGTTGCCCGCGGCTCCGCCCGTTTATATGTCGGTTATCGCGGCAAAGCCTATGTGTTATTCTGATGTATAAGCTATATTACTGTAAAGTTTCATCCAAATCCGTTTAGCAGTTTTTGCGTGAAAGAGTAACAAACATCCATCCATCCATATTTACAAACTTTCTCGCTTATAATATTAGTATAGATTTATACTTACACAGTTTCATATAGATATGTAGATTAATAGACATATCAATAGTCACAAGATTCATTTCTAAACGTATTGTGGTTGAAAGCAACTTCAAGGTCATTCTAAGTCGTAAATTGGAATATTAAACATTTTCATTATACAGCTCTCTTACTCAAGTTAATTTTAGGGCCTAACAGAACAGAACAACCTTAAGTTTTTTTAAATAAAAGAAGCCCCTAAAAGTTTGGTCAGTTAATAAATTGTATTATAATCTGGTCTTCGTTCCTTTTTGAATTAATCTTTTAGGGTTGACACTGACATTTTTAAATTATAATGATATCTGTTTTTCATTTTATTTTCCTTCTGTCTCTAAAGACGCTTCGAATGTAGTGCTTAATAATATAACAGATGGCTCAGAAGATATTAGAGCAAACCTCATAAAGTATTGGTCATCCTTGTGCTTATGAATCGAATCCTACACGATAGGATTTTCGCTTTACGATTACGACGCAAAATAACATACTTAACAATAATTGTTATTTTTTACACCATACCCTACATCTACTACTGATGTAGTATATAGAATATGATGTTATAATTTTTTTTCACAATACTAAAAAAAATAACGTATACTTGTATGTACATGATTTAACAATATCAAATTATCAAATGAAGTAACTGCTTTAGATTTAATAATATTCTATACTAACCACGCCATCCCTCACTCTAATAAAATTATTTAAAAAGAACCCGACTGCGTCAATATCTGCCCAATATAATCTTTATTAATTTCAGGTATTTTTTTTAAATATTTTGTTTATTTTGTTTTTTAATTATTTTGATGTACCCAGTGTCACTTTCACGACTAAGAAGAATCTATTGACACTATTCACGTAAAAATACGTCAAGCCGTTTAGGCTCTAAAGCCAAAGAAATATAAATACATACACTCCAAAAACATAACCATCCTTCTTTCGCAGTCGGGTAAAAAGGCAAGAGATGTCATTAAGCAGCGCCTCTTAAAATCTGTATTTCTAGTTATTTCTGCTTGTTGTGTAGAATTCTCTAAAATGGTTTAAATATTTCGAGAAAACCTTGCTACTATAATTATTTACATTATTTAGATTTAAGTCAAGCTGTATCCAGTAAAATTAAGGGGCTGAAATGATTGAATACCCTTTTGAGAGCGCTAGTCAACAAGTCGAGCTCATCACTAAAATGTTAGCTATCTCAACTCCAGTTACTGCACCGCTTATGAAATTGTGCAATATAATCTGTAAACTAGAATACAACTATGACGTCATACCTGTTTATCATCGACGCATTTCTTATAAAGAAAAATATTAAAATAAAAATCGAAACAAAAGTGTAGCTAGGTACGTCCTTCCTAATGTAAACTAACCAAATACGCATAATGTTGTTTTGTTTTCAATAGCCTAGGTTCCACAACACATTTGTGCTTAAATCATCAATGCATACAAATTCAAACTCAAAAACTACTCATTTAAAGTCTCATTCATTAAATACATGCAGGTATTCGCACGGTGTTATCGTTAACTTTAAATATATCAAAGTTCAAATTTAAATTACGTACAACCCTAACAAAGACTCAAAAGAAAATGTATTATTTGTAACATTATATTAATTACACCGCAATGTTCTACCTGAAATTATTACAAACTAAGTAGAAAATTAATTATCGTAATACTGGAATAATGCAGATTTTGACAGGCAAGGCTTGTAGCACGCGAGCGTGGGCCCCGACAAATTGTGAACGTTTTGTGCAAAGTGTATGTAGCGAGCACCATTATGATAATGAGGGTTGCATTACTGATTGCTAATGTTTGTGAATTATTATGTACCAGTTTTGTTTATTTACATTTTAGTGGACGGTGATGACCTATTCAACTTTCTGTAATACTACACTGTATTATTCAATCTAATTGGTCGTATTCATCTATATTCCGAAAAAATGAAGAAAAAGCAGTAAAATATTTGCCTACAGTTGTATAATTATAAAAATCGGCCAAGTGCGAGTCGGACTTGCGCAGGAAGGTTTCCGTACCATTATCTATACATATCAAGCGTCTATCAAGCTCTGTTGCCGTTATCAATATCGAGCAAAAACGAACACAAAATCATGTTTTTTGTATGAGAGCCTCCTTAAATATTTCTGTTATTCTGTTTTTTTTTAGTATTTGTTGTTATAGCGGCAACAGAAATACATCATCTCTGAAAAAAATCAACTGTCTAACTATCACGGTTCATGAGATACAACCTGGTGACGGACGGACGGACAGACAGACAGACGGACAGCGAAGTCTTAGTAATAGGGTTCCGTTTTGCCCTTTGGGTGCGGAACCCTAAAAACCAGCTGCGAAATTCTTTTTTCAAGAATTAAAAAAATAGTTTAAAAATCCACTCGACCTTTTCCTTCATCAATTGTCAAGTCCAAACAGTGGTACTAGTCGAATTGAATCAAATGAGTCAAGGGATTTACTAGTTTAGTCCATGTATAACAAACAGTTTGCCACCACGTGCTACTTAATTCTTTTATCAGATTAGCAAGCTGTCTAATACCAAAACTTTTACTTTCACAATACAACAAAATCATGTTGAAACCAAACATTTCAAAAGTGCTAACAAGCCACTGAGAAGAAACAGGTATTACCGATTTCATTGCATCTAAATAATATGATAAGGTTTTTTAAATGAATTTAAATGAAATGAAACTAAAACGTCTTAAATTATTTAAAAAAAATACCAAATCGATTCATACTGAAATCTATTTTTAAATCGATTAAAAAGAAATCTTGTGTTATCTAGTAGATATAGTTCTCGTGTCACGTTGTTGCTCAGTATAAGCTCCGAAAGTATACCGACTTTAAAGTTTTTTAAATGTTTATTTTTCTCGCATTACTGTCCATAGTTAACATCACGCTTAGACCAATAGGAGACGAGCATTAAAGAAAGAAACGCAGAGGACTTTAAATTTGTCAGCTATGTAGTTAATCTGTAAAGCAGGTGTAAAAGTATTAGTACTAAAACAGATTACTTCTTCTTTAGTTAAACTGAAAAGTATATTTTTAACCGACTTCCAAAAGGAGGAGGTTCTCAATTTCATCGGTATTTTATTTTTATTTTTTATGTATGTACATTGATTACTCCGTCAATTGTGGACCGATTTTGAAAATTATTTTTGTATTCGAAAGGGTATGCTCCCCATGTGGTCCCATGGCCACCATATCAGGATCTGATGATGGGATCCCAAGGAAATCGAAGGAAACCCTCAAATTTACGTGAGCGCCTGCAATAAAGTTAAGGCAATTGTCTGCATGTCTTCATATTCTGTAGACATCATGTCCGAAATATTTATTAATTATTATTTATTATTCTATACAGTATGTTGTATGTTACCTTTAGTCGTATTCTTTCAAGTTATTTAGGTGAAATGATGATGAGAGACTTGAGAAAGACTAAAAAGCGAAAAAAAAAAAAAAACTTCGTTTAAAAAACCCGATTTCAAAAACTGAAAAGTATAAAATAACTTAATTTGTATGTGCTACCTATTCATAGGTTTGAAGTCGGTGCCGAGCCAAAATGTAATAGTAGGTACCGCACTCGCCGCGCGTGACCTTGAGCGGGATAGCTGCTCTTCGCGTAGAACAAAACAACCAAAGCGTCGGTGACCTACTATTACATTTGGCTTGGCGCCGACTTCAAACCTATGAATAGGTAGCACATACAAATTAAGTTATTTTATACTTTTCAGTTTTTGAAGTCGGTTTTTTTAAACGATTTTTTTTTTTACCATATGAAAGTCCTAAGAACATAATATTGTTACGGGCCGGGTATTTAATTATTAAAGATAGTCGGTTGATTACCAAAAAAATAACACACTGTTTATTTACAACCCTTTTTACAATAATAATTCGCTATGTCACTTATAAATCGCACTAGAAGATCGCTTCGATGTTAACTCCGCTGTATCGTGAACAATACTGACTCGTACGGGTAACGCAATCTGCTTTTATATGGCTTTGAAATATCTAGAAAGATCTATAATATTCGATAGAACATTCTACGTTAAACAGAAATTACCAGAGTGAGTAATCTAGCGCAATCTAGCGTCGAATATCAGAGTTACTCCACAGTTGCGCGTTACTTGACACTAGATGGCGCCGTCCTCCATTCTCGCGACTGGTAGAGTGTTCCAGACTATTTGTCTCGAAGGCGCAACACTGCCCCCTCCTAAGACATGCTCGCCCCGAGCATAATCAGTTCCATAGTATCGCGCCAATCGATCTACGTGAACTATCTTTGGGGCGCCTCTTGGACACTTCTGTATCCGGTAGGTAACATCATTGATTTTTGTCACCACCCGGTATGGCCCTTCCCACTTGGCTTGTAGCTTTGGAGATCTCCTTTTACTGCGAACTGGATTATGGAGCCATACTAGAGAACACTCTTCGAAGCCCTTATTGTTCACTTTCCGGTCATATCGGGTTTTCATCTTCTCAGACATTTGCTGGCCCGATTGTCTGACATGCTCATAAATGTCATTCATCTTGTTCCGCAAGTCATTAGCGTACTCCGTTATACTTCGCGGGGTGTCAGGGGGTATTCCAGTGATCAAGTCTGCAGGCAATCGTAGTTCTCTTCCGAAGTTTGCAAAAGCTGGTGTTACTGAAGTGCTTTCGTGGACTGCACTTCGATATGACAGAAGAAACGGTTGGATGTGTTTGTCCCAATCTTTTTGCCTACTTTCAACAACTTTTGCGAGATACCTCTCTAGTGTTTGGTTAAATCGTTCCACCATTCCATCAGATTGTGGGTGATAAGAGGTGGTTCTGGTTTTGTGAGCACCCATTACTCGACACATCTCTTGAAATATTTGAGACTCAAAATTTCTTCCTTGGTCACTGTGAATTTCTAAAGGCACTCCAAAACGACAGAAGACTTCGTGCACTAATTTGTCTGCAACTGTTGATGCCTCTTGGTTGGGAATGGCGAAAACTTCTGGCCACTTAGTGAAGTAATCCATTACAACCATGAAGTACTTGTTTCCGGTTTCACTTTCAGGAAATGGTCCCGCTACGTCTATTGCAATTCTTTCCCAGGGTGCCTCAACATGGTACAATTTCAATGGACCTCTGCTACGTGTGTGAGGTCCTTTCACGGCCGCACAATTAGTACACTTGCGACACCAGTCCTCAACATCATCACGACAATGAATCCAGTAGAATCTCTCTCTTATCTTTAACAATGTCTTCTTAACTCCCATATGACCTCCTGAACATCCGTTATGGTAGAGCTGCATAACCACTGGTATCTTAGCTTTAGGGACAACCATTTGCAGATGACAGCTGTCTCCTCGAGCGTTTTCCCATTTACGGCACAAGACTCCATCCTGGATGACTAGGCTATCCCATTGAGCCCAATAACTCTTTGTAGTTGAACTCAGCGATGCAACATCGCTCCAGTGAGGCTTAGGAGTCTCAGCTTTAATCCACTCGAGAATTGGTTTGATATCTGCATCCTCTTGCTGTGCTTGCTGTAGGTTTTCCTTCCATTCGACGCTAAGGTCCGTCTTTATTGTCCTTATAGGAACAGCTTCCTTTACTTCTTGCTTGGCACAGTGCTTGCAGTCTTCAGGGCAAGGTCTTCTTGATAATGCGTCTGCGTTACCGTGTGATTTTCCACTGCGATGTTCAATCATGAAGTCATATTCCTGTAGTAGCTCAATCCATCTCGCGACTTGTGCTTCAGGATTTTTAAATTGTAAGAGCCACTTTAGTGCAGCGTGGTCAGTTCGGAGGTGGAATTTATGTCCGAGCAGATATTTGTTAAAATGTTGCAGTGTCTTCACTACGGCCAGTAGCTCCCTTCTTGTGACACAGTAATTTCTTTCCGGTTTTGACAAAGATTTACTGAAATATGCAATAACGACCTCTTGATCACCTTTCCGCTGGGATAACACACCGCCAAGCCCAGTATCACTCGCATCTGTGTCAACTATGAATTCATTTTCGGTATCTGGGTACCCTAAGATAGGTGTGTTACATAGACGTCTTTTTAGCTCTTGAAATGCAATGTCACAACTTTCATCCCAGCAGAATTGTCTTTTCTCTTCAGTAATTTTATGAAGGGGTTTGGCAATATCCGCAAAGTTTTTCACGAATCGCCGATAGTAAGAGCACAAGCCCAAAAATGCTCTTACTTGGGTCTTATCTCTTGGAACTGGCCAATCCTTGACGGCAGCGATCTTTTGCGGATCTGTTTGGACACCCTCTTCCGAAACCACATATCCTAAAAAGCTAACCTGCCGTTTGAAAATGAACACTTCTTAGGACTTAACTTTAGGTTGGCACTTCGGATTTTCGATAATACGCGCTCCAGGTTTCAAATATGTTCTTCAAACGTACGGTCTACAATGACAATGTCATCCAAGTAGACCAGGCAAGCGTCTCCAGTTAATCCGGTCAGTACTGACTCCATCAGTCTTTCAAAAGTTGCTGGCGCGTTACATAATCCAAAGGGCATAACTTTAAACTGCCACAGTCCTCTCCCTGTAGAGAATGCAGTCTTCTCTTTGTCCTTGGGATCAATTTCTACCTGCCAGTATCCACTTTTCAAATCTAAGGTGCTAAACCACTTTACCCCTGTTAGCACGTCCAGTGTGTCATCTATTCTAGGAAGTGGATAGCTGTCCTTCTTCGTAATGTCGTTTAAACGGCGGTAGTCAACACAAAAACGCATGCTGCCATCCTTTTTATTTACAAGCACTACAGGTGAACACCATGGGCTGGATGAAGGCTCTATAACGCCGTCCCTGTCCATTCCATCAATCATGGTTTGCACTTCCTTTTCTCGTGCTACTGGCAGTCTTCTTGGTCGCTGACGAATAGGCAACTCATTCCCAGTGTTTATTTTGTGTTGAACTAAACCAGTCTTTCCAATATCAGCTTCATTAGTAGAGAAAATATCAGCGTACTTAACTAACATTCTCTTAGCCTTGTCAATCTCTTCCCTAGACAAGATATCTCGACAGTCTTCCAAAAGTGTTGACACGTTGACCCGTGCATCCTTGCTAACATTCGAAGTAGTCAAGTCTTGGCATCGATGCATCCAATCCACATCTTCGCAAGTGCCAATCAGTGTGCCCTTATGAATCACATGTTGCTTGTCACTTAGATTTAGCACACGTACTGCAGGGATGTTAGTAGTACTTACTAGAGTCCGTGCGATCTTCCATGGAAGGTCATTATATATCCTTTCAATAAATACACACCGTTGCATTCGTCCGGAGTTATAAGGAAGACTAACTGGCATGATTGTTTCTGATCTGGGAGGAAGAACAACTTTCTTTAAGCTGTACACTTTTCCTGATGACGCTCCTTCCATGAACAGTTCTTCTTGACTACATCTCAATACACCTTGATTGATGTCGATCTCACAACAATTGTTCTTCATGAAGTCCAGGCCAAGGATGCAGTCGTCAACTATATCAGCCACGATGACGTTATGCAGGTAAACTTGGTTGCCCAACTTCAACTCCACCTTCTGTTCGCCTCGGACGGGTATGCGCTGACCAGTGGCTGTTACTAGGTTTATTTGCTCACGGTTACAGGTGATGTCCCTCAGAAACCGATTTGCAAGTTGGGAACTGACAACTGTGCGAGAAGCTCCCGTATCAATCGTCAGCTTACATGTTGTTCCGTTGATTTCGCCTCTGATGACCAGGCTTTTCCCATCATGACTTTGCGAGATTGAAATCCTTGGGGCTCTTTGAACACCAGCCAGCACCCGCCCCGCAGTCCTGGCGTTTACTCGTTTCCCTGCTGTTGTTGGGCAGTACTATCAGTCGCCCTAATCTCCTGAGGCCGCTCGTATTCATTTCCTATGCTTCGGTTAGAGCAGCTGGACCGAAGGTGACCTTTTTCACCACAGGCGTAACACCTAGGGCTGTACCCCTTAAATCGGTCCCGCACAGGTGACGCCACAACCTCCCGGACCCGATGAGAACGATGATCTTGTCTCACAGCTTCCACCTTCAAAGCATGGGCCAGAGCGTCCTTGAGGGTTTCATGGTGTCCAAGTCGCACAGCAGCTCTAACTTCGAGGTCACGAATGCCATCGATGAAGGCTTGCACCAGATTCCCGTCCACGAGCGCAGGTGCAGACTGGTATGCCTTACGGACCAGTTTCTCAACTTCCAGAGCCCATTGTTGCAAGTTCTCACCGATGCGTTGGGCACGATCCTTCAGCTGTGCACGAAAAACGTGCTCCAGGTGAGCGTCACCATATCCTGCCTCCAATGCCTCCAGCAGTTGCTCATAGGTTACCTTCTTACCGAGGGCTTCGAGGACGGTTAGAGCCTGGTCTCGAAGACCCAAGGTGAGCGCGGTCATAGCCTGTTCCTTACTCCAGCCGTTCGCCGTCATAACAGCCTCAAACTGGATCTTGTAGGCCGACCACGAAGATGTCCCATCAAACGGCGGTACTTTGAACCCCCGCACCGAAGGAACAGCAGTTACTGAAGTCGCCGCTCCGTCTCCAACTTTGAGGTTCCCTAATGCCTTCTTCACGTCGGCAATCTGAGTTTCGGCCTCAGTGATACGGTTCTCGTGTTGAAGAACCTGATCCTTCACTACCTTGAGTTCTTTGCAGAAGGTCTCGTGAATGCCTTTTAACAAGAGCATTTGTTCCTCCTGGCGGCGAGCCTGGTCTTCCTTGTCCCGCTGCAGCTGTTCCTCCAAGCGGCGGGCCTGCTCCTCCTGGCGGCGGGCCTGCTCCTCCTGGTGGCGGGCCTGCTCCTCCTGGCGGCGGGCCTGCTCCTCCTGATGGCGGGCCTGCTCCTCCTTGTCCCGCTGCAGCTGTTCCTCCAATCGGCGGGCCTGCTCCTCTTGACGGCGGGCTTGCTCCTGGAGCATCACCATTAGCGCCGTGATATCTGGAGCTGCTGACGATGTAGACGGCGTGGCTTCCATCGCTGGCTGCTGACCTTCCGGTGTGCCCACACTTTAAATAATACTGAGGCGATTTGGAGGTGCACAACTGCCCAGTTGTGCACCTCCAAATCGCCTCAGGTCGGCCTCTTGCTGACGCTGACTCATAGTTGAAATATCTAGAAAGATCTATAATATTCGATAGAACATTCTACGTTAAACAGATATTACCAGAGTGAGTAATCTAGCGCCATCTAGCGTCGAATATCAGAGTTACTCCACAGTTGCGCGTTACTTGACACTAGATGGCGCCTTCCTCCATTCTCGCGACTGGTAGAGTGTTCCAGACTATTTTTCTCGAAGGCGCAACAATATATTATGGCTGTACCTCGATATTAAAAGAAACTCGAGTGTATATAAGTCTCAACCTTCTTCAGTTTAATATAACAACGTCACAACCACTGATTCGTCGAACACAATACGTACTGTACATTAGTATACATTCAATCAATTTCAATAATTATTCCACTGATTGAACAACTGAATCAAAATATCAGAAACGATTCATTATTAAGCCGCAGATATTGGATTTTTGTAGGCTGTGATTAAACAATTATCTGGGGATTATAAAGAATAAGGGTGACCAAAAAATTTGTCTCTATAAAAAAGAAATTTGTTATTCTAACGACCTAAAGTTATCACAGCGACTGTTCGGCTGAATAGGAATTGATTGATTCTATAATGATCTCAGTATTATTTAAAGTATAAAGCATAAAATTGCTATTGTATGTTTTTAACTCATTCTAATTTACATACCCTTCATAAGCTACCTCCAGTTACCAGAAGGGTTTCAAGCATACCAAGAAGAGAAACTTATTTGATAAGGAAATTTCCGTTTTTTTAATGGATTTTTTTTTTTGATTCGAGAGCTTCTGCAAGCTTGAGATAAAAAGTACAGCAGTGTTAATATTGGGTACCCAAATTGGTATAACGTTTTATTACCAGTCGTATGTAGTATGCCTTGGATGTGTCCTTCCGAACATTTAAAGCAGGTTTAGTGATGTGTGGAATATAAACAGAGTCATTCTGAACCCAGTAACTAATTATACAACTTTTAAACCAATGGTATATTATTTTAAAATTTGTATTTTCAAGGAACTGTGGGGGAACGGGTGATATGTCCCACCAACACAAAGGGAGGATCCTCCGACCAGGCGAGGTGATTATGCCTGGCGGGCCAACTGCCCAACGGTTGATGTTGGGATGTTGTAATGATAATCGGCGCGAGAACTTCTATTGCGTGATTCAAGATTGGTAGTTTCTTAGTTCCCTTCGTTACTCCGTAGTTCGACGTATCTTCGGTAGATGGCGCTGTAGTATATTTCTGTTGAGCTGTATGTGGAAGTGGCCACGGAACTGTAACTCTTGGATTCTGCTTATGCTTTCCATCAGGCAGAGTAGAGTCATTTTGGCAGGGCCAAAGATTAACAAAAAATACTTGTAACTGGCTTTGAAATACTCAAAACAAGAAGACTTACCCAACGACTGAGCTCAATCACTGAAAATGCTTTATCCACTTATAAACTACTACTCGTAACCTCAGTTTTCTCAGTATATAAAAGATTTATAAAAACTTAACAACTCCATGGCATTGCTTACCGCTCCCGAGTAAAAAAATAATACTAAAAATAATAAAACTCAAGTAAATGTTGACTCTAACCCATCTATTTCTTTATAAATAAAACAGAAACGTTTTCATACATATGCATATGGATAAACATATCAGACTACTAGAAACAGTTCTGGCTTGATGAATGACGATTGATTATGAAGGTTTGTTCTATTTTATCGAGTTGCCTGATTTTATACATTTCACAATAATTCATTTGGGTGGTAATTCTGATTTTATTTTTGTACATTATTTTCTGTATAGAAAAGCAAAGATTTAGCGATGGTAGTTTCACTAGTACTGAACGCATGCAGTTTTGTAAATTCGATGACACCTAAAACTAAACTAAAGATAAAAACAGAAAGAATATATTAGATTAAAGCCAAATACCAATTATATGTACAAATATTTGAATTTAATTTGTAGTTTAAGCAGGGATTAATCTCCCACAAAACTTAAATTTAATACGAAAATGTATTCAATTGGTAGGTAATCTTTCACATTTCATGAGCCTAAATTAACACGTACAATTTTGTAATTATACAAGAATTATTGCAATTACGTAATGGGTATTAAATGCATTTGAACAGTCTAATATTTGAACTAGTTTGGACAAACCGTAATTACTGTTTGACTGAGTTATAGTGCTTTTTTGCCTTTTTTTTGGAATGAATGGTTTACCCGGAGTTTGTATAGTTCTTCGAACAGTTCTGGGAAGTGAGGGAGGGGCACTTAACACAATACTTGCGCCTCTTGTGAATTCAGCTATAGGTATTCACGGGAATTCCACTTACCATGAAGTCAACCGTATGCTCGTTTACTTCATCGTCCTATGCTTTACATAATAGGTGAAGATAGTAGAACCATACTAATATCAGCAAGAACGGGCCGGCTCGACCGGCGCTATACTACTTCCTCACAGAATATCAACCTAAAATGACAGCATACGTACTGTCATGTTTTGTTGGTGAGTGCGAGACCCGAGGTACAATGATGCAGAAGCATCTCAATAGACCGCAATAGTGTGGGTCACCATGATGTATTGTTACATTGTCTGCATTCGCAATGAGTATGATGATCACTACTCTTGGATTCTCCTCATGCTTTCTATCAGGCAGAGTAGTCTGCCAGAGATGGCAGACTCATACATAAAAATAAAATTAGAAAACTACAATACCTTGGTTCATAC
Organism: Diaphora mendica; assembly: GCA_949125395.1. NCBI lineage: Eukaryota > Metazoa > Arthropoda > Insecta > Lepidoptera > Erebidae > Diaphora > Diaphora mendica. Next base: position 28,799,050 of record OX421314.1, read on the forward strand.
GAGAAGTATTTAAAACCAAAATATCTGATGCCATTAGTCATTGTAATGAACATCATCATCTATCTTAACATTCTAAAGAGGAATAGTTTGTGAAGTTGTAGTTTAGTTTGGTATTCTCTGAATCTACTGAACCACTTCGAAAATTCTTTTACCAATTGGAAGCCTATCTATTTGAGAGTGTCATAGGCTATAGATTACCTCGAAAATGATTATCGTGATATCCGACACCCACGTAACCGGAACGGCGGGTAAAAACTAGTAGTTGAAAATATACCACATGTCTATCTCTGTTACCTGGTTGCCATTTTGAGATCATGGCGAACATTTATTGGAGCGTTTATTTTATTAAGGTACTAGATAACTTCAAAGGGATTTATTAAATTTTCCCAATTTGTTCAGCCCCATTTTTCTTTGCCCTTTAATAAAATGCTTGTTAAGTAAAAAGAAATCAAACGATATTACTTTTATGTTCCTTATTTATTGTTGCTACTTGATTTAAAATTGGAATATCTAAAAGAATATATTTTTTTTATGTCTACTATAACTCGATGTTATGTATGCTATTGATGTTCTGTTTCAGATTTGAATACCAGGTCAAAACAAATACCTATTTTGTGGTATGCAACAAGTTTCGCAGTTTACATACATAATAATATTACATCACGAAGCGAATGCTTCGTGTATTACATACATATTAGACATAGAAAACATCAACATAAGAAATAAATTGAATTAAAAAGCTTTTTAAAAACAAGTTTTTACTGAAATGTCCCGAGACGAATCAAACGAGTCCAGACTCGATGATGTTGCGACGTTTCTTTACAGAGTTCCTATGGCCACCTTCCAGCTCAAGCATCATATCAGCTCCATGTCATTATAATTTTGTATTGTCACGCTGTATACATATGCTTGCAAAATTTCAGTAAAATCGGTTGAAGATATCTACTTCAAAATTGAGTTGCAAGATTCCACCCGAACATACAAGTATACATACATGACATACATTGCAAATTAATAAAAAGCTTGTAAAAAAGTATGTACGCATTCTATTAATCTATTTAGTTTTCATATTAGAAGCTGTGCTTTTTTTAAAGCACACATCACTAGGTCGTGTTTCGTTGCACACCGTGGGAGAGCCACGCTTCGGCATGAATGAGCCGGCTCGACCGGAGAGATACCACGGCCTCACAGAAAACCGGTGTGAAATAGCGCTTGCGCTGTGTTTCATCCAGTGAGTGAGGATACCGGAGGTCCATAAACGCAACCCCTCTCCTCATCCCCCTCCCCATCCCCCAAAGGTCGGCAACGCGATTGTGATGCCTCTGGTGTTGCGGGTGTCTATGGGCGGCGGTAATCACTTACCATCAGGTGATACGTTCTCTCGTTTGACCCCTAGACCACAAAAAAAAAAAATGTCCAGAAATTATTATATTAATGTAAGTATAACATCAACTTTTCTCTCACTTTTATTCAATTTGTAATCTGTAGCATAGATTTTATTAAAAGTGATGAATGTTTGTAAGAGGTAGCGGAAGAGTACATTATATTATTTGGTTTGACCAACAAGTGGATGTGCTACTAGAGCTGTCCGAGAGACTTCAGATGTTAAACATCATAATATGCAACCACAGTACTTCGACTTTGAAACTGCGGTCTAACTTATATTGTACGTTTAACAAATTATTAACTCTAATAAAACATTATGTCCTAATTATTTTAATGTTCTAAACTCAAACTGTTAAGACGGTGACGTCATTGTACACAAAAATATGTAATTGTTACGCCTACTCTTATCTTGTCGCAGATTAATCTCCGCTATGTTTTTCTTCTAAAAGCTTCGGTTTTAACCGTAAAGTGACATCTAAAGAATGTTTATGGCCCGTTCCAAGCTCCTAAGGATAGCGTAAAAGCAGTATTAGATACAGTGTAAATAAATTCACTTCGGGCGCAATAAAATATCCCGGTACGAAGTTGAGCAGAGGAAAAGGAGCAGGTTTCGGGGCGTAACATTTTAGATGAAAGATTTTATCGCTTTGGGCTGGACGATTTTTGTTTTAAAGTGTAAATTTGATAAAAGTGGGTACGAAATGAAGGGTACAACAATCAACCTCTTACTAAATTATGTAATTTGTGGTTAGGAAAAGAGTAAGTTATTGTTTTATGATATAAAAGATGAAGAACCTATGGGATGAATAGTGGTAGTGATACTCTATTTTCTTAAGACATTCTCACCACACGGACGTAAAACAATATAATCTATTCTAAAATCTGATTCTCAAAATGTCATCTTAACTTATGCCATAAATTCCGATGTTAATTTGTATATTATGCTTTCACAACCAAACCGCTAAAGCGATTTCAATAATCTTTTACCAATAGAAAGCTACATTATCTGCAAGTAATATAGTAGGTACTTTACTACGCTTTTTTTACTGCGACAACCGATAAACACACAAGCTTTCAAAAAATTATGATAATTTTCGAAAATTATCAACATTTAAAGTGTCTTTTGAGGCAAATCCTATTATACACCAAGTGAACGGTGGCAAAAGTTCGAAATAAGCGAACATCATAGAATGGTTCAGAATTTTAAGTTACTACACTTATTTATATCGGCGGACTTAATACCCTAGGCATTTTATACCTTTGGAGGTGTAGACATATCGCGATAGATTAACATTAAGAGTTGATAAATATTAGGTTTTACTGTTTTTTTTTTTGGATTTACGGCAGTTTAGGTTTTTACAGTAAGATATATACAAGAAATGAAGCAATCAGAGCAATAACTTATTCTAACAATACAGAAATTCTTCGAGGATATACTCAGTTCAATTTAAAGTGCATTCCGTCCCGTTCATGAACCAGCTCACGTCCACAATAAAAGTGAATACCCTGGGGGCAAATGTAGTAAATAAGCTTCTACAACTCAAATGTTGATGTATACTAAAACCGTTTAAAACATGTCAGTTTAAAAACATGATGATAGAACAATATAAATTTGGAGCTTATATCTATAACTATAATATAGTTATATAAATTCATTAATTAATTAATTTAATTAATAATAATTAATGTATACTAATATTATAAAGCTGCAGAGTTTGTTTGTTTGTTTGAACGCGCTAATCTCAGGAACTACTGATCCGATTTGAAAAATTCTTTCAGTGTTGGATAGTCCATTTATCGAGGAAGGCTATAGGCTATATTTTATTTAAAAAAAAAATAGAAATCCGTATGAAAATTGCTATTTTGTAACCCAAGGTGTGAAATCGAAAACCTATTTTTGCGTGCGCTGCAAAAAGTATTGACAATAGAACAAAATAATGTATTACGGGTTTGTAGGTCCTATCAAGATCTACAAAAAAGTCCGCAAGAGCATATATCTAACTATCATGGTTTAGTCACAATAACCGCTTTTGTGTTCAAAAAAATTATTAAATCGTCTGAAGTTAAATGTGTATCGTATTATTAATCCTTATCCAAATAAAGCATTATGTTATCAAGGGTGTTTATGTAGAAGTTAAATACTTTTTGTTTGATCCCATTCGGACATTTCGTTTAGAAGTTATCACGAGTATAAGACGCTAAGAGTTGGTACCTAATAATGAATTATTTGTCAGAGTTTTTATCAATATAATAATACCTAATATTAGTCTTTATCCAAATAAATGTGTTGTTGATTATGAGTATTAGATCTTAGAAGAGTATAATAAATACATCTATCCATCCATACTTATAAATGCGAAAGTAACTCTGTCTGTCTGTCTGTCTTGCTTTCACGGCCAGACCGCTGCACCGATTTCAATGAAATTTGGTACACAGATAGTCTAGAGCCTGAGAAAGGACATAGGCTACTTTATAATGCTAAAAGGGTTGTGAGGGGTTTAAAGGGGGGAATAAGGGTTGAATAGAAGTCGGGCGGTTCACTCGCCATACGCATGCGCGTTACCTACGCCGGGCGTCATGACAACGAATAAACAAAGCTGTCACCATGATATAAAAAATACAGGTATGACATTCCGAGATACAGCACGAGATGACGTCATCATAACTATCGCTGGTTCTCAAATTTTATACTTTTGGGGAGATTTTGCAACCTACTTAATTTAGTCAATAATTAAAATTCAGAAAATAATTTGAATACATAAGTTTTGATCATGATTGTGAGGGACAAACTATATAGACTGAGAGTCAGCCCAGAATTACGTAATTTTAGGAAAGGTGAAATTTTAAGGGTAGGTAGTCTAACATTTACTCAGAAAGGAATGGGTACTCACTAAGCTGAAAGTGGTGCCGGCTCCACCTGCATGCATATCGGTCATCGTAGTAATTTCCGTAGCCTATACCTAAAATGTAGAGATGATTGTATTATATTAATCCATTCTTCAAAAAGGTGTTTCACCTTTCAAAGTTCTAGAAGGGGTTCGATCGATTATGTAGTATTGCTTCTGCCCATAGTCTTTTAGAAGCATTTGCTTCGATCAGAAAAAATATTGTACCGCCTTTTATAGCTCTGCTCTTACAGTTCCGAATAGAACAACAAATTATTTTGTTTTATACTATAAATACAAATAAATATTTGAGAATAGCTGTATAAACTAGCACAGAACGAGACAGACTTATGCGTGTAATGAAGATAACGACATACAGAAAAACACTGACATATCACGTTTGAGTGTTATCAGTAGTATGAAATAATAACTCCCAACCACCATTATTCCGTTTGTGAATTCTATAGAACAATAAAGTTATACGTTATCATATATTTAAATTCAAATATTTTGTTTGATTATTTATGCACACAAAACAACAATTTAAATACATTTTACATTTTTTTTAAATATAATGGTGACTGAAAATGTTTCCATCATTTCATGTTATGTTGCTTTAAAGTGGTAACTGGATAGTGACGTCACCCCGTGTAGCTTGCGGAATGTCATACCTGTATTTTTGCTGTCAGAATATTACAACAATATTAACAAAGCCTAAGGAAAGGCGATTAAAGTTGCAGTTCATTTTTTCCCATGGGCAGCATACCCACGAGTATCAAATACGCTAAATATTTATATTTTGGCAAAAGATGGCAAAACCAAAAACGCACATAATAAAATAGTACTTTTTTTTACTTAAGGGCTGACAAAGTGACTATGGTCTGTCTGATGGAAAACTCAAGCCGAATCCAACAGTGCGAGCAACCATACTCACTGCGAAAGCAGACAATGCAGTATTGCGTCCAACAATATGACGAATTAGTGAGATGCTTTTTCACCAATAAATTTCACGCCCCACTTAAAGGAGCTGGGATCATAATGGAAGGGAAACACGTGCGCTGCCTGCGCTGGTAGTGAGTTCCAGTTTTTAACTGCTCGGAAAAGGAAGGAAGAACCAAACCGTTTGGTTCGAGAGCGTATTTCTAAGACTTTAAGGCGGTGTTTTCCAAGGCCAGGACGTGTTGTTCTGCAGAGGAAGGGATAAGGGGAGACAAGTTTGAAGAGTTCTTCAGAATACTCCCCATGATACATGCGGTAGAGGACTGCTATAGAGGCGATATCTCTACGCAGCTGCAGAGATTCAAGGAGCTCGGTGGCTTCGGGACTGTTGAAAGGCGGACTGCTCGCCGCTGCAACCGATCGAAAGCATCAAGCAAATACTGCGCGGATCCATCACAAAGATGAGAACAGTGCTCCATGCACGAGCGAACCTGGGTCTTATAAAGAAAACACAAATGCTCGGGCGCGAAGAAGTTTCCGCGAGGCCGCCTTAGTGATGCTCTCGATGTACTGCCGTGGTTTGAAGTCCCGGCAAATATATATGCTCAGGAAACCGAGCTTATCCCGTAGTGGCAGTTGAGTGCTCTGAAAAGTGGGGAGGGAAAAATATGGAGACTTTTTGGTAGATAATGTGCACAACTGTGTTTTCTTAGCGTTGAACTCGGCCAGATTCTCATCACCCCATTTTAAAATTCGGTTCAAAACCCGGTCGAGCTTAGTTTCTGTCGATTTTCCTCAACGTCTGCCAGCTTGGCTGCACGGTGTCCAAAATATCGCCAATGAACTGTGCTATGGTCTGCATAGCAATATACGTTGCCAAGGGCTAACATGTCATTGATGATATTGACAGGACTGAACCCTGAAGTATGCCAGCGTTTACCTCGAGAAAATCAGAGACCGCGCCATCCCAAAGGCCCTGTTGAAGAAAAGCGTCAATGCGAGTCACGAGTCTAGGAGGCAGACCCAATGCCGAGAGCTTGGAGAAAAGCGAGCGGTACAAGACCCGATCGAAAACCTTGGTCATGTTGAATGTCGAAATAAGCTCATAAATATCTTCTTAATATATATATTTCTTGTGTGCGTGTGTATGTGACTGAACTCCTCCTAAACGACTGGACCAATTTTGATGAAATTTTTTGTGTGTGTTCAAGGGGATCTGGGAATGGTTTAGATTCACAAAAAAGACTGGACCGATTTTGATGAAATTTTTTGTGTGTGTTCAAGGGGATCTGGGAATGGTTTAGATTCACAAAAACGTAAACGATGTTACGTGGGTCATAAATATGGCGGTACGAAGTTCGCCGGATCAGCTAGTGTACTTATATAAATAAATACTTAAATAAGTTTTTAATAGTGAAACGTGTGTGTTTTATTTGTAAAATATTATTAACCTCAATATTTAAAAATGCTACACAAAGTCACTGTTATACGCGGACGAAGTCGCGGGCACAGCTAGTTAATAATAATTAGTTAGTATAAATTAATTTTAATTGTATAGTACTTCCAACTTATACGTTCATACTTAGGCATGTATAAATGCACTCAAGCTCGGTCTTTTAATAAGCTGGCGTTAAGCTATTCCTTTGGGTTTTTATCAGCCTTTGTTACCGGAAAACCAAACACTCTCCCACAGGATCATGGGAGAAAGGGTTTGAAAAGAGGATTAGGAATATAAGGAAGTACGTACGCTCTTTTGATACTGGTTGATATTAACATGGAAATCCACCAATAAGCAGAAAAAAGTTGAAGCAAATCTGAAGTGGTAAATAATCTAACGAAAATTACTAATTTAGGTGTGGCCTTATCTGCCTTTTTCTCAATTTTGATATGTATTCCCAGAGTATAAAGGTAGATTTTTCAAGTTCTGTTTATAACAAAGTCAGTAGTGTGGTGTCTGTTATAAAATTGCCATTCGGGTTTTGATAGTGTGTAAAAAATTAAAAGTATAAAAAACTATAAGCGGGTTACCTAATAACTCATGATAATATTCTAATAGCTTATGCCACTGGGGTCCTCATAACGAATCTATTGATATCTTATTCATCAAAATCGGTTCAGTAGTTTAGATGCAACTATTGAACATACAATCACACATGCTACATTTGCCTTGCTTTTAGCTTCGCCGCAGTTGAGTAAAAATGAACAAATATTGTTTCAAATTTAGAAAATGTAAATACTGGTTGATTAACAACACTGCAACAGCAACAACAACAACTGAAAACAAGCTAAAGAAAAAATAAAAAATCCTATTGAAAACATAATATATTTTTCAACTAGCTGGCCACATATGTATATTTCGGAAATTTAACATACAACGCCAAGTAGTTTACAAATACTTGGAACACTATATAATTTGTTGTAAAAGCATACACAATTATACGTAAAACTGGCTGACCCACGCAACGTCGTTTACGTCTCCTATTGCCCGTAGCGTAAAAAAAATCCCCGTTTTTGTAACATTTTTCATTGGTGCTCCGCTCCTATTGGTCTTAGCGTGATTATATATGGCCTATAGCGTTCCTCGATAAATGTACTATCCAACACTGAAAAAAATGTTCAAATCGGACCAGCGGTTCCTGAGATTAATGCGTTCAAACAAATAAACATCACCGTAGCGTGATAATTTTCCCCCGTTTTTGAAACATTCTTCATTGGTGCTCCGCTCCTATTGGTCTTAGCGTGATAACATATAGCCATCCTCGATAAACGGGCTATCTAACACTGAAATATTTTTTTAAATTGGACCAGTAGTTCCTGAGATTAGCGCGTTCAAACAAACAAACTCTTCAGCTTTATAATATTATAAGTATAGATTATACAAGATATAGTATAGATACACCCAAACTCCGAATCAAATATTTGTGGTCCGACCCAGGATTTTAAAACAATAACATAGATATTCAGATCTCAAATATTGCTCGTCCAATAGAATACATTTTATTTCTTACAATCAAGTTCGCTAAAGTATTCCCGCCAATACTTTTATACTACATCACTTTGGGAACTATAGAACTTTCATAGAAGATCAACAAACTCTTGTCTGAACTTAAAAGTTGTTTAGATATCGAATAAATCGTTGTTGTCTTATTTGTTTTAAAACAAAAGACGTATTTATGACTATATTACAGAAACTGGCATAGATATAAAACAGGTAAAGAGCGTGCGGAGCCACGCCTAAGGGTTCCGTAGTAAGGGTGTAAGCGCCCTAAGTTGAAATCATTTTATCAGTGAATTGATCTGCGATTTTCTGGCTATACTATGGGCCCTATAGACTAGTACAAGCTTCCTAGGGGAACGCTAGCACTGGTGAAAGGACTAAACAAAGGGTGTTTCCTTATTTAATACGTTTAAACGAGCAATTCTTGTGTACATATATAATCTGAATCTCGGAAACGGCTACAACGATTTTCATGGAATTTAGTATGCAGGGGGTTTTGGGGGCGACAAATTGATCTAGCTAGGATTAATTTTTACAAAATTTACCAAAAAAAAAAACCGAGTAAAGCTCGGTTATTCAGGTACTTTCATATTATAAAAAAATCACATAAAAAGTGGTTTCGTTAACAATTAACCTGTTGATTGTAACAAAAAAAACCCAAGCCTCCATAAATAACTAAATGATTATTTACATTAGACCGTTGAGTGTTGATTGAAATGAAGCTTACAAAGAGTTCTTTATAATATACTTAAATTTGTCGTGCTCACAATAAACTGAACCGTTGAACGGCACAGACGAAGACGTGTTTCATTATCCTCTGCGCCAATAATCCCAAAGCAACCGGGTGTATCCTGTATTGCGATTTAGAAATTCTCGCGCTGATTACCATGATTAGACAACTTAACAACATCAACACTTGAGCCGCGATTCGAAAGGCATGATCACGCCTGAACGGTGGAACTTTCGTTTGTGTTTGAGTGTCATGACACCCATTCCTTCATATTAATAAAAGTATGCTTAAAATATGTGGATGTTTTGTAGATAAAAGTATGAGTGTGTGTGAAATTGTAGAAAAATACTTGCCTAAGTATGGATCTCTGCTTTTTATTTTCTAGGTATACACAAATGTTTAAGTTTTGTAGATTTACACAAATATCTACAAACCAAAAAGCATAGATCCATATTTAGGCAAGTTTTTTTCTACAACAATTTCAATCACACTTATACTTTGCGTTGAGGTCGTTCTAGAAAAAAACCAGTCTAATTAACATCACAATGCAGAACCTATAATAGTAACATTGCCTTTGTTTAGCTATGTAAGGGGATCGTAAGGCGGATTGCATGTATGTATGTTGACTTAAGTCTGTGTTTAAGTCTAAACCCAGGGCGTTGTCTTCAAATTATTACTTGAACAGATTTATTTAATTTAAAATTTTTGGTGGAACAACTAAGTGTTGGTACATATGTAATGTATATAATTATATAATTTTCGTGCCACGTTGTTGCTCACGATGAACTCCAAAACTATCTGATCGATTTTCACGTTTTATTTCAAATGTGCGTTTTGCTGGTAGCCTAAGATGGTTATCGTCACTCTAAGTGTCGCCGCACACGGGCCACACGCGACAGCCACAAACGCCGCCACGAGAAGGCTGCTACTTTTTGTAACTCTTGCGCGCAGTATCATAATGACGAAGGAAGGAAATATGCTGGTGGCGGCGTTTTGTGGTTGTGGCCGGTGGCCCGTGTGCGGCGACCCTAAGACCATTAGGAGCCGAGTATGATTGAAAAGAAACCTAGAAGAAGTTGTGATCAGTTTAGTTAGTTATAGTTGTTGTGGTGAGATCAACTGGTTTTAGATATATTTTATAAATATTTCTCTTGTCTGATCAGTAAAAGAATTGAAATAAATTCCATAGAAGAGTTTGACTACCTCCACCCACCGATTTAGTAGAAGGAGATGGAACTTCTACATTCTCAATAGTGAGAAGCAACAAAAGATTAGCACTGATTTTCTGTGAGACTGTGGAATCACCATGGTCAAACCAGCTCATATGTGCCGATATATTTGGCGGACCGATACAAACTTGAAATGAAAGAGTTGAGGTTGTCAGGGATCTGGGTGTGATGTTGGACTCCAAACTGCTGTTTTCCGAGCACATCGATACTATAATCAATAAGGCATCTCGAAGTCTAGGGTTTTTGATGCGTACGTGTAAACCCTTCAGGAATTGTCACAGTTTGAAAATTGTATATTATGCCTACGTCCGCAGCGTTCTGGAGTATTGCTGTCCTATTTGGACACCACAGTATTCGGTTTACGTTGCAAGAATTGAAAGTTTACAGAAAAGGTTCATAAAGTTTCTTAACTTTAAATGCCGGAGGCGTCATGTTTCCTACACTATTGACAGTAAGCATTATCATCTGCTTTCTCTCGAGGATAGACGTATCATGTTGGATATGTTGTTATTGTTTAACATATTGCGTGATGGACTTGACAGTTCGGACCTTCTTTCAGCCATACAATTTTGCACACAAAAATCACGGACCAGACATACACACCTTTTTAATGTGCCTTTTCATCGCACGAATTATGGCAAAAATGCTGTTATGACACGACTACTTCGTACCTACAATGACAAGTTTGACGGTATTGACATATTTCACTTGTCCAAGAAATCCTTTCGCGATGGAATCGTAAGAGTACTCACCAGTGATTAATGATTTGTTGAATTTTCTTTGTATATTTTATTTTCGTATTTTTGGTGGTTGCTACTTTGTTTTATACTTTTTCTCTTGTTTTATTTAGTTTGTTAACTTCGTAATGTTTTTAATTACATAATGATGTCTAGTTCCTGTATACATGTCGTGAAACTCTCTAATAGGCTTTAGAATCATTATTACATGTAAATATGTCATGACTATTGTAAAAAAAGCTGTTGAGTTTCCTATTAATAAATAAATAAATAAATAAACTTGCAAACCTTAAAGGAAAAATCGAAGCAAGTTTGCTTTTTACTTAAAGGTTCCAAAAATTATAACGTTAAGGCGTTAAAGCTCGTGGCTATTTAGTTGCATTTGCTCATGAGATAGGTAGATAAATAGGTTTATCTTATCATTGCACACAAGAAAACAAAATATTTTACAATCTGAAAGTACCTAACTTAAAATCTGGGTACTGCAATTTTTTGTGACAGGATTCCTGGAACGTCTGTGTGCTCTGCTCTTATAGATATTGGTGGCTCGATGGGAGCGTCTTGGCTCGATGCGATGCGGCGTCATATTCATATCACATGTATTACACAAACCGATTCCATTTATAATCATCTGCATAAGTGCTAATAAGAATGGGTAGATTTTATAACCTAATTTTTAATAACCATATCTTGGTTTTTGTAAATAAGTTATGTCATCCTCAAGCTAGAAGAAGGCTACTGGTGCCAACGACTTTGGTATTTTTTTTAAATACTGACCTTAAAAAATAAGAAGGTTCTAAACTAGCAAGTCGTTTTTTTTATTGTTACCGCAGAGCTTTATTGTTTATGTTTCATAAATCATTTCAGGATTCAGATTTTTTATAGGAACCCTCTCCTATTTAGTAACGGTGATTTTATCTATGCGGCAATCCCTCTAGATACCACCAGGTGGTTTTGTCAGACTCGGACCAACCAAAAACCGCACGCCGTCTCAAGGTACTAGAAGCCGGGGAACCATTTATACCCTAGAAAGGAAACATTGGAACTTTTATTCTATGCTGAAATACCCTCGGATACCACCCGCTGGTGGCTATGTCGGACTCGAACCGATTAAAAATCGCACGCCGTCTCAGGTACTAGAAGCCGGGGAACCAGATGCACTCTAAAAAGGAAAATTCTGGAACCCCGACGTACTTCGCGCCACCTACGGTTTGTAGATAGACCCCTCCTATGTGGGAACCCCGATGATCGCGCTACCACCTCAGCCTGATTCTGTTAGGGTGACCGATGAAGTGCAGTAGCCCCGGATTTAGAATGGGGAAGGCAAGGAAGGAATTGGTTTTGTATTACTCCGGTCGAGCCTTCCCGTTTGTGACGAAGTGTGTTATTCAAGGACGGAAACATCCTTGTGTCATCATATTTGTATAATGTTATGGATTTATGGGTGGCAGAAGTCATTTTAAATCAGATTTCCCTTACGCTCAACTCATACATCATGAAAGAACCTAAATGTAACTTGATGAGATAATTTAGGTTTTTTGTCCTTGAAGAATATTTAATTTTCTCATTCGTAAGTATCATTCTTAAATTGAATCGGTTTCCAGGTAGAATAGAAACGTCTGAAATGTCAAGCTCACATTGAAATTCTCAGTAAAGTTAATTTATACTTTGTTGTACGAAACTTAGATTTAGTTTGAAGCTTTCTAATTATGTTGAGTACAATTAAAATGATTTTAGTTAAGTTCTCAATTGTTGTCTTTGTTTGTATGTAATCTATTGCTTCAAAGCTTTTGCCTGCGGCCCCGCCCGAGTGTATGTCGGTTTACGCGATAAATAGCCTATGTCCTCGAGAATCAAAGTATCACCATGCTAGATTTCATTAAAATCGGTGTTCGTGAAAACGATACAGATAGACAGAGTTACGTTCGAATATATATAAATAAAATTGGAGTTGGAGTGTCTATTTATAATATTAAATTAACCGTTCTATACTCACTTAAAAAAATGTCTATCTGTTTTTGTAATTTTTTATTATTAAAAAGACAACTCCCGCACCAGGAATAAATCCTGTGTCCCGGGGGACTTTACAAACATACATGAAACAGACACAAAGAACACCCAGACTCAGAACAACAGTTTGTGGATCACACAAAGTGTTGTCGTACGTGGGATTTGAACCCACGATACTTAGCGAAGTAGGAAACGGCGTGGTGACCGATAAACCACCGATTCAAGGTAGTAGAGCCACGCTGATTTCAGCACGAACGGGCCGGCTCGACCGGGGCGGTACTACCCTCGCACAGAAAATCAACGTAAAATGACAGCGTTAGTGCTGTCGTGTTTCGTTGGTGAGTGCGAGACCGGAGGCCCAATTAGTCTAGTCAACAAGTTCCATACTTGTTGACTAGACTAAAAGATGCAGCAGCATCACTAGGCCGCCATAGTGTGGGTCGCCATACTGCATTGTCTGCATTCGCAATGAGTATGGTGACCACCACTCTTGGATTCTGCTTATGTTTTCCATCAGGCAGAGTAGAGTCATTTTGGCGAGCCAAACATAAAAAAAAAAATTAAAAAAAAAATAATAAAAAAAAAAAAAACCACTAGGCCAAACGTGCAGTCAGTAAATTTGTTCCGGCTAATCTCTGAAACGGCTGGACTGAAAACCGCTAAAGAGTGTGGATATGGATTATATACATACACTTGTGTCTTTATTACACAGGGGTGTATCAATTCATATACTTAATTTTATTTTATCACTAATCAAAAGCAGTTTATACAATCCCGATGAAGAAAATAAACAAATCAATAACTTACAACTTAATTTATTGTTCATGTTTGTGAATGCCACATACTTGGCTCGCTTTTATTTTTATATACCGACATACAGAGTAATGATACACTTAAATTGTTTAATTTATCACTATGCTTGACAACAAAAAGCTTCTGGAAGATATTGATAGTATGAAACTAACTAATTCGACAGAATGTGAAAGTCCTGATAGTTGTAAGCAACAACTTGGTGATATCTCGAAACAATTTACTATCTTCTCACAAAATATACGAAGTATAAACAAAAACTTTAATTTTTTAATCGTACTTTTACATCGTCTACGATTTCAACCAGACGTTATTGTGTTGACTGAGTGTTGGCTGGACGAATCATTTAACGGGTTACACTTGGACAATTATAAGTGTTCTTACTCAACCAAATATATTAATAGGTGTGACGGAATAGTGATATTTACAAAGGCGGATTTACAAATATGCGTGTCGGAACCAGAATTTAATGATGCGAACTGTCTACGATTAGATATTGCTACTTATACAGTAATAGCGATTTACCGATCATCATCAAAAACATGTAAAAACAAACACTGTGTCTTGATTGGTGATATAAATATTGATACTAAAGATAATTTTGTTGACAAACGAGCTGAAGAGTACCTAAGTTTAATGGCCCATTATGGTTATGTACCGGGGCATAATATACCAACACGAGGGCAAAATTGCTTGGATCATTGTCTAATTAAATCATCTCAGCCGTCTGCTGTTATTGTTTGTCACTCTGACATTACAGATCACTGTAGCGTACTTTGTAGCCTTGGCTCAAATATCATTAAGGAAAAACCTAAAACAACTTTCACTAAGATCAATTATGAAAGCTTATATAAGGACTTAAAGAACTTTGACTGGTCGGAGCTTTATAATATAACCGATGTCTCGCAAGCGACACAATTTTTTGTTGCCAAATTGAACAGTCTCATTGAAAAAAATAAATCTATTCATCACCTTTGTAGCGCCAATATTATTGTAAAGAAATGGATTACTCCGGGTCTTTTAAAATCAATCAGAATTCGTGACAAATTACACATTAAGGCTAAAAAAAATCCTAACAACATTGAATTGCAAAATAAATATAAGACCTACAGAAATATTTGTATTAATTTATTACACGAACAAAAAAATAAATATGAACACAACCTCTTAGCGGAAAGTAAATATAACCTAAAAAAAACTTGGAGTTCTCTAAAAACTATCTGTAACCTAAATAAATGTAAAAATACAAATGATCATTTATTACAATTAAAAGCCGATGCTACTAATTCTGTAAACATAGTAAACAATTACTTCAGTACTGTTGGAGATGGTTTGGCTAAAGCAATTTTGGATGGATTGGAAACCACGGAGTCTAAGCTAAGCAGTAATATAGGTCTTACCTACAATTCAAATCAACCAGCCCAGTCACTATTTTTACAGCCAACAGATGCGGTTGAAGTTGTCAAACTCATTGGTACGCTAAAATCCAGTCAAGCTACGGGACCCGATAGCATCAGTAACGACATATTAAAACTTAACAAATATGTGATTGCCGACCCTGTAGCCTATTTATGTAATCTTAGTCTGTCGGCAGGGATAGTTCCGAATAGTCTTAAAGTTGCAGAGGTGATTCCTGTTTTCAAAGTGGGTGATCCACTAGAACTGGCAAATTACAGGCCGATCTCACTTCTAAGTGCGTTGTCTAAGGTAATTGAAAAAGTAGTCAATCTGAGGTTACTAAAATATCTTGAGGTGAATGAGCTTCTGGCTCCTAACCAATTTGGGTTTCGCTCTGCCAGGTCCACGGAGGATGCCGTCACGGGTCTTGTTGATTATATAACAGATAAAATTAATAACGGACAGAAATGTGTTGGTATTTTCCTGGACATGGCGAAAGCATTTGATACTGTCTCGCGACCAATATTACTAAAAAAACTAGAACTACTGGGAGTTAGAGGACTAGCGTTACAATGGTTCCAATCATACCTAAGTGAGCGAAAGCAGCGAGTGCGAATAGGAGAGTTCACAAGTGGTTATGCAGATATTGGTTTCGGCGTGCCCCAGGGCAGTGTTTTGGGTCCCACTCTCTTTCTGATCTACATCAACGATCTCTGCTCTCTTGAACTGCCACAGGCTAATATTTTTACATTTGCAGATGATACCGCTTTAATTTTTCACGCTAAAACGTGGAAAGAGGTCGTTGATGTGGCTCAGGAGGGCCTCAAAGAAACAGCCAGATGGTTGAAAAATAATTTACTTACTCTCAACGCAAGCAAAACCAAACTCATACCCATAAGCATAACAAATAGGTCTGCTCCAAAGGAAGCAGTAAATATAAAATTACACACATGCGATTCCAAGCATTCTACTTCAATGCCATGCCAATGCACGAGTATCGAACAAGTTTCATGCATAAAATACTTGGGCATAATGATTGATGAACACCTATCATGGAAATCGCATATTGATGCAGTTACGAAACGAATAAGGAAGCTATCTCACATATTTAAAAAAATTAGGTCTATAGCAGATCCGCGTCTTATTCGAGCAGTATACTTCTGTCTCTGTCAATCTATCTTAGATTACTGCATTGTTGCTTGGGGAGCATCGAAGAAAACATATCTCCTGAAACTTGAACGCAGCCAGCGAGCTATTTTGAAAATAGCATTCAAAAAATCCTGGAGATATCCAACCAACACACTTTACTCAGAATGCTACGTCCTTCGCGTGAGACAACTTTACATTGCCTCAGTACTTCTCCGCTTTCATAAAGTTGCAAAAACCAAAGCGCGAGCGTCTCACAGAACACTCAAGTGGGACACGCCGAGAGCACGTTCTGCTTTTGCTCAACAATCTTTTACATATAAAGGTCCCTATCTATATCGCAAATTATTTAAAATTAACAACGAAATTATAAACCTGACATCACGTCGTCTTAAAAACACTATCCAGAAATGGCTAATGCAAAAAAACTATGTCGATACTGAAAACCTGCTAAACACTGGTATATAACATCAGTCGAACATCACATCATCGAAATACATACAGTACACATTTACTAATATACAGGGTATACACGAACTCAGACCTACGCACACCTACATTCATAATATACACCACACACACACACACTCACGCACACAAACACGCACACACGCACGCATGCACACACTCACACACACACACACGCGCGTAAATATTTACACATACTATTCTATATATTTATAATTTTCTTTGCTTTTCTTTATCACTTAGCATTATCTTGTTTTTTTTTGTATCCTTTTCTTTGGATTTGATCACATCTATATAAATACCTCTATTTTTTATTATAACCATTTAAAGCTTACGGAAGGGACTGGTCCCCACGACACAGGGAATCCTAGTGTGGGGACCAGAGATATCTTTGGTTCAATAGTTGTATTTACCTACTAATAAATTATGTAGATTGGTTTGTGGACAGGCTTTTGTAGGAATAAAGATTATTATTATTATTACACAGGGGTGGTCAGAGAAGTATTAAACTCCTTCTTTTTGCTGGTTAAATTTTAAGTCCTTCTAACGTAATAGATGTAATCCTATCACATTTTACTAGTATAGTCCAGTTAGGAGACTAGTGATAAGGACTCTTTAAAATAACTTTGAAATTTGTAGATAAAAGTACAAATACCCGAATAAATCTATTCTGCTGAGTAGCTGAGTATATTCTAATGGCTAAATATATTTTCTTAAATTAAACCTTAAAATAGTCTCTATCAAGTTTCCTTTTCAAAGAAATTGAACTACTCTGAAATTGGTATATCCGTTTAGCAGCTGAACCACACTTATATACACATCAACAGGTCAAACTTTTAACACCTCTCTTTTCTTCAAATGCTATTAAGATGCCTCAACCTTAACTTCTTAAAGCACTTTGCACTCATATTTGTACAGTTTTGTGCTTGAAATACGAACTATCACTAAAACAATCTTGCAATCATAACACACACAACGAGATGTAGAATATATTTTTGCGTACTGAAATAGACAATTTATTTGCATAGATTTATTATTTCGTGAGATTTCATGTGTATAAATGTGGCGACAAATTCTAATATAAAATAAGCGTACACTTTTCCTCGTTTTTATTATTCTGTGGACTGGCCGGAAGTGGTCAAACCGCAGACGGTCCCAGCAAAGTCAGCTTTGCGGAGTTCGTTTGGCAAGCCAAACGAATTTGTAACATTGTTATGTTCTGGACACGGCTAATCATGAACAATTTTGAAATGGAAGTAGTGAAGGTACCTTTGTCATTTCTATTTGTTATACACCGCCAAAAAACGTTAGTACAAATATCGGTAACATGAATAATAATAATATTTATTAACTGTAATAGCTAATAATAGCTATTAGTGAAAGTTTATTTCTCTCTTTGTTACACTTTTGTTTATAATATTTGGAAAAACAAAACACAATAAAAAAAAAAATACATTATAAATTTTGTTGAAAAATTTGCTGAAGGATAAAATAGTAATCAGTGGAAAGAGGTAGATAAACTTTTAATTGCGTAAATTGACAATTGGATGATAAAGCATTTGTTTTTTATGTAAATGGCAGCAAATGAATTGACAGGAGATCGGGACTTATCTGAGAGATACTAGTGGTATGCTCTCCATAGTATTCGGAAGGAGAGGGCTGGGAAAAATACTCTCAAATAGTTATAGTCAAACCGGTAGATAGTTTTAATAAATTGTAACCGTATAAAAAGTCCCGAAAAATATACTTTTTTTTTTTGTTTTTATTTAGGTAAATAAACAACAACACAACAAGGTTATAAGTACAATTACATAAAAGTATGAATAATTGTGCCATCAGCAACATTTAACACATAGTAGATACTTGTAATCTTATCATACACTGCTTAGAATTTTGTATCTTAACCTCGAATTTCATGTTTCACTATCAAAGACTCCACAAAGCAAGGTTACTCTATTTCCAGTTTTCCTGTCACAAGACAAGACGGGCATGTTACGTCATTGTGCACTGATAAGGGTTGAAGTAAAAGGGTGTGTAAGGTACCTTTGTATTTTTACACGCGGCTTCACTCACGCAGACTTTAATCCCCTGATTTACCCCCTTAGGGGTGGAATTTTGAAAATTCCTTTTTTAGTGCTAACTTACGTTATAGAAATAACCTACATGCAAAATTTCAGAATTCTAGCTTCAGCGGTTTGGGCTGTGCGTTGATCTCTGGGTATTTCAGTCAGTCAGTCACCTTACTCTTTTATATATATAGATAGATATTTCGAAGCAATGTCTCTAGTTATTAGGGATATCCGTACGATTTTATTATGGTATGGAAGTCTTAGCGTGGGTTTCACTACTTGGTGACACACTACGACAAAGGTCGCGAGAAACCGTTTTAAGCAGGCTGCACAGGACCAGTTGTTATAGATAGCTTTGGGGAAAAGCTAAGTTTAGCAGTGAACGTCTATTGGCTGAGATGCTGATGGTATGGATGTGTAAACTAACAGATGAATTAACTGGTGGTAAGTAATTTGGTAAATATTGCCGGCCGAATGGCATTTGTACAAAAAATAACATCAAAAATTACTTAATAATAATAACAGCTTATACTTTTAATAAATATTGAGGTTTAGCGTTGCTTTATAATCTTCATCATCATCAAAAGGTTTTAATGATCCACTGCTGGACATGGGCCTCCTTAGAAAGATTATTACTATACTACATTTTGGTACAGTGTTTATTTCTAATTTTCTTTCTCCTTGCAGTGCTGCTGTATTGCGTTGTTGGCTCCCTTAGTCGGCTCTTACGACACCGGACCAATCTATACTAATATTATAAAGCTGAAGAGTTTGTTTGTTTGAACGCGCTAATCTCAGGAACAAGTGAAAAAGCTTCTAGTGAGTAAATGCTTATAGTGTCCGGAATACCTGGAACATAAGTTTTAAACTCTAAACAAATAAAATGAATATAGTAATTATTGCAGACTCCGAACCGGATGGCTCCTCCTCTCTCCTGATAGTGCTGTGCCCGACAGGGTCCATAATTGTTACCTATCTCTAAGTCAACACCTTATAAATGTACAATATGGAATGCAATAAATGGAATTGAATTGAATTGAACCGCTGGTTCGGTTTGAATTTTTTTTATAGAATAGGCAGCATAGAATAACGAGCAGACGTAAGCGTGGTAAGCGATTACAGCCGCCCATGGACACCTGCATACCAGAAGTGTCACAAGTGCTTTGCCGGCCTTTTGGGGAATGGGGGGGGTAGGGGGGTATGGGCCTCCGGTATCCTTTCACTCACTCAGTGAAACACTGTGCAAGCACTATTTCACACCAGTTTTCTGCGAGGCCATGGTATCAATCCGGTCGAGCCGGCCCATTCATGCCGAAGCGTGGCTCTCCCAAGTAAATTCTTCCAGTGTTGGATAGTACATTTATCGAGGAAGGCTATTATATCATTACGCTAAGACCAATAGGAGCGAAGCACCAATGAAGAATGTTTCGAAAACGGGGGAAAATTGTCAAGCTACGCGTAATAGGAGTAGCAATTCGCAAACGAGGTTGCGTGTGACAGCTAGTGAATATTAATAGGAATTCAAAAGATTTTGTTTGATAGAATTGGATAGACGATCAATGTTAAGATGGAGTATACTATCGCCGCCGACTGAAGCACAAGAGTCACAATTGCTTTGATGGCTTATTTCTTTACCAACACTTCTCTCGCTATATTTTACTAGGAAAGGGTTAGGCTTCCGTAACCTTACTTGTCAAGTAAAAATAGAAAAAAAGGCTTCATACAGGATTTTTGTAGTCATGATATTCCTCCAGCCCATATGTGGTGAAGCTCGATTCTCCTACGGTCAATTGAAGTATACAATATTTTAATATCAGTGATCACAGATGACCGAACGAAATTGAAGGAGAAGGCAACAGTAAATCAAATGGAACCGTCGTCTCCAAGTTCTTGAGTACGGAAATGCGGATGTAGCTTACAATATATCATCACTATATTCTTCGTATTTTAAATTAAATAAGCCGGTCGAGCATATCAATTGTGTTTTTCTAGCACTTTAATAATTTAAAGGATCTATTGGTGCAGTGGTTAGCTATTATGAAAACTCGTCAAGGTCAAGAGGTTCAATTCTCATCGAAGACAAATTTTTCGATAGATTTCAAAACAATAGGCTGCTCCCCTATACGGTGAGACTCAAATGATAGTCGACATAATGCAGTTAAATCTATATCTATAAGAAGAAGGTGACTGACTGACTGACATACCCAGAGATCAACGCACAGCCCAAACCGCTGAAGCTAGAATCCTGAAATTTTGCATCAAGGTTCTTTATATAACGTAAGTGAGCACTAAGAAAGGAATTTTGGAAATTCCACCCCTGAGGGGGTAAATCAGGGGATGAAAGTCTGTGTGAACAAAGCCGCGTGTAAAAGTTAGTAATCTATAAATCTAATAACAGCTAAATTAACCGAAATAATTGCTGAGTATGATTATATGTTAGTAAAATAAACTTGCTTTACAATATAACATAATCGCCAAGAAATAATGACCTCAGCTGCGATTACATAAAAACGATTAAGATATATTTTTCGTTTTGTGTATATTATGTTCTATTATTCTGAATACAGTTAGGATATCAAGAATATACATATACCTACCAACACATATGTATAGGTATGTAGTTATAAATCTCTAAAGGGAGAAATTTGTCAAGGACGAAGTCCCTTGTCGCTGTAGGGTGGGTCCTACAACTTGACTTAAATTAATAAAAGACCTTTCCTTTTGTTAAATTCATAGTAGAGCTATGGAAAGTAGATACACATGTATGTGTTTTCTATTTCTGTGATGACCTTTAACCTAAAATGAAGCTTTAAACAACCAAGACAAGAACCTTCTTGTCTAGCTAAGCAAAAACCTATTAAAGATTTATATTTTGTAGATGATAATTTGGTCTTTACATTTAAGGTGCCCTTTAATGGTAAGGACCGCAAGTCAATTGTTAGCCTGATACTTCTGAAATAAAATATTACAAAATCAAGACCGTATCCAAAAGAAAATAATCACAGATAGTTTCTTCTCAGAAAGTAGAATATAAGAAGATAGAAGAACAAAGGAAGAAGAAAGAAGCTGTTGCTTATGTTGATGGATTGGCCGTTCTTTGGTAAGCTATTGCCTCTTTTTTCCTATAGTTTCTAAAAATTATGTTATGTAGGGAACATGCGAGCAGGCAAACGCCGTTCATGGGTATCTACTGATAGCTTCGGTACAGAAAGCACTCGTGACACTTGTATTAGTAACATCCCTTATTTCTTGAAAATGTTGACATGAAAAAATCAATTCCCCCCAAACCGCGGGAGAGCCTCGCTTCGGCACAAATGGGACGGCTCGACCGGAGTGATACCACGGCCTCACAGAAAACCGATGTGAAATATTGCTAGCGCTGTGCTTCACCGAGTGAGTGAGGATACCGGAGCGGAAGCCCCAACTTTCCTTAGACCTACTCTAAACTCCACCAATCTAAATTTTCTTGAAGACACAATCTTATCATGTACGTCACGTGCTTGTAAATGAACTGACACCTATACTGACGAGGGTGGACGATCAATTGGGGATTACATTTGACGGATTTATTTGTTATTACTGACACTTGCGCTATAAAACCATTGACTTTATTCTTGTACTACCTAAATCCCTTGAGTGGTTGCTGCTATTGTTTCCAGCTAATATTGAACTTGTAAAGTCCAACGCGATACAGTATATATGTATGTAATGTATTTATGTAATGCGGGAGTAGTCTTTTCAAAAATAAAAAATGTTAAAAATTAATGCACACAATGACAGTATATTCGAATTCTAAAATCTGTTTATCTTTAATATATTATCATATTATTATCAATGCTCTGTCTGTGCAAGTGGGCATTTTTTTATAACAGAACAATATAGATACGCGCATTTTTAATATTGAAAACGATAATTATTATTAATAGTGAAACTATGTTATTTGACTGCCTGGTAGCGTATGCGACTGCTGTGCTTAAAGTCTCGTATTCGATT
The DNA here is from genome assembly GCA_949125395.1 of Diaphora mendica. Classification (NCBI taxonomy): domain Eukaryota; kingdom Metazoa; phylum Arthropoda; class Insecta; order Lepidoptera; family Erebidae; genus Diaphora; species Diaphora mendica. The sequence continues at coordinate 28,821,848 of OX421314.1, forward strand.
CCCGGGTTGGATCAAATGTTCGTATGATTTTTTAATATTATGTAAAAAAAAAGTCTTTATATCAGTGTAGTCACTTGTTAGTATCCTATGTCTTTATATTAGTTGTCTGGTACCCATAGTACAAGTTAGTTTGAGACTAGATAGCGCTGTTTCAGATGTCCTAAATATCATTATACTAGTTGTTGCCCGCGGCTCGGCCCTCGTATATGGCGGTTATCGCGGCAAAAAGTAGCCTATGTGTTATTCTGATGTATAAGCTATATTACTGTGAAGTTTCATCCAAATCCGTTCAGTAGTTTTTGCGTAAAAGAGTAACAAACACCCATCCACCCATCCATCCATTCATCCATCCATCCATACTTATAAACTTTCGCGTTTATAATATTAGTATAGATCTACAAACGATTGTTACATAAAAAAACGTATTTCTAGTCAGCTATTTCACAAGGTGTTCTGGTTACCCTACTCAAGAACCGAGCGCTTAACTGTTTAATTAGTGTCGTTCAACTGTGTTGCGGTCGTCTGCCCTATTTAAATACTTCAACTACGATTCAAGGTAACACCTCACTGTAATCACTCTCCTAACTTGTGTATAAGGGTATGTTACTCAAACATTTACTGACAAAATTATATTATTACGAGCTATATTTACTCCTGGAAATTTACTGTTGCTATCGTTACAATTTTAATTAATATTCTCCGTGATGCTGTTTGACCAAAGATTGTTATCTAAAATGTGAAATACCATCGATGGGAGATTCAAATTTCACGCAGCATTAATTAAGTTTGTGTGCTGATTCTGATTATAATACTTCAATGTGAATGGAAATTGAGTTGCTCTGTGGTGCGGTTCGCAGAGTAAATTGAATTATACTTGTGACGTCACAGTTCGATACTGAAAAAGGGCAACACAGTTCGAAGTATATTAATTGTTTGATATATAGAAAGGGTAGCAATAAATATTTTGGACATCTGACACACAACTCTATCTGGCTTAAAGCTAAGCAGATTTTGTACTATGACAGCTAGATTGACTGCAAGAATATATTTTTTTTGGAAATACTTATTTTATATAAAAACAAAGAAATCAATATTTGCCGTTCATAAAAACAGTTAGTCTGACCTGGGAATCAAACTCGAGACCGAAAGCACAGCAGTTATATACGCTACCATTGCGCCACCGAGGCAGCATAGAGAGTACACTTACTGCGAAGAATATTATAACGAACTTTATAAGGTTTGGACAACACTTAACTAAATTTTGTAATCGTTAATTATGAGTCTTGATCAGCCATAAAGAAAATCGATACCAGAGGCCTAAGGCCCTTCTCTCCTAAATATTTGAACAAAAAATGGCTACGCATTTATATCTAACGACTGGTGACCATGGGTGGCGACAGACACTTACTGTCAAGTGACCACTCTAGGTACTCATTTGTCTCACAAAATTTTAATTATTTTTTTAAAAAGTTCTTAATACAGAGACTAACAGAACAAACTTTCCAGGAACAAAACCCTAAAAACAAGTAGGTACAATTTATTACAAATAAAAAACCCGACTGGGTCAATATTTAACTATGAAAACATATAAGTTTTATATATATTCGTAATCACCGTAAAAAAATCTTTATTTTGAAACCACACTCGATGCATTTTGAAAACATAATTTTTTTTATATCACTTTCTGGCGCCAAAAATCCAGTTTTTTTTTTTTTCTTTTTTTATGTACCCAGTGTCACTCTCACTACTAAGACGAATATATTGACACCACTCACATAAAAATACGACAAGCCGTTTAGGCTCTAGGGCGTGCCAAAGAAATATACATACATACATACACTCGGAAAACATAACCCTCCTTTCGGAGTAAGTCGGGTAATAATTTAATACAGCTCCAAAACCTAATTACACGCAGAAATAATAATGAAATTATGCATTTCATTTAGTAACCTGACGTCCCGAATTGATTGGAACAATCATTGTACCGATTATACAGGCGGTCAATTATTCCCCTATGACATTTCATTATACATCGCCGCGTTAAACCTATTACACTGTTCAAATGGCAATTCCAGCACCGATTCTATGAAATTTGTAGACGGCACCTTATGAATTTTAATGACATTGTTTGGAATATTTTAAAAATAAAGTTTTATACTTATTATAAGCTATGATTAATTTCTTTATTTATGTCCATATGATTGGATGAACTATTTTTTTGTATATTTAGTAACTAACTAGTTATATTTTCAATACAGCTTCGACATAGGTATCTTTAGAACGTTTAAAAGGATTTTTCTGGTAGTGTGTATACCTCAGTACATTCAGATTAATCTGGAACATCGATGAATGGTCTCGAATAGGTTCCTTAATCCTATGGTCTCCCAAATTTAACCAAATAATAGTATTGGACCTTTGAAGTACCACACTTGAAGCATCATACTTACTCTCTTTGATTATATGTTACTTTTACCTTGGCTTTCCTTGTGCCATTTGGATCGTCACATACAGTTTCCATAAATCTATCTCAATATGTTTTCATCTGACACTTGCTTATTAATAAATTCTCAAACGCAGACCAATCAGATTTAAGAAAAGTATCGTTTCGTACTAAAATTTGGAACGTGATTGGTCGCTTATGGTATGTACGGGTGCCATAGTCAATGAGATAGTGAGTGACTATAGTGAGTACTTGGAATGTAAAGGAAACGATTCGTGTAGGTTTCAGCTAAAATAATTTTTCTGCGCTATAATGTTGGTAATTTGCATATATAAGGAACAGTTTAAAAGTTTTCTACAGATTTTGAAGTCGAAATACTTTCACAACACAGAATAAGGCTCTTGGCTCCTGGAACGTGATCTAAATATCTGAACCAGGTTTGTTTAGCAAAATAATTTAATCTTAATTGCAATTAAAATCTTTGTATTCAACCAACACCTGTATAAATAAATTTTAATGAAAGTATTTCCAGTTTAAAATGTTCTTTGTTTAATATTTGTGTGGCGTAATATTATATATAGATTAATAATATAATGTATTGTATATATTAGGCATATATTAATTAACTGATTTGATAATACTATTCCTCAATAACTTGAGCACCTGTAAGGAAAAATTGCAGTCGATTGAACACATACCTGATGTTAGAACATTGAAGGAGTTTGTGTATAGTTTGTAATCCGTCTGCTACAATTCTTTACACCCAAAACATATACCTGTGTTTTTGGGATAGACGACTAGTATTTGCCCCGATAAGGACTTTACATCATGAAATTTTTTTCAGTTCTTGTTATAAACTTAGGTAAATCCCTGATAACCGTTGACATTACGGCCGGCTGGCAGGAAGTGGGGATTTCTGCCATCTGCATTTTTTAGCTTCTGCGGTAGGACTAACGGGACAGGACCTTGATCACAAAGGTGCTATTGGACGCTACACCTGGATTGATGGGAGACATATCTTTCTCCTCGGAATAAGGCTTGTGAAGGCATAGCGTTGATTCTTAAATCACATGATAAGGTGTTAGAAGCGTCAGGGGGGTATTTAACGGGAACACCACATGTTACTGACTTCTTTCCTAAAGAGCGAGAGATCCGAAAGGACTTTCCTGCCCGTCAACATAAACAAGGTATATCCCTGGTTTTGATGAAGTCGAGAATTTGAATGTATCATTAGAATCACAGGGGCATATTAAATTAATTTTCTTTTTACATAAAAACGTTATAAATTTAAAGTTTTAATAGGATTGAAAGTTTTTTTTTTATGGTATAGTGGCAAACGAGCAGACGAATCGCCTAATGGTAAGCAATTACCGCTGCCCATGGACACCCGCAACACCAGAGGCGTCACAAGTGCATTGCCGGCCTTTGGGGGATAGGAAGGGGGATGGGGGGAGGGGTTGGGGTTTGGGCCTCCGGTATTCTCACTCACTCGGTGAAACACAGCGCGAGCGCTGTTTCACACCGGTTTTCTGTGAGGCCGTGGTATCACTCCGGTCGAGTCGGCCTATTCATGCCGAAGTATAGCTCTCCCACGGTAGATTTTTATGAAATATTCCTCTATTTTACATTATACTAACATACAGGCAGTAACTTTAGTTAATTCGACATAACTACACTACTAATTTACACAATAAAACCGTTAATTGTTTCCCTATTGCTTCAAATTAGTCATATAAAAGTTTTAAAGTTAAAGTAACAAACCATTACAGCCATAGGCTAGTAATGGTGATTGCTGCTTTAGTACATCTTGTTGTAATAGGCCCATAAACTGACCCATAATTGCGTTGAATTAGTCTGATACTAGAACTACTGTATGCCTGCAATTTAATTGCTGTTTAAAATACATGGTGGTATATCGATCTCGTTTGTTTGATATATTTAAGTCATAGGCACTTGTTACTGTCATAGCGAACCTATATACTAATAAAGGTATAAGGCTGAAGAGTTTGTTTGTTTGCTTGAAGGCGCTAATCTCTGGAACTACTAGTCCGATTTGAAAAATTCTTTCAGTTTTAGATAGCCCATTAATCGAAGAAGGCTATAGACTATATATCATCACGCTAAGACTAATAAGAGTGGAGCACTGATCAGGAATATTACAAATTATTACGCTACGGGCAATAGGAGATATAAACGAGGTTGCGTGGGTCAGCTAGTATTATGTTAAATTTAAGTTAAATTTTCTAATAGCAGGATTTAAAATACAGTAGAAGTTAGAATGGAGATTAAAGTAGGCCTTCAGGGCATCTATCAAATAAATGAATATAATTTAATAATTTTATACTGCACTGACTGCACAGATAGTGGTATAAGCAGTCGTGACGCCGTTTTCCATTGCGGTAATTTTATTTATAATGCGGGAAATATCTTCTATCAAAAGAAAAAAAAATGTTATATTCGATCAGATCAAATTCTCAAGTTTCCGGCAGGTGACCCTCACTTGCCTTAGTCCAGCTACATAAATCTTGTGTTACAAGTTACAATCGCGTAATAATTACTTTCATCTATATGTATATTTATTACAAGCTTTTTATTAACTTGCAATGTATTGTAACCCCTGAACTTGTCAGGTGGAAACTCACCGGTTTCGACTCAGAATAAAATATGAGACCTCAGGGCGCCGTAAGAATTTTGATAAAATTTAAAGTGAGGGTGCAGAGGGTCCACGGGAGGCTTCAGTGAAACAACTTACGACACATACAAACTTTTATTTTGTTCTAGTTATTTTACAAATGTTAAATTAAAATATAAAGTTATAAATAATTTTACAAGGTAGTTTTAAAATAAAATTATACAGTCTTTTTCTTTGACACAATAAGCCTGTAGACTGGACAGCACAGGATAGCCACCCTCTGGTCACCTCTCTGACTCAAGGTAGTCAGCCGTAGACTCTCTCCAGCTCAAGGTAGCTTGAGGAGACGTCCACCAGGAATCCACTTGTAGGTGCTAAGTAAAAATATTAATTAATTTCAATTTAAAGATTATGTGAACTTCCCTCAAGGTAGGGCAGATGGGTCTTGAGGAGTGAGCTGTGAGCTGCCAAAAGTCAATCCTCCTCAGCAACAAATCTCGAACCACAAGACGGGTAAAATGTAGGTAGACTTTCAGCGGAAATCTATCGACCCTATAAACAAAATTAAATAGCCTGAGGACATATTCTACATACATTAAGATAATAAGGAAAAACCTTTTTGAGGTTAACTTACCACAGACAGTGGGACTTGAACACTCACAAACACTACCAACAAGGATATCAATATTCACAGTAAGCAAAGCTTCCTCAGAGTTCATGAGAGAAGATTTAAGAAATGAAAAAAGAATCTGCCACACACCCATCTATATAGACTTCTAATCGAATATTCTCGATGAAACCCCTTCCCCATTTCTGGATGTGCGAACAAGACGTACAACTTCCATTCTCCTTGCTTATTTGCGATCAATTTAAGATGTAATGAGAATCGTATGATACACATATGATAATGTCTCACTATTTCTAAGTGTCCGAATGTCAACAAAAAATATCCTTCAAAACATACGCCACCTAGTGCCACCTAGGTGTACCAACAGCCCGGTATTTCGATCGCGCTCAACATCCAATTGTAGTTCGAACTACAGTGAACGAGAGGGCGCTGAAACAAAAATTGTTAAACATTGAAAGCAAAAAAAAACGATGCTACAGTATGTATGTTTGTATGTTCGGGTGGAATCTTGCAACTCAATTTTGAAGTAGATATCTTCAACCGATTTTGCTGAAATTTTGCAAGCATATGTATACAGCGTGACAATACAATATTATAATGACATGGAGCTGATCTGTTGCTGGAGCTTAAAGGTAGCCATAGGAACTCTGTAAAGAAACGTCGCAACATCATCGAGTCTGCACTCGTTTGATTCGTCTCGGGAAATTTCAGTAAAAACTTGTTTTTAAAAAGCTTTTTAATTTAATTTATTTTCATTTTACCCATCAACCATTTATTTCAACATACTCAAAATTTTGGCATCTAATCCCGAAAGTGCTAAGCTGATGCCAATAGATTTGCCCTCATATTACCTAAGTGAAACTTAAATGAAAGTTGGAAAAAGGTCGGTGTTTTCGTTCGCGTCTGGTCCCTTAGGTAATATAGGCTTGAGTGACAAATACAATGTTAGTCAACTATCTGAAATTTCATTCTTTGATGAGGAAAAACACCTGCAAGACAGTCTTAACTAGCGCAGGTGTTAGGGAATACCATAATGTATTGAATGTACTTATATCAATATTAGGTCTTTACCTATGAAATTGCCGTTGTTCAGTACTGGTCATTTCAAATTTAAAAAAGTTTGTAATGGCCCTGTGTTCTAAATTCAATTCATTCATTCTAATTTTGTTTTAAAACCATGACATTCTATTTACAAACTCACTCTTTTGTTTTTTGATTAGCGTTGTATTTTCATTACAGTTGAACATTTTTCGTCATAATGGATACTTTAAAAATTCGTGTAATTATGGAATATGAGTTCCGTCGTGGCACCAACGCGACACAAACGGCACGTAACGCACAACCCGTTATTGGTTTTCCCGGTTCCATTCTGGAAATTTTGACTTGAAAAATGAAGCTCGTGGTCGTCCGGAGACTTTGGTTAACAATAGTGAATTAAAGGCGATTGTGGAATCTGACGAAACTCAATGTACAGCTGAGCTAGCAGCAGCTTTTAATGTAAGCATCAAAACAATATTGATCCATTTGCGACAAATTGGCAAGGTAAAAAAACTTGATAAATGGGTGCCCCGCGACCTTAACGATCGCCAGCGCAACGTACGCGTCGAGACCTGCCTTGCGCTGCTCAACAGGCAAAGAAATGAAGGAATTTAGAGACGAATTGTTACGTGCGACGAAAAATGGATTCTGTTCGACAATCGAAAGCACTCAGCAAGTTGGTTAGACCCTGGTTCAGCACCAAAGCAATGCCCTAAACCAAAAATGACCCCTAAAAAGGTGATGGTCACTGTTTGGTGGTCTAGTGCCGGTGTGATTCACCACAGCTTTTTACAAACCGGCATGAGCATTAATGCAAATGTGTACTGTGAAGAACTGGAGAGAATGATGAAGAAGCTTAGACATCTGCAACCAGCTTTGGTCAATCGGTCGTACCCACTGCTCCTTCACGACAACGCGCGACCCCATACTGTGCAACAGACAGTCTCCAAGCTGCAAGAGCTGGAGTTGGAAGCTCTCCCTCATCCGCCATACTCACCAGACCTTGCACCTACCGACTATTACTTTTTCCAAAATTTAGACAACTTTTTAGTGGGTAAAAAATTCAATTCCCGAGAGGCAGTACAAAATGCCTTTGAAGAGTTTGTTGCCTCCCGTCCAGCTGATTTTAACAAGAAGGGCATCAATAAACTGCCAATGCGTTGGCAAAGATGCGTCGATTGCATGGGTGATTACTTCGAATAACAGAAATAAAAAAGTTTGAAAAAATAAGTACTTTCACTTATTGCATACAAAACGTCAATTTCATAGGTAAAGACCTATTATTATTATAATATCTCCGTGTCGTATGGGTGAATTTATGGAAATATCTATACTCTATACTAATATTATAAATGTGAAAGTTTGTAAGTATGAATGGATGGATGTTTGTTACTCTTTCACGCAAAAACTACTGAACGGATTTGGATGAAACTTTACAGTTATATAGCTTAAACATCAGAATAACACATAGGCTACTATTTGTCGCGATAACCGACATATACGCGGGCGGAGCCGCGGGCAATCACTAGTATAAGCATATTAATAAGTATATTTCAGTCTAACAACGACTGTAACAGTACATTTTTTTTTAAGTTCCAACCAAAAGTTATATAGTGTCGCAGTTTGCAATTAAAATATACACACATCAAAAGTGTCTAGGGATCAAGCATTTTTATGCGGATTTCTTGAGATTGAGATGTGGCTTTGGCCCTGGCCTGCTCAGTCGCCAGACTTGAACCCGATTGAGCATGCATGGGATATGCTACAGAGAAGAGCTCTGCCGAATATGGAGGGTATCCAGTCACAAGAAGACCTTTTATTGTTGTTGCAACGAACATGGGCGGCCATTCCACAGATTGATTTGGATGAACTCATTTTGAGTATGCCAAACCGATTCTTGTGTTGTTAGTGTTCGCGGTAGAAACACGGATTATTAATTGTTTAAGTTACCTAATAAAATTTTAAAGAAAACTGTTATTTCAGTCTTTTTTTCGAACTTTAATGTTAGTGGTTCAAATGTCAAAAATCCCTTTATTAAGAAAATGGCAAATTTCTTTATTAATGCAAAGGTGACTTGGTTTATCGTTACTGTGACAAACGAAAACACTTTATTTGATGAATCCTTAAAGAAAATTTTAATTAATATCAATCAGGAGAAAAGTTATTGCAAAAATATATGTTGATCCCTAGACACATATGTTGATCCCTAGACACTTTTGATGTGTGTAGTTGCCTTAACTGTCAGTAGAAAAACTGTATTGTCCCAATTGGCGTGAAGTTTCAATGCTTTCTGCTAAATTGAGGTGTTACACGTTTGTTGTAGGTACCTAATAATTTTATTTATATAATTTACACATGCTATGTTTCCTGCCTGCCTCGTTGATCTAGTGGTTAGCGTAAGCGACTGTCGATCAAGAGGACTCGGGATCAATTCCCGGTCGGACTGCTGTTGGGTTTTTCTCACTAGAAATTCTTAATAGCAGCAAGGGGTATGGAATATGACGGTATTTTCCGCCCGTGCTTCGGAGAGCACGTTAAGCTGTCGGTCCCGGTTTTCATGAACATCTATGGCAATCGTTATTGGGAAGTCAGGGCCCATAGATATACTGACTACTAGTTCAATCTTCGAATTCAGTTCACCCTCAGGGTTGCGGAGGTCTGGTGCCAGTCGCTCCGTGGAAAAACTGATACTCAGGTAAAACCGGTTGAACTAGTAGCCGACCCCAAATAATATTGGGAATAACAAAGGCTAGAAAGGTGACACATGCTATGTTACAAGCTTTTTATTATTATTATCTTGCAATGTATGTATGTTTGTATGATCGGGTGGAATAGTGCAACTCAATTTTGAAGCAGATATCTTAAACCGATTTTGCTATTTTGCAAGCATATGTTTACAGCGTGACAATACAATATTATAATGACATGGCAGCTCCATGTCATTATAATATTGGAACATAGAACATAGGAACTCTGTAAAGAAACGTCGCAACATCATTGAGTTTGGACTCGTTTGATTCGTCTCAAGGCATTCCAGTAAAAGCTTGTTCTTAAAAAGCTTTTTAATTTAATTTATTTATAATATATATAAATCGTATTGGGTGTAGGTTACGCGTTAATAATTTTACTGTCAAAGTTTAGGAAAATATTAATTTCAAATCATCGAATTCAGTTAAATTTATGTTCATCTGAAATATTCATCTATTTGTAAGTTCAGTCAGTTCGAATTGTCACGGTGCTGCATTATGTGCAAAAAATCGAAGATCAGCTGAGCAAGCAAGCAATCAGCTGAGTAGCAAGAAGATTACTGAAGAATTAAAGGCAACCCCAACGTAATTTAGTAAATAAGGCTGAGAGGAATGGGATTCAGTAAGTATTACCTATGCTATATAACCTGACTATTACCAGGCCAGGGTGATGTAGCCGCTTTCATAAACAGAGCCGCTTAGTGATTTCTTTTGATACAGGTGACCAATTCTTTATCTATGGTGAGAATTACCTCTAACTTAGCAGTCAGAATAATAACTAGAGCAACAGGCCCGTCATTGTGCCATATCATCGTCATTGAGTAGTCCACTGCTGGACATAGGCCTCTCGTTAGCAAGGAGTTTTTAGCCTGTTTTACCACGCTAGCCAGACGAGTTGGTGTAAAGTTTATTTCAAGTTTTCTTTCTCCTCGTGTTACTAATGTTATATTTGTACAGGTTTGGTATGTTACGATTTATATTTTGTTTTGCTTAAAGTCTACCGTAGGAGAGCCACGCTTCGGCATGCATGGGCCGGCTCGACCGGAGTGATACCACGGCCTCACAGAAAACCAGTGTCAAACAGAGCTTGCGCTGTTTCACCGAGTGAGTGAGGATACCGGTGGCCCATACCCCAACCCTTCCCATCTCCTCTCCATCCCCCAAAGGCCGGCAACGCACTTGTGTCACCTCTCTGGTGTTGCGGGTGTCCATGTGCGGCGGCTTACCATCAGGCGAAGCGTCAGCTCGTTGGCCGCTTATTCCCTAAAAAAAGTGACTCAAATATTTTAATCTGACATGCTTAACTTATGTGATACTATTCTGTCCTAGTAATTCTAAAGTAAAATTCTTGAAGAACACAAATCCAAAACATTGAAACTAATAACGGTTTAGAACTTAAAATGCTCATAAAATATGTTAAAGCTGCAGAAAGTACTATTTTAAAGTGCTAGAGGTAAAAATATTGAATTCCTCTTGAAAATTCCCTTGTTACACCGTTGCGGTATGTCAAGGCAGTAAAATATATGCAGTTGTAATGTAAAAGGATTAATTTTTCCGCAGACAGAATTATATTTACCATTGGCTTACCCAAGCTTAGCTTACTCTATCATTTTTCAGTTTAAACATTTCTGCTGTTGCCTTCCATTGAGTTTCTATGTCACTTACCTGTTTAAACTTTCAACATACTCACAATTTTCACCACATTATATGAATACCATATAAAGTTTGTATTAATAGCTTATGCTCCTTTTGGGGACTCTACGAGGATGAACACTTTAAATTAAATCACTTTTAAGCCAATGATCACTGAACAAAAGTTGTCCATCTATTTAGGTTTTGTTTTTTCGGACACCTAACACACAACGCCATCTAGTCCCAAGCTAAGCAGAGCTTGTGTTATGGGTACTAGACAACTGATACATATACAGAAATACTTTTTTTTGTTGTAAATACATACATATTATACATAGAAAACACCCAAACTCCGAATCAAATATTTGTAGATCATACAAACACTTGGACCGACCCGGGAATCGAACCCGAGACCTCATGATCAGCAGTCGTACACACCAACCGCGGAACCAACGAGACAGTTAATAATAATTACACATTAGTTAAACGATACCTACTTTTCGTAACGGTGGTCAAAATTAAAGACCACATCTGAATATTTATTTTTTTCCTACAAGCTATAACCAATGGTATTATTGTTCTAAAATATTGTTCTCTATTTAGGGTTTTTTTAATAAATTTACACAAAGTTCCATATTTGAACAATCTATTTAATGATGCTGATTTACGATACCAAATAATAATTGCATGTAGTATTGTTACAAACTTACCAAAAAGCAAAACCTGATTTCAATGATTTGTTAACAATAATTGTTTTGAAGGATATTCCCACCGCATATTCAAGATTCATAACTTATTATATTATTCGTTCTTTTATTGTGAGGTTACGCAATGGTGTGATACGCGGCAGACGTTGTATTTACAAGATTTAGAGTCACTTCTATTGAATTCATTCATATTAAAAAGTCGCTTACAGTCACACCGTACATTCAAATATATGTAGTAAAAGACTAAGCACTGTATAGCATATACGACGTTGGTAACATAAATTGTTGTCGTCTTTGTTTTAAGTGAAATTATGTTTCATACAGCTTTTTCATAAAAATGATAAAAGTAATGATTTCTTTATCTCTTAATCCATCTAGCCATTGCCTGGAAGAGATCGCAAATCGCGACAATGCTGCCATTTTGTATAGCTTCTTTTTTAGGGTTCCGTACCTCAAAAGAAAAAACGGAACCCTTATAAGATCACTTTGTTTTCCATCTGTCTATCTGCCTGCCTGTCAAGACTCTTTATTTCGAAAACGCGTGAAGGTATCGAGTTGAAATTTAAATTTTATACTCAGGTCTACGGTCCCCTGAAGTTGAGAATAAAATAAAAAACAAAGTTAACGTAAAAAAAGATACCTACTGACGTTTGTTAAGCAATGAAAGCATATTTCGACACTCCTAATGAAATCAAAACTCATAGGGTAGGTACTTCCCGTTGACCTAGAACTATAAAAGTACGCAATTAATAATAATAATAAATCGCTTTATTGTACACCAGAAAACTAAACTAAATCTTATAAAATAGGGGGTCTATATTTTTATAGGTGGGTCAAAATTTCAAATTGAAGCTACTAAGTCAAATAGTATCATATAAAAGGGCTTGATGTGCACATTGAAAAATATATTTTATTCATATAACGGACCCTAACCAGATAGGTTGATATAACGTTTTTTTATGTATGGCCCTGCCAAAATGACTCTACTCTGCATGATGGAAAGCATAAGCAGAATCCAAGAGTGGTGGTTACCATACTCATTGCGAATGCAGACAATGCAGCATGGTAACCCATACCATGGCGACCTAGTGATGTTTCTGCATCATTGAGCCTCCGGTCTCACACTCACCAACGAAACACAACAACACGAACGCCGTCATTTACGTTGATTTTCTGTGCCAGGGTAGTACCGCCCCGGTCGAGCCGGCCCTTTCGTGATGAAATCAGCGTGGCGCTACTACCTTTAGTTTCCGTTTTAGGTTTTTGTTAAGTTCTCCTTTTTATTGCGTTGTTTACTGTCTTCGTCGGCTCTTACGACACCCAAAGAATGAATATGGTACAATTCACATCTTAATCACATGGATTACGATTTATTATGATTTATTTTCAGTTTGAGATAATTAATAATCTAAATGACCAATTGCCGTTTACTATAAGTCTCTAAATACGCGATATATGCAGAACATTAATATGAGATATGCATATCGCTTCCTCTTCTTAACAGTGCGACCCCGCCTTTGGTCCCACAAGTATCATAGTTTACTTCATACGACACCCAAGAGACAGAATGAGATGATCCCATTTGTAAGCTAATACCTAGTGCTATAAAACTATAACAGTATCTAAGCTTTCTACGATTTGATATTACGATAGCCATGTCAGGATATCTGGCGAAAATCCCGATGGGTGACGACTCGAGGGAGTTTCCATACGTAAAAAAGTCAGCCTCGGATAATATTCGTTGTAAAACTACCAAAGTATATCCTAAACTTTGTCAAGTGCTGTGAAATTTGCTATAACAAAAATTATGATTTTTTTTATGGAATAGGTGGCAAGCGAGCAGACGTATCGCCTGATGGTAAGCGATTACTACCGCCCATGGACACCCGCAACACCAGAGGCGTCACAAGTGCGTTGCGTTACGTTCTTTTCTTGAAGGTCAGCGACCCAAAGTGTGTCTTGGCCTCCGACAGTAGAATAGTGACACAGTAACATAACTTTTAGCTTTAAAAACTATGTAGTTACTCTTTATGAACTTGTGGGACATTTATTGTGCTGTCGTATTTCGTTGGTGAGTGCGAGACCGGAGGCCCAATGATGCAGAAGCACCTTAATAGGCAGCCATAGCGTGGGTCACCATGCTGTCTTGCTGCATTGTCTGCATTTGCAAAGAGTATCGTGGCCACTACTCTTGTATTCTGCTCACGCTTTCCATCAGACAGAGTAGAGTCGCTTTAGCAGGCTCATACACATAAAAAAATACCTGACAATACATAGGCATTTACTATGCCTCTGCCATCTTCTTTCAGGAAATCGTCGTATGACTCAAAATTATTAAAAAGTGAAAAGATAAATGGAATGGAATTCGTCTTTAATTTTTCTAACATTTCAAGCAAAGATTTCCATTTTTCTTGCCAGATTTTCTCGCACGACTAGCTTTTCAAGGAGCCTGTAAATTTTCTTCCAAATTCAATCTATTAGCGAAACACCTGCCAAGACTCTGTTCCTTTTGAGGAAAGTGAATACAATAATAAAATTTCTATCTACGGAAAAATCCTTGGGACACCATAACTTATTAGAAACGACGTAGATAAAACGAACAATACTCGTTCTGCTTTTGTATGAAAATACTCGCAAAAATCTTTAAATTTTAAACTTTTTGATTCTAAAAAAAGATAATGACTACGATATCTGATAAGATAGAACTAATTTACAATTTTTTTTTTTGACATTAATTTGTAAAATTAATTAGACACCATAAAATACTTGTTGTTCTTGGTTGTTGCTAATCCATATAATGCAATTATAATCGTATATTTGCATGCCGAATTCAGGCGAAATATGAAGAACGAAAACTAGCCCTAAGATCACTATTGTACCATATTTCTAGCAAATAAAGAATCTATCTATCACATAAAAATACGATAAGCCGTTTAGGGTCTAGGGCATGCCAAAGAAATAAATATACATACATACACTCGAAAAACATAACACTCCTTCTTTCGCAATTGGGTGAAAATAAAATATAATAACTAAAAATCTACACTTACTGTTCTTCACATAGTTTTGTATGGTGCTTATATGAAAACTTGACCAATAAATTAATGATCTGATAACCTTCATCGCAATTATAAAGGAAAGCCATAAACTCATTGAGTATTTACATTTCCTTCCTTAAGTCATATCAAAATATAGAGCTATTCTTACTAGTAAAATATAACAGAATCCTTTAGGTTATAACGGTTTAAATGTCAATCTCATAACATTGAATGACTTCATATATTTAGATTACATCGATACAGTATTACTTGAAATTCACTTCTCCAATTCTTTCAATCGCATTGCGACCTTTAGAAAAGGCCCTTTTACATTCTGAAAGCGCTTAAATGTGTTCCTTCGTCTTCACATTGGATTTAAAACTTTTCCGTTACAAAAGAACCTGTACACGTTTCAAAAACCCAATATTTGCGTAACCATTCACAGTTTTCGCGAAAGGCTTTGACCCAGAATTTTAATAAAAATGTATCGGATAATACAGCGGGGCGAAAAACAAGGGTAAGGGTACGTATTACTGTGTTAAGCGATATTTTCTCTTTCACTTTCAAATAGTTGAGGTAAAATTGCGAAACTGGATAAAGAGAACCCGCAAATACTTTACTTGTTTATAGGTTTAAATTAAGTATTGTCGATTGATTTAATCAATCATGAAGATAAACTTACCCCAGGCCAGTTTCATTTTAAATAAAGTATGTATCGGGATGAAACTTTTAAAGTTTATTAGATTATTAGATTTTGGATAAATAAATTTATTTATTTTTTATTATTTACAGTTTACAATCAATGAGAGTTAATATTTGTGTACGTGTTGCGCTCTAGACATAGTAAGTGCATTGTTTGCTTGCTTTATTGCACATGACTCATCCTTTCTCTACTTGAACTAATTATTTGACTCGTACAAAAAGCTTCAGGCATTAAGTCTTTGAATTTTCCAATATATCACATTTTTGTGTACATTTTCTAAGATTAGACTGAATATAGTGAATAGAACAATGTCATAATAGCTTTAAATATTTTTCGCCGCCAGCTCTACTAAGTAACGTAACTCCAGACGAAAACAATACCGAAATTAAGCAAAAGACCAAAGTTCCATTTTTCGTATGAAAAAACAATGAAAATTAAAAATCTGACTATTCCAGAACAGATACGAGCACTTTTTGGCAACTTTCCAGCAAATGCTGGAGATAATCTTGAAAATTTAGCCATTCGAGTAGACGAGTTGCCGAATGAAAGTCACGTAGGGAAGCGTGAGGTGAATACCAGGTAGACAAAGCAGTGGGTGGGCCAAGGGCGGACAGTAAAGGAATTAGTGGAATTTAGTTTAAAGTGTTGCGAGTTAAATTGGATGTTGATTGTCACGGCTATAGGATTGTTTACACTAACAGTCTTAGTATTTGCTTCTGTTGTCTGGTCTTATTAATTATGATACTTGTCTACGTTTTTGCGAGATGATTGTTGGAATTTTTACTTTAAAAATAGTATCAACTTAAATGCGCCCAAATTGTGATGATTTAAAATAAACTGTATCATTTAGCCTTACTGTATTGAGGACTCTTCCCATTTGAAAGTCGATTAAAACTCATATGGATTGCGATGTAATACATTGAATTGAAAATATTATTCTTTTTTTTAAGTGAGTTAATAATGACTCCAATAGAGGCAAATAAAAATCTTCATGGTGGTAGTTTAATAGTTTGTGCAGTTCACATCCGACATCTATGTCTATCTAAATTCTAATTGCTACCTCGACATTATAATGCCATTAAAATAGAAAAAGAATATCAAGTTGCTAATAATACACCCCTTTAGGTATAAAAATACTTATCAATACAGTCGGTGATCGGTCCGGCCGCCATTTCTACCGTATACATTAAAGGGATGGAATTCAAGGTAAATATTTAAAGTTGATTTGATACGAAGCACCGTGTAATTCATTTGATTAAATATCGACACTCGGGCGGATAATTGTGTGGATTTTTCCGGAACGGAATTAATTTAAAGCGGTTGTAGTGTTCAGAATTTAAATTGCTAAATGACATTTAGAAGTGAATTGACGATGAGAAATCTCTGTACGCATTTTTAGGTAAATGTTGCCAATTTAGGAACGTAAGATTTGAAATAGGTACTGAAAGTTTACGCGAATTCCAAAATCAAGTGTAAAATTCTAAAATTTTTATTTGCTTTGCCAATTGTAGGCATTTTCATTTATTTAAAAAAAGTTCTAAGCTTAAGCTCATATTTTTCTACAAATGATTTGGAAATGTCTTAATAGAATGTTCATGTACTCAGATGCAATTACACCTTTAATAGGCGTAACAGAACACTTTTTAATTAAATACTTTAGATGTTGTGTGACTGTCTTTCTCTTGTTACATGTATATATAAATCAGAACTGCAACAATGTCCTACAATATACATTCATTTCACAATGTATTTGTACCAGAATACCCCAGCGTTGGCGTGTATAATTTCCGCTGCACATCTAAATGAATGCGACTAGGTAATTAATATACATGCTGTAACGTAAATAGAGATCATTTCGACTGCTATGTTGCTTAGTAAGTGTACATAGGACTGAAATAATTGAACTAACGTCTTGCTAAGGAGAAGCCTTTGTCCAGCAGACTTTTAATAGGGCTTAAGATGATCCAACTTTGTGAATGTAACGTTTCTCACTGAAATATAAAGATTTTAATTAAGTAACTACTTTGAATGGTTTTCATTTTCAAATAAAGAAGTTTTACAAATAGCTTTGCGATCCACGTCTTTGGAGAAAAGTGAGGTGGTACTACAGACTATCACCAGATTTTTTATGGGGGAAACGAGAAGGTGGGTCACCGGAGTGGACTTCTAACTAGATCAATTTAATTTTCACACAAGCCAGGTCACATATTTTCCCAGAACTGAACGGGAAAAAAATTGAGCTGTGATAATTAAATCCACTTGGTGAATAGCAGCAAAAAAGATGGTAAACACAGCTTTCTGTGCAGCCGTGGTATCTTTCCGAATGAGGCCCGCAAATAAATGCTGAAATATGGCTCTTCAATGGTAAAAAAAAGTGCCTTAACACATTCTTAGTGAAGAATGTTTACCAAACTAAGTTTTTGTCTCGGAACGAAATATATAAAAATCCAAGTAGGTACTAAAACATCGTCAGCTGCGGTACTTTGCACTTCTATACTCTCATACTTTGAAAAAGAGTATCATAAAAATAATACCACTTTATGTTATACTATGCTATATTCCACACCGAGTCACGAAAATACTCTTATACTTATAATCCTATCGGAAAATGAATCTATCTGCATATAAAGATATTTCCAAATGTATCTATCAATCCAAATTCAGTGACTTTTTCTTAGAAGAAAATGTATGGAATAAAAAAAAGAATTCTATTCAATAATATTTCGCGACTCATAGATAAATGAAGAATTTCACATTTTATTTCTCTCAACCTCACAAAAAGTGGATTTATCACTCTGATATGAACACTAAACACAGGACGAGCTCAAGAATTCATATAATTATCGAATAATAGATCTAATGTGATTGATAGGTAGTAGAGCCACGCCGATTTCAGCACGAACGGGCCGGCTCGACCGGGACGGTACTACCCTCGCACAGTAAATCAACGTAAAATGACAGCGTTCGTGCTGTCGTGTTTCATTGGTGAGTGCGAGACCGAAGGCCCAAATAGTCTAGTCAACAAGTTCCATACTTATTGACTAGACTAAAAGATGCAGAAACTTCACTAGGCCGCCATGATGTGGGTCGCCATGCTGCATTGTCTGAATACGCAATGAGTATGGTGACCATCATTCTTGGATTCTGCTTATGCTTTCCATCAGGCAGAGTAGAGTCATTTTGGCGGGCCATACATAAAAAAAAATAAAAAAATGTGGTGTCAAAGTAGCAAAGACGAAATAGGTCATTAGGAATGCCTTTAGACAAGATATTGTTCCACTTAAAGCGAAATTCAAACATGAATAATAATAACAAATATTGGTTCTGTGTTAAGTCTGATCGCTGTGTGTATTCTAGCAATAATAATGACCGAAATAGTTTTCTTAAATAAGTCCTTGAATGTTGAAGCCTCTGTGATCAGGAAAATGACAAAATACTTACGTAATGGAAATAGATTGTCGTTACGAAACATTTTAGGAATTAGACGAGAAAATTGGGAAAACCGCATGTATATATATTTTTTATACTGTATAGAGATGAGCAACCGTTTAAGCAGGTTAGAATTGCATCCCTGTAACTAGGACTAGTCGAGAAAACCGATTAAAACCTCACAAAAAAATAAACGTTCCAAAAAAGGGATTACATTTAATACTAGATTTTGTCCGTGGTTCCTTCCGTCAGTTGTCTGGATAAATAGTAGCCCATGTTCTTTCTCAAGAATGAAAGTATCTCGATGCCAAATTTCATTGAAATAAGTACAGATTTTAGGTCGTGAAAGCGCAACAGAGTTATTTAAAATATGAAGTATGGATTTACAAATGCAAATCAAGAGTCAAAATTTCAACAAAGTTGGATTTATTCCGCTATTATTAAACACGCTATTTTTACCTAACTAAAAACTTTACTTAAGAAAAACAAGCTGTTTTCTACCTAACTAAAAAACTGAATTTCAACTAATTTAGAAAATATTTTTAAGAATATATCGTGTTTGCCTTGTAAAAAATACAATTTTCGCCAAGGTGATTCTAGGGAAAGAAATAGGTTATCCCGAAGGAGCTGTGCATTATTCAAGAACGACCTATGTTACTTTTTGGCCTATCAAACATTTCTTAACAAAATATTACATCATCGTTTCGTTGACATACAAAATAAAGAGAAGTCAAAAGATAAATAGGTGTCTCTGTGAAATACTAGTTGCGCTCCGCAGTGTTACCTGCTTTTGTTGTTCTAACTTCTTTTTCTCATTCTAAGGTTTTAATTTTGTTTTCGAGTAGCCATATTTTTACAAGCTTTTTATTAACTTGCAATGTATGTATGTATGCTTGTATGTTCGGGTGGAATCTTGCAACTCAATTTTGAAGCAGATATCTTCAACCGAGTTTGCTGAAATTTGGCAAGCATCTGTATACAGCGTGACAATACAATATTATAATAACATGGAGGTGATCTGATGCTGGAGTTGGAAGGTGGCCATAGGAACTCTGTAAAGAAACGTCGCATAATCATCAAGTTTGGACTCGTTTGATTCGTCCCGAGGCATTTCGGTAAAAGTGTGTTTTTTTTTAAAAGCTTTTTAATTTAATTTATTTTTCTAAAATGAAAGTAGCCTAAGTTAGTTTTTATAACATCAGCTATCTGCCAGTAATAATCCTGACAAAATAGCTAAGACAAACAGGCAAAGAGATGGTGTGAAGGAGATCGTTTTTCGTTTTTTCGGAAGCCGGTCCCCATTACATCTCATCCACATTTTTTTTTATCATTAATTTCATCACGACGAAGACTTCAAGACTTTAAACACTTGAAATAGCTGACCCGAGAGATCCGGCTGGTTGCCATTTAATCAAAAGAAGAAGAAGGCAAAGAGATAGATAAGACAACATTTTAAAACTGTTTTTTTTTATGTATGTACCGTATTTACTTTCAATTAATATATTTGTGTAGATAGTTAGACACAACGTCATCTCGGACATGGTCGCTTGATCTTGAACTAGATAGTGTCTATGCCGTAGTAACCAGATTGATGTGAAGCATGCTAAAAAACGATGCCACTTACTAGACTAACAGGCCTCTCATCCTGTTATTCTACTGTAAAGTATCAATAAGATTACCTGTACGTACTATGGTAAACGTTAATGTCAACGAATTTTGATGGAGGTCAAGACGAACTATGAGTGGAAATCTTTCAGAATACTGAGTAAACCACCTACTAATATTAGGTCTTTACCTATGAAATTGCCGTTTTGTATGCAGTAAGTGAAAGTACTTATTTTTTCAAACTTTTTTATTTCTGTTATTCGAAGTAATCACCCATGCAATTGACGCATCTTTGCCAACGCATTGGCAGTTTATTGATGCCCTTCTTGTAAAAATCAGCTAGACGGGAGGCAACAAACTCTTCAAAGGCATTTTGTACTGCCTCTCGGGAATTGAATTTTTTACCCACTAAAAAGTTGTCTAAATTTTGGAAAAAGTAATAGTCGGTAGGTGCAAGGTCTGGTGAGTATGACGGTTGAGGGAGAGCTTCCAACCCCAGCTCTTGCAGCTGCTTCACGACAAGGCGCGTATATATTTCATATATTTAACTTCCTCCGATATCGGATCGGATAATGTGAAAACGCTCTTACAAGTGACATTATCCTGATCCAAATTCACTAAAGAAATAGCTTTGACCCGTGTATGACCTAGCCGGCGTCCATACGTAAAAATCAGTCAACCTATTGCCGACAACAGGACATAATTATATTTTTTAATAAAATATACTTGAATACATACAATTAAATAGATTCAATTCGACAACGCTTTGTCTCACTCGCACCGCATACTTTACATTGTAATAGTGTTGTAGCTAAACCACGGCATAATTAGTGCAATTTGTTTAACTCGCTCCTGTGCTTGATACTTTAATAGTTAGTATCTTTGTGTGAATCGCTTTGTTGAACACAATTGTTTCCTTTTAACGCTATTTATTTGTTTTAGAAAAGTTAATCTAGAATTTATGGGCACTTTATTGAATAAGAAAACTGAACAGTTTATGATCTTGATATATATTTTTTATTAGTAACCTACCCGGTAAGTTAAGGCTGAGTAAGCTACTGTGGTAAGTTTAGTGAAGAAAATGTTAAGTCAAGGTGATCTTTTGGAAGTAGCTGGTTCACAGCTGTGTAAACGCGAGATATATTATTTTTTATTTTTAACTTTATGCACTTTTGTATAAAGCGCGGACTTAATGCCAAAGCCATTCTCTACCAGTCAACCTTTGGGTGGTGTAGAAATCTTGTGAGGTAGGCGCACATACTTAAACAACTAAAAATGCATTACATAATACATAAGTCTGTGGAGGAACGGGTCACATGTCCCTCCAACACAAAGGGAGGATCCTCCGACCAGGCGAGGTGATCATGCCTAGCGGGCCAACTGCCCAACGGTTGATGTTGGGATGTTGTATATATGATTATCGGCGTTAGAACTTTCACTGCGCGATTCAGGATTGGTAGTTTCTTAGTTTCCTTCGTTACTCCGTAGTTCAGTGTAACTTCGGTAGATGGCGCTGTAGTATATTTCTGTTGCGCTGTATGTGGAAGTCGCCACATCACTCCCCTCCAAGACCGGAGGATGATATATATTGAGTCAGCTGTCTGTGCTCTGTTGTGGAGCTTGTCAGTGCCAGGAGTGAGCAGTTCCAGTGAGTCGGAACTGAGTGCCGCAAGTTCCAGTGAGTCGGAACTGAATGCCGCTTGTCCCAGTGAGTCGGGGCTTGAGTCCGCTGATCCCAGTGAGTCGGGATGGTTGCTGCGTAGTGGCTGGCTGCTGCATAGACGGGAGAGATATGCTCTGCTTACATGAACCGTAGCTGCAGTGTGCTGTGCCTAGACGCTAATGAGACGTAGGGGTAACCAGGCTGGAGCAATCGCTTCCTGCGTGTGGTGTTTCCCTGTTGAGGCCGAGGTTGCTGGCTGGGTGTGAGACTTGCTGTGGGAGTGAATATGATGGTGGCGTGCTGATGCTGCATCGAAGGCTGCTTTCAATCACGTCGGGGTCACCACTGTGGAGGAACGGGTCACATGTCCCTCCAACACAAAAGGAGGATCCTCCGACCAGGCGAGGTGATCATGCCTGGCGGGCCAACTGCCCAACGGTTGATGTTGGGATGTTGTATATATGATTATCGGCGTGAGAACTTTCACTGCGCGATTCAGGATTGGTAGTTTCTTAGTTTCCTTCGTTACTCCGTAGTTCAGTGTAACTTCGGTAGATGGCGCTGTAGTATATTTCTGTTGCGCTGTATGTGGAAGTCGCCACAAGTCCATATAACGTGTGTTGCCTTTGATTGTAAAAATAATGGGTTTGAACCTTGATTTCATCCGAGATGGCTCTTAAGCTTTAGACTTATATTTTTTAAATTTCGAAATAAAATTTGATAAAGATATATCAAAAAAAATGTATGTTCCATTGTATCTTCACTGTATTTTTTTTTAAACTTAAATTATTTTGGTATTTATAGAACAAATAAACATAGCAAACAAAGTTTAATCCTCAATACGCATTGGTTTAAATTAAACAAAAAAACATATTTACTACAACGCAAATATGAAATGTAAAAACTTATATTAAAATAGAGTTTATTGACTCAAATTATTATTTATTTCATGTTTCACGTTTTTCATTTAAAAAATCATAAATATATAGATAAGATCAGGCATTAGGTATATCAAAAATGGCTTTACACATATCAACAGTTCCTACTTGTTCATAAATTAATATTATTGTGAATGTGTTCGCACATAAAACTCACTAAAATAGATACGTACGACCCATTTCGCGTATTTTTTTAAATCTCAAAACTATAAAAAAAGGTATATGTATCTGTTTCTTATATAATTCTCTAAATTGATTTTGTAACTTAGTTATTTACTGTACCATATTTTCAATTTAATTTGTCGGCATAATAGCAATTTAGTTTACACATTATTTTATTACTATTTCACTCACTTGCTTATCCCTCTTGACGTTATACTTCATGTAGTATTTTTATAATATAGAATGTGTTTTGATAATCAGAAGTGATACAGAATAGCTTACACTATATTTTTGTATGCCATACAACTACTTTAAAATGACTTTGGCTAGAATATCCCTTCCGTCTAATTAAAATAAACCATATAGGACAGACATCAAAGTTCCCAGAATCAAAAACATAGCCAGCAAATTCGGGTCGAAGCCTACATTTGGTCAGACGCACGCGATTCACCACTAATGCCATCATTATGCTGATTGTCTGATGCCCAGTATTGCCAGCTGTTGCCAGTTTGTGCACTAAGAATAAAAACTTAGTGTTCATCAAAATATATGCCTTTTTAGAGGTAAAAGTGTAACTTTTTCCTTAACAGCTGTTACAGAGACATTTGGATACATTTTTTGTGGATATGGTACTTAAGCACGTTTTTATATTTAAGCCGAGAACTTCAGATACGTACCTATATGGTTTTGGAAAAGTTTTTTCGAAGCTGTTGCTTTGATTCAACACTATCTTTTTATCCGGTTTTACCTCAATATCAGTTATTACACGGAGCAATTGGTATCGGACCTCCGAGGGCGGTCCTAAATTCCAAGGGTTTTCATTTATGGAATATGGGGCAAACGAGCAGACGTATTACCTGATGGTAAGTGATTACCGGCGCTCGTGGACACCTGCAACACCAGAGGCGTCACAAGTGCCTTTGGGGAACGAGGTCGGGGGAGGGGTTGGGGATGGGGGAAGGGGTTGGGGTATTGGCCTCCGGTATCCTCACTGACTCGGTGAAACACAGCGCAAGCGCTATTTCACATCGGTTTTCTGTGAGGCCGTGGTATCACTCCGGTCAAGACGGCCCATTCATGCCGAAACGAGGCTCTCCCACGGTAAAAAGTATAGAATGGATGCAATAGTTGTCAGTATATTTAACGGCACTGGCTTCCCAATAAAGATTGCCATAGATGTTCATGACAACCGAGACCGACGGCTTAACGTGCTCTCCTAAGCACGTTGATTCGATTCACATCCAAGAAAAAACAATTTGTTGTGTGATGAGGAGCATTACCATATTTTTGTCTGTAGCTGAGTGTAGTCTATCTACAATTTGTATATAATTAGAAATACTACATAACTATGTTTATCAGCAAACTGATTACCACAGTGTGAGACGTGTAAAGTTAATCTATACTTATAATAAAAATGTACTTATAATAAAAATGTAACAGGTCTAATTCTGTACATTAAAGATATTTTGAAAATTTCTTTTGGAGGGCTCTTTATAATCGATACTGAAGCCAAATCTGTATTTTTTTTCATTTTTGTCTGTCTGTCTGTCTGTCTGTCTGTCCGTCTGTCTGTCTGTCTGTCTGTCTGTCTGTATCTTGGCCGCGCATCACGCCGAAACTACTGAACGGATTCAAATGAAACTTGGCATGATTTGAGTTCATACTACGAGGTAGGACATAGGATACTTTTTATCCCGAAATTCAGCACGGTTTCCTGGAGAGAGGGGATGAAAGTCAAAATATGTACTTAGTTGTAATTCAATAACACATAGTCCGATTTCATTCATTCTTTTTTTACTTGAAAGAAAAAAATAATAGATAACCGGGAAAAGTGTTTTTTTGTCCGCGACTGTACACTGCCTGTGGGAAGCTGAGACAGAAATGTAAATATGGCGGTACGAAGTTCGCCGGGTCAGCTAGTATTATTATAAAATTGATTTTTGACCATTGCATTAGAGAAATAATTTGCAATGCAATGCATGATTAGCAGGAAAGGTTGGTTTGAGATTCATAGAAAACGAATATGATTAGCCTAGATTTACAAAATATTTCAATGGCTTACTTAAAATAAATATAAGCATATTTTTGTCTGTTTCTATTTCTGTGCAAATCTAAACACTTAACAAACAAATTAGCAAATTAACAATTAATTAATAATGAACAAATTAGCAAGAGTTGCATAATTTTTAGTTTTTTTTCTTTTTTAGAGTGTCACGCGTCATCGGCGCTCGCCTCCCACCGCTGAGCCGCACATAAAAGGACGAGCGCACTACAGCTCGACCTCTTTCGCCCGGCGTCTGCCACGCCGGACGGCTGCGCTGCCCTCTACGGGGGGTCGGCCTCTAAAGCCGACCCCAGCACTGCACTTTTTCGCCCGGCGTCTACCACGCCTGGTGGCTGGGCCGCCCGGCCTACGCCGGAGCCCCAGCACTGCACCTCTCTCGGCCGGCGTCTACCACGCCAGTCGCCTGCGACGCCTCTACGGCGGTCGGCCTCTAAAGCCGACCCAGGACTACACCTCTTCCTTTTCTCATCGCTGCGAACCAACAGTTAAGTGCCCCTTATCTGGAGGCACTGACTGGTCGAATCTCTCAAACCCACACCCTGACTGTACATCTATCTGTTTGTGTTATACTCATGAATAAATTCTTAAAATTGTTGTTGTGAAGCGTCTAATTTCATCATCATCAGAACCTCGTGGCTTCACCACAACCTTCTAGGCTCCTAAAGCCGCTACGTGACACATGGCGCCCGACTGAACTGAGAGATTCGATCACGGTTTACCTCATATTCTTTTTATTGTGTATATTTTGTGTGTATTACTTGTTTTATGTTGAATCCCATCCAGGAAAGTGTTTTTTCTATTATTTCGCTGTGAACACGTGCCAATCAGAACCGCGTGTACATTCATGTGCTTCTAATTGCTTTTCTATATATTCTTTTTCATTAAAACACGTGCCAGTCGAAACCGCGTGTATATTCACGCACTTTTATTTGCTTTTTCATATTTTTTCGCTAGAACCGCGTGTGCAAAAAATACTTTTAATTACTTTCGCTTAAATTTTGTTCGCTTGTGGCTTATATAAACCGCAATTTAAATGCAATTCGCTGGAATGCGTTTGAGTCGCAAACCAAAACCGGTTTCGCACGCGCAGAACCACGCCACGCCCTACGGCTCGCTTAATCTTATTGTAACAACCTGGATGAAATTCGATACATTCTATTTTTCTTTCAAACACACCTTAATGGGTTCGATAGCTATATCTAACTTAATTAATTCCGTTCAAATATCTAACTAGACCAAACTTGGCTTCATTACTAAAAACTTAATTATTACTTTGAGTCATTATTAAACTTATCTAAACTTAAACTACATACTCGTATTATTCATCTAACGCGTAATTTTTTTCTTTCAACTTCTGTATACATCTGCGGCTATGGTCATTTCATTTACTATCTAAAACTCAAAAATGGTACATGTTGATACCTCTCTAAAACTAATTCCTATAACTTGTTTTTCTGGTAGGTACAATGGATGCGATTTGTTTTCTAAATGAGGTTACTAACATTAAACTATACTTTTCTAAACTATATTAAATATGTGTTAAATAATATCTAACACAGTTGTTCTTAGTCTTGTCGTTTCTCGTTCATTTGTTGCTTGATATTTTCTTAAAAATTAGCTATAAATGATGTCGATCGGTGTAGCATCGATTACATATTACATATATATATTTGACAAAACACCTTGAGTCTTGTCGTTTCTTGCCCGTCTATTGTTTACGTATTCTTTTAAAAATGCATTCTAACAATGATAGAAGCGTAAACCTATAAAATAAAATCTTCAAATATTTCTAGCCACAATTTTTTTTATTTTGTAAGGAGTGGGCCAAAATCAAATTAAACTAAAACAATTAATTTGATGACTAAGTAGCTGTTAATAGTATCGTCGTCGATCGTTCACTCTAAATTGTTCTGGGCTAATTTAAAGCCTCGTGGCGACATAACCTCAAAAGGTACTTAACCATATGGCTACTATTTAAACAAAATAGCTACCATAGTTTTTCTGCACAATGTGATCGTCTCGGATCCTTGTTCTAAAATTTGTATTCTAAAATACTACTTTTTGATTTCTTCGTGTACATTTAGTACCTACTTTTCTACTTTGTTTCGTTCGATAAATTTCGAAACGCATTCTAAATGTCTACTAATAAATAATATAATACTATTGACCGCTGCATCTTACTACAGTACTATATACTAAAGCTACAATCTACTATATCATATTCTATCGACCTTTGGAATTCACTATACAGATGTTCCACTATAGCTACATATAAAATATATCTATAAACATGTTGTTCTTACAACATTCTAGCACTATTCTCAACTTGAGACAATTTTAACTAGTGATGCTTGAGATGTAGGTGGATTTATATAAAGTTGCAATACGACTACATAAAAATAATCACATAATGTGGGTATCGTATTGGCATGTATGTTTCTAGTCTGTATGTTCGTTTGTGTATATTTTGGTCTAAACCAATATACCTACTTATTTAATCTCTTTATTCTCGTTGCTAGAATCCTATAACTTTTTAAATTTACTCTCAAAATGAGTATATCTATCTCTAACCGGCTATACTGCCACTATAACTAATTAACTCTTAAAGGTTTACTGACAATTTTGATTGGAATTTAAGCTTTGACTGTTCGCCTCTATCGGTGGCAGGTATCGCTCTGTGCTAAGCACTTGATCATCCACCAAAATGTCATAAACCCTGTTCCTCTAACCTTAATGACGTCCGACATCATGTCTTCTGAAAGACACTCAAGGCCCTAACCCTTGATAGTTACTACTTGTAACCTTTATGATGTTGTGACATCATGTCTTCTGAAAGACTCAAGGCCCTACCCCTTGATAGATTACTACTTGTAACTCTTATGATATTGCGTCATCATGTCTTCTAAAAAAAAGTCTTCTAAATGACCTTCAAGGCTCTAACCCTTGAAATCTTTATACTCTTAACTTGGACATACCAGTTTCTACTAATGATTCTTGGTACTTTTAATACTCTTTGGAGCGGTTAGTGACTCCTAAAACTTAAGCCTTAGTACTAAAACTTATCATTGATGAGGGATTTATTTATTTATAACAGAGCGGTCGGTAACTCTTTAAACAAGCCTTATAGCCAAATGTATTATTGTTTTTAGGGATTTATTTATTTATAACAGAGCGGTCGGTAACTCTCTAAACAAGCCTTAAAGCCATATATATATATATATAATTAACTAACTACAAACAATTATTTTGTTCCCTTGTTCTCCTAAACAGTCGTTTCAATTTAATTGAAAATGACCACATAAACTTGTCTAAATACTCTAATCGACACACCGCTGCATACACCCTAAAGTATACTTGGTGAAACGATACATCTAAACTACAATAACCTACTTATACCTACTAAAAACTACTAAAAGCTACTAAAAACTACCAAAAACTACTAAACAACTTTTTCTACTTGATAATTCGCGACCAGAGAATCTATCATCAATTTAAATACTAAAATCATTCTTTTCTCTACACTACTAACTCTAATACTACAATGTATATTAAAATTTAAGTCGTCACTGTGGTCGCATCTATATTGCTACGGATTTTGATCCCAATATAGTTGATGAACCACGAGATGTAAACACCAAAACTTTAGGCTATCAACCTTCTATCTTTGAGAAGGTACTGGCAGCTTGACAATTTTTCTCGGTGGCTAAGACAAATACTTTGGAGTAATTGACACATTATCTAAATTAAATGTAATAATGTCGAGATAGATAAGATCTCGTTTGGTTGGCGAATTAGCCAAAGTTAGTTAAAACAGTTAATAAACAGTGATTTTGTTTACTCATTCTATAACTAACACTTTTTACAGATGGGTTTCTGTTTTATTTATCTCTAAAAAATATTTCCTGCGTCGTAAATCAAATATAACATTTCTTGTCCTTACACACTTTAACTTTAAAAAAAAAACCAAATCATGGTTCATTACAAAACAATAAAAACAAAATAAATATCGCACTATAAAAATCTAACTATAATCTACAAAAACTTTTACCTTTTTTTAACCTATGGCTTGGTAGTTAAAAAGTCGAGTAAAACCCGACTTACAGGTTCGATTCTCGGTTGTTGTTGTCGATCTGGTTGTTTGTTTTTCTTTTTCGCACATATGTCTTAGCTAGGATACCTGCTTATAACTACAATTTTCTATTACTACATCTACCTAAACAGTTAAACAAGTTTGCAACTATTATACTAAATTCTTTAAACATTTCTAACGGAGCATCGGAATGTATGGCTCACTTTGTTTATGTTCTCAATTGAACTTTTTATTTGAAATTTTATTTCAAACCTTTAAACTTTTAACTTCACTATATTTTTGCTATTGAACTTTTTTTTTTTTTTATAAATCTTTATTCACATTTAAGTAACTAAGCTGATATGACCTTAGCCTGTTAGTTTGTCTTTTCCCTCTTATCTCTTTAAACTTTTTTTGTCTCTAAAAAAAAATTCTGATCCTGCTTTAATCTTGTTCCCAGGGTACCAGCGAGGAGCTGCCGACAGTGGCGACCCCGAGGTCAGCGAATTTCCCCTAGGAAAAATTCTCGCCTAATGAGGGGGGTGTCACGCGTCATCGGCGC
Organism: Diaphora mendica; assembly: GCA_949125395.1. Lineage (NCBI taxonomy): Eukaryota > Metazoa > Arthropoda > Insecta > Lepidoptera > Erebidae > Diaphora > Diaphora mendica. The sequence goes on from OX421314.1 coordinate 28,851,906, forward strand.
TCGCCTCCCACCGCTGAGCCGCACATAAAAGGACGAGCGCACTACAGCTCGACCTCTTTCGCCCGGCGTCTGCCACGCCGGACGGCTGCGCTGCCCTCTACGGGGGGTCGGCCTCTAAAGCCGACCCCAGCACTGCACTCTTTCGCCCGGCGTCTACCACGCCTGGTGGCTGGGCCGCCCGGCCTACGCCGGAGCCCCAGCACTGCACCTCTCTCGGCCGGCGTCTACCACGCCAGTCGCCTGCGACGCCTCTACGGGGGATCGGCCTCTAAAGCCGACCCAGGACTACACCTCTTCCTTTTCTCATCGCAGCGAACCTACAGTTAAGTGCTTCTTGTCTGGAGGCACTGACTGGTCGAATCTCTCAAACCCACACCCTGACTGTACATCTATCTGTTTGTGTTATACTTCAGTAAATAAATTCTTTAAATTGTTGTTGTGAAGCGTCTAATTTAATCATCATCAGAACCTCGTGGCTTCACCACAACCTTCTAGGCTCCTAAAGCCGCTACGTGACAAGAGTTAATGTCTACAGTTTAAAAAATACTAAATAATGCCTGGTGGTAGAATTTTATGATAATGTGGCGACTTCCACATACGGCGCAGCAAAAACATAACACCTACAGCGCCAGATCAAATTCAATCCCAAAATGATCCATAGTTTCTGATAGTTTACAAAAAAATGTAAGTTGAAATATAAATATTTCATTTTAAAATTAAACTCAGATTTACTTTTATTAAATTATTTAATGAAGATGAGATTTTTTCATGACAGATTAAATGGTGAAATAAATGTACAATTGAGTTTAATTTCAAGAATCTATTATAGCAAGTTCCATCGCTTGTTGAAAAACGAGAGTATAATAAACTATAGAAATATTTTCAGTTTATTGGTTTTATCGAAAATTTTACTGGTAATTATATAATTTTCACGTTAATAATTCCTAAATTTGACAACCTGTCGAACTTTCGTCTTATTATGTTGCCCGAAATTATAATTTTAGTCGCTTTGTTAGCATCTAATTAACAGGGATTTCATTTTGTTTGAAATTTGTGTCCCACGATTTTACTAACTTATTTGACAAGGTAAATCATAAAATTTCCGTCAAGTAAATCTGGAAGGCTTAATTTATACACGTCAAATAATTTCTACAAATGAATGTCATTTGAAAGTTAAGCAATCGGTCCCGGTTAACACACGCACATCTGTGGCAATCGTTATGGGGTAGTTAAAGTCATAAAAATTCCTGCAACAGTCTTTCTACAGAACTTCAATATCTAGTGCTTGGGGTGTACAGGTCTGATGGTAGTCGCTCTGAGTAATAAATCGAAGTTTAGTCATATCATCATATCATCAAATAGATAGTAGAGTCACGCTGATTTCAGCACGAACGGACCGGCTCGACCAGGGCGGTACTACCCTCGCACAGAAAATCAATCAATAATCATTTTAGACAGCGTTCGTGATGTCGTGTTTCGTTGGTGAGTGCGAGACCGGAGGCCCAAATAGTCTAGTCAACAAGTTCTATACTTGTTGACTAGACTAAAAGATGCAGCAGCATCACTAGGCCACCATGGTGTGGGTTGCCATACTTGTCTGCATTCGCAGTGAGTATGGTGACCTCCACTCTTGGATTCTGCATAAGCTTTCCATCAGGCAGAGTAGAGTCGTTTTGGCGGACCATACATAAAAGCATATCGTCTGTCAATGTAGTTTCGGCAAAAAGCTCGAAAGACCAAGGATTTGAAGCTTAGAACACCTTTAAATATTTAAATACGTGGTTATTCTAGGGACGGAATAAATACAGGTTTAAATAAGATGAAAATACTTCTTATAAAACGGTAGGTACTACAAAGTAAAAAAGCTAGTACTTTTTATTATAAATCGTTGTTTGCGTCTATAAATTCAGTGTTAGCTTTAGCTTTAGAGAAGCAATAAAGATACTGTTATATTGCTATTTTATAGCAGTCGTGATGTGATTTATATTATTATTCATTAATTCATAGTCAGTCTTTCAATATTTATAAAGATATTGTTTTATTCTAAACTATAAATTTACACTAGTTTAAAGTAAAATTAATTCAAGAACAATGGAATAAATAATTTAAATTAATGTGGAAATAAATGCTTACTTAATTTTAATACTTTACTCCTCTCCCTTGGTACGACCGGTAAATCAAACCCATAATCTCTTGAACGGCAGTAGCATACGCTAACCGCTAGACCAATGAGGCAGTTTAGCATTAGCATTAATTTAATAATTAACTTTCCATCAGGCAGAGTAATTTGAGAGCTTTAACTCTAAAAGAAAAAACATCATATACGCAACATAATGGTGCATGCCACAAACAAAGCTGCACAGGTCGGCTAGTTTATAACTAACATAGAAATCCCTTTAGAGCGATCCTCTTCCGTGATTTGTGGCTGAACGGTTTGTCGAAATCGAATCGATTACAATCAAACTGTGTATCATACTGCACCTAAAACAGACCAGGTGTCGGTTTCTAGACATCAAAATGCCAGACCAAAATGTACGAGCGTAACATGAGCAACCAAATGTTAAACCGTAACATTCATGTGTTGTGTAATAGGTACATGTAAATTTCAAGCTGTTATGCTCTTGACGCCATCACAATAATTGTCAAAAGAACGTGTTTCTATATAAACCACTCAAGAGCAATGAATCCTGGTCACTTTAAGATACTTTAAAACCTCGAAAACTAAATAAAATTATGTTTCATAGAGAATTAAACAATCCTTACATATATGTTGTTTTTTATGTTATTATATTAATATGTCGGATTAGTGGGCAGGATCTAGCGGTGGTCGAATCATAATTTTATAATTTGGGTGGTCAGAATTGCCATCTATCATCACACTCCAAAAATATACGCACAGGCAGATAGAACACAGTGGATTTATATACAAAATATAACGCGATACACTTGATATAGCGTGATTAGGTTTACAGCGAAACGTGGTGATCTCTGCGGAAGGTGCATGTCCGACCTGTTCAACAATTTAATCGAATGACCATAGCGGTCTTGGTTATCGCATGCCATCGTGAGCAGCACAACGGCAGGAACTTCAAAATATAAGCACACTTGCGTTGTCCAACACAAAATCACATACGATTGGTAAGATAAAGTTAGGTTAAGAGCCAACAGGTTAGTACGTGTGCATCTCGTGCGGTAGCTCTCTTTTATACCGGCCGCTCGCCGCAACACCAAATACAGCTACGACTGTATTCGGTGTTGCACTAAACCACACTTATTCAATCAAGCTATGATTAAACTAAGACGTAATAGTGCGCTGTCATTTACATGCACCGTCTACAGATTGCCATGTTTCTCGATGCACAGTTTGAGGTTACGAATAATCGAATGAATTAAAAAAGCGGCCAAGTGCGAATCGGACTCGCCCATGAAGGGTTCCGCAGCAGCAGCATTTTTATTTTATTTTTATATTTGTGTTGATTGAATGAAAGGTAAATTGCAGTTTACGATTTATGACGTATTTAAAAAAAACTACTTACTATATTTCGTTCAAACCAATTTTCGTTGGAAGTTTGCATGGTAATGTACATCATATATTTTTTTTAGATTTATCATTCTCTTATTTTAGAAGTTACAGGGGGGGGGACACACATTTTGCCACTTTGGAAGTGTCTCTCGCGCAAACTATTCAGTTTAGAAAATAATGATATTAGAAACCTCAATATCATTTTCGAAAACCTATCCATAGATAGGTAGATAGAACCCACACGTATGGGTTTGATGAAAAAAAAAATTTTGAGTTTCAGTTCTAAGTATGGGGACCCCCAAAATTTATTGTTTTTTTTCTATTTTTGTGTAAAAATCTTTATGCGGTTCACAGAATACATCTACTTACCAAGTTTCAACATTATAGGTCTTATAGTTTCGGAATAAAGTGGCTGTGACATACGGACGGACAGATAGACGGACAGACAGACAGACAGACAGACATGACGAATCTATAAGGGTTCCGTTTTTTGCCTTTGGCACGAAACCCTAAAAAGCGGCCAAGTGCGAGTCGGACTCGTAGTGAAAACGGTACAACTCCTTAACGGTTAGGAGTTGGAGGATAAATCTTTAAATATCATATGTACATATGTTACCTTTAGTCGTATTCTTTCAAATTATTTAGGTAAGCTGATGATGGAAGGTGGAAGGTACAACTCCTCAACGGTTAGGAGTTAGAGAATAATTCTTTCAATTTCATACGTATCTAAAGACCTTCAGTCGTATACTTTCAAGTTATTTAGGTGAGCTGATGATAGAAGGTTAAACTCTTCAACAGTTAGGGATTAGAGGATGATTTTAATATTACACGTACGTATAGACCTTAATTTGTATTCTTGATGATAAAATTTGATGAAATAGTTCAACTTATTACTTACCTACGATTGTTTGCACTAAAAACTGAAAAATAAAAACTTTTTATAAAAAAAAAAAAAACCGACTTCCAAAAAACATCCAACGAAAACTCTCTGCCAAAAAACACTTAAAAGCGTAAAATAAACTGGTTTTTCATAAATTGCCTATACCTAATTCTTTATTCATTTAAATATTAGTATTATAATGTGTGCTAGGTACCTAAAATCTGTTTGAAGTCGGTGCTAAGCCAAAAGAATACAAACGAACAATTATAAAAGTCTAAGCGATAGTCACTTGGCACCGACTTCAAACAGATTCTAGGTACCTAGCACACATTATAATACTACTATTTAAATGAATAAAGAATTAGGTATAGGCAATTTATGAAGAACCAGTTTATTTTACGCTTTTAAGTGTTTTTTTGGCAGAGAGTTTTCGTTGGATGTTTTTTGGAAGTCGGTTTCTTTTTTTATAAAAAGTTTTTAGTTTTATCATTCTCTTATTTTAGAAGTTACAGGGGGGGACGGACACATTTTACCACTTTGGAAGTGTCTCTCGCGCAAAATATTCAGTTTAGAAAAAAAAAATGCTAGAAACCTCAATATCATTTTTGAAGACCTATCTATAATGTAATGTGTAATGTAATGTGTGTAACATCGTCATCTTCTCTCAAATTTGCAATGCCTGTAAAAGGCTACTAAGTTGAGACAAGTTATATTCTACGATCACAAATGTACCTACACTTAGTTAGCAATAAAGATTTTGATTTAGATACCCCACACGTATGGGTTGGATGAAAAAATTTTTTTTGAGTTTCAGTTCTAAGTATGGGGACCCCCAAAATGTATTGTTTTTTTTCTATTTTTGTGTGAAAATCTTAATGCGGTTCACAGAATACATCTACCTACCAAGTTTCAACATTATAGGTCTTATAGTTTCGGAATAAAGTGGCTGTGACATACGAACGGACAGACGGACAGACAGACAGACATGACGAATCTATAAGGGTTCCGTTTTTTGCTTGGCACGGAACCCTAAAAACGAATCTAAATTAAACTGAAAAACTACTCGTTCTCCGACAAATAAATCATTAATAAAAAGCATTTGTCACTTCCATTATTAGTTAACTGCAACTTAGAGAAAATGCTTAATTTAATTAGGGAAACCTCTTCTATAGCTTTCAATTTTCATTAAACTTTTTGTATCTTATATAACTTTTATGCATTGTCGTGTCATTTTGTACATTAAGGTTCTTAAAAATGTTCAGGAATCTGCTCTTGAACATCTTAAAAGAGCAATTCTAAGCTTTCGAAGTCTCGTCTCAAGCATGCTCGATCGGGTTGGGGTCAGTTAATGTTTACCTCTTGAAAGCAGTCATTCATAATGTGACCCGGAAACATTGCCCTTGACGGTACTTCAAGGATACAGTGTACCGTTTGCGATACATATGTCAATTTATTCCTTATACTGTGTTTAAACTCACAATAGCAGGGCAAAATACTACAAACAAAGTACCATTAACTCAAAACAATAACCTAAGACAATAATTAAATTTTAACCATGTCTAGTAAGTGGTAATCGATAAAAAACAACTTTTGTTTTTTTATATAATAGGCGGGCAAACGAGCAGACGTATCGCCCGATGGTAAGCGTTTACCGCTGCCCATGGACATTTGCAACACCGGAGGCGTCACAAGCGCGTTGCCAGCCTTTGGGGTATGGGGGGGAGGCTGATAGGGGGTGGGGTTGGGGTATGGTCCTCCGGTATCCTCACTCACTGGGTGAAACACAGCGCAAGCACCATTTCACACCGGTTTCCTGTGAGGCCGTGGTATCACTTCGGTCGAGCCGACCCATTCACGCCTAAGCGTGGCTCTCCCACGGTACATTTTTTTGCTATCAACGAGATAGCTATCACCATTATTCTTGGATTCTGACAAAGTGACTCTACTCTGCCTCATGGAAAGCATAAGCAGAATCCAAGAGTAGTGGTCACCATACTCATTGCGAATGCAGACAATGCAACAATACAGCATGGAGACCCAAACTCTGGTGCGCTGGCCGTTTGGCCCGTTGGCCAAAACTGCACGTTTGGCCTAGTGGTTTAACGGTCACCACGCCGTTTCCTACTTCGCCAAGTGTCGTGGGTTCCAATCCCACGTAGGACAACACTTTGTGTGATCCACAAATTGTTGTTCTCAGTCTGGTGTTCTTTGTGTCCGTTTCATGTATGTTTGTAAAGTCCCCCGCGACACAGGACTTATTCCTAGTGCGGGAGTTGTCTTTAAAAAAAAAAACCGTCAGCACAAACGCTGTCATTTTAAGATTGTCTTCTGTGAGAGGGTAGTACATGCTGAAATCAGCGTGGCTGTTACTACCTTGAAAGTCTAGCCAAGTAGTAATTCGAACTGTATCACGAACAAATCATTTCAACCGATTTCATCTTGTAGCATTAAGAGGCTTCACACATATCACTTTGATAGAACCTGTATCAGAATACTAATTAGAAATAATAATCTCCTTCAAGCTGACATGTGAGAGAGCCACACGAACCTCGATCATAGTACGTTCAATTCAATTGTAATCATAACACTACTATATACAGTTTTCAAATTCATTAATATTAGCAGCAATAATTTAAGTTCATGACTATTATCACGAATACTGATTTGTAACTATGTTAATATACATCTTAAAACGTAATTAATATAATCTAAAATTGCGCAAGTCGCGCCGGAGTTGTTTTAGAGCAAATATACGACTGCAAAAAAGAAAACATTCGATTGTATTTGTATTCCTCTAGATTAGTGTAGATAGTGTAGTAGTATTGTAAACAGTGTTCAATTATAAATAAATAATAATTTTCATATAACCCATAATCCCGTATAATCTTCAAATTGAGTGAACGCTTTTGATTATTTGGGACATACGATATATTTTATTCCTAGTTACTTATATTTGGATGAAACTACTTTTTTAACTTGGTAATTATTAAAAAAGGTAACAGACAAAAATGATTTTATTCTGTAGAACGAAAAAGGTGTTACGGTTGAATATGGAACTAATACATTTTAAAGAAGAAAGCTTTTCTTCAATTACATTTTATATTTGACTAGCTGACCCACGCAACCGCGTTTGCGTCAAAACCACCATCCCCCGTTTTAACCCCAAAAGGGGGTTGATTTCTAAAGATATATTATTTGTACACCTTCACACCATCTATAAAGCATACATTTTAAATTTTAAGTCTCTTACTTTAAAAACATAGGACTTTCAAACAAACGTCCAACCCCCGTTTTACCCCCTTAGGGGTGGAGTTTCGTTAAATCCGTTCTTAGCGGATGTCTACATCCTATAAGGAACCTACCTGCTAAATTTCAAGTTTGTAGGTGTTATAGTTTCTGAGATTTCGTGATTTATAAGTGAGTGGTATTTCGCTTTTATATAAATAGATTAAACAGAGAATGTGTATCTGTGAATTACATGCAAACATTATTATTTACATAACTACCACTATTCGAGAGTCGCTGCAGTTAGAAAATAACGTTATGATGCAAAAGTAATAAAGACAGGCAATTAAGTTTTAATTTCCTTTTCCTTTATCGTACAGAAGATTAATAATAATAGGTTCCAGGTTATTTAGAGAAAAATATTCTTTTTAATGTTAAAACAACGAGATTGCATAGTTGTTGCTATCTTAAACGTGGTTAGTTCTGAAACAAAGTCAACCCACTATTAGATAATCACAATTCAGGCGGGGTATTTTTTTCGTATTAAATCTCAAAGCTTTCTGGACAATTATTCTTCAATTCGAGCACATACTTTAATTTTATCAATGAACAGTTGTGACATTTCTGTTCTAGGTTTAAACCAGGTTGCATTGACCGTGGTTGCAAACAGTTCCAACAGGTTTTTGTTGAGTTGTCGAATATTTACCTAATATTTATCTATACAAATAAATAAAAATGAATTGCTATTCTCTGGAACCGCTATACCGATTTTGACGACACTTTCATTGGCAAATGCCTAATCATATCAGAAGGAACTTAGACTACACTGCACGATGACTGCACGTTTGGCCTAGTGGGTCACCACGCCGTTTCCTACTTCGCCAAGTGTCGTGGGTTCAAAATCCCACGTAGGACAACACTTTGTGTGATCCACAAATTGTTGTTCTGAGTCTGGGTGTTCTTTGTGTCCGTTTCATGTATGTTTGTAAAGTCCCCCGCGACACAGGATTTATTCCTAGTGCGGGAGTTGTCTTTTTAAAGAAAAAAAAAAAAAAAACTACTTTTATTTTAGACTGACTTCGCCCGCGGTGTTACACAACACAACACAAGTAAAACAGGAACCAACCTCAAATTCCCTTTTACAACGCTGGTTAGGATATATGTACAACGAACCAGTTACATGACTACGGCTTCCTGCAAAACGTACACCAAAAACATTTATATTGAAACTGAACCACCAGTACTTCTTTTGACTATTCAGTTTTTGCGAGTGTAACTCAAGTGGTGTTATATTCGTAGTTAGAGTATTTCATAGTAACATATCGTTGTATGTTACTTTGTATCTTTTTCAAACTTTGAATAAACTCGTATGTTTAACCGACTTTAAAAAGGAGGAGATTCTCAATTCGGCCGTATATTTTTTTTTATGTGTGTTCGCAGATAACTTCGTTGTTTATGAACCGATTTTGATGATTATTTTTATAATGGAAAGGAGATATCCCAACGGTAGTACTATGATAAGGACATTAAGATCTGATGATGGCGTCCAAGAGAAATCGAGTCGAACTTTGAGATCTTCATGTTTTTGTATATTTGAAATTATCAGAAACATTTCAAAAAATATAGGTACTTGTATATATGTAATGTAATACTTTTAGCTTAGAATAGCTTTTCATAATGATCCAAATATGGACCACTTGGTTATTGATCAAGATTGGAAGATAAAGAAATGGTGTTTAACTGTATAAATCTACTTCGAACTCAGATAAGAACTTAGACAAAGCTCATGGGACGGTGAGAAAAAGATATTTTAGAAACTAAAGTAAAACTAAAATGAAATGTCTCTTTGGTATACTCAATGCAACTAAGCAGCAATGGATATCTACGAATAACGAGTGCGATACGAGTTTAAAATGATTGACTGACTTATTGGCCTAGTTGTTAGTGATCCAGTAGAGTCGATTTTTTTTATGGAATAGGGGGCAAACGAGCAGACATATCACCTGATGGTAAGCGATTACTGCCGCCCATGGACACCCGCCATACCAGAGTCACAAGTGCGTTGCCGGCCTTTGGGGGATGGGGAGGGGGATGGGAAACGGGTTGGGGTATTGGCCTCCGGTATCCTCAATCAATCTGTGTGGCCGTGGTATCACTCCGGTCGAGCCGACCCATGCATGCCGAAGCGTGGCTCTCCCACGGTGATGATTCCTATCGGGAACCAATCTTTGAGTTATGAGCACGATCATTTGTTCTATGTCTGGGTATAATTTATGTATGATATCTATATATTTAAAATATATACGTAACACAGGCTTCCAGCCTAGTATGGTTTCCAGCTCTCACTAGGGAAATTTTTAGAAACTGTTTAGTTTGTACCTAGATCTCATGTAACCAAAATTGTACCTTCCTGTGAGAGAAATAAAGTTTATTATTATCTTTATCAGCAGTTTGGTTACCATAGTACTGACCTCTGCTTAGTTTGGGACCATACGACAATGTAAAAAAAGAAAGACTACTTGCTAAAGAAATAAGTGTTGTCGAATATATAAAAAAAAAAAATGTCATATTAAGAAATATGTAGACCTTACTAAATTAAGGCAACAAAAGATTTAAAGATAACGATTAAATAGTAATTTTCAAAGAAACAAATAAATTAACTATTGGCAGAATAGCAAAGCAGCGATTTCAGAACACGCTCCCACACATAACTGCGAATTCGCAACGTATCGCAAATATCTGCGAGCTCGCATGAATGCACCACAAGAACTGTGGTGCATTGTGGGAACTGTGACTGCACGTTTGGCCTAGTGGTTTAACGGTCACCACACCGTTTCCTACTTCGCCAAGTGTCGTGGGTTCAAATCCCACGTAGGACAACACTTTGTGTGATCCACAAATTGTTGTTCTGAGTCTGGGTGTTCTTTGTGTCCGTTACATGTATGTTTGTAAAGTCCCCCGCGACACAGGATTTATTCCTAGTGCAGGCGTTGCCTTTAAAAAAAAAAAAAAAATTCCGATCTAATTCGCATTGTGCGACGATCATATCAGGTGTCAGCCAGGGGAGTAATCTGGGACCTCTTCTCTTTATTTTGATGATTAATGACTTACCGGAAGTTGTAAAGGAATCAACATGTTTACTCTTTGCCGACGATCTGAAGTTGGTACAGGTGGTGAAGCAGGATACGGACTGCGTTGAACTTCAGAACGACATGGATAGAGTAGTGAAATGGAGCACAGAAAACAGGCTTTATTTTAATGCAAGCAAATGCTCAGTGTTATCTTTCAGCACGCATCCCACTTCTCCACAACTATCCGATACGATATAGGCGATCCCAATACGATAATGAGATTAAAGATCTAGGAATACGTTTCACAGTACATTTAAGATTTCAGAAACATATAATAGAAGTTTGCAAAAAAGCATATCGTAACTTAGGATTCGTTTTACGTCAAGCTAATAACTTTACCAACATTAAGGCACGGAAAGCGTTATTCGAGGCTCTCGTAAAAAGTCACTTGAAGTGTAACGCTGTCATCTGGTCTCCACATGAAATGAAATACAAACTTATTCTAGAGCGAATACAGAATAAGTTTATAAGATTTATTTGTTTAAAATCTTATGGAGTTTACCCGGGGTATCCATTACTGTATCCTACCCTGTTTACACTCGGAATGGTAGGTTATAGTAAATTAGAGGTACGTAGAGAAGAAGCCTTGGTTACTTACTTATTTAAAGTATTACGGGGTAAAACAAATAACCCAGCCATCCTGCAAGAGATTCGATTTTGTGTCCCAGACGGATATCGGGGCCGGCGGCGGCGCCCAGCGCTGTTTGCGGTGCCGCACGCACGCACTAATCTTTTGCACCACGCGCCAATGACTAGGGCTCTAAATACGCTCAACACAATAGCAGACCATACTGATCTGTTCACATGTTCACTGAGCGAATTCACAAGAGTTTCAAATTGGTCTATATGTTACCTTTAGAAAATGTAAGATTTTTATTTTGTTTGTTAGTATTTTAGTGGCATGTTTTTTTATGGATTGTATGTAAGTGATTAATAATAATCTTATGTAACCACGCTATTGTATTGAGCTAAGAGCCTGTGATGATAGCGCATGTTTGTAAATAAATAAATCTATCTGCAATACAGTAAAAGTTTAGAAACATATGACTAGCTTCTAGGAATCCTGTTTTTTAAACTTAACAATAAGTTTCTTCTCGGCGCTTCAACATATCAGAATAGAGGCACAAACATTTACTTTCAGAATAGGTTCCTATTCTGAAAGTTCCTTTAGTATTGTGCGATGGTCTGGGCGAAACAAAACCTCAGTAAATACGCGGACGAATGAAAAAACTTTTACTTTACTGAGAGGATGGTTTTGAGTGGACAGCGTACGCCAGTCACTCTGTGATCACGGCTAGTGGGATCTAGTCAAAAGGATTGACAGACCCTAACGATTTTTTAATTACTGACGATTTAAAATAAACTTTTGATGTTTATGATGTTACTGAAAATTTAAATAGTATCAACAGATTTAAATAAATATCATATATTAAAGTAAAATCACATAACGATGGATGGATTTGGTATCTTATAGTTACGATGTCTGTGTGTTATGTTTATGAATAACAGAACTCTGCAGGTGTCAAAATATTTTAATATTCCTTTGGTAATTTACTATTATTTAATTTAACACTAGTATTTAAGATACGCAACCAATGGGCATAAGGTGACCTCACGTTATTTGTGAATTTATTTACCTATTTCGTTACAAATTATTTATTTTATTCAATAGGTACAAAAATCTCCTATTCGGCGGTAACCACTTTCCATGAGTGAAATCAAAAGATTTAGTTGTTTTTTGTAAGAATATTACAGGAGAGGAGTCATACCATGTTAAACACACCTATACCTATAGTATAATAAACAAAGATGGAAACTCTTATAGGCGATTAGGAAATAACCCTCTTTCTTTCGCAGTCGGGTAATAAACTTTAAATACGTGCGTGTTGTATTACAAGCAAAAATCACAATTAAACTTTAGAAAACGATTAAACTACAGAAATTTGATTTAATTTTACAAGCCTTTTATTAACTTGCAATGTATGTATGTATGTATGCTTGTATGTTTGGGTGGAATCTTGCAACTCAATTTTGAAGCAGATATCTTCAAACGATTTTGCTGAAATTTTGCAAACATATGTATGTATACAGCGTGACAATACAATATTACAATGACATGGAGCTGATCTGATGCTGGAGCTGGAAGGTGGCCATAGTAACAGTGTAAAGAATCAAATGTTAGTATTAAATGCAAATATTTGTTACGGATTTTGAATGTTGTCTACATAAAAAAGTATAAATTTACAAAAAAACATATATATGTTTTTTATCAGTTTTTAGTGCCCAAAATACAAGTTTTGCTTAGTTTGGGACTAGATGGCGTTGTGTGTTAGATGTCCAAAAAATAGAACGTCCAAATTCAACCAGTTCAAAATATAACAAAAAGCCAAAACTTTGCAATCTTCAGTTGCTATCTCACACTTTCCAGATGTTTATCTAATCACTTTCCTAACAAAGTACTTCACACAAATATTTGTCTATATCCAATTGAACCTTTAACCCTTTGGGTTCGACGCGAAAATATTTTTATGCATAGGAAGAAGGACTATATATCATAAATTGAGACACCCATTACTCTAAGCTTGGCTCATCGGTTATAGAAACGCCATAAATCTGCCAACTTGATCGCGCGTAAAATATTCTAATTTATGAATATGGTCTTATGTCGACATATTTTAAATTTAATTCTGTTATGTACTTTTTTCAATCAGTCGTCCGGTTATCTTGTAATTTTGGATATAAGTTTTCAGAGATACAGCAAAGGATAAGAGATTTACAAGAATTGTTTTCACTCGATCGAAACTGTAAATAAACTGAAACTAACGAGTGCAGTAATCATCATCAGGATAATCTTTTTTTTTTTTTGGATAATCAATATTAGCGCACTTGACTTTGGTAACTCTTTTAACTATTCAGGTAAATTCAGGTCATTTTTGACCGTGGGAGAACCACGCTTCGGCATGAATGTGATGACTCGACCGGAGTGATACCACGGCCTCACAGAAAACCGATGTGAAATAGTGCTTGCGCTGTGTCTCACCGTGTGAGTGAGGATACCGGAGGCCCATACCCCAACCCCCCTTCCCCTATCTCTTCCCCCTACCCCCCCAAAGGCCAGCAAAGCACTTCTGACGCCTCTGGTATTGCAGGTGTCCATGGGCGGCGGTAATCGCTTACCATCAGGCGATACGTCTGCTCGTTTGCCCGCCTATTCCATAAAGAAACTATATTAAATATCAAGCTCTGTTAAGAGACACCTTGTTCGAGTCATCCAATCTATGCTTTAGATAGTACTAGTTGTCGCCCGCGGCTCCGCCCGCGTATATGTCGGTTATCGCGGCAAATAGTAGCCTATGTGTTATTCTGATATATAAGCTATATTACTGTAAAGTTTCATCCAAATCCGTTCTGTATTTTTTGCGTAAAAGAGTTACAAACATCCATTCATCCATCCATACTTATAAAGTTTCACGTTTATAATATAAGTATAGATTATCTACCACAGTATCGTAACTTTAAATATACAGCATATCACTTCATCTTCAGAGTATTAGGTAGCGAAAAAGAGCTTCCAGTACCTACGTGATTATGTAAATAAGGCATAAAAACCTTTCACAAAGCCACTTTCCGAACGGATGGTTATGTTACAAAACAAACATTTTGAATTTAAAAACAACTACCATTTTTTTGTTACCATGGCAGTTGCCAGTAACTTTAATCTCATACAAGTTATTTTTATTTCCTCCGGCAACAGTATACATTTTCCGGTTGAAATGAATTCTGTATACTTTTAATTTATGTCCTGTATCCTCTACAACTAATAGGTTAAGTAGTTCGGGAGTACAAACGTAACAATAATTGAATACAAAGAAACTTACATTTTACATTACTCAATTGTTTGGTATTTATATTTTGAAACATCTAGAAGGTAGTAGAGCCACGCTGATTTCAGCACGAACGGGCCGGCTCGACCGGGGCGGTACTACCCTCGCACAGAAAATCAACGTAAAATGACAGCGTTCGTGCTGTCGTGTTTCGTTGGTGAGTGCGAGACCGGAGGCCCAATTAGTCTAGTCAACAAGTTCCATACTTGTTGACTACACTAAAAGATGCAGCAGCATCACTAGGCCGCCATGGTGCGGGTCGCCATACTGCATTGTCTGCATTCGCAGTGAGTATGGTGACCGCCACTCTTGGATTCTGCTTATGCTTTCCATCAGGCAGAGTAGAGTCATTTTGGCGGGCCATACATAAAAAAAAAAACCATAAACTTTTATTTTTAAATTTCAGTAGAGTAGCAGGTTCAGAGATCGGAGTATTTTGACAAATTAATATTCAAATAAAAATGATAAAATTATATAAATAACATGGATGACCGAGCTTTCTCTCCAACAAATAAAAATTTACCAAAAAAATAAACCGACTTCGGTTCGACTCGATTTCTCTTGGATGCCATCATCAGATCTTAGTGTCCTTATCATGGTACCACGACTGGGATATTTTCTTTCCATTAAAAAAAGAATCATCAAAATCGGTTCATAAACGACGAAGTTATCCGCGAACACACGAACAAAAAAAAAACGGTCGAATTGAGAACCTCCTCCTATTTTGAAGTCGATTAAAAATGTGTCCAAGCTAGATCGCTTATCGCCCCGAAACCCCCCTATATACAAAATTTCATGTAAACCGTTGGAGCCATTTCCGAGATTCAGAATATATATATGTCAAGTGAGTGATCAAGTCACGTGAGACGCTCAAAATCATAAGTAGATGTTTTCGCACCGACATAATATATATATAATAAGAATTGGTCGTTTAAAGTTATTATTTAAAGGTATTAGATTAGATAAACATAGCGTAGGACACCCATAAGCCAGGTGGTGACGACTTGCGCAAGATGGCTGGCAGGAGCTGGATGCGGGAAGCCCAAAATCAATCGGAGTGCCGTGCAATGGGCCTATGTACAGCAGTGAACTGCAATAAACTTATGAGAATAACGATGAAGCATTATATAAGAGTAAATTTTATTACTTTATAGGCTTTAATAGTCCTAAGGAGCCGGAAAAATATTAATAAATAGTCTAAGCTTTAATCATAATCGTCTCACATCGTTTAGGGCTTTTTTCTACGACCCGCAATTAAGTTTTCTTTTTATGGAGACAAGAGGGGACATAAAACTCGTATGTCACGAGTGTAATGTTCCGAAAGCGGTGATAGCAATGCCACCTGTGACGTCACACGTGAATAAAAACGACTAGTATTTATTAATAGTAGTAGTCGGTTTTAGGTTAGGTATCTTCCTTTTACTTGTGCATCTACTAGCTTCAAACTAAGCAGAACTCGACAGCTAGATTAACTTGTTGAATACTTATATAGTTTTTTTGTATTTAAGTATAATATATGTACATATTATACATGGAAAATACCCAAATTCCGAAACAATTATTTGCAGATTACATTTCGGCCGACCCAGGATTTGAACCCGAGACCTCAAGCACAACAGTCGCATACACTACCACTGCGCCACCGAGCCAGTTGATTCTCTTGGCAATAAAAGATTGGACTGTCGGTCTATTGTATAGTGATCCTCATACTCAAGCCAGAGTTAATGAGTCCTACCCAAGAGAAATATAGCTTGATGATCATGACAAGCTCGATCATTCGTCTAGTGACTGAGTGTAATCCATCATATAAATATGTATAAATAGGTATAAATATGTATAAGTAGGTACCTATGTGTTTTCTTAGATAATTTAAACTTTTGGTTTATATTCTGAAGCCAAAGGAGGCTTGAGAAACGATCAAAAATTGAGTTTTAAATAATAAAATAAATAATATAATAAATAATAAATAAATATTTTCGGACATCTAACACACAACGCCATCTAGTCCCAAGCTAAGCAGAGCTTGTGTTATGGGTACTAGACAACTGATACAAATACTTATCTACTTTTTCTTGTAAATACATACATATTTTTTTTTTTTTTTTTTAATAATAATAATAATAAAATCTTTATTTCTTCTTTCACAATGGTAAACATAACATTATTTAACAATAATTGTGGAGATCAAGCTAACATTGTGAGAGACTGGTGCCTGTTGTAGGTATATGCTAGAGCACAACCTGTATTACGGGTCACCAGGCCCCACCCGCAGGAACTCTGATCCACATAGGCCGTCGTTAGTTTACAATTTATACAATTGTGGAAAATTCAGGTATACGAAATCTTAAAATAGATCCAACCAACTAAAGTTTACGGATTCAGAAGCTTTGAGAGTGAAAGTGTGAATAATAAGTGCTGTGGTAATGTAAAGTAATGGGTGTAAAGTGGAAACATTTGTAATGTAATGTAAATTAAGAAAGTGTGTGTGTTTGAATTATGTAAGTATTGTAGGATGCGAGCTTTAAAAGTTTCAAGTCAAGACAGGTTGTTATGTGAGCCATCAAGTTTAGGTTGTTATTCCGGTTCCGACCCACTGAGCAGGAGCTAGTTTTTCAGCACCTAATCCCATTCCACCACTAAACGGGTGAAGTCAGTAGTTGTTCAGTTGCCTCATAGTCAAGATTTTTGAGAAATAAAGTTACTACAGCTTGGATTTCAATCTGGTAAGAGGATAAATATTTAATATTTTGTTTAGCTTATTATAAAGAAATGGACCAGCCGAACAAAAGAATTTTCTCGAGGTCATTGTGCGCGAGGACCGTCCCACACATACATTGCCTTTGCGGCGTTTATCCTTTAGCAGGGCTGGAACGTATTTGAGCGTCGCATGTTGCTTCAAGACTACGTGCAATATAAAGGTCTTTCGGATTGTGAGAACGTCCCATCTTCTGTACAGATCAACACTGGGATAACGGAAAGGCAGACCGCAGCCCACCTTCAGAATCGCACGTTGTGCCCGCTCAGCCACCAAGAGAATAGTCTTGGCAGCACCACCCCATGATATAATGCAGTAGTCGATCAACGACTGGCACAATGCATAGTAAACCATTTTAATTGTATGTTGGTTGGCTGTATCTCGCAGGTTTTTAAAAATATAGATTAGTTTACGCAACCTTGATACAAAGATCTCCATGTGTGGTCTGAAGGTGAGAGTCTGATCGATTGTGACACCTAAGTACTTAATGGCGTCAGATCTCTGCAAGACAGGGCAAGTGCAAGAAGTCTGTTCAGTTTCGCATTGATGAGACGAGACGGAAAGTAACACTGAGGGAAGTAGGTTTTTCCTGTATGCGAATGTTAAGTATTTCGTTTTCGATACATTTATTGTTAGCACATTACTTTTAAGCCAGGAGGCGACCCTGTTGTACCCGAGCTGAGCATTATGGAAAACTTCCTCCCAGCTATCACCACTGAAAAGTAGGGCAGTGTCGTCAGCAAAGGTGATAATCTTGCCTTTGTACAGCTGAAGATTACAAAGATTATTGATATATACAAGAAATAATGTCGGGTCGAGGATACTGCCTTGAGGAACTCCGAACTCTACAGGAAGTTCATCACTCAGTGTTTGGTCTATCTTAACTCTCTGCCGTCGTCCAGTCAAGTAATCCTCCAGCAGCCTCAACGGCACACCCCTGACGCCAACCGTCTCCAGACTTAACAACAAGTGTGGGACCGAGACCGTGTCGAAAGCTTTGGCCAAATCCAGAAACACCGCCAGAGACTTCCTCTTACGCTCCAGATCGGTCACGATTGAATGAAGAAGTTCATGGACTGCATCGTTTATTGACTTACCACGCCTAAATCCAAACTGAGCTGGAGAAAGAAGATCATGGCCCTCCAAATAATTAGTGAGACGGTTGTTTATTAGCCGTTCTAGGATTTTAGATAGTGTTGGCAGGATAGATATAGGTCGGTAGTTATCGACCCGGCCCCTATCGCCACTCTTGTGTATTGGCTTGACCAACGCTATTTTAAACGCCCTCGGAAAGGTACCGCTAGATAGAACCAAATTACAAATGTGAGTAATGGGTGAAACCAGTACATTTATATGTTTCTTTAAGATTTTTCCTGAAATATTGTCAATACCAACAGCACAATTATCCCTTAGATTCAGAATAAGCTGATGTACTTCAGCTTCATCTGTCGGAAATAGCACGAAAGAATTCAAAGGGATACTTACAGGGTGTTCGTACAGCGTGTGATGCTGAGAGGCACCAACTTGATCAGCTAGCTTTTTACCAATGTTGGCAAAGAAATAATTGACGTCATTTATACTGCATTCATGATCTTCGGGCCTCAATAGACAGGCAGAATGATCAGACATTTTATTCATACCACTTATCGTCTTGATCATCTTCCAGAGTTGTCTTTTGTTGCCCCCAGCCTTCCCGAGCTCAATTTTTTCATAAGACTTTTTTGCCTTTCTTATTAGATAGCCACAATAATTGCGATAGCGCTTAAATATAAGTTTTAGTGTCTCATTATCTGGATCACCTTTAAGTTTTTTATAGAGGTTGTCTCTGTTTACCATACATCGGAGCAAACCTTTAGTAATCCAGGGTTTAGTGATATGTTTGCGTTTAGGAGATAGGATCTCTTTTGTATTCTTATATATTGCCGTTGACAAGCAACTTATAAGCATTTCAGTAGCCAAGTTTGAGTCTTTACATTCCATAATCGACTGAAAGTTTGTGCTCTGAATATCCACACCCAGGCGGTTATAATCGAGAGTAAATCTAGTTGTGTTGCGATATTCAAGATGTTTGTTTAGAGTAATAAAGGAGGCTACACACTCGTGATCAGTGATAGAAGACTCAAAAATTAGGCAGATCGCGTCCATTTTAGTTTTTAACATCATGTGGTCTAAGCACGTGCTACGATGTATACCATGTCGAGTAGGAACGCAATGCCCGGGAAGGATACCATGACTGGCCAGGAGGTTCAGGTATACATCCTTGCTGTCGTCAATGCTATTTGGACCAATATCAATGTTTATATCTCCACAAAGTATGATGTTTTTGAAGCGTTTTAAATTAATAAGAAGTAGATCTAAAGAGTTTATGAACGCAGTGGTATTCGTATGGCTCGGTGGGCGATAAATACCAACGATACAAATGTCTGGATTTATCGTTAAGAGTAGACAGTTGGCATCACTTAGTTGAGGTTCATCAGTGGTAATAGTAAGCTGTGGGTTGTAATAAATTACAACACCTTCATTTTTAGTTAAATTACGAGTTGTAGACACATGGTTGAAGGTATCTAGCACTGGTATACAACTCGTCGAAGGAAGAAAACATTCTGTTATGATTAAAATATCCCAACTCAAACCAGATCTTTGGAGGAGTGTGCAAAGGTTGGGCAAGTTACGTGATATACTCCGGATGTTTTGGGTCAAAATCTTTAGGGTATTATGTGAACTTACAAATTGAGACGCATCGGTCACGTCACAGACAACCGTTTCAGCTACATTAATACTGTCCAGATCCGAATTTAGATCTTCTATGTCATGCATTGAAAGATAATAGAAAAAATACTGTAAAGTATTGTCACGATAATTTCATGACAATACATTTGGGAAATATGATAATAACCGGATTCTGGACACACTTTATATGATCTTAAATATAACTTAAGACTTGACCTGACAGCTCGCTTAGTTGGGGTGTATAGGGCTAATGTGTGTTGTGTTTGGTGAATGTATGAAAGATTAAGAGTCGTATAGGGTCCACTTCTAGAATTCAACAATAAAATAAGAGCATAAAACTATTATCAAAAACAAAGTTAGTAAAAAAAGTGCGTTATAAGTTATGAAATATGAAAAATTTAAAAAATATACGAAAATAAAAAAATATAAGGAACAAAAATATAGTAACACGAGTCACAAGGTGACCATGTTTAAGTCAGTCTCTGACTCGACTTTTATAGGTTTGGAGTTCTCCTCTCTTTTAATAAACAACTTTCCGTAGGATGTCCACGAGGCGACGAGTTTGTTGTTTTTGACTAACTGGCGGGCGAGGAAGAACAATTTTCTGGTTTTGATTGTAAGGAACTCCGAGACATATACTGGACGAGTCTCACCAGGTATCTTTAAATGAGATGTGTTCAGCTGCATGTCTTTCTTTTCACGTTTTGATTTATTGAATGCTAAGACTTTCGATAACACTGTTTCCTTTCGGCCCGTTGTAGTGAAATCTACCACTATAGTCCCTGTCTTCAATCTGTGTATATCGCGTATTTCAGATTCATGAAGTGGAGTTTCGAGTCCTGTTGACAAGCCAATATTTTGGACAATACTAATTAGAGATTTCTTATTTTCGGTATCCTGCCTAGGAGTATTGCGAATTTCCAAAGTCGTGGCACACGACTTTTTTTCATAGCGATCGAGCTGGTTTTCCAGGGAGATTATACGGTTTTTGAACTCCTGACATATTATACATAGAAAACACCCAAACTCCGAAACAAATATTTGTAGATCATACAAACATTTGATCCGACCCGGGAATCGAACTCAAAAATGATAGAGTAAACCGCCTTTTTGCAGGAGAGGAAACCTTCTTATGTCCAGGAGGACTATTAAATGATGGTTATAATGATGTCGGAGTGATAGAGTCATTGACAGCCTCGGTGGCGCAGTGGTAGCATATGAGTCTGCTGTGCTTGAGGTCTCGGGTTATATTGTTGTGTTGGGCTAAATGTTTGTATGATCTACAAATATTTGTTTTAGAAGCAGAAGCATCACTAGACTGCCACGGTGTGGGTCACCATGTTGCATTCTAGCGTTGTCTGCATTCGAAATTAGTATGGTGACCACCACTTCTGGATTCTGCTTATGCTTTCTATCAGGCAGAGTAGAGTCACTTTGACAGGCTCATACATTAAAAAAAACGTATTTACAAGAAGAATAAAAAAATAAATAAGTATTTCGGACATCTAACACACAACGCCATCTAGTCCCAAGCTAAGCAGAGTTGTGTTGTGGGTACTAGACAACTGATATAAATACATATATACTTTTTTTGTAAATATATACTTATTATACATAGAAAACACCCAAACTCCGAAACAAACATTTGCAGATCATACAAACATTTGGTCCGACCCGGGAATCGAACCCGATACCTCAAGCACAGCAGTAGCATACCCTACCACTACGCTACCGAAGCAGTTTAAGTTTTAAGTATTATATTAGTCAATCTAACTGTCATAGTACAAGCTCTGCTAAGTTTGAAGTTAAATTGCGTTGACTTTTAGATGGCCGAAATATTTATTAATTAGTTATTATTAATAATAGTTCGATTATTGAAATAGTCGGCCACAAAATGGAGTGATCAATCCCAAGATCCATAAATATTGTATTTTGTATAAATATTAAGCTTAATGTGAAATATGAACACCGTTTCTATCATTAAAAATTATATTTTGTGAAACATTTAAGGTCGTGTCTTATTTATCCTTGAAGCATGAAGTCCGATTTGTGAATGGCAGATCAAAATATCCCTCGATAGACAGAGCTGTCAAGTTCACAGTTAAATTAAATTTTAATCTTTTGGAATTTATGAAACATCGATCAAGGACAAATTTAATAATCTATGATCGATGTCATTGAGCATTCGAATGGCATTTGACATACGATTTTGATTAGAATTTGACAACCCTAGCTCAGCTTTACCTCGATCCGTGAATCTAATCAAAGAGACAAAATATTCGTAATAATTCAACTTATTTGAAATAAGATTTTGGTGTTGATCAACCATTCAAAAAACCAACTGTAAATGACAGCCAGATTTTAAGTATGAAACATAAAATAAAAACTAAGTTTATTTGTTAACATACACATAGTATAAAATAATCATTTTTTCATAAATTTTCACATTGATAGTTTGATTACATTTTAATAACATTCAATCGATTGAGTGCTGATACATACAAGCACTTCACTGTATTGCATGTGTAATTAATGAGATAGTCGGGCGATATTGACTCGTACCTAAAAGCAATATGCTTGGTTATCGTACTTTGTTTCACGTACGTAGCATACTGTTTCTTTTTATATCTTACACGCAACGCCATCTAGTTCAATACTAAGCAGAGCTTGTATTATGAGCACTAGACAACTAATATAAATACATAAATACTTAACATCTGCGTATATGGGTTGGCTACCGAAGTGATAACCTTAAACAACAGTTGGTGTAGTAAAAATGAATCAAACGTTAATAAATGTTTTTATATAACTTATTCAGTTTGTGGTACTGGTACCTGGTATAGCATTCAATAGGAATATTAAATCTATACATATTAACAAAACACAGTTCAAAACTACCAAGAACAGTAGAAGACCAGAAAGTAGATCACCGTTAAATCATATCTTATCTAGCTTTCGCCCGCGGCTTCGATCGCATTTAATAAAAACTAAAATTTTAACAAAAAAAAAACCGACTTCAATCTGGACCAAATTTAAATGGGACCATATGGGAATATTGAGTTATTCGTTAATTTGTCGCGTACATACATAATGCAAATTGAAGACTTATATGGTTTTCTTATGGATAGCATGTCAGAACTGGACCAAATTTAAATGGGACCATTCGGGAAGCACCAGCTTTCAAATAAAAAAAGAATCATCAAAATCGGTTCACCCAGTCCAAAGTTATAACTACAATATTTTTTTTATGTTTTTTTTATGTAACAAACATAAAAAATAAATAAAAAAAATACAGTCGAATTGAGAACCTCCTCCTTTTTGAAGTCGGTTGAAAAGTATCCTATGTTACTTCTAATATCTTCAAGAATATGTGTGCAAAGTTTCATGATGATCGGTTAAGTAGTTTTTGCGTGAAAGCGTAACAAATAAACTTACTTTTACCTTAATAATATTAGTGTGACAAGATTAGGATTCGCAACTCTAAGATCAGTTTTTCGTCATTCATTTTTACCATGGTCATCATTATCCTTTTTTTTTTTATAGTTAGCTGCCTAAATGACTCTGCCCTGCCTGATGGTAAGCATGAACATAATCCAGGAGTGGCGGTCACCATCCTCATTGCGAATAAGGACAATGCAGCATGGTGACCGACACTATGGCGGCCTGGTGAGATGCTTTTTCACGCCCCGCTTAAAAGACCCGGGATCATAGTAGGAAGGAAACACATATGCTGGTATCCTATTAACAAAAATAAAATCCAACTTCAAGGTTCGACTCGATTTTTCTTGGATGCCATCATCAGATTCTAGTATCCTTATCATGGTACCACCGATGGGATATCTCCTTTCCATTAAAAAATGAATCATCAATATCGGTTCATTCACTTGGTTGTTGAAATATTTTCTTAAAATTAAACAAACCTGTGCTTTAATTCTAACTTAAACATTGAAATAGTACAAGTGAGTTGAATTTCAATAATATCCATCCATCCAACAAGTTCCATACTTGTTGACTAGACTAAAAGATGCAGAAGCATCACTAGGCCGCCATGGTGTGGGTCGCCATGCTGCATTGTCTGCATTCGCAATGAGTATGGTGACCACCACTCTTGGATTTTGCTTATGCTTTCCATCAGGCAGAGTAGTCATTTTGGCGGGCCGTACATAAAAAAAATATCAAAAATTTATTCTATTTAAGTTAAACATTTACAAATTCCACAAAGTTTCAAACAATACGTATTTTCTCAGTAAGTTTACACTTCGTAAAACAATACGCTTTATAGCGTCCCGTCACTACAGTAAAGGAACGGAGACAAGATCCTTTGACCCGGATATAATGTATATTGATCCTGAGAAGGTGTGAAAGACTTGAGAGGAAGAATCGTACAACCTACTTCCGAGTAACAGAAGGTTTAATATGACTTGGTGCAGATAATTGAAATTAATTAGTTACCGTAGAACGACGACCGATTTTAATTAATTTACACTAACCTACTATTTCCAAAGCTCATGAATTTTAAAAGCCGTTTTTAATTCGATACGTGTAAGAACTCTTTTTAAAATACACTAAAATTTCTCTAATATAAATACTAGAAATTTAAAAAAACCCCCGACATAATAACCCAAGTTTTTTTTAAAAAGTAAAAAAACACGTTATGCGCTTTCATTTGAGACCCCACTCGATATTTTTCTTCCCCACTTTCACCCCCATAACTTTGAAACGTCCCAACTGATTTTCATAAAACATGTCTAAGAACACTTGCACGTTACTCACCTTTCGTACAAAAAAAAACCGGGTGTTACGGTGCCACAAACAGACACGTGAAACTTATAACACCCTCTTTTTGGTCGAGGGTTAAAAAATATATTAAAATAACTAATGATTAAAAAACAACCCGACTGACGCATCTTCGCCAACGCATTGGCAGTTTATTGATGCTCTTTTTGTAAAAATCAGCTGGACGGGAGGCAACAAACTCTTTAAAGGCATTTTTTACTGCCTCTCGAGAATTGAATTTTTTACCCACTAAACAGTTGTCTAAATTTTGGAAAAAGTAACAGTCGCTAGGTCTGGTGAGTATGGCGGATGAGGGAGAGCTTCCAACCCCAGCTCTTGCAGCTGCTTCAAGACAATGCACGACCCCATACTGCGCCACAGACAGTCTCCAAGCTGCAAGAGCTGGGGTTGGAAGCTCTCCCTCATCCGCCATACTCACCAGACCTTGCACCTACCGACTATTACTTTTTCCAAAATTTAGACAACTTTTTAGTGGGTAAAAATTTCAATTCCCGAGAGGCAGTACAAAATGCCTTTGAAGAGTTTGTTGCCTCCCGTCCAGCTGATTTTTACTAGAAAGGGCATCAATAAACTGCCAATGCGTTGGCAAAGATGCTTCGATTGCATGGGTGATTACTTCGAATAACAGAAATAAAAAAGTTTGAAAAAATTAGTACTTTCACTTATTGCATACAAAACGGCAATTTCATAGGTAAAGACCTATTATATACACAATTAAAAAACATGGCCCTCTTCCTGACGCAATCGCATAAAACAAAACAAATTACTTTCAATTATTCTCAAAACATCAACACACTAAGTTACTTTAATACACTAAGTTACATCAAACGTTAATATAGTTCTATTGATTTTAACTCGTAACGTGATGTCGCCTAAGCAAATCGTTTTCCTCAAGTGAGTACTTGAATACAAGAACTGCCATGTAAACTGCCTATTTCGGTGATAGTTTCAAACTCCTAACTATCTCCAATATAGTACTACGTATCTTGTTTCCAAGAGTTACAAGATTGTTCTGAACGGAACTCAAACTTTACTCGTATTCTCGTAAAATAATTCTAAACCATACTTTAGAATATTATTTTAGGATAACCCCAATTTTCAAACATTGATTTGGGTGTAGGAATATTCTCTGAAATAATATTACAATAGCATAGGTTTTTACAGTTTGGTTGCCAAATTTCTTCATTAATTCACTTAAAAGTATATCTTTAATTCTTGAAAAAAGGTTATGGTGTTATTATAAACTGAATTCGTTAAATTCTTTTCATATTATGTTTTTTTTTCATAAATTGCAATAAGTTTGGCATTGAATAAATTTTTTATGAAACCAATTCTATATGCTCATTTGACGCTCAAAAAGTTTTAAAATTCAAAGTATTAGTTCAGTCAGCTTGAAAAAGATTACGACTTACAGTCTACCTCGCCACGACTGGTAATTTAATCTATATTAACTACCTTAATGACATCAAACAAGCAATACGATTGTCAAGAAACAAGTCGCACCGGGTATTGCAAATTATTAAACATCAAACTGCTACCACTAACGTAAGTACTAGCCAAGTACGAAAACATTAAAAATAATTCCCTAGACTTAATTTACCCCATTTCTCGCAAAAGTCCGGCGTTGTGAAATGTGCCTTGAGCTCCAAGGCGTCGGGAAACTATTACGGTTTGTAACCGAATGAAGTTTTTGAAAGTTTTCAACAGCCTCACTACGTGTAAAGTGGGCCGCTGTAGGAAATGCTACGACGATTAAAGACGCAAGTTTATCAAGAGAGGGTAGAAAGAAATTTCAAGGTGATTTTCTGAAGACGTTAAGTTTTTCTGGGAAAGTATTTAGAGATGTTGAAAGTCTTCTAGGAATTAGTATGAATCTACATTGAAGGCCCGTTCAGTAATTAAAAATCAATTGTGGAAACTATCGAAATAACTGATACAGTTGTGTAAAAACATATTTATCGTGTAAAGTATGTAACTTACGTGCAGCGAGCGTATTGCTTTTAAGTACGAGTCAGTATCGCTCGCCTATCTCTCATTAATTAACATTCAATGCAGTGAACTATTTACGTATGTTCAGCACTTCACAAATTAAAATGGAGTGTGTAGTACTGATACGGGAGAAGCTCCCTGAATATTTTTACCCGACAATACTGCAACTACTTTTATGAGCCATTTCCTATCTGAGTTTAAATTACATCCGCGTGTCTTCTACTTATTTTTTTATTACTAATGTACTCTTTTATGGTTTTGAATCACTAGATAGGTCACCACTTGGTAAGTGACTGCACAACACCGGGAACTCAAGAGATGAAATTGTGTAAATCCAAGTATCGCAAAGTTTTTGTTGTAAAAACCAACAAAAACTTTGTATTACTATAGTAGTTGTTGGTCGCTGTTGGTGTTTCTCGCAATAGTTTTGAATTATTAGCGGCGGACTGTAGAGTCTCATATCATAGAGGCGCTCATAGCTTAGTTGCACTCGGTGATTGGAAACAATCGCCGAGGGTAAGCAACGACGGCGCAGTCAGTACCTGGATGGGTGACCGCTAGTGACACTATACCATGAGCGTCTCCGTGATTCGAAGATCACGTTAAGCAGTTGGTCCCGGTTGTTATCGTAACATAACAGTCGTGAAGCTTAGTTGGAGGCCTTTGGGCGGCTTAAAAACATCCAACTGCTCTTGCCAATCTTGCGTAATCGTTTACGTAGCCACAACGTTGTCTTACCAGTCCCCAACCCGCACTTGGCCAGCGTGGGGACGTATGGTCTTAAACATCTCCAGAGAGGAGACTCGAGCCCAGCAGTGGAACGTTATGGGTTGTTGATGATAGAGTCTAAATTATTGTATAATTAAAATAAACATCAACGATATAATGGGTAATTCATTAAAAACCGTCAAACAAAATCTCAATAGCTGATTTAAAAATGTTAGCCAATAAAGTAATTTATCATAAAAATCTCGTATCAATCGAAATATAACCCGAAACAACACCCCACGCTCAAATTACGACCAAAACAAGGTAACAACAAATCGAAAAAAAAAAACACAAATCCAATAACACATCACGCTCTCGGATTAAAGCATAACACATTACCCATTACTTACGAAACTGGTAATACTGAATCCTTTCCCTGCGGACCTATCAATTTTACGATAGAAACGCGTATGAGCTCAGTTTACGAGCCGCGATTCTGTTCGTATACGCTCGTATTATGTTTTGCACGTAAACACAACGATCGATGTCACCTGGCACCGCTGTATTAGTACCACACTATGGTAATTGAACTATCAAATCCTTTAATGTTTAATTTCATAGGAAACACTATGTGTTAGCAGGATGTCTCTTACACCAATGCATGAGAGAGCATTTGATATCATTATCATCAACAACGTTTAGGCCATAAAACATAGCTTGTAAGTTGTGTTTGTAATATACACATTTAATTTTTTACCCGACTACGGCGAAGCTAAAAAGAAGGGTAATATGTTTGGTGGTCTATGTATGTCTGTTTATTTCACCATGTCGCTTAAACAACTGAACTGATCTTAGTGAATTTAGTGTCAATTGATTCATAATAGTAGTCCTGGTAACATAGGCTAGTATATCAAAAATAGTAAGCAGCAGGATAATAGTTTTTTAATCTTTTTCTTGTTTATTCTACATTCTACGACCCATTGGTTCATTATTTAGCGTTATTATTACCATTAGCAAAATTAAATTTAATATTCATATCTAATGTCAAGATAAAAGGCTCTTCCAGTGAAAAAAAAGAAAAGTAATGAACAAAAATCAATTATCTATCTATATATAAAAGAGTAAGGTGACTGACTGACTGACTGACATACCCAGAGATCAACGCACAGCCCAAACTGCTGAAGCTAGAATCCTGATGCATGTAGGTTCTTTATATAACGTAAGTGAGCACTAAGAAAGGAATATGAAATTCCACCCTTAAGAGGGTAAATCAGGAGATGAAAGTCTGCGTGAGCGAAGCCGCGTGTAAAAGCTAGTCCTCAATATATCAGTACTTCAGTACTAATATTATAAAAAAGTTTGTAAGTATGGATGGATGGATGGATGTTTGTTACTCTTTCAAGCAAAAACTACTAAACGGATTTAGATGAAACTTTACAGTAATATAGCTTATACATCAGAATAACACATATGCTACTAATTGCCGAGATAACTAACATACATGCGGGCGGAGCCGCGGGCAACAACTAGTTTGTATTATAACAGTTTTGACTCCATTAAAAAACTTTCTGCACTTGTTATGTATGATTCGTACCGGCGAGAAAATTTTTATATTAGTATTATGTTTAACTAGGAATACATATATAGATATTTTATCAATAGTTCACTGCCCCCTTAAAGTAATGACTAAAGACAGATCAAACGTAAATCTGTAGTATAGATAGAGGTTTTTAAAGGCGTAAACAAGAACGGCATAAAGTTTATCGCAAGAAATTTTTATATTCTATTTTCAGCCGTAGAGGCTTCTATAGTAAAGCTCGGGAATTTAGTGGTAGTATACTTTCTATTGAGCAAATTTATATTAAAATATCGTTGACTTTAAATTTGATGTATTTGAGTTAGTTTCAATTCTGTTTTAAAGTAATGACATTGTTACAATACTCTATGTTTGCTACTACGAGCATTTGATAAAATTGTAGGTAGTGGTTGATTAAAGATGTTGAATACTCTCATTTTGTTTGATTATAATTTTAAGCCCAATTGCTAATGCTAAGCTAAATGTCCAACTGATTGTCCAGAGCTAACGTTATTACGTTACCATCAATTGGACATTTAGGAAATATTTAGAAAATGGGAGTAAGGTAGTAGGTAGTAGAGCCACGCTGATTTCAGCACGAATTCGGCTCGACCGGGGCGGTACTACCCTCGCACAGAAAATCAACGTAAAATGACAGCGTTCGTGCTGTTGTGTTTCGTTGGTGAGTGCGAGACCGGAGGACCAAATAGTCTAGTCAACAAGTTCCATACTTGTTGACTAGACTAAAAGATGCAGTAGCATCACTAGGCCGCCATGGTGTGGGTCGCCATACTGCATTGCCTGCATTCGCAGTGAGTATGGTGACCGCCACTCCTGGATTCTGCTTATGCTTTCCATCAGGCAGAGTAGAGTCATTTTGGCGGGCCATACATAAAAAAAAAAAAAAAGCAAATGAAAAGAAAGGATTAGAAAACAAATACTCTAATCCAAGTGGTGGTATCCATGTTAAGAGAACTACCGTTAGTACGTTAACTCTGTTACCATCAATTAGACATTTAGGAAATGGGAGTAAATGAAAATAAAGGATTAAAAAACAAATAACAACCAAAACACCTAGTGGATGGTAATAAACAAAAAAAAAATAAAAAAAAATTTAGAAATATTGTTGCTAATACAGTTTTCATTATTATATCTTTGGACTTCTGATCCTGACAACGAATTCGAAATTGCAAATAATAGCAAATAAATGTATGGGATATGCAAAAAAAATTAAAGTTTTAGCTTATAAACTCATACCGTCAAGCCCAATAAAAATTTCCAGCGCGTTGTGCCAAATAAAATACGAGGAATAAAATCAACGGCAATAAAAATAAATTTTCAGGTAACATTTTTATTGAATGGGCAAATGTTTGAGCTATTTAGTAATGAATAATAGCTATTGACAATTTATACATCACACTCTTTGTGAAACAATTAGTAATGAGTACTCATTAAATAAATAAATAAAGAAATATTTTGGACATCTAACACACAACGCCATCTAGTCCCAAGCTAAGCAGAGCTTGTGTTTTGGGTACTAGGCAACTGATACAAATACATATATACTTTTTTTTTGTAAATACATACATATTATACATAGAAAACACCCAAACTCCGAAACAAATATTTGTAGATCATACAAACATTTGGTCCGACCCGGGAATCGAACCCGAGACCTCATGATCAGCAGTCGCACACGCCAACCGCGAGACCAACGAGGCAGTCATTGTGCACGGGATATGAAATAATAAGTGATATATTCGTTAACAGCATATAAGTACACTGCTGGACGTAGGCCTTTGAAAGGAAGTTCTGTCTCAATCTAAATATTCTAACTGGCATTTAAGCCGTTGTGGGGTATGGGCCTCCGGTATCCTCACTTACTCGGTGAAACACAGCGCAAGCGCTGTTTCACACCGGCTTTCTGTGAGGCCGTGGTATCACTCCTGTCGAGCCGGCCCATTCATGCCGAAGCGTTGCTCTGCTACGGTAAAAGTGGGAGTGGAATATGGCCTGATCCCGTTTGAGAGATTTAAAAACACAAATACCCTTTTTAAGGAATACCTAGGAGGTAAACGATCACATGATGCACTTGCTAGTAAGTGACCATCGAAATTACCTGCAACTCAAAAGTCACAGCTGTTTTGTCGCCCTTAGTGTGCCCACCTCCCACAAAAAAGTAAAACCTAAAACCCAACTACGACAAAAAACGACGCTGAAAAAGTATAAAACAAGTTTGAAAAGCCGTAGTCACACGTTACATAGAAACGCCCCATAACACTTTAAAAACGTGTGACTACGGCTTTTCAAACTTGTTATTAACTTTTTCAGTGTCGTTTTTTGTCGTAGTTGGGTTTTAGTTTTAATTTTTTTTATTTAAAATGTTTTGGTGCCGTTATTAATATATAATCCATACTTATATTGTAAATGCGAAAGTAACTCTGTCTGTCTGTCTGTCTTGCTTACACGGCCAGACCGCTGCACCGATTTTAATGAAATTTGGTACACAGATAGTATAGAGCCTGAGAAAGGATATAGGCTACTTTTTAATGCGAAAAAAAGGGTTGTAAGGGGTTTAAAGGGGGGAATAAGGGTTGTATAGAAGTCGGGCGGTTCACTCGCCATACGCATGCGCGTTACCTATGCCGGGCGTCTTGACAACGAATAAACAAAACTGTCACCATGATATAAAAATACAGGTATGACATTCCGAGATACAGCACGTCATGACGTCATCATCACTATACATGGTTCTCAAACTTTATACTTTTAGGGAGATTTTACAACCTACTTAATTTAAAAACAACAATTTAAATGCATTTTACATTTTTTCAAATAGAATGGTGACTGTAAATGTTTCCATCATTTCATGTTATGTTGCTATAAAGTGGTAACTGGATAGTGACGTCACCCCGTGCAGCTTGCGGAATGTCATACCTGTATTTTTGCTGTCACAATATTACAACAATATTATCAAAGCCCAAGGAAAGACGATTAAAGTTGCAGTTCATTTTTTTACCATGGGCAGCATACCCGCGTGTATGAAATCCGCTAAATCTCACTATTTTGGCAAAAGATGGCAAAACAAAAAAGGAGATAATAAAATAGTACTTTTTTTTACTTGAGGCTGCCAAAGTGACTCTGGTCAGTCTGATCGAAATCTCAAACCGAATTCAACAGTGCGAGCAACCATACTCACTGCGAACGCAGACAATGCAGTATTGCGTCCCACACTATGACGACTTAGTGAGATGCTTTTTCACGCACCAATAAATTTCACGCCCCACTTAAAGCGTGTGGGATTAGGATCATAGTGGAAGGGAAACACGTACGCTGCCTGCGCTAGTACTGAGTTCCAGTTTTTAACTGCTCGGCACCGTTTGGTTCGAGAGCGTATTTCTAAGACTCTGAGACGGTGTTTTCCAAGGCCAGGACGTGTTGTTCTGCAGAGGAAGGGAGAAGGGGGGACCAGTTGGAAGAGTTCTTCAGAATATTCCCCATGATACAGGCGGTAGAGGACTGCTATAGAGGCGATATCTCTACACAGCTGCAGAGGTTCAAGGAGCTCGGTGGCTTAAGGACTGTTGATAAGGCGGACTGCTCGCCGCTACAACCGATCGAAAGCACCAAGCAAATACTGCGCGGATTCATCACAAAGATGAGAAAAGTACTCCACGCACGAGCGAACCTGGGTCTTATAAAGAAAACACAAATGCTCGGGCGCGAAGAACCGTCTCACCCTGTTCAGTACGCCAAGTTTCCGCGAGGCCGCCTTAGTGATGCTCTCGATGTACTTCCGTGGTTTGAAGTCCCGGCAAATATCCATGCTCAGGACACCGAGCTTATCCCGAAGTGGCAGTTGAGTGCTCTGAAAAGTGGGGAGGGAAAAAAATTGAGACTTTTAGGTAGAGAATGCGAACACCTGTGTTTTCTAAGCGTTGAACTCGACCAGATTCTCATCACCCCATTTTAAAATCCGGTTCAAAACCCGGTCGAGCTCGGCTTCTGTAAATTTTCCTCAACGTCTGCCAGCTTGGCTGCACGGTGTCCAAAATATCGCTAATGAACTGTGCTATGGTCTGCATAGCAATGTACGTTGCCAAGGGCTAACATGTCATTGATATGCAGAAGAAATAGCGTGGGCGACAGGACTGAACCCTTCAGGATTCGGTCCTGTCACCCACGCTATTTCTTTAATAAAATAATTTATCACCCTAATTTTTCACTATTGTTATTTGGCCGAACTACACACATCAAAAGTGTCTAGGGATCAACATATGTGTCTATGGATCAACATATATTTTTGCAATAACTTTTCTCCTGATTGATATTAATTAAAATTTTCTTTAAGGATTCATCAAATAAAGTGTTTTCGTTTGTCACAGTAATGATAAACCAAGTCACCTTTGCATTAATAAAGAAATTTGCCATTTTCCTAATAAAAGGATTTTTGACATTTGAACCACTAACATTAAAGTTCGAAAAAAAGACTGAAATAACAGTTTTCTTTAAAATTTTATTAGGTAACTTAAACAATTAATAATCCGTGTTTCTACCGCGAACACTAACACAAGAAAATCGGTTTGGCATACTCAAAATGAGTTCATCCAAATCACGCTGTGGAATGGCCGCCCATGTTCGTTGCAACAACAAAAAAAGGTCTTCTTGCGACTGGATACCCTCCATATTCGGCAGAGCTCTTCTCTGTAGCATATCCCATGCATGCTCAATCGGGTTCAAGTCTGGCGACTGAGCAGGCCAGGGCCAAAGCCACATCTCAATCTCAAGAAATCCGCATAAAAATGCTTGATCCCTAGACACTTTTGATGTGTGTAGATTGAATCTGTGTCTCGGAAGGAGAAAATGCTTACAAAACAATTGTATTCACTTAAATTTACATAATTAGTGCTTAAAGTAACAATATAATTTAATAACATTCATAGCAATTTTGTAGTACTAGAAATAATTGGGTCAAAAATAATGCGCTAAGGCAGCTCAGCAAAATAATTTTATTTACATACTCAGGTAACTGCTCAGTTTGCTCATACGACAAAATTTGTACCCAATGTGTATTGTGTTTTTACAACTAACATAATTTAGTTTATAAATACTTATTTCTCTATTTAACCTAATATATAAAAAGCAGCCAGCAAGTAACTTAATATAATTTTATTTTATTTTATATTTGTGTTGATTGAATGAAAGGTAAATTGCAGTTTACGATTTATGACGTATTAAAAAAAAACTACTTACTAGATTTCGTTCAAACTAATTTTTGTTGGAAGTTTGCATAGTAATGTACATCATATATTTTTTTTAGATTTATCATTCTCTTATTTTAGAAGTTACAGGGGGGGGGACACATTTTACCACTTTGGAAGTGTCTCTCGCGCAATCTATTCAGTTTAGAAAAAAATGATATTAGAAACCTCAATATCATTTTCGAAGAGCTATCCAAAGAGCTATCCAGTTCTAAGTATGGGGACCCCCAAAATTTATTGTTTTTTTTTTTACTTTTGTGTGAAAATCTTAATGCGGTTCACAGAATACATCTACTTACCAAGTTTCAACATTATAGGTCTTATAGTTTCGGAAAAAAGTGGCTGTGACATACGGACGGCCAGACAGACAGACATGACGAATCTATAAGGGTTCCGTTTTTTGCCTTTGGCACGGAACCCTAAAAACCAAATAACATCATTGTATTTTTTCTCCCTCAGGAAATAATTAAAACTTTCTCCACTCCTCTCTTTATTCGGAATGAAGGTAATAAAACATGATTTTTGGCAATATCCATACTTTTTCGGTACATCGTTCAACTTAGCTATTCTTAGCCTCACTACCAAACTTATATCTTTGACTACTTGTATTATGTAAACTACGACTACAAAGACACCGCGTAGCTAGTGCTGTGACTATAAATCGGAAAATTATTACTATCGATAACATCAGAAGTAAAAGTATCGAATATTATTCACGTATACTGTACGTTTTTCTAGTTGAAATATAAGTCTAATATCCTTTACTAGCTCACCCAAGCAACTTCGTTGGCGTCCAAACTACCATTCCCCGTTTAAACCCCAAAAGGGGGTTGATTTCTAAAGATACATTATTAGTACTCCTCCACACCGTCTATAGAGTATATATTTTAAATTTCAAGTCTCTTACTTCAAAAACATAGGACTTTCATACAAACGTCCAACCCCCGTTTTACCCTCTTAGGGATGGAGTTTCGTAAAATCCGTTCTTAGCGGATGTCTATACCCTATAAGGAACCTACCTGCTTAATTTCAAGTTTGTAGGTATTATAGTTTCTGAGATTTCGTGATTAATAAGTGAGTGGTATTTCGCTTTTATATATAGGTATAGATATAGATACCACTGACAACGATTATAATGTTGTATGATATTAATTATAATTATGGATAATTAGATAATATTATCGATAAAATGACCAGTTTGGAAGTATTCCGGCGATACCCTATTGTAATTTTGTGGGTTGGAAAACTTTTTCTACACACATTTTGTTTCAGTCATAATTCTAATATTTAAAACAGTATCTGTAACTCACAAAACATCATTGAAATAAAAAAGTCGTAAAACTGATAAATAATAATAAATTTGGCCTTATCTCGATAAATCGATGTACCGTTTAAATATAAGGTATCGGAATAACGTTACGTCACAAGTAGGGATGCTACTATCATTTACGTAACTTAGTATCGATATTGTATAAAACAAAGGCGACGGCGGCTGCCATTCTTCTTTATATCATCTCGACTTAGAAACTCCGACAAAAGGAAGTACGTAAAGTAAATGGTTATTCATTTCCTTCAGACCCAAAATCTAAAGGTAAACACAGACCGGGTCACCAAGCAAACATGTCGGAGTAATGAAGTAATTATACTTAACTAGCCGGTTAAGAAACTTATAACGAAGCCAGAACTATGAAGCGCAAGTTCCCAACTTCCCAACATCGATTAAAGTTAGCTTTCCTAGAGTTTTCTCCATAATATATTTTGTTGGGCGTGAAAACTCGCTTAAGAGATTGTTTAGAATTTTGTTGGCACTGAATTTTGGAATATACGGCGTATAAAGTCTTCGGATTAGATAATGTTGTTTTGAAAGTAATGTGTAGCTTAATAAAATAATAAACTCGTAAGTTTAGTTTCATTTTATATTGTACTAATGAGTTGCCTTCCATTAAGGAATAAGGAATTTAGTCTACATTCGCAATGAGTATGGTGACCACCACTGTCGGATTCTGCTTATGCTTTCCATCAGGCAGAGTAGAATCCTCTTGGCAGAGCCGTAAATAAAAAACAAAACAATATTTGAGACCACAAGAACATGATATACATGTATAATATGTTCTTGTGCGTCTAAATGTTTCACTACACAGTGTAAACACAAAACTTTTCATGGAAAATAATTAGATAAAAATATCTATTAGAATATGATGGCATACGTTTACTTATTTGAAAAGGAAACTACATTTTATGTTATTTATGTTATGATTCAACAGAACTTTGTCTAGCTTTTTGTTGTTTTTTACATCTGGGGTAATTTTCTTCAACTCACTCAAACATTTATAGAATGCTAATATAACATTTCATGCAGCACACCGCAAAGAAGTTCGATTATCTGCTTCAATTAAATAATATTAGGTAGGTACAGTAAACATCTCGTTTCGTTTTTGAATTGGCTAACATAATTCCGTGTGTGTATAAAGTCCTTATAACTGATCCTTGAAGAGCTAACTCGTCGGAAGAAAGTCCTGAATACATGGTCTACCAGGGTAATCTTTGGAATTAATTATCATGATTCAATGTGTTTCTAAAGTTACGTGCTTATATTATACTGTTAATCATTAAATAAGTTCTTTCTCTCAAGCTAATTGTGGCAAAGCTGGATTGAAATTGTTTTTACGAGTATATCTGGTTTCCACATGAAAGAGAGTGTACAGTAATATTTTATCAAATCCTAGCGAGTCATGATTGAGCTACAAACTAAAAAATCCATTATTAAGTTTGTCAGTCAAGAAACCCCAAAAATTGTATATTTTACGAACTTCTTTTTAATAAACTACTAAGATTTCAAGGCCTATGAATTTTTTGATACATTTATGCAACTATCATTTAGAAGAGGTCAGAAAAATAAATCAAAACGGTAAACCATTTTGGTTCATTTTACAAGCTTTTTATCAACTTGCAATTTATGTATGCATGTATGTTCGGGTGGAATCTTGCAACTCAATTTTGAAGCAGATTTCTTCAACCGATTTCGCTGAAATTTTGTAAACATATGTATACAGCGTGACAATACAATATTATAATGACATGGAGCTGATGTGATGCTGGAGCTGAAAGGTGGCCATAGGAACTCTGTAAAGAAACTTCGCAACCAAATTCCAGTAAAACCTTGTTTTTAAAAAGTTTTTTAATTTAATTTATTACTATTTTGGTCGTAGGAATAAGTTAGCTACTTAACACACTTCAGATTTATCTACTAAGCTTCTAACAACACTACTAAGCGCAAAGTACGATAGCTACAACTGGTAATAACCAAATTTTATGACGTAGTCACATAATGGACTAACTAAACTAGGTTTACAACATCATTATACATTGTTTGGAATGATTTAAACTTAATAGGTGCTTTTGTAAATACACGTTTGTATTAAGGTAGATAAAGTTTAATATCCAGAGCCTCTAAACGAACGTTAATAAACATGTCAAGATTTGCTGGTTAATTTAAATAAATTAAATTAAAAAGCTTTTTAAAAACAAGCTTTTACTGGAATGCCTCGAGACGAATCAAACGAGTCCAAACTCGATGATGTTGCGACGTTTCTTTACAGGGTTCCTATGGCCACCTTCCAGCTCCAGCATCAGATGAGCTCCATGTCATTATAATACTGCAAAATTTCAGTAAAATCGATTGAAGATATCTGCTTCAAAATTGAGTTGCAAGATTCCACCCGAACATACAAGCATTCATACATTACATACATTGCAAGTTAATAAAAAGCTTGTAAAATGATAATCTATGCATACATACGTTACCTGAAATTTTAAAAGTATAATCATTATGAAAGATTTTAGACAGCAAGGTTTTTTAGCCGTGTCAACTGCACATGGACAAAAATACACAATACATTATAATTTAGTTATGTTTTTTACTTTTTTATTTCTACAATTTTAACTGCCACGGTGTTGCAGTGGCTTGCCGCTGCCGTGCTTGAAGTCTTCAGCTAGAGTCCCTGATTGGACGTAGATAGTGACATTGAACACCGTTATTTTGTTGACTGTAATTTAGCTATAAAGTAATAGGAATTGATAATTACATTTTTAGAGATGAATATAAAGTAGCCAATTAAACAAACGTTTTGTCTAACCCGGGGAATCGAACCTGAGACCTCAGCACGGCAATCACATACGCTACTACTACTACGCCACTTTATATACATGTTTATGATGTTGCTCGACTTGGCAAAATCACATCAATCAAACAGGCAATCAAATCATCAGATATATTTAACCCCTTGTTATTATTATTACACAAAAGACCTTGAACCTAAAACTTGAGCGAAATAACCATTTATGGTAGCATATTTCGCAAATCCTCATTTAGTGTCGTCTTGTGATTGCGCGAATGGACACTTAGAGGAAATGTTAGTTGGCAAGTTTGCGTTATCTGTGCGAAATAGGCTTTTACCGCTGTTAAGGACAGATGTAACGAGAAAAAAAGTGAAATTTATTGCCATTACTAGTGGTACTTTCAGGAATCATAATGGTTTTCGCCGGTACGGTTAAAAGGAGTTATTAAATAATAATTATTTACATCCGCATTACGCAATGTTGCCTTTATTTAATACCATTTTTTTTAACCTACCTAATCTATTTAGCCCAACAAACACAATAGGTACCATATGGTATTATCATCAAACCTTTATTAGTTATAAATTTTATAATGTATGTTATAAATTTATATGAATGTTATAAATTGGACCGTGGGAGAGCCACGCTTCGGCATGAATGGGCCGGCTCGACCGGAGTGATACCACGGCCTCACAGAAAACTGGTGTGAAACAGTGCTTGCGCTGTGTTTCACCGAGTGAGTGAGGATACCGGAGGCCCATACCCCAATCCCTTACCCCTACCTCCCCCCCATCCCCAAAAGGCCGGCAACACACTTGTGACGCTTCTGGTCTTGCAGGTGTCCATGGGCGGCGGCAATCGCTTACCACCAGGCGATACGTATGCTCGATTGCCCGCCTATTCCATAAAAAAAAAAAATATATTATATATATGGATGCTTCAAAAAACTTGAATAAGTTTTTTAAGGTTCTTTTTAGTTTCTTTTTCGAACCTCCACCAAGTCGAATACTTTACTGCAGTGATACTGAAATAATAATGGTTTTATAAAATTAATTTAATCTACATCAAATGCTATTGACATTTTATATAGGTACTCGTAAATCGAATTTATAATGATTATTTACAAAGGGAACGTATTACTAGATCGCAGGAAGGGATAAGGCCGCCCATTGTATCACTGTTTTATATTTATACTCTGATTTGTATGTTTCATAATAGTGGTATACAATAAAGGGAAAGAGTACACTACCATCTGTATTTTTAACGGAACCCTATTGCTAAGACTCCGCTGTCCGTCTGTCTATCACCAGACTGTGTCTCATGAACCGTGATAGCTACACTGTTAAAATTTTCACATGTACACTGTACATGTGAAAATTGTACCTTTTTATTTTCAACAAAACAATGATTTTGTAAATAGCGCCCTCTGAGGACTCGTTGTGCAATTAGGCTTTATCCAGTATATATATTTGAGTCAGACAGTATATAAAGTAGTAGTACTAGTAGTAGAAGTAGACAGGAGATTTCTAGAATAATCCGGGAGAATGTATATTTAAAGCAATGTTAGCAGTCTCGAGTCTTTTCTTCTTTGCTTGGAACTGAACAAGTTAATTGTGCCTATCTGTGTATTTATGTAGTAATCATGTAATTTATCAAGTGCCCATTAGGTGAGTTAAGAAAATTGTTTGAAACTTTTATTTTTATGTCCGTTGTTAGTTTCAAAAATGCTTAGAAAGTATATTTGTTCTTAGGGCTTCTAAGATACGGGTGAATGTCGATCACCTCAAGGTTACGGTTGAAGAATATCACCTCGAAGATACCACGAATGCGTTACAGCTCAAGTGAAGGGTGGAGATACAAATTATTTTGTTCAACCTACCTGACCTGCAGGGCTTGGCTCTTCGCACCATAGAACCTCTGATGTGTCTGAGGGCATACGGAGGAAGACCCGACGACTTTTAAAACCAATTACCGTGTCAAGGGAAGTTGTATAAATATAATTTAATCTTTTATAATTCATCATCAGTTTTCCAAGTGGGAGCTCCCCTGCTGTCTTGGACTTGCATGAGGTACCAGAAGAACAGGGAACGAAGTGGAATTGTTTGTTATCTTATATGTATATATATCTTGTATAGCTTAACCAATTTTCTGTACCATTATCTTTTTTAAATTGATATCACTACCCCTTTGTGATTTTTTTTGTTAATGAGAATTAGGAGTGTAATTAAGAAACTGTAAAATTGTAATATGTTTATTCATAACTGCAATATATTTGAGTAACTGTGTATTGTTGTTTCTCTGAAGAGATCCCTGGGACTCCCACATCACACACAATTATTTTATACCTTCTTTTTTAACCGACTGGTTGCGAGAGAGTGGACTGTATCTGCGGTTTCTAAAACTGACAATGAATGCGACAATAAGGGAGATGAACTGCCTTAGGGAAAATCAGGGTTATGACAAGACAGTTCTACATATAGGTAAGGACTAACCTCTGCTTGGTCTTCCCTTGTGGATGAGGACTGCTGATGCGAGTAGCGGCGGGTAGATCCACGGAATCCTCGATAATCGCCACGGCGGTTCGCGACAAAGTTCGTTCCTGCGGGTGCGGTGAAGTCTTTGCGGGATAGGGTTACGAAAACAACCTTTTCCTTCCGTGGTTCGCGTCGGACTTCTTCGACACTTGTCAAATCACAAGTGTCATTGTATGCGTCGAATGCTTCTCTTTCTCGCTCTCACAATCACAGCTTGAGGTATGAGGGTAAAGGATAGGAGAGGATGGCGCATTCATCAATCAATTATAGATATATTAAATAAATGACAATATGGCGTAACCATTTCCCCCCGGCTTGAAGGAATTGATTCCTTCAAAGTATGAAAGAAAAAAGAGAAAACACTAAATAAGCGAAAACTATATATGCGAAAATTACGAGCCCAACTATATGGGCGAAATGTATCTTAAAACTATAACCTAACCTAAGACGCTATTCGCGATAACACTTATTGGCTAGGTAAAGGGCACAGACGTACAACCGGGCGCAAATACGATCCGGTAGCAGTCCTAACTCTTGCAATACGAACCACTCCATCAGTGGCCGGAAATACTTCTTCAATAACCCCTAAAGGCCAGTGAAGAGGAGGCGCGTTTTCAGTATTTAAAATAACGACGGTCCCTACGGTTATCGGGTTATGCGGTGTATTCCATTTATTCCGAGACTGCAAAGTATGCAAGTATTCTGCTCTCCATCGCCTCCAAAAAGGATTGCACTAATCCATCCAGTAAGTCATGTCGAGACAGAATAGTAAGTCTGTCATCTTCGATGTCGCGAGCAGGTAAACAACGTAAGGGTGTCGTATTTAGAAAGTGTGCGGGCGTTAATGCGAGATCCTCCGAGGGATCGCTAGAGATGGTGCGACATAAGGGACGTGTGTTCATAACGGCCTCAACTTGAGCCAGTACGGTGGTCATCTCTTCAAACGATAAAATTTGCTCACCAATAACGCGAAATAAATGAGTCTTAAGGCTCTTAATGTTAGCCTCCCAGTTACCTCCAAAGTGACTAGCGGCGGGCGTGTTTAGTAACCAGGTTATGCGATTCTCAGCTAATATGTGAGCATATTCACTATTGAAATCTTTGGACTTCAGAAGCCCATAAAGCTCTGAAAGGGTGCGTTTAGCGCCGACATAGTTCGTCCCGTTGTCCGAACAAATACGACCCACAGGACCTCTACGCGCTAAAAACCGTTTGAAGGCTGACATAAAACTTGCTGTACTAAGATCACCAGCTAGTTCTATATGAACAGCACGTGTTGTCAAACAGACAAACAAGCAGACATAAGCCTTTACAGACCGTATACCACGGCCTCGCGAAATCGTCACCTTAAAGGGGCCTGCATAATCTGTACCCGTGTGCACGAAAGGCTTAGCGGATTGTACGACACGACAAGACCTGTGTTCCGACATTTCAGGAAATACAGGCTTAGGCCGTACTCGAAAGCAAGAGATACACTTATGTATCCTACTACGAATCAAATTGCGTGCGGACAAGATCCAGTATTTCTGTCGAAGAATTGACATAAGTAAATCTGGACCGGCGTGGCAGTTTAACTTGTGATAATAGTCCACAAGCAAACACAAAACATGATGTTTTTTAGGCAAAACAATCGGATGTTTCTGATCGAAATTCAAATCTGAATTCGACAAACGTCCACCAACTCTAATAATGCCATCGTGGAGAAATGGCTTGAGTCGTTGGAAGGAACGACTACAGGGTTTTCCAGTCTGTAGCTTGACTATCTCATTGGCGAAATGAGTAGTCTGTAATTCACGAAGAACCTTCTGCTCCGCATAATCCAAATCTGAAGCTGAAATTAATTCTCGTTTTGGGAGAAGTTTCATAAATCTGCAGACGTAAACTACGCAGCGTAAAAGTTTAGACCACGAGGAAACACGATCTGCCAGTGTGAGAATAGGAGATTGTTCCTGTGGTATAGAGGTGAGTAATGAACATTTCTTTTCTTCAGGCGGGCAAGAAACATCAGATGGTTGAAACGTGTACACTGGCCACTCAGACGGATCAAATTTGACCCATGGTGGACCATGAAACCAAAGCGGGTGACGAATAATTTGTGCTGGACTAAGACCGCGCGACAAGCAGTCAGCGGGATTTTCAATTCCAGATACGTGACGAAAACACTGCGGCGACAATAACGATTGAATCTTCGAAACGCGATTAGCGACAAAGGTTGCCCACCTATGGGGCGAGGCGTGAATCCAGCACAAAGCTACAGTAGAGTCTGAAAAGGCGTACACGCCACGAAATTGTATGCGGTTTCGACATGCTTCAATAATACCATTAATTAAGTTTGCGAGCACTAGGGCAGAGCAAAGTTCGAGTCGGGCTAAAGATATTACTTTACGAGGTGCGACTCTGGATTTGGCACTAAT
Organism: Diaphora mendica; assembly: GCA_949125395.1. Taxonomy (NCBI): domain Eukaryota; kingdom Metazoa; phylum Arthropoda; class Insecta; order Lepidoptera; family Erebidae; genus Diaphora; species Diaphora mendica. The sequence continues at coordinate 28,895,432 of OX421314.1, forward strand.
AAGGTGCACAACAATATTATCGCCATTTCTAACGTGAAAATATGTAACAGCCCCATAGGCCTTCTCACTAGCATCACAGAACCCTATGATAGTCACTTCGCTACCACTAGTGATGTCCACATGGCGTGGTATATTGATTTGTTCGAGCAGCGGGAGCTCCTGCCGGAACCGTACCCACAAGGAGACAATGTTGTCCGGAGGTGTGTCATCCCAGTCACAATTACAAAGCCAAAGCTCTTTAATTAGAAGCTTGGCATATAATATCACGGGAGCCACGAAGCCCATTATATCCCATAATCTTGCCACGCAAGATAAAATGGTGCGTTTTGTACATTTTTGAGCGGGTGTACTAATTTTCAAACTGAAAAGATCTGATGAATGTGACCAGTTCAAGCCTAGAACTTTATGAGAGTCTGATTCATCAAACTCCTTAACAGATAAAAGGCGATGCGATGGCGGAATAGTGTTTATAACATCTTGCGAGTTGCTAGTCCACTTTACTAGATCAAACTGCCCAGCTTTCATAAGAGAGATAACCTCAGCAGTAGTGGAGATAGCTTCGCTTTTGTTCTCTACACTGAAAACAAAATCGTCCATATATCCAGAATGTTGAACGATTTCTTGCGCCTTAGGGTACGAGTTACTCTCGTCTGACGCTAACTGCTTCACTGTACGCAGTGCGTGAAATGGACTCGACTTGAGACCGAAACATACGCGATTAAATTCATAAACCATAAGCGGTTTATCAGGTGAAAAGCGGTATAATATGCGTTGAAATCTGCGATCACATTCGCGAACTTCAATGTTTAGATACATTTGCCGAACGTCGGCCGAGAGTGCGATTGGAAATAAGCGAAAATTAACGATTATATTGAACAAATTGCCTTGTAAGTTCTGCCCATTATGTAGAATATCATTGAGGGAATCAGACGTGCTAGTCTTAGCGCTAGCATTTAGCACTACGCGGAGCTTCGTTGTAAGTTTATCCTCTCGGATAACCCCATGATGCGGTATTATATATGAAGGCAACTGGCTGCCCTTCTCGCTCTCAAGAGGAGAGGGTGCGATATACTCCTTCTGCAAATATTCTCTGATGACGTCATCATAAGCTTGCTTTAGCTTTGGCGAGGCTTGCATTTTTCTCTCAAGACAGAGAAAGCACCTCTCAGCTAGGCGTCGGGAGTCGCCGAGCGTACATGGGTCGCCCTTAAAAGGAAGCGCGACACAGTAACGACGATCAGCGGTGCGAGTCGTAGTACGACTATACATTTCCTCGCAGTCCTTGTCATTTGGACTCAAGATTGGTGGGACATTTACTTCTTCGAGTTGCCAGAACTTAGTGACGATCGAATCCAAAGGAGGTTCGACTGAGCAACAGTACGAAACTGGCGAATAAGTAATCCACTTTGCGGGAGCACAACCTACAACAACATAACCCAACACGGTCTCTAAAGCGTGTGGTGCGGTGAGGGTGGAATTACCTTGAACCTTGGAACCCAAAATGAGATGTGGAAAAATAGAGGCGCCTATCAAAATATCAATATCAGCCGGCGTGTGATATGAATCATCAGCTAAAGGCAGATTTTCAAAATTAACCAGCGACGACGTATCAACAGTGACAGTCGGTAAGCGTTCAGTAATTTTATCGACGACTAGTGACTCCATATCAAACTTAACATTTTTATTAAAGCGCGAATAAAAGTTTAATTGTACGGAACCCAGTGTCGTTTTAGTAGAACCCCCAATTCCCTTCACTATAGAAGATGACGATCTTTGGTTCAAGTTTAATCCCAAGCGGTTACAGCATTGGCGCGTTACGAAATTACTCTGAGACGCACTGTCTAACAGAGCGCGGAAACTATGTTCCTTGCCATGCCTATCTATTAGTATAACCCGTGCGGTTGCAAGCAAAACCGTAGTCACGGGTGCGTGCGAAATATTTTTATTATTGCCTGATAATGAGCACAATGCAACATCATCAGCGCTGCGGGTATCATAGGATGACGGAGCGGGCGCCGGACCCAGCTGCCGTCCTCCTCCCACGTCACTGCAAGCGCGCGGCGGCGGGGGGGCGAGCGGTGCGACTACTGCGTTAGATGCAGTATGTTTATTTTCAAAATGTAACATCGTGTGATGTTTCTGTTGACATTTTTTACAACGCGAATCCGAATTACAATCAGAAGCATGATGCTTGTTACTTAAGCAATTTATACAGTATGACTGCGATTTAATAAATTTAAAGCGTTCGTTAGGTGTAAATTTTTTAAATGATTGACATTGATACAAATGCTCATGCTGCGATTTGCACAGCGGACACCCAGTTTGATACGATTGAGTTTGATCGGTGTTAACGTAAGTATTAGTAGACTTGCGTTGCGGCGGCGACCTTGGCGTCGTATAGTCTACGCGGTTACGAGGTTCAGTTTTCGATGTGCGGTTTATGATCTTTGCTTGATCGCGAACAAATGAAACCAAACTATCAAAAGATGGAATCTCAGAACCACGACTGTCCAACTCAAATGCGCGAGCGGTTTCAGGATCTAACTTTTTTAATGATAAGTATAAAAACAATAAATCGGAGAGGTCACTGACCTTAAGATTTTTAAGCGCAGCGACTGAAGTTGCGAATTTATCTAAAAACATCTCGAGGCCAGCTACACTGGGAGCACTCAAAGCCTTAAGTTCGAAAATCTGATCCAAATAGGAACATGACAGCGCGCGTTTATCTTCATACCTATTTATTAAAGTGTCTAAAATAACTTTATAATTTTCGGCACACGGAGTAATGCCTGCGAAAACAGTTTGAACCTTACTATTTAACTTACCAATCAAGTAATGCAATTTTTCTGAGTCAGTGAGCCCCGGGTTCTCATGAACGGTGTTTTTATAAGCCGCGTAAAACAATGGCCAAGTCTTAATATCACCATTAAACTGTGGTAATTCGATCGGCGGTAGCCTAGGTCTGTCACATCTTTTGTGTTCCAGGCGAGGCTCAACTAAAGCAATTAACTTTGCCGCGCGTTTTATTCGACCGTAAAGTTCGTCGAACGAAAGAAGCGATTGATAATTAATAATATATTTAGGATTCAATTTTAACTCAATCGAATTTATTTGGTCTAAGATTAACTCAAAATCTATGCGTAATTTATCTATAGTTTCAATATCACACAAAAAACTTTCTTTTGCAAATTCATTCGATAGATTCTTACATCTATCTGAGATAGCCTGTATGCGTGAGAACATAAGGTCTCTCTTTGCGTGTAGAAGCGACAACTTATTCTCGTCCGACATGACGATATCTAACAGATGTTATAAATGATAACAGTGTATAATACGTAAATATTAGCAATAGATACTTAATTATTTTAATATGTGCCGTGTTCTTATTTGTATATGCGACGAACAGATAACTTGCAAACCTATACAGCTACTTAGTGAAACGTGATACGATGCGAAATAAATGTAATTAATTATAATTAATAAGTAGTTAATAAGATATCCGAATAACATCTATCTACTTTCACGAATTTACTAAGTTGCAAGTCTGTGCAATATTAAATTAACGAAAATTGGGTACGACCGATATTTATAATTATTGTACTACCTACGAATTTGAGATATGAACAAAGTTATAGAAATTTAATTTTTATTACATGCTACAACAAACAAGGAATGCGATAATCCTAACTAATAGTAACGTATTGTATGATTGATCGAATTAGATGCCTAATACCTATAGCGGTGCGGTAAATGCGAGAATTAAAGTAGCGTACTGCTACTAAAAGGGTAGGTACTAGCTAATCTAACCCTACAAACAGCACGAAAACGATACGTTTGGATTAGAATAATTAGTTATAATCCGGTTCGTATGGACCAAAAAATAATGGTTGCGAGAGAGTGGACTGTATCTGCGGTTTCTAAAACTGACAATGAATGCGACAATAAGGGAGATGAACTGCCTTAGGGAAAATCAGGGTTATGACAAGACAGTTCTACATATAGGTAAGGACTAACCTCTGCTTGGTCTTCCCTTGTGGATGAGGACTGCTGATGCGAGTAGCGGCGGGTAGATCCACGGAATCCTCGATAATCGCCACGGCGGTTCGCGACAAAGTTCGTTCCTGCGGGTGCGGTGAAGTCTTTGCGGGATAGGGTTACGAAAACAACCTTTTCCTTCCGTGGTTCGCGTCGGACTTCTTCGACACTTGTCAAATCACAAGTGTCATTGTATGCGTCGAATGCTTCTCTTTCTCGCTCTCACAATCACAGCTTGAGGTATGAGGGTAAAGGATAGGAGAGGATGGCGCATTCATCAATCAATTATAGATATATTAAATAAATGACAATATGGCGTAACCACCGACTTCAAAAAAAGGAGGAGGTTTCTCAATTCGACCGTGTATATATATATATGTCGGAGTGAGGGTATCCAAATAATAAAAGTGATACAAACATTTGCCACTATCGAACACTACGGAACACTCTATATAAAGCGGCGCGATCGGCAACAGGACACAGTTCTCTTCAGATCTCGCGACGACCATATCTATTATTTGATTTGCGATTTATTGTATCTCTGTGTTTTATATTGTGTGTATGAGGCGATATTTATCAGTGGGGGAATTACTAGCCTAGGTGGCGAATTCCACAGGGCAACGCGGAGGGGTGAGCGTTGCCCCAATCCCCTCATGGGGGGGTTGCTGATGGTGTTTAAGTTAATTCGTATCCGTTTAGTAGTGATTAGTGTTTGGCTATAGTCCAGATTTGCTGTATCTGTGATTCATGTTCTCGTTTATTCTTGTGTCTCCGACATCAGAAGTGCGATCTGAATCTCATTTGCCCACAACGTTTGAGAGTGTAACGGATCGTCAGTCGCGGCGAGCTGTCGAACTACCCTCCGCTCGAAAATCGTACGAGGTGTCATTTGTTAAATTTTTGTAAGCGAGAACGCTCACATAGTGTCAAAGTGTCGGTATAGCCTTTACGCGTACGAACGGTTTATGAGACGTGCGGCCTACAACAGCGGCAGCGTGCGGTAGTAAAAGCAACGCATCGGTAACTGGGAAGTAACCGGTATGTACGGACAACTCCAACAATCCGGTGAGTCGTACTATTTTTATTTTGTGCTGAGTGCTCTTTAATAAGATAAGTTCTGTCAGATGAATTTCTAGGCAAACGACAATATTGTGTAATTTATACTCTCGATTGTTTGATTGATTGTTGATTTTTGTGTAAACAAAAATAAAATAGTGGAATAAGTAAAAGTGATTTTAATTCAAAAATGGACAATATTGTGCAGTAACATTATTGATGGTAGGTAATGCCCGCACTTATTGTAGCATCGAAATTCTATGTACAGTTTTAATCCAGATTTATTCATTGCGGTTATTGTTTCATGTAGTACACGATTACTGTATTTCAAACGACATAATTATGGAAGAGATCTGCTTGCATTAGGGTTTTAAGCAGCAATTTTCGAAAAGAATCTTGTTCTTAAAAATAATAAGGTCGTTTCTATTGGTGGCATCGGTACAAAGGTAGTCGATTTAGGAAATTTAGAGTGTAGTATTATACCATAGCAGAAATATGTCAGAAATGGAGCTGCCTGGGATTGAGCTGCCGATTTTGCACATGCTGTTTGTTTATTGTTTAAATTTATTTCTTATTTTTAACCCCCGACGCAAGGGGAGGCATGTTATAAGTTTGACGTGTCTGTCTGTCTGTGGCGCCGTGGCTCGCGAACGGATGAAGCGATTTCAGTTTGGTATTTTTGTATGAATGGTGAGTTACGTGCGAGTGTTCTTGGACATGTTTCATGAAAGTCGGTTGAGTCGTTTAAAAAGTTATGGGGGTAAAAGTGGGGAAGAGTAACCGAATGTCTGCAAAACGTGCCAGTATAATCGTTAAATGACAATTGTGTAATTGATAACTTCGACCTGATGCTGCATTTTTTTTATTTATTCAATTTTAAATTTATGATTGTGATGTGATTTTTAGTTTGAGGCGGATTCATCTTTGATTGTAGCTATTAAATTTTTTTAATTATTATTTTGACCAATTTGAGATAGTTGTGACTCGAATTATAATTACTTTTTTTATTTTGTGATGAAATGTCGATATTTTCAGTAAAGATAAAAAAAACTGGTTGGACTTCTATTTGGTGTCAGCTATCTCACCAGCAGCGGGTGATTGTAGCTGGCATGTCTATGTAGTTGGCAGATACACGTGTGGGAGTCACAAGGGATAACTAACTGTTACACTTGTGGTGGTCACAGGGATGACCTACGATACTATTTATTTTGATTGGTTTGAGAATTTGCAGCAGTAGTCAATTACTAAAGTTCTTATTTTATGTTGTTTTGATTTTAATAACGATGTTACTGTTTTCTTTTGCTGTTCAGTAGTGTACTGTTTTATTGAGACAGAATAGACAGTGAGGTCAGATATGGCAGAGTGAGAGAGATACTGTGTGTACACGTATGTGACATTTGATAGGGAAAGTGTAAATTAGTAAAGTTTGATCTCAGTAAATTAGTTTTGATTCAAAGTTAAGAAAGAAATTAGACAAAGTTAAATCCTAAGTATAAAGGACCGTTTAAAATTGTAGAGTTGCTCGATGGCGATCGTTATACTTTGAAATCTTTAACTAGTAACAGAATCTACAAATGCGCTTGCGTTCGTATACGAGAGTTTCCTTTAAGTGATATACCCGAGGAGGTAGATTTGTCTGGCATTGATAATAGTGAGGAAAATCCCTGTAGATCAAGTCCCTATTGATGTTGATGATGATAATCAAGGGTTAATTAATGCTGATGCAATGGAATGAAATTGAGTTGTAATTGTGTGGCGAGTGGTCTCTATAATGAGATATGAGATATCCTATCAGCGTGGTGGTTGTTAAAGTTTAGTTAAGTTTTGCGAAAGGCGAGGTGGCCACTGAAAGGCGAGTTGGCCACTGAAAGGCGAGGTGGCCACTGAAAGACGAGGTGGCCACTGAAAGGCGAGGTGGCCACTGAAAGGCGAGGTGGCCACTGAAAGGCGAGGTGGCCACTGAAAGGCGAGGTGGCCACTGAAAGGCGAGGTGGCCACTGAAAGGCGAGGTGGCCACTGAAAGGCGAGGTGGCCACTGAAAGGCGAGGTGGCCACTGAAAGGCGAGGTGGCCATTGAAAAGTGAAATTGGTAGAATAAGAGGCCATGTAGATATTGTTAATAATAATAATCCAAAAATGTGTAACGCGATAAACGGTGAGGTGACTGTTGCGATACTACTTACTGGTGTTATTAATTTAGTATGTAGCGAGAAGTCTATTAGCATTCATATTTGATAACGGAAAGCCTATTTTATGAGAATGTCCTAAATGAAGTTGTTCCACAGAAGATAAAATGTAATAATGTACCCAATGTCCTTGGTCAGGAGTGGCCGAACAACACAAAAATCTCTTTCTTTTCTGCGGATAATGATGATGATGCCTTCAACATCACACGAGGACGTGTAATACGTCAGGACGGCCGTGTCGGAGTGAGGGTATCCAAATAATAAAAGTGATACAAACATTTGCCACTATCGAACACTACGGAACACTCTATATAAAGCGGCGCGATCGGCAACAGGACACAGTTCTCTTCAGATCTCGCGACGACCATATCTATTATTTGATTTGCGATTTATTGTATCTCTGTGTTTTATATTGTGTGTATGAGGCGATATTTATCAGTGGGGGAATTACTAGCCTAGGTGGCGAATTCCACAGGGCAACGCGGAGGGGTGAGCGTTGCCCCAATCCCCTCATGGGGGGGTTGCTGATGGTGTTTAAGTTGATTCGTATCCGTTTAGTAGTGATTAGTGTTTGGCTTTGGTCCAGATTGGCTGTATCTGTCATTCATGTTCTCGTTTATTCTTGTCTCCGACATATATATATATATATATATATATATATTTATATATAGATAGATATATATATATGTATATATATATATAGATATATATATATAGATATATAGATTATATTATATATATATAGATTTTAGGTACCTAGCATACACAATAATACTACTATTTAAATGAATAAAGAATTAGGTATAGACAAGAATTGGCACATAGCAATTTATGAAGAGCCAGTTTATTTTACGCTTTTTAGTGTTTTTTGGCAGGGAGTTTTCGTCGGATGGTTTTTTGGAAGTCGGTTTTTTTTTTATAAAAAGTTTTATTTATTTTTTATTTAAATTTTCTTTCTTTCTTTTAATTTATTATAAAGGCGCCCTGGGATCACATGCTCTGTCTGCTGACTGGGTTCGTCGGAGAGTGGCACCCCCTGTTCAGGTCTAGGGGACTGCAAGGTTCGAATCCTCCTTCTTGTTAGGTCCATGGGTTACGACTTGCGAACCGCCTGACAGGTTTAGGTGTTACAACAGATATTAAAAAAAGAATAAAATAGATATTAAACAACACATATACATTTATTATTTATTATTATTTTTACATCGATAACTCCCGCATTATGAATATACCTACATCCTATGTCGAGGGAGACTCTTACATACATACACAAAGTGTTGTCCCATGTGAGATTTGAACCCACAACACCTGGCGCAATAGAAAGCGGCGTGGCGACCGCTTAAACCACTTGGCCAACCGTGCAGTCAAAATAATAAATCTATCATATAAATAAATAACGATTTCGGACATTTAACACACAAAGCCATCTAGTCCCAAGCTAAGCAGAGCTTGTGTTATGGGTACTAGACAACTGATATAAATACATGTATACTTTTTTTTTTGTAAATACATACAATATATTAGATAGAAAACACCCAAACTTCGAAACAAATATTTGTAGATCATACAAAGATTTGGTCCGACCCGGGAATCGAACCCGAGACCTCAAGCACAGTCGCATACGCTACCACTGCGCCACAGAGGCAGTCATATCTATAACATGTACAGATTACCGACACAATATCCACGAATAGCAAACAGCGTCCAGTAATCCGTGGGTTATGAGAGTACTACCGGCACGTGTAGACACAGGGAATCCGCAATTTGCAAGCCGATGCATCGTATCCCTATTCACTGATCAGTCATTTACATAGTGCGGCGTTTGGTACTTTCCATTGTGGGCTGATCTATTCTGTAAGCGAAAAGTGCTAGATTTATTAGTTTTTCTTGATTCACAGGTAAAAATATTGGACGGCAAATAGGCTTTTTAGGGTTCCGTTCCAAAGGCAAAAAACGGAACCCTTATAGATTCGTCATGTCTGTCTGTCCGTCTGTCTGTCTGTCTGTCTGTCCGTCCGTATGACACAGCCACTTTTCTCCGGAACTATAAGGACTATAATGTTGAAACTTGGTAAGAAGTTGTATTCTGTGAACCGCATTAAGATTTTCACACAAAAATAGAAAAAAAAACAATAACTTTTGGGGTCCCCATACTTGGAACTGAAACTCAAAAATTTTTTATATCATTTTTTTCTAAACTGAATAGTTTGCGCGAGAGACAATTCCAAAGTGGTAAAATGAGTCCCCCCCCCCCCGTAACTTCTAAAATAAGAGAATGATAAAACAAAAAAAATATATATGATGTACATTACCATATTACCATGCAAACTTCCACCGAAAATTGGTTTGAACGAGATCTAGTGAGTAGTTTTTTTTAATACGTCATAAATCGTAAACCGCAAAAAAATTACACTATTATTAAAATAATGATCAAAGTTACAACGAACTACAAGAACTTTTATATTATGTTACTTGCTGCTTCGGAACCATTCATGGGCGAATCCGACTCGCACTTAGCCGCTTTTTTTTAACTTATTTTATGAAACTTTGAATTACATTATTAAATATCTTAACCTTAACACAAAAACCTATCTAAGGTTTATCAGACATTGGTAAGTCGCCGCACGTTGATTAGATAATTTGAAAACTACTAAACAGTAGAAACCAAAAAAACACACTCATCTCGTACTGGTTCCAAACTGCCTGCCTGCAGAGCCTGTGCCATGCTAACCTGATTGCCGATGAACCTACCTAAGCATTTCCAAGCACACACGCAACATAGATAGGGTTGCCATCTCTAAAAATCAAAGAGCCGGACTTACCCGTCAAAATAGCCGGACTTTTGGGAACCAAATGACAAAAATATCAAATAAATCACATATTTAAAAGTCGAACTTTTGAATACCAAAACCGGACGCTAAAAATAGGATTATTGATAAAAAAAATAATGAAACACATACTTTAAAATATTTTTTTAAATAACCTTAATTGTTTTAATACTTGAAGAAACCTGGTTTAGGAGATGTGATTGATTAAATTGAACGGTAGTTTTAAAAGCCTAATAAAAGCCGGACGGGCCAGACGCAGTCAAATTTGGCCGAACAAGGTCAAAAAGCCTAACACTGTCCGGCTTTATCCGGACATATGGCGACCCTAAACACAGACAATCCACTCCCATACGTAGGCCTAATTTGCTCATCACTCAATCATTTGCTACGAGGAGGATTAGACCCCCAATAATTTCTTAAGCCACGGTTAAGTAGGTAGATCACATTATAATATTGCAGGCTTTTCAGTACACACTTCTCACATTGTGAATATAACACTGAGTAATTTTACCTGGTTTAAATTTTGGTCTGGTGTTTAAAATTTGTACAGTAGTTAGATACTTATACAAGTATAACAACTTTAGACGAACTGTTAATACATAAGTACATGTAGAACAATACTAACATTCAAATCCCTACAATACTACAAAATGAACCAACCCACATGGCGTAAGCCCGTGCTAGGTTCACATCTATCAGCATTAGCTGAGATTAAAAATTTCAGTAACCCATACTATTAAAATTTCAGATATTGAACACACCGCCATCTAGTTCCTAACTAAGCAGAGCTTGTACCATTTTTGTTTTTTGTAAAAACATACATAGAAAACACCCAAACTCCGGTACAAATATTTGCAGATCATACAAACATTTGGTCCGTTACGAGACCTCAAGCACAAGTCGCATACGTTATCACTGCGCCATCGAGGCATCATCAAAAAACTCGTATCATAATCAGAAAATGCAATTAACTTAAGAAAGTCCCAAATATATCTACAAAATCTCTCAAAACACTACATTACTTTTTTGAAGCATAGCAAAAGTACTATTTCGCAAGTTCAAATTCTATTACAGTATACGAGACTAAATGGCCTATGCAGAATACAAAATATTTCCGTAAACAAAACGGATAGGGGTCCGTAGAATGTTCCGCGTCACGGTAACTTGTTTAATGAGGGTTCGTAGTGTTCCTTACGTCAGTGGACCCCTTTACATCCATTGTGATCGTACCTTTACACATGCTCTTTGTGTTAAGTTGCGAGAGTAAAATAGTGCGTCTATTGTGTGAATAATTTCTTACTATAACTAGTGGCAGTAAAGATGATAAGTAAAATATAACGTTTTATAATACTATAGACTTTCAGATAATTTTGTTTTGTTTGATCTAAATCGACAGTAACAAAACCACTCAATGTAACAAAACCACTCGATGTAACAAAACCACTCGATAACGTAACAATAGTTCGTTACTCTCTAAAAAGTTATAGCATATTCCAGGTTACTATTGTAGATGACATAAACCACTAACAATATTAGGATGATTTATGATTTTAATACAGGAATTTCAAATTATTCGACGGAAAAATAAAACTATTTTTTTTAACAAAATAAATTAAATCAAAAAGTTTTTTAAAAACAAGCTTTTACTGAAATGTCTTGAGACGAATCAAACGAGTCCAAACTCGATGATGTTGCGAAGTTTCTTTACAGGGTTCCTATTGCCACCTTCCAACTCCAGCATCAGATCAGCCCCATGTCACTATAATATTGTATTGTCACGGTTGAAGATATCTGCCTTAAAATTGAGTTGCAAGTTTTTGAAGTCGGTTAATAAAAAAATAATGACAATTACAGCTACTAAATGACATGAACCTGTTGTAAAAAAAATACCTGTTGTATTTCAAGGTGTTGATGGTTTAGTCACTTAGAAAGGATGGATGGTTTTTTTTATATTTGGCCCTGCCATAATGACTCTACTCTGCCTAATGGAAAGCATAAGCAGACTCCAAGAGTGGTGGTCACCATACTCATTGCAAATGCAGACAATGCAACATTGCAGCATGGTGACCCACACCATGGCGGGCTAGTAATGCTTCTGCATCATTGGGCCTTCGGTGTCGCACTCACCAAGGAAACACGACAGCACGATCGCTGTCATTTTACGTTGATTTTCTGAGCGAGGGTAGTACCGCCCCGGTCGAGTCGGCCGGTTCGTGCTGAAATCAGCGTGGCTCTACTACCTTGTAAAGAAGATGATAGAGGACTCCAGAAAGAAATTTATAGAAAGAATTCCTATGGAATTGTCGGTAGAAGTAGTTTACGGTGAACATTTGCCGACCAAATTGATGAGATTCATAAAAAGGGTAATGTGAAAAGCACCAGGAACCGACGAGCAAGCGTGGAGTGATTGTGGACGAAGCAAAAGAGGTGTGTCAGGACCGTAGTAAGTAGAGATCAAATGTCTCTGCCTACCCCTCTGGAAAAGAGAGTCATGACTCTATGAACGTATGTTGATGAAATTTCTAAAAAAATCAGTTTTTTTTTTGATAAAAGAAATAATATTCAAAAATCATTAAATTTGACATGAAAGTTTAATAACAGGTTCTTAGAAGTTTAAGTTTTTTAACATGAGCGATGAAGAAGAATGATGAAAGGTTTTAGTATCAATTTAAATCTAAATTATCTTGAGTGAATTTATAAAAAAAAATATTAAAAAAACAAATATTGTCCCCTACAAATAACTTTTCTTGGCTTTCACTACACCTTCACATACACTCTCTTTATTGCTAGCTTGCAATTCAAAACACATAGCATTTACGTGACATTACAACTCGGAACGAGTGTTTTCAAATAGGATACATTTTCCTTATTCCAGTGCACATTGAAGTCCAAAAATTGAATATAATTTTCTCTTCAACTCTTCAGGCTAATGGAGCTACCGTTCGGATATGTATTCCATTTCCTACTATGCGAAAGTTCAGTTATAGCTGCTAAAAATATCTATACATCTACACAAATGAATAAAATCGAAGTGTTTGTAATTCGAAATTAACAGCTTTTCACTAAATGCAAATGAAAGTTAAAACGATTGTTAGAAATTTTACGTCATTGTAATGGCAACATTTTCGATTGTCATTTTTCTTGTTTGACGTTTTGGAGTTGACAGTAGTGCTCGAGACGCTTGGATCGGTCGAGCTGGAGCTTCGTTTAAAAAGAACCGTTTTAATTGTAATTTAGCTAATTGTCAATTCAACCCGGTCCCTTTAGTGGTTTACCGTTATGATTGGTCTGATTTGGACTCGCGAGTTTTTGTAGTCACGTCATAGGCGCGATCCGTGATAGCTGAATCGGGTGTCTTGTAATTACGAGACTTCGGGAGCCTGCAAGCATTTAGGAATACCTTGGAGGTGTACAGCACTTTGGAGCATGTATGTGTGAACGTACCAAGACAGACCAGGCGGTGGGGTACCCCATCAACGGTGCCGAGGACAAGAAGTCACACAACTCCAGTAAGTGCTTGATGATTTTAGTTCAGATTAAGAACACGGTGAAACGCCGTCGTTCATTGCTCTTTCCAGTGACATGGTTAGCGATTGAATGCTTTATTTATGGGCCGTAAGACATCTCAAATTTCACAAGTTGATCGCTCCACTGGGGAGAGGATTGAACAACGATACTTACAACAAAAGATCATATTTAAATTCTTTGTCTGTCTGTCTGTCTATCTGTCTGTCTGTCAAGTTTTGGGCTGGGTCTATGTACGTTTAGTACTAATCTTTTAATCTATTGGTTGAGATAACGATGATGAATACATACAACACTCACAGCGGATAGATAGGTATATTACAGGCCTATTATTTTAGATTCACTTTAGGGGTCCAAACTTATATCGTCAATCGAGCACATATACGAGTATATTTATAAGATAACACACTTAGATCTTTCTCAATATATACATATTATCCTATATATTTCATAATAACTTGGCATATTAAATAGACGAATAAATAATCCTTAATAATGCAATAAAATGTCACGCTTAGCATACAATATGTTCTGGTCAAGACTCGAACCCGTAGAGTAACCGTAGGAGAGCCACGCTTCGGCATGAATGGGCCGGCTCGACCGGAGTGATACCACAGCCTTACAGAAAACCAGTGTGAAACAGCGCCTGCGCTGTATTTCACCGAGTGAGTGGGGATACCGGAGGCTCATAACCCAACCCCTCCCCCCATCCCCCATCCCCATCCCCCAAAGGCCGGAACGCACTTGTGACGCTTCTGGTGTTGCATACAGGCGGCGGTAATCGCATACCATTAGGCGATACGTCTACTCGTTTGCCCCCTATTCCATAAAAAAACGGCCAAGTGCGAGTCGGACTCGCCCATGCAGGGTTCCGAAGCAGCAAGTAACATAATATTAAAATTCTTGTAGTTCGTTGTAACTTTGATGTTTTAATAATTGCGTGCAGCTGACATGGCTCGTCGCTGTGCGGTTGAAGATTTTATTGCGGAAATGAATCTTACTATCCACAATACCCCTGATGCACCACCAACTTTTTGCAGCCCAATGGGTGAGTCTTCTATTGACGTGACGCTTACGCGCGGCAACGTCTCGATATCTGGATGGCGTGTCCTACCGGACGCATCCTGTAGTGATCACCGCTTAATCGTGTACGAATTCATACCAATGGTTGCACAATATCCACAAAGAACTCCTTACAATTTTAGGTATGAAACTAAAGGGGCAAATTGGGCTTTATTTGGTTCACTCTTTGTAGTACATGCCAAAGACTTCAGTCGCAGTGGTCTATCAGCTGAGGAAAGCGCAAACATATTATCAGATACTTTCACATATTGTGCTGATGTTTGTATCGGCCGTGGATCTATCACTAACACTCGTAGATGTGATTGGTGGAATTATAAATTAGTCGAATTACGTAGAATCTATCGGAAAGCTCGTAAAAAACTAAATGACATTAAAAAGCGTAACGTAACAGGAGATATTTACAATAATGCTCTTATTGCTCTTAGAGTTGCCAGGTCTCATTATAGAGCTGCTGTGGAGAAATCAAAGGGAAATTTAATACGTAAACTTGTTGATAAACTCGATAGAGAGGGTCCCTGGTCACCTTTGTATCATGAATTTAAAGCAAATAGATCAATCGACCTTGCATACGTACAGAACATCAAAATTAATAATAGTTATACTACAGGAGTAGAACAAACCACAGAATATCTTTTAGAATCACTTGTGTCTGACGATCGGCCGGAGGATGACACGGATTATCACCGACAAATTAGGCAGTGGGCTATTGAACCACCATTGTCTCCAATGTCTGACTTACCATCTTCAGACGAATTCCTCAGTATTGTTAGGTAATTACCACTAAATAAGGCTTCGGGCGACGATAAAATATCAAACAAAATGATAAAAGAAGCTTGTAAACTTTCGAGTGATACGGTTTTAACAGTTTTTAGACGATGCATTGCGGAAGGAGTATTTCCTAGTGTTTGGCGGTGCGGTAATATTCGAATAATACCAAAAAGCGGCGATAAGCCGCCGGACGATCCTAAATCCTATCGACCCATAACACTGTTACCATCGCTGGGAAAGCTTTTAGAGCGTCTTGTAGTACCACGACTTCTACCGGGTGGAGTTAAATTTCATGATAGACAATTCGGCTTTACGTTGGGAAAATCGACAACTGATGCGGTTATATCTGTAAGGAAAGCTGTCACCGAGTCAAGTTTTCAATACGTTTTAGGCATCTTCTTAGATATATCTGGCGCCTTTGACAATGCGTGGTGGCCCATGCTATTGCTAAAATTAAAATTAAGAGGTTGCTTTAAAAATATTTATTCCCTTATCTCCTCGTACTTCTTACAAGGTACTACTAAATTGAGACTTGGGCATCATTCTGTGTCGAAGGCGCTTACGATGGGGTGTCCTCAAGGGTCAGTGCTAGGACCATACTTGTGGAACATAGGCTTCGACGATTTTCTGGCAATGCCTGCGCCGTCCGGATGTACCCTGAAAGCGTACGCGGACGACGGTTTGTTATTGATAGAGTCGGATACTAGAACGGGGCTTGAGAGGCTGGCCAGTGAATGTTTGGACTTAATATCTCGGTGGGGTGGGCGTAATCGGTTGACGTTTGCACCAAACAAAACCTTCCAGCTACTTCTGAAAGGTAACCTCAAATCACCGCCGTGTATTAAATTTGAAAATGTTACTATTAAAAATAAAACCTCGGTTTGTTATTTGAGATTGGTTTTAGAAAGAAATTTTTCATTTATTGAACATATTAGAACAGTTAAGGAAAAGTCTAAAAAGAGTTTCTTTGCACTGACGAGGATATCAACTGCGACATGGGGTCTGTCATATAATACACTAAAGATCATATATGGAGCTACTTATTTGGGTTCTATTTGCTATGGTGCTCCTGTATGGGCAGATAGGGCGACTGTAGGTGCTGTCCGTCGCAAACTGTTACAAGGCCAACGACCTGCATTGATTTTCTTGTGCAAGGCATATAGGACGGTTAGCACTGAGGCTTTACCGGTGTTGGCAGGTGTTCTTCCGGTCGATCTCGAGGTGCAAAGACGTGCAGCCATGTACTATTCCACACTACAAAACATGGAATGCGATTTTTTGGGCATACGAGACCGCGGTAAAATCATAAGATTGTTTCAACAAAAATCCAATGTCTATAACGACCTCTTGGATGAATGGCAGAAACGATGGGACGAATCATCTAAGGGGCGCCACCTCTACCAGTTCTTTCCATCTGTTCGCGAAAGGTTGTCAAGGACATGGCTTGAGGTAGATCACTGTGTCGCTCAATTTCTTACAGGCCACGGTAACTTTAAGAGCAAACTATTCTCATTTAAATTAGTCGATTCACCATTTTGTCAATGCTCAACACCTGATTCTAGCTGTGAACAGTCGGCTCATCATATCCTCTGGGAATGTAGTCTTTGGTACAATGAACGTAACATGATGCTAAATAGCTTACAAATGACGTCTGGGGTAGTATATTATGGGGATCTTGTGTCAACTGCGGTGAATTTCCGTGCGTTTAAGCGATTCTGCCATACATACTATAGAAATCAAATATAGCTCACTTAGGACCCATAATATTTTTTATCCGTGGTGCTTCCCGGTTTGAAAAAGGCGTCTGCCTATTTTGACTCCATTTTGTCTCCCGCTTTGCTAAGGAGGGAAGTGGACTTATTATATTTCCAACTCCTCCAGTTTTCTTCTGATTAATTTCGTTGCGGGTTCCAAGACAGTTAAATTTTTCCTGGGACTTCCCGAGTGTCATTTCGGTGTTTTCGTGGGTCACCGCTGTTGATCCTGGTGTACAGGAGTTACAGTGGTGGGCGTGTGGGCGGGATTAGTCCCTATAAATAGTGTATTTTATTGTTATTTGCTTACGATTTATGACGTATTAAAAAAAAACTACTTACTAGATCTCGTTCAAACCAATTTTAGGTGGAAGTTTGCATGGTAATGTACATGATATTTTATTTAAGTTTTATCATGCTCTTATTTTAGAAGGGGACACACACATTTTACAACTTTTCTCATAAAAAAAGACAACGATGACTTTGGAAGTGTCTCTCGCGCAAACTATTCAGTTTAGAAAAAAAAAATTAGAAACCTCAACACCATTTTCGAAGACCTATCCATGGATAAACCCACACGTAAGGGTTTGGTGAAAAAAAAAAATTAAAGTTTTAGTTTTAGTTTAGTTTTAGTAGCTAAGTACCCCCAAAATGTATTGTTCTTTTTTTATTTTTTTTGTGAAAATCTTAATGCGGTTCATAGAATACATCTACACCAAGTTTCAACAGTATGGTTCTTATAGTTTCGGAAAAAAGTGGCTGTGACATATGGACGGACAGACAGACAGACAGACATGACGAATCTATAAGGGTTCCGATTTTTGCCTTTGGCACGGAACCCTAAAAAAATAACATACTATTTAATTAAAAGAATCAGAGGAGTAATATTATATAGGCAACTTTCACTTTCTTAATGAAAACAGAATGCGATCACAATTCCATTTCCATTTAATGAATTTACTTCTAAAGCAAGATGACAAAGACTGTAATTTTATTTATTTTAAAACCGCGACAGGCACTATGGACAATTGACCTGAGAAACTTAAAATGTAACGTACATTTTATTTGAAGCACTTACATGTAAATTGCCGTGAACCCTTAGACCTCCTCAATTCGAACCTGTCGTAAAATCTATTTTTAGCTGACGTGTCCTACGTATATACTATTCCCGTGTCAAAATTCAGGTTTCTAGTGGAAAAAGGGCTTTCATATAAACCCGTGAGAGTCCTTTAAACCTGACTCGTTCCTTTCTCTTTGTTGTTTATTGCTTTGAACACTTATGTTATTTCTGAAATTTATAATTAAAATAAACTTAACGAAGCAAAATAATATAATTAGTCGAATAATCTGTAACTTTCTTAAGATTAAGTGAGACTGTTTCATTTGAATAACTTGAATTTGCCAAGACTTAAGCACTTTAGATATTTATGTGACTACATAATTATAACAGTTTACATATACAGATTTGACTGCACGATTAGTCTAGGGATGTAATCTTATCTTGTGTCTTATTTATCCTCAAAACATGAAGTCCGATTTGTGAATGGTTGATCAAAATACCCCTCAACAGACGAGCTGTCAAGTTCACAGTCAAATCTTTTCAAGTTTCTAAAATATCGATCAAGGACAAATTTATTAATCTATGAGCGATCATAGAGCATTCGAATTGCATTTGACATAACGATTTTGATAACAATTTGATAGTTCTTTTAACTTGACCCATTAATCTAATCAAAGAGCCGGCACGGTTTTACTGTGGGAGAACCACGGTTCTGCATGAATGGGCCAGCTCGACCGGAGTTATACCACGGCCTCACAGAACCTGTGTGAAATAGTGCTTGCGCTGTGTTTCACCGAGTGAGTGAGGATACAGGAGGCCCATACCTCAACCCCTTCCCCCCCCCCATCGCTCAAAGGCCGGCAACGCACTTATGACGCCTCTGGTGTTGCAGGTGTCCATGGGCGGCGGTAATCGCTTACCACCAGGTGATACTACTGCTCTTTCGCCCGCCTATTCCATAAAAAAATGGTTGGCCTAGTGGTTTAAACGGTCGCCGCGCCGCTTTCTACTGCGCTAAGTGTTGCGAGTTTAAATCTCACATGAGACAACACTTTGTGCGATCCATAAATTATTTTTTTGAGTATGCTTGCAACCATTGACAGACACTGTATAAATTGGTCATTCCCTCTGAGCTGATTCTTTCGACACGCCCATATCGTCATTGAATCTGCTTACTTTCCAATAATTTCTCATTCTATCCACACACATAAGATTTGAACTCACTGGAATTAAATAAAAGGAGATTATAATTAATTTTATACTTTAACAATATTTCTAGTATTATATAGCGCGATAACTAATGACTTAAATGTTGAGCTACCCTTCGGGGATTAGCTTGAATTTCAATTCCATGTGTAAATTCAAATCTTGACCGATGTAACGTGTCGAGAGAAGCATGGGCATCTGTTCAATTTTTTTTAAATATGATTACTTAGATTCATTTTTGAGATTAACATCTTAATTTATTAATGTAAAAGTACTAAAATAAATAAGGAAAACGTAAAATATAGAATGTCTGTTCCTAGTTTTTTTAGGAGAGCTATGCTTCAGTATAATTTGAAAATGTGCCGGTTTAACCAGATCAGATACAAGCTAACACTAGTATGTCCCCGCTGGCATTCTAAATACCAACGTTCGACAGTCCGCAGACATGGGGCTTCATCACTGAACACAGATGTTAGCTCTTCAAAACACCGAAGCCGTGTCAGGCCTCTTCTAAAGTTGTAGAAAATTATTGCACGAAAATTATCCTAAGAGAGATTCATTTTCGTACGTAACGACGCTGTGACTAAACAATAGCATTAATCCTAATACTTTTAACTGTTTTGAGATTCAAAAATTTAAACACTTTCGAATACAGAACATTCCAAATTCAAAATTGCCGGGAAATATGGAAACTACAGAACTTAAAAGGCATGCCTAGTTTCATTGATTCACAGAAAGCCAGAGTTAACCAATTGTTTCGTGTTAATTTATCATTGAACGTTTTTCCCTAACTCGAAATATAAACAATTTAAACACTACATACCATGGTTGTCTCTCCAATAATATAATTTCAGTCCATCTTAAAGTTACCAGAAAGAGATTGTATTTAGCAATAAAAATGTACTTACTACATACATTATTAATAAACCATATGTATTTATGCCACTATCACAATAACAAAGGTATAGAAATAAACGTACGTATTTATTTAAATATATATTATCAATACTCCATGTATAATCACCACCACTTTGTGAATCGCTAAGTGCAGTTTCATAGTGGTTAACCGAGTTTACACAGCTAATTTACTGTCATCAACAGTATATAGTCTACTGATTACTTTGTGAGTGTCTAGTCCTAAAACAGTCATGGGTATTTTAATTTTTAATTCTGTACTCTGACAAACGATGCATTGCTAGGAATTTTTAGGGATTTTTTTTGGAATTGTGACAACTAGCCCACTCTTGCTATCAAATAAATTTTGGGAAATTAGTCTAAAACAATATCAAATCGTATCGATTTTTTATACGAACAAACAGGCCAACTATAGGCTATTACTTTACATAATAAGCTATGATGTATTATGGAATTTCATAATAAAGATTCGGTAGAAGACAAGTTTGAACTATTTAACAAACGATAGTTAATCCTTGAATATTTATTGATAATTGTCTGTTTGGTGATTTCACAATTTTTTGTCTTATTGGAGTTAAAACTTTAATTCAGCAAAGCCGTTGACGTTGATGCAAGTCTATTTATATCTTTCTGTGCAGTGAACTGGTTTATTTTATGTTAGACAAGTTGACGTAAATCAGTTTCACATACTCGTAAAGTGATTGGAGGTATATAAAATATATGAGTGAAGGAATGAAATGAAAATTTATGTACGAAATCTCTGGTGTCATTTTTTTTATCTGTGAGACGATGTTATTATTTTATAGAACTAAAAATAATAACGGCCGTTTACAGTCAGATTGGTTGAAACAATTGCCACAAGATTTTAAAAAAAAGCTGCTTGAATTAGGCCAAATTAGTTGGTTTTCTGTATGAACATTGCAATTATATTAAAATCAGCACATTATAAAAAGCATGAATTCCATGCTTTAATTGTAACTGTTGCCTTATTTGAATGTAAATATTTAGTTAAAAAACAAATATTGTATAATCAATGCGATTTTTTTATTTTTTTTATTCTTTGAAAATGACAACTCCCGCACTAGGAATAAATACTGTGTCGTGGGGGACTTTACAAACATACATGAAACGGATACAAAGAACACCCAGACTCAGAACAACAATTTGTGGATCACACAAAGTGTTTTCCTACGTGTGATTTGAACCCACGACACTTGGCGAAGTAGGAAACGGAGTGGTGACCGTTAAACCACTAGGCCAAACGTGCAGTCAATATATCTGTTGATATTGCATTTTGTACGTTTACATTGATATCAGCAATAGACAAAATATATAGGTGGCCATTAAATTCCTTAAACAATAAGATTCTGAGGTCGTAACGAAAGAACCAAGTTGCTACACATTTGTATGCTGGCTTGCGCCGCCAGGTGAGTCGGCAAATGTGTCACAGGAAAAAACCGGTGATAAGAAATTATTTTGCTGCTGTTCACTAAAACACCCTTATTTCCCTAATTCTTGGAGTAAAGCCACAGGAAATGATAGAATTAGTGTGATTTGATTTTATACTAGACTCTTAGATCAGCGTTTAGTACCCTACTTTTACATTTTCGTACACCATTGATTATAGAGTAATGAATTCCAAAATGCGAGTTTTGGAGACAACGTAATTTACCTTTCTCTGGATCTAACAAATTGTAATATTGCCAGCTTTAAGACAGTCATTTCAAAACCAAAGAGCTATGTTGCGAGTATATTCCGAAGTCGGTTCAAGTCGACGTTACTTTTATGCCACGTACCATATTACCATGCATCAAAATTTTTCGATACGTGATCGCAAACGGTTTCCTATTTACATTTGAAACGTGACTGAGGCCTGCTGAATAAATTACACTACAGGTACTTTGTGTTAATGTATACAGTAGGTAATGATGGAGCGGTTAGTGAATTGAATAAACATTTTCAGGCTAAAACACGAACAGAAATGAATAATGATGGGGTTTCCTAAGAACGTGTTTAAATATTTAAATGTAAATCATGTCTGTCTTTGTGGTTAGAAATTTGAATCTTTAACAGTTTGAATATGGATCTAGTTCGGTTGGGTTTTTGTGGAATTGGTAGTAAAAAAACGTATCTGATATTAATTAACCATAGACACTCATGGGACTCAGGAGGTAACATCCTCAAAAGGTTTAAAATATTTTCTAGAGTTATGTACATTTTCTCTTACCTTAGAGTTAAATTATCAAGTTTATTTATTTGAACGAATACAAGATATTATTAATGACACATAAATTTGTCAATAATCAAATATAATTACTGGCAACAAAGGTTACCTATCATTAACTACCATACCATATTAAATCTCACAATAAATTACAAGAACTAAATACCCATTCCTCATTTAAAAAAAAAAACTTTTCTAAGCAGGATAATAATGCAAATACAATGGAATATGAAAAATGAATCCAACCCAAAAAGCAATATAAGGATTAACCTTATCTGGCACTGTTTCTAAAGTTCGCAATGTGTTCTATCCAGTCGGTTCTGAAATTGTTCAGGAAACAAATAAGCAAGCTTAGCAAAACAATAAATGCCACTGACACCGGATACCAACGATAGTATCAAGACTTTTCCAAGCAGATGCAAGAATTTCGCGCGATGATAAAAGGTATTTAATCAATATAAGACGTCAAAGTGACAATGAGTTCTTGCTAGGCTTACTAGCGTTTTTGTTCTTTCGAGCAGGTGTTCGAAAGAACAAAAACGTCATGTTTACTGACTTTGCTTGAATTTCTTGGTGATTTAAAGTCTATGCTATGGAAGCACAGATGAAGTTAAAAGAAACTTCAAAGCTTATTTTATAATTCTTAAAATATATTTCGCCAACTACTATTTAACACGGGTTGACAATATCTTTGACAGAATTTACACAACATTTGCGTTTATTGTGAACTAATGAAAAATCTATACAATATGTACATACCTAGTTCTCAGTCGTTATTGTAAATGTCTAAGTAGTTTTCAATAAAGTTATTATTTTTATTTATCTCTTGCATGGAAAAATACTTTTCTACCTGATGATATTCTGATGTTAACCGCTGTGCGAACATGTTAATGTTATAACGTAGCAACACTAGCGTTTCATGTATTTTAGGAGTTGGGTTTGGCACGGCATGTGATTTTGCGTGTTGTGGTTTGATTACGTCATACGGTCTGACCGAAAGCTTCGATAAGATATCATCCGTTTCCCATATCTATGTAAACATACGAGGTCTTATTTGGGTAGCAGTTAATCTGACTTCATTAAAATTGTTCTCTTAGCGTTAATGCTTTCAAATTTCTTGTTATTTAGTGTTGTAGTATCTAATTTATGTATTCAAAGGATTAAATTATAGTGAATTTCAAAAGAACTAACGCCAGTTTTATTTTAAGAAGCATATTTTACCAGTTTCTCCTATTTCGCTATTTAGGAGGAATTGATAGTAAAATTGACTAATAGTGTAGATGTTGCGATTAGGATTAAAAATAGGACCGTGAGAGAGCCACGCTTCGGCATGAATGGGCCAGCTCGACTGGAGTGATACCACGGCCTTACAGAAAACCGGTGTGAAATAGTGCTTGCGCTGTGTTTCACCGAGTGAGTGAGGGTGCCGGAGGCCCACACCCTAACCCCCTATCTCCCATCCCCCCAAAGGCCGGCAATGCACTTGTGATGCCTCTGGTGTTGCAGGTGTCCATGGGCGGCTGTAATCGTTTACCATCAGGCGATACGTCTACTCGTTTGCCCGCTTATTCCATAAAAAAAGGACTGAATAATAAAATTTTATAAAACCTAACTAACACAAAGTAACACTCGGCCAGCGTGGGCATGTATGACCTTAACCCTCTCCTGAGAGGAGACCCGAGCCTATCTGTGGGACGTTATGGGTTGTTGATGATAATGTTGATGATTGATGATGAAAGAAAGTGCTGTTGAAAATGATGTAGTTAAGTAAAACTATATATAATCAAAATAACTCTGACTAGGAATATTCTACTAATAAAAAATGTTTTATTACTGAAACAAATGTTAGCTACGTAATGTGATGTAAAATTAATTCACGAAAACGTCGTAACAGGTTACAAGGTATAAACAGACATTGACATTATTCAGATCACACATGAAACTGATTCTGTCGAGGTCTTTATACGCATGATTTGTACCGTAGATGCAGCAGACGTTCATTTACATAAGGAATGTACGGATACTAGATTTTATCGAGTTAGAATTTCAATGGCTTTGAGCCTGTAGGCTCAAGTTTACGAGCCTGTATCTGAAGTTATTTTGTTCTGGAATGTATTTTATTTGTTGGGGATGTAAAGGCGTATGATGCATTAACTAGATAACTTTTGCACTTTAAATAAATTTACTTAAAATTCAAATTAATGAAATTAGGAATTGTAAGTAGTTACGTCTTTAATTGTCACATATAAAGCTCCCAAATGAATAAGAATATTAGGGACTGTCAAATAAACTTTGTAGTAAGACAAATACAATTTTATTTCGAACTAGCTTTTACACGCAGCTTCGCTCACGCAGACTTTCATCCCCTGATTTATCCCCTTAGGGGTGGAAATTCAAAAATTCCTTTCTTAGTGCTCACTTACTTTATATAAAGAACCTACATGCAAAATTTCAGGATTCTAGCTTCAGCGGTTTGGGCTGTGCGTTGATCTCTGGATATGTCAGCCAGTCAGTCACTTTATTCTTTTATATATATATATGTAGATTACTGATGAATAGAATTGCGTTTACCAGTCATATTTCGTATTAAATTTGTTTCTATGGTATCGCATTGCCTATTTTGAGCATTTTTTCCATAATACAGCTACGATCACAAAGTAAAGAAATAAAATTTACCTTCGTTACTGTTATACGTCAAAAACAACTTGTTACATTATCCCACACGTATTATTTTCTATATTGACATGCGGTGTTGTGATGTTTTGATAGGACGGATAATTTAACATCAAAAATGAAATTTAGAAGGTTTTTAATGAATAAAATATGAAGGAGTTTTCCCTAAAAATAATCTTAAATTTATTTTAGGCAAATTACTGTTATATAAGTGTACAATAGAAACAAAAGATAATTAAATTACAAAACGTCATATTATTCGTTCGTTATAGCTAAATCTATTATCTATACATACACATAAATAAAATTGGAGTGTCTGTTTGTAATATTAAAATAACCACTTTTTACTAAATTCATAATAATATGTATGTATTATACACGGTACATATTCCAAAATAACATGTTTTACAATTTTTGTCTGTCTGTCTGTATGTCGGTCGATCTGTCTGTCTGTCTGTTTCGGCTAATCTCTGGAACGGCCAGCCATTTTGACGGGACTATCAATAATAGATAGCTGATGATATAATAAGTAACTTAGGCTACTTTTTTTAGACTAGCTTTGCCCCACGGCCTTACCCGCGGAACGAGAATAACCGCGGGTAATACGACGGGACTCAACTAGTGTATAATATAAATAGTCAATTGTTATACCAACCACGCTCATATCTAGTCAAAAGAAGCGACCCGTGAAGATACAATATATAAAACAGGTGAGTAGTTTACTTGAACATGTCCATTCAACAAAATTTCAAACTAGACCCGCCTATTTACTAACAGCACACAAGCAATACTATTGTGAAAGTTGTTCCGATCTCCACAATCGGAAACTTGGAACAAAAGGGGAACAACTGAACGGGTAGGAGGTGGAACAAGACGAACTTGTTCCGTGGATCTAAAAGCGTGAATCCTTCTTAAAGTTATGCATTATCATAATGCTGAAAGATAATAACTACAGGGTGTTTGTTGAACATACTTTGCAGTTCAGTAGCTTTAGATTTGAGAATGATAATTTTAATTGTCAAAAATGAGGTGTTAGTCAAATAAAAATGACTGAAGCAATATGTAGTTATAAAGATAGAATAATGCTAAAAAGAAACCACAATCTTGAAGTAATGACTTTTCTTTTACATAAGCCAACCATCGCCGGACAACCAGAATTAATATAATATCTTTTTACTACTTACCACGCAAGTGGTAGCGTAAGCGACTGCTGTGCTTGAGGTCTTGGGTTCGATTCCCGGGTCGGACCATAATATGTTTGTATGATCTGCAAACATTTGTTTCGGAGTTTGGGTGTTTTCTATGTATAATATGTATGTATTTACAAAAAAAGTATTCATGTATTCGTATCAGTTATCTAGTACCCATAATACAAGCTCTGTTTAGCTTGGGACTGGATGGCGTTGTGTGTTAGACGTCCAAAAATATTTATTATTATTATTTTAAACTGACATAACATGTTTTAATGTCATCACATAACCCATTTTTTCATCACCCATCATGTGCAAGTTTAATGTAACTATCACCACACATATTTATACTAAACTAGCTGTGCCCGCTACTCCGTCCACGTGACATTTGGATTTTCAAATTATTTCTAATTTTTTACCGTTTTATCCTTCCCTGAACTACGATACATTTCAAAACCAAAATCAGCTAAATTGGCCGGCTTGGCCTCTCGAGTTTTAGCGAGACAAACGAACAGCAATTGATTTTTTATATTATTATATAATATTTATTCAAGACTTAATAAGTTAATTTAGATACTTGTTTACTTATATATATTTATTTAGGATAAGAATAAAAATTGATGAAAATTTATGTAATATTATCCAATTGTAATATTGTTTCCTTCTGAATGGATTGAAAAAAATAACTGTTACTGCGATAAAGTGTAAAAAAATATTTGTGAGCCAGTTAAATAGGACATCTTTTTTCTTTTTTTATTACCATCCACACTAATATTATAAATTAAAAAGTAACTCCTTCTGTCTGTCTATTTGTTACGGTTTCACGGCTAAACCGCTGCACCGATTTTAATGAAATTCAGCATGGGGATACTTTGATTCCGCCGGATATAGGCTACTTTTTACCGCGTTATCATCATAAACTCGGGCGTAGCAAAAGCTAGTTTATTGTAAGCGAATAAAAAGGGATTTCCTTAAAATCTTTAAATGTGAACTGTGTTTTTAGACTTAATGTCTATTCTGTCAATATACAATTATTATAATAATAAATACTATACGACAAAATTTATTTTAATAAAAAAAACAGTACACTACCATATTATAATATGTTGAAACGAGCAATTAACTTTTGCAACATCATATATAAGACATCCAGCCGACCTTATTGGGAAAGATTGGATAACATAATGAACACTAATGTTTTCTAATTGACTCATTACTTCTACCTACTTCTGAAGGTCATTACGAACTTTTGAAAGCCTCTGAAAATGTCCCTATTTGATATTTGGATAACGAATGGAAACACAACATCAAATTAATTTATTAAGAACTATCGGTTTTACTGAACTAGATTGAGGCTTGTTAGAATTGAGTCTGACTTAAAGTGTATTTGTTGCTTTCATATTTTCTCTCTAAGCAATTGTAAGATGTAATGTAAGATATCTACTCTCTATATAATAGGATATCTATTCATATTTGTTTTTACACAAACTATAAAAAAGAATGTTTTCGTTCCGATAGAATTATCGAATCCGCTCGATTGAATATAGTATTCACAGTGTAATGTAAAGTTTATGTATTACTGTGTACGTATATTAATATTTATAACATATGTATATAAGTGTATGTCAATTCTATAAATTTATTGATTATAATTATAAACTCTGAATTCAACCTCGGTGCACCTACCTTACAAAATTTCTATGTCACTCAAAGCTTTGTTGGTAGCGAATGCCTAGCTAGTGTTACGTACGTAGGCCAATAGGAATTGAGCATTATTGAAAAGAGACAGACGTAATTTTGTGGGAAACCTGCTGTAACTGTTACTGTAATATTTCACATTCGAAGGTGAGACATTAAGATATGTAGTTATTGTATTAGTATTAAGATATAAAGAATGTCACACTTAAGGCTTTAGTGGCCATGAGGTGACCTTGAGTTAGATTAAAGAGATAAATTATACAATTGACCAAAAGAATTTACACAGTATTTATTGCAGAAAAAGAAAGGTTTACAATTAATAGAATAGTTTGCTAGCACAATAGACACAGATAGGGAGTCTGGGCGTGGCTCCTGAGAGTTCCTTCAGTTCCCAGCGGTTACCTCCCAGGTAAGAGAGGCACTAAACTCGAACAGCAGCAGGCAAGAGACGCCAGGCTAGAGGCCCAGGCGTTAGTCTGGTGGTCCCTGGCGAAAGCAACTAAGGGTCACGGCTGGAGAGGCGCCTTGCAGAGGCGCTGGACTCGGCGTTAGTAGCCGAGTCACGAACGGCTCAGCTGCCGAGCAGAGAGAGCAGCGTCAGGTGAGAGCCCTAGCGGGAGCTACTAGGCCCAAAAGGCGCCGGGCGTGAGAGACGCCAAGCAAAAGAGGCCGAGCTTTCAGTGCGCTTGTCCATATATGTGTTCCGAGCGGAAGGGCGCAGTGATGGGACAGCTGAGTGACGCGTCTGTGGCTCGGAGAACGATGTTGCCGCGTGACAAGAAAAAGCTTTTTACAGCTTGTCTGAAATCAGTATAGTAATGCTTTACGAAAAGTCCAGGCATCGATAGTTTGCAAAAGACAGGAATGAAAATAATTATAATGTAGAGCTTGAATTTGTAAACAGTTTAAACGTTTCAATTAACAATATTTAAACTTGGTTGACTTTTCTCTTAATATATATAAAGGAAGGAAGATTAATTGTTTGCGTAGTTCTTATTTCTATAACGTCTTATGTATATGACAATACCATAGTCATACATCTTTATTGATGTGACTAATACTGAATACTTGAACTTTATTTCTAACGAGCTCATTAAAATAAGTAAATTGGAAAGTTCAAGAGACAAGAACCATTCGGAGAAAATCAAACATTATTCCGAATGTAATTAGTTTTTTTTTTTTTTTTTTTTTTTTTTTTTTATCATCTGCAACATAGCAATCTGTTTTATCAACAATAAGCTTTGTTTCTGGCTGATGTATTCATCTGGAGTGATTTTAGTCGCAGTGAGCCATGCCAATTTGTATTATCTTTGGGAGGCTTTCACTTCATGGGGCGGAATCTGTCCACGAGTGTAGGAACGCTATGTCTTTGCAATCGTTTGTGTTGAAGTGATCCACATCCACTCAGTTTTACTGCTAGTGCATTTCTATGTCCAGATAGCCTCTCTTGGTATTTAATACTGAAGTTGGTGATCTCTTCCCTGACCGTGTTGATGTTTATATCATTGTAGATGTGTCTGTTGCTTATGTATTGCGGAATATTGAAGATTACTCTCAATGTTTTGGTTTGGAATCTCTCAAGAATTTCGATGTTACTATTGCTGGCCGTACCCCATAGTTGTATCCCGTAGGTCCATATTGGTTTCAAAATGGCTTTGTAGACCATGATTTTACTATCCAGGTTGAGACGTGAATGCCGACCTATTATCCAGTACATGTTACGCAGCTTGGTATCTAGTTGTTTACGTTTAGTCCAGATATGCTTTTGCCACGTTAGTCTCCTGTCCAAGTACATGCCCAGATACTTAGCATGTTGTTCCTGTGGTATTGCTTCACCATTAAGTACAACCGGGGGACATGTTTCTCTTCTGAGTGTAAAAGTGACGTGGGATGACTTGTTTTGGTTAGCCTTTATTCGCCAGGTTTTTAGCCATTTCTCTACTTAGTAGAGATGCAACTGAAGCTGTGCAGACGCTGTAACCGGATTGATATGTGTGGACAATATTGCAGTGTCGTCTGCGTATGTGGCAACTTTAGTTTGGTCCATAGTTGGTAGGTCAGCTGTGTATAAGGTGTACAGTACTGGTCCAAGTATACTACCCTGTGGCACGCCAGATTTTATTTCATGTAAGGCTGTGAGATCAGTGTTCAGTTTCACTTCAAAGCATCTGTCCTGCAGGTATGACCTTAATATGTGGTAGAATGAGTTAGGTATCGTCTCTTTTATTTTATAGAGCAATCCCTCATGCCATACTTTGTCAAAAGCTTGACTTATGTCCAGAAAGACAGCGGAACAATATTGTCCACTGTCTAGCGTTCGGTTTACAGTGTCCACGATGCGGTGTATCTGTTCTACAGTACCATGATGTTCTCGAAACCCAAATTGGTGGTTCGGAATTACGTCCTTGAGATGAGGTTTTATTCTGTTGAGTAAAATTCTCTCAAAGAGTTTCCCAGTGACCGGCAAGAGACTTATGGGTCTATATGAACTAACATCTTGTGTCGGTTTCCCGGGTTTGGGTACCATTACGATTTGTGCTATCTTCCAATGTGCGGGGAAATACGAGAGTCTGAGGCATGCGTTAAATATCTTGACTATCTGCACAATTCCCTTTTTCGGTAATCTTTTCAGGAGGGTTGCGTCTATTAGGTCATATCCAGGAGATTTTCCGTCTTGTAGCATTTGTATTTCTTTTAATACTTCTCGGGGATTTGTCCATTTAATTGGTAGACACACTTGCAATGCACTTTCTAAGCATTCCTTTATTTTGGTGCTATGCTCAGGATTTGTATCTGGAAGCGGTTTGAAAACTTCACAAAGGTGCTCAGCGAAGATTGTGGCTTTTTCTGCATCTGACCTAGCCCAGTCTCCAGTTTTTTTTTAATTGGGGGTATCTGGGTTTTTGGGCGATTTAGGTTTTTTGTGGCCTTCCATAATGAATAGTTCGTATCGATAGTTGGTGTTAAGCCTGATAGGAATGTCTGTAAGTTCTCGTTTTGTAAGGTCCTAATAAGTTTTTTTAAAGTTTCCGAGGATTTGTTAAAAGCTGTTCTGTCCGATGGATATCTGGTCCTCTGCCATGTTTTCCTGAGGAGTCGTCGCTCTGTTATTAGGTTCTTAATTGTTTTAGGATATTCCTTACTTTTCGGTAGGAGTCTTTTCCTTGTTTTGGTTGCCATTTCAGCAGCACTGTGTATAACTTTGTTCAGTTTGTCAATTTCGGTTTCTACCTCATCAGTCGTTCGAATTGAGGTATGTAGGTTTAATTCGTAGTCAATTATATCTCTAAATCTTTCCCAATTAGTGTTTCTGTCATAAATTCTTATCGGAGGATCTATAAATGCAACTGTTAGACTCACATTAAGTATAACAGGTGTATGGTCAGAAGATAAGTCCGTATATGGTTCAATAGTCATGTAATTTGGGCTTATGTTTTTGGTTACATAGAAGTCAAGAAGGTCAGGTATCTTGTTTCGATCTGCTGGCCAGTAGGTTGGTTCACAGGGAGTCATACATTCTAATCTAAGTGTTTGTACTACTTTGTAAAGTTGTCTGCCTCTCGGAGTGATCAATCGAGATCCCCAATGGGTGTGTTTCGCGTTCCAATCACCTCCACATATGTACGTGGGTCCGAGGGTTGAAAAGTATGATCGATAGTCGGCTTCAGTTATTGTGTGTCTAGGTGGACAGTAAACTGCAGATAGCGTTATTTCACATTTATTTTTTAACTGTATTTTTATAGCAATTGCTTGAAT
The DNA here is from genome assembly GCA_949125395.1 of Diaphora mendica. Lineage (NCBI taxonomy): Eukaryota > Metazoa > Arthropoda > Insecta > Lepidoptera > Erebidae > Diaphora > Diaphora mendica. The sequence goes on from OX421314.1 coordinate 28,927,389, forward strand.
TTTGTCAGTTTGGTATTTCTCCAGTAAATAATGCTTTATATTATGTTTGACAATAATTGCAGTTCCTCCATGGCTATTGCCTGATGGATGATTTGTGGTGTAGATATTAAAGTATTTCATTGTTATATGTGATTTGTCGGTGAATCTTGTTTCCGATATTAATGCTACGTCAATGTTTTCTGTTGTTAAGAACGTTTCTAGTTCTTGACGACGAACTGTCAAGCCATTGGCATTCCATGTCATAATCTTTATGTTGCAGATCATTTTGCCACCAGACTTGCAACCAGTTGGACCATTCGATCCATCATTTTGTCCATCATGGATATCATGACTTGCTGTAGTTTTACGAACATACTTTCTAGTATTTCTGTGATGTTTTTAAAGTTTATTTCTCCTTCTGTTTGTTTTGAGCTGGTTGTGTGAGATCTTAATTCGTCAGCATAGGTAGCGTTTAGCATTTGATTTTGTTTTGGAACTATGTTAGCCCTATTTCTTGTTTGTTGTGTACTTTGTGTAATTTTTGGTATATTTGTATTTTGTGTTATTCCTGGTTCCTGGGTTTTTTGTGTTAATTGTTTATGTTTCGGGTTTGGTTTTGTGATTTTTTCTCTGTATAGTTTATATTTTATGCATCCTTTATAGCTTGCTGGGTGATTTTCCTGGCAGTTTGCGCAGGTAGCTGGTATCTCAGGCTTTTTAGTACACGACGAGGTGGAGTGGTCATTACCACATTTGACGCATCGATACGGTCTGCAGCATTGATTTTTTGAATGTCCAAACCTCTGACATCTTTTGCACTGGAGTACATCTTTCTTCTTATAGGGTGCTTCCACTGTCACTTTCGATTGACATAGATATCTTACGTTGAATACTTCTTTATTGTTGTTTCTGGGTTCTAAGTCAACATAAAACACTGGTAGTGCTTCCTTAGTGGTTCTATGTCGTACGTTAACGATCTGCCTTACCTCATGGTTGTATTCTTTAGGTTCAGTTTTTATTTGATTAATAGTAATTAGTATACTACTAATACTAATAGTAATTAGTATTACAATCCTATTTTACAAGTATAAGTAGGTATTTACTTTTACTTATATTGTGTATACTGTGTGTGTTTGTTTCTGATGGGGCAGTGTTTTTTTCCAAAAGAGAAGAATTAGTATATTACTAACTTGTAAACTTTCGCGTTCCATGATATGATAATAATAATTTTTACGGGAATTAACGCGATGCCTTATTTAGAGGCATTACATACCTCTGATTTGCCTGACGTTTCGACCAGGTTGCACTGGCCGTGGTCACAGGCTGACAAGCTGTCAGCCTGGTTAATTCACGTAAAAATAATTATTATTATATTACTTATTATATTCTTTTTCTAAACAAAGAACATACTATTTATATACATAATTATATACCAGCTTTTACCCGCAGTTTCTCCCTTGTGCATCGCGGGAAAAATTCGCTCATTTTCTTTAAGAATCAACAAGGATTTCCATGCTAATAACATATAATCGTTTCAGCGGCTTAAAGCATGAAATCATAACTGACTATCAGGACTGCGTTCGCATTTATAATGTTAATAGAGAAATCTAACTTTTATCAATATAGGAAACTATTAGGACTTAGGAAAAGAATCATTATCCTATTTCAGACTACACACGGGTCTCTCCCATTACACACCATTCTAATCGATTTATTAAAATGTTTTCTCAAAACAGTTCCTACTTGTGTTCTTGGATTCATTCGTTTTTCAGATTTCTACTGTAGGTCCAATTTACCTTACATTCGCAAACAAACGATATAATAAAACAACGTTGTATTCAAAATCTACCTTTTCGTAGTCATCGATTTAATATATATTTTATTAATGTCGCGACATATTTCTGTATGGCACACGATTCGTATAGAAACTGCACATAAAACAGTCGTAAAACCAAATCAAAAGGAATATGGAATCAACACGAAATCAAAACTTTCATCACATATTTATGGGTTCTTGTAATTCAACTCGAATTTCGACTTCGTTCTAATGCTTTTGTGTATTTAGGTAAAGTTTGTGAGTTTGAGAAGTTGCAGGGGGCAGCCTCTGGATGTACACAGCCGATCTTGATCATGCTTTTAAAAATAAAAAGCAACATCGTTAGTGAATGTCATAAGCTATACATGAACCCGAAAAATTACCACTGCGATATCTGAATGTAGATGTAGGTAGAGCCGCAGGCAAAAGCTAATGTTTACATATTATTACTAGCTGTTGCCCGCGGCGACGCTCGCATGTATATCGGTTATCGCAGCAAATAGTGGCCTATGTGTTATTCTTATGTATAAGCTATATTACTGTAAAGTTTGTAGTTTTTGCGCTAAAGAGAGAATGGAAACAAACACACACACACACATCCTTACAAACTTTCGCATTTATAAGACTAGTACGATTAGCTATGTTAACATTATTAGACACTTTGCCTTTTTTGTGTAGCTCAAATGTGGCATGCATGTTTATGTAAATATAGTGCATAGATTAATCTATTCATTACGTATAATCTATATATATAAAAGAGGAAAGTGACTGACTGACTGACTGACTGACTGACATACCCAAAGATCAACGCACAGCCCAAACCGCTGAAGCTAGAGTCCTGAAATTTTGCATGTAGGTTCCTTAAATAACGTGAGCATTAAGAAAGGAATTTCTAAAATTCCACCCCTAAGGGGGTAAATCAGGGGGTGAAAGTCTGCGTGAGCGAAGCTGCGTGTAAAAGCTAGTCTATATATATAAAAGAGTAAGGTGACTGACTGACTGACATACCCAAAGATCAACGCACAGCCCAAACCGCTGAAGCTAGAATCCTGAAATTTTGCATGTAGGTTCCTTAAATAACGTAAGTGAGCACTAAGAAAGGAATTTCTAAAATTCCACCCCTAAGGGGGTAAATCAGGGGGTGAAAGTCTGCGTGAGCGAAGCTGCGTGTAAAAGCTAGTCTATATATATAAAAGAGTAAGGTGACTGACTGACTGACATACCCAGAGATCAACTCACAGCCCAAACCGCTGAAGCTAGAATGCTGAAATTTTGCATGTAGGTTCTTTATATAACGTAAGTGAGCACTAAGAAAGGAATTTTGGAAATGACACCCCTAAGGGGGTAAATCTATATATATAAAAGAGTAAGGTGACTGACTGACTGACTGACTGACTGACATACCCAAAGATCAACGCACAGCCCAAACCGCTGAAGCTAGAGTCCTGAAATTTTGCATGTAGGTTCCTTAAATAACGTGAGCATTAAGAAAGGAATTTCTAAAATTCCACCCCTAAGGGGGTAAATCAGGGGGTGAAAGTCTGCGTGAGCGAAGCTGCGTGTAAAAGCTAGTCTATATATATAAAAGAGTAAGGTGACTGACTGACTGACATACCCAAAGATCAACGCACAGCCCAAACCGCTGAAGCTAGAATCCTGAAATTTTGCATGTAGGTTCCTTAAATAACGTAAGTGAGCACTAAGAAAGGAATTTCTAAAATTCCACCCCTAAGGGGGTAAATCAGGGGGTGAAAGTCTGCGTGAGCGAAGCTGCGTGTAAAAGCTAGTCTATATATATAAAAGAGTAAGGTGACTGACTGACTGACATACCCAGAGATCAACTCACAGCCCAAACCGCTGAAGCTAGAATGCTGAAATTTTGCATGTAGGTTCTTTATATAACGTAAGTGAGCACTAAGAAAGGAATTTTGGAAATGACACCCCTAAGGGGGTAAATCTATATATATAAAAGAGTAAGGTGACTGACTGACTGACTGACTGACATACCCAGAGATCAACGCACAGCCCAAACCGCTGAAGCTAGAATGCTGAAATTTTGCATGTAGGTTCTTTATATAACGTAAGTGAGCACTAAGAAAGGAATTTTGGAAATGACACCCCTAAGGGGGTAAATCAGAGGATGAAAGTCTGCGTGAGCGAAGCCGTCTGTAAAAGCTAGTTATTTATATAGTAGGTATGAAATAAAGTTGATTTACCATTTTTTTATAAAACCGTTCACTTCTCCTAACCCATATAACGCATTTTGATGTAATTTTTTTATCGACTGGATACATTTTTCACGAATTATGTTTATTGAATTTTAGTTGCGAGTCATTTTACCTCGATTGATTAAGAATTGGTTGATCGCATTAATGCTTGAGTCAAATTGCTGATTGCCTTTCGATAAACAGGTCGTGTATCGGTTAATTCGTTATTTTATTTAATAGAGTAATAGTGCCTTAATTCTGTTTCTCACATACCACTTGTCTTCATAGTCTAAATTTTGTAGAAAAAAATTATTAAATTCGGCATTTTCATAATTTTCTATTCTTTTAATTTAATGTTTTTTTTTGTGTTGAGTTTTCTTTTCCATTTTATTTCGTTCCTTTCCATTCTGTTTTTTTCATGTCGTTTTATTGTTTTTATCATTCCGTTTAATGTATAAATTAATGTCAAATACTTTCACACTTTACACACACATTACATTTAGCTTTTATTGTCAACGAAGTATAAAAATTATCACTGTTAAGGTCAAGTCAATATTTAACGTATATGGAGTAAATTTATTCGTATAATGAAGGGAGCGTCTCACTCAAAGCACACGGAAGTTTCTCATTAGCGGACACGGAACTAGCTGGTGTATAACACGGCCACAAGATTAGAAGAGCTAATGGATTTTACGAGTCCTTTATTAAGCTTTCCCTTCTACCTATTTATTGACTACTTGATTTAATAGGGCCAGGATTTTTGTATAACATTAGATTAAGAAGAAATTGTATGTGTTTTTATATAGATTACTAGCTTTGCACCGCGGCGTTGCCAGCTAGTATACATACCTATAATCATGAAAATACTACTATTTGCATGCATGCCCCATGCATGCTTCGGCATGCATGGGCCGGCTCGACCGGAGTGATATCAGGGCCTCACAGAAAACCGGTGTGAAAACCGAGTGAGTGAGGATACCGAAGGACCATACGCCATGGGGAGGGGGATGGGGGGAGGCCCCCAACCCCCAAAGGTCGGCAACGCACTTGTCACGTCTCTAGTATTGCTGTTGCACATGGGCGGCGGTAATCGCTTATCATTACGCGATACGTCTGCTCGTTTGCCCCCTATTCCATAAAAGAATCTTCAATCCCGACCCGTTTTGCGTTATGTTATTATCAAAGGTTATGGTATTATTAAAGGCCATATGATAAAACCGGTCAGGATTAAAGTGAATGAAAATAATAGAAATGGTAATCGAGACAATCGAGAGTATGAACTATTTTTTTTATATGTGTCATATACGGGTTTACAGGACAAGATTTTGTGATATACCTAATGTCAAACAAAACCACAGGTCACCCGATAGAAAGTGGATACTAAAAAGTTCACATTAACTTACAATGTATTCAGTATTAAAATTCATAGCGCAAAACCAATACTGACCTTGTACACAGTCATTGTTAATAATAATAATAATATAATAATATAGCATTTATTTCTCTCATCACAAAGGTGGACACATAAGTACAAAATAGTTAAATCAGAGTACAATATTCCTTTGTAAGAGACTGGTGTCTGTGTTAGGAAAACCTGTGTTACAGATCACCAAGCTCACACCTCCGGGACCAAAACAAAGTTATATTTCTTGTAGCACGTATTAGTTTACAATAAAATAATAAAAGTAGACAAGAGAAAAGTCATAAAATCCAAAAACAAAGAGTGAGCAAGTACATTTTGCATTTATGTGTAGGTACCTGTGTATGTGTGTGTGCGTGTGTATGAGTGATTATGTATGCGTGTGTGTGGGTGCGTTGGCATGAGTGATTATGTGTGTATGTGTGTGTGTGCGTGTTTGTTTGTGAGTGCGCGTGCAGTAGTTATTAGTACAGTTAAAATTAGATGTTGTGTACATAGGCCATATTAATTTATTGGTACAAGTAAATTTTCTGTATCATCGTAGGTTAGGTTTCGCAGCCATGAAGTTAATACCGACTTTAATTTAAATCTATTATAGCAGAATACACAAAGGATAGCGTTAATTTTATTATATAAGTATGGGCCCAGAAAACAAAAGAACCGATGAGATAAACTCGTCTTATATACTATGCTAGTTTGAAAGATTTTATGCTTTCGACGTTTTGTTGCATTAAATAGAGGATCATAGTTAGTAAGTGAGTGAGATTTAAAGATTACACGTAAAACGAAAAGTTGCCGTACTGTAAGGACTTCAAATTTCTGGTACAGGTCTTTTGTAGGATGCAAGAAAGGTAGGCAAAGCGCTACCTTCAAGACTGCTCGTTGAGCACGTTCCAATCTAATCAGAGTAGTCTTAGCAGCTCCACCCCAGGATGTGATGCAGTACATCAGTATTGATTGGCATAAAGCGAGATACGTTATTCTTAGAACCTCATTATCACATACATGTCTTAAATTTTTGAAAATGTATATTAATTTCCTAGTTCTAGTAGTTATTACATCTATGTGAGCTTCAAAGTTTAGGTTTTTGTCAATTGTGATTCCTAGGTATTTGATTGTATCTACCAGTTGCAACTCTTTACAGGTACATGGAACAGGGGTTACATATTGATTATGACATAGATGTGCAATGATGGGCTGAGGTGCCTCAAAATTTAGTTTTTTATTTTTTAGTTGGAATGCTATGTATTTGGTCTTATCGACATTTAATGATAAAAGATTGCAATTAAGCCAATAAGTGACACGATTCATGCCCTCTTGAGCATTCCGATACACTTCCTCCCAAGAATCGCCTTGAAAAGTTAGCACGGTGTCATCTTCAAAAGTTATTATTTTTCCGGATATTTCTAATTGGCAAAGGTCATTGATAAATATTAAAAACAGGGTTGGCCCAAGGATACTACCTTGGGGCACGCCTATATCTATGGGGAGATCATGACCACGCACACCATCAATCTGTACACACTGGGTGCGATCTGTGAGGTAACTAGCGAAAAACTGTAGCTGCGTGCCACGAATACCCATACCTTCCAATTTATTGAGCAGTAATGGAGCAGAGACCGTGTCAAAGGCCTTTGCCAAATCTAAGAAAATAGCCAATACCTTTTTCTTTTCGTCCATATTAGTAGCTATATGATTTGTAAGCTCATGCACAGCGTCATCGGTAGACCTGTTTCTACGAAAACCGAACTGCCGATTCGAAAGCAATTTTTTTGCTTCCAAATAGTTAACGACTCTTTTGTTGGCAATTTTTTCAACGATCTTTGAGAAACCGGGAAGAATGGATATAGGTCTATAATTGTTTACGCAGTCTCTGTCTCCACTTTTATGAACAGGATGAACAAGTGCTCGCTTAAATGCCCTTGGGAAGATGCCAGAAGAGAATGCCAAATTACATATATAGACTAGCGGTTCCACTAAAATACTTTTGTACCTTTTAATAAAACTATTGGAAATACCGTCCAGGCCAATAGCACAATTATTTTTAAGTTGAGAAATAGTTAACTCCATTTCATAAGAATCTGTGGGATGAAACACAAATGACTGTAATTGATTCAACGGATAATAGGGCTGATAAACATTTGGAGAATTCGTTACCTGCATTTTTCCTCCAACGATCTTTCCAATACTTGTGAAATATCTATTTACTGAATCAGCCGATTCAATAGGGTTATTGTTTGTTATCAATTCCAGTGCTGGACTTTTCGTCTGATTTGTGTATGTGATATTTTTAATAACTTTCCAAAGTTGTTTAGTATTGTTTTTAGCGTTATTAATTTCTGATTTCTCATATTCTCTTTTAGCGTTTTTGATTAACGAGTTAGTATAGTTGCGATAACGAGTATAGGTTAATTTTAGGATTTCGTTTGTCGGATCTTTTTTCGTCTTTTGATATAATTTGTCCCTATTTCTTATACACCTCAATATCCCCTTCGTTATCCAAGGTTTTAGGATGAACTTTCGTTTAGGAGTACGCGTGATTTTAGTGCAAATTTCTAGCTCCTTATTTAAAGTAGAAACAAGAAAGTGAACAGTTTCGTCAACATTGTTCATTGATAGTATTGGACTCAGGTCCATTCTATTGAGGGCCTTGTCAAGGGAGTCGAAATCAACTTTTTTTACATCCCTTATCGGTCCATACTTATTGGATAGCACTTTTAGACTGAGTATAACGCTGTAGTGGTCAGTAATAGTCGTATGTGCAACAAAACACTTTGCAGGAAATTTGGTTTTGAGAACGACGTGATCAAGACATGTATGAGTATGGGTTGGGATAGTATGGGCAGGTAACATACCATGGGCGGCCAAAAGATTCAAGTAAGATTCCGCTCTGCTGTCCTTCGATGTGGTTGCAATATCAAGATTAATATCCCCAGTTAAAATAATATTTTTAAATGATGCTAGACTTGTTAGGATATTATTTAATGATTCCAAAAAATTGATTACGTTCTTTTCACCGGGGCGACGATATATAGCAAGAATAACAGTGGTGTTGTCAACTTTTATCATAAGACAATTGGCATCCACCAGATTTGGTTCTGATATATTGCAGCTACTTGTAGACTTCGAGTATACCACTACACCCTCGTTCTGTGTCTTATTGTTTGTTGTAGAAGCATGGTTATATCCATCTAGCTGTGGTATACGATCGTTTTTGTGTAGCCAGCATTCCGTGAGTATAATCAAATCCCAGTGAATATTAGAGCTATTTAATAATGTTTCCAAGTGTGGCACATTGAAATTGATGCTTCTAATATTTTGTATTATCATATTTATAGATGAATTAGCTGGAAAGAGCATATTGGCACAGATGTCCTCAAGATCACATGTACAACTGTCAGCAGTTGTTAATCTATCTAAGTCGTTGTTTATCTGAGTGTTATTTAAATCGAACATAATGGTTGGTTATGGCATATATAGACTCTCATAAGTAGCTGCAAAAGAGATGAAGCATGTTTCTTACTTCGGTGCAACAATGTGACACAAAAGGACCAAATGTGGTCGAAATTCGATGGCTTTGTATTACCGTAATATTTTGTATTCATTAATACATAATACATGTAAAATGCAAGATATGGCGTTATCCTATTCGCTATACTGAAATTTATGTAGTGTAGAGAATGCAATTGGATTGGTGTGTTTGTTACCTTAAACGTGTTAATATTAGTGTGCTGAGAGTAACAGAGTGTATGTGTTGTGTGTTGTGGTGTCTTTTGATTATGTATTAAGGTACAAATTGTTTGTGCGTTTATTTTTGTATGCATACACCTTAGATAATAAAACAAGTTAATATAAAACAAATGAACATTAAAAACTAAAAAAGCGGAAAATATATCTACGAGACAGGTTATCCATTGGCCAAGTTTAGTGATATGGGTTATGGTGCGATTTTGTTCATAGGACCATATAGCTAGTCACTTCTCTCGTTGCACCAAAACATCAAAGTCGGACTCCCGATCTATTCTCATCGTGGGCGCACCTTCCTTCTGTCTAATGTAGATTTTACCATGAGACGTCCAATAATAAGCATAGTTGTTGTGCTTAGTAAACTCACGTGCTTGATGGTACAGCTTCTTAGCCTTAGTGGTGAGACTTTCCGAGATATAAATGGGTGTATTTCCCGCCATTTGTAAATGCCCGCTGTTCAGTCGATTTGTCTTATTGTCCCTATTATACTTTTTAACATTTGTTAGCAGTTTATCCTTTGTTATTATGGACATAAACTCGGCCGTTATCGGTCCTCCTGTTTGAGGATGTCTATTGTTGTTCAAACGATACACATCTTTCAGCTCGTGTGTGTGTATTTCCGACTTCACAGCGACACCTATGATTTTTACAATGTTTATTAGGTCTTCCCTAGTCTCACCAGTTATTTTAGGCACATTGCGAATTTCCAAGCTCGACGACTTCGTATGTCGTTCCAGGTGCTCGACCTTTTCCTCCAATGATCTTATGTACCCCAGATTATTCTTCCTTTCACGCTCCAAACAAGTCAGCTTATCTGATGGATAAGAAGTCATCATATTTCTTAGATAAGTATTCGACCGTATTCTTCAGTTCAACATTTTGAACTTTTATTTGGTCTAGATTAATTTGCATGACACTAAATTTTTCACTCTGTTCTTTCCGCAAGTTTGTAATTGAAGACATAATGTCCTCGCGAAGAGATTTAAACTCGGAGGATTGTTCGCAGTCATGTTTGAGCTTTTGACGTAAAGTAATTCTATCCTTAGATAGTTCCGATTTAGGTGAAGATAAATCGGGTTCAGAGCTGTGATGGGCTATAGTTTCATTGTTACTTTTCGGTGGTGTACGTTTCATCGCAACAGACACTATTAAAAAATAACTTTTCCTGACTTGTAATATGTTCAATTGCGCGTTGCACTAATTAAGTCTTCAGGCGTCTAAGTAAATAGTGTTATCGGTGAGCAAGGTCAGGTATCAATGACTCACGTGCGTTCGACAGGGAGAGGGCACTTTCACTTCTCGTCTCGCTCGCCGCAGGACGGACTCGATCTCTTGCAACACTATACGCGCCTAGTACTTCACGATGATTAAGTAAAGTTATTTATTAAAATTTTAGATTAAAATTATAAATTAAAATTGAACTTGTGTGACAATACACGTCTGCACGCGTTAGCGGTCCGGGGGAAGAGGATTGTTAGAAATTAAACGTCATTATAATGGCAACATTTTGATTGTCACTTTTTCTTGTTTGACGTTTTGACGTTTGAGGTTAGGTAGTACTATAGAGACGCTTGCCGGCCGAACACGTTTTCGCATTTGATCGTCGGTTTAAGCGAATTGAATTGATATTAAGCTAATTTCCCAAGACTCGGTTTTCGTCGGTCACCGTTATGATTGGTCTGGTTTGGACTCGCGAGTTTTTGTAGGCGCGTTCAAAGGGGCGTGATCCGTGATAGCTAATACGAGTTTATTGTAATTCGAATACCTTGAAAGATATACAGCACTTTGGAGCCTGTTTGTGTGAACGTACCAAGACAAAGCAGTGGGGTACCCCGTCAGCGGCGCCGAGAACAAGGAAGCCACACAACTTCAGTAAGTGCTTGATGATTTTAGTTTAGATTAAGAAGACGGTGATACAGCCGTGGTTCATTTCTCTTGCCAGTGGACTAGTAGCGATTTAATGCCTGTACTAATGGGCCTGCAAGCATTATAACCTTCCCAAGGTGAACGTTGCATTGGCGAGAGAATTGAACAGTCATAAATAATCTAGATCTTTTAAGATTCAAATCCAAAACCTTTCAACAATAGATAGGCCTGTCCATTAGTCTGTGAATACGAAAATAGCGAAACAGATGGAAAAATATTACACTTTTTACCCTTAACTTGAGTAAAGTGGACCGATTTTGATCTGACGAAAAGAAAAAATATCTTTTCCTGTAGAATACGGATTCAATAACGTATGTGTTTTATTTTCGCTTATAGGTAATCAAAGAGACAGGCTACGCAGTTACAAAAAGTCATAAAAACTGAATACAGTTTAATTTAGCAGATGTTGCAGATTATGCATGACTTTGGCATGAAATGAAGTTTACTGTGGTAATTTATTTTGAAAGTAAATGACGAATGTTTAAATGAATCATTTTTTAATTAATATGCTAGAAAATATATTATAACTGTTTAATCTCAAATTCTTTTTGACCATGGAGAAATTAAAATATATTTTGCAACATGCAGTCATCTTTTTTTCTACTTATTTAGTTTAACAGGCTATATTTAGTTTGATATCAGACACTATTTTAAGCGTTATTTCGGATAAAGAGTTTACATACACACGTACATTTCGTTACATACGTTACATTTGCCTGTGTTTGCAACACCTATAGTGAATAGAGGTTTAAAATATAATACCATTATACGTTATATATATATATAGCGATGTTTAAATATCAAAATAGCTCACAAAGCCGGTAACATCTATTCAGTGCAGTTTAAAACGTCGAACGTTTAAAAGCTGAAGGAAAGGGGAAGATCAAATTACTGAGCTCAAAAGAGCTTGAAAGACGCTTTGAAATAACCTCTTTACATCTCGTTTTCACATGACAAATACATACATATACATAGATTTACGCGTCCAACGTACTTCAGTGATGTGATTGCATAATTCAAACCTACATTAGCACGTATTGAGGTTCGGAAATTTTTATGTATGTGCCTGCGTAGGTGAGGTTGTAATTTAAATGTACATCACGGCGAGCGGGACTTTTACAAATAAGTTTTGTACAGAACTCGAGAATAGAAAGAAAAATACTAAACCCCTTACAGAAAGTAATAATCTTGTTTTTATTTAAGCGTATGATTTCAACTATACAATAACAAGAAGTTTAGTAATAAACCTTGGATATGCTTGGATATGATATGCTGACTTCTGCTATTTGTTTTGATCTACCCCGATGACTACAAAAAAAGACTCTGATCGACTATGGTGATGTGTGTTATTTTGACCTGAATGCAGATCTCCGGAATAAACTAGACCGCCTTCTCAATAACTGCATTCGATTCGTTTTCAATCTTCGCAAGTATGACCATGTGTCTGTTTTTCGTTCCCAATTGCAATGGCTCCCAATTCGTCAGCGCCGCAGTTTGCGAGCGCTGACTACTCTTTTTCGTTCCTCAACTCTCCATCGTTACCTGAATACCTTGTACCACACTTCCGTCTCTTATGTTCCAATCACGACCGAAACCTCCGGTCAACAAATAATCTGCTTCTTCTATGTCCTCCTCATACCTCCAACTTCCTCCATTCTTCCTTCTACGTGCAGTCTGTTCTTCTCTGGAATGCACTCCCTGCTGAGATCAGGATGTCCACAAACCGCCTTACATTCAAGTTAAAGGTACGTGAACTTCTTCGGAATGAGTTGGCAATATAGTCACAACCCTAGTACCCGACTGTGTACTAGTATAATATTAAATTTATGTATGTGTATGATTATTTGTATTTTATATTATTAATTTATGTAATAGTATGCCATTTGATGTAGGTTAATTATTATTTGAAAACCCATTATTATAACCAATACCATGAAAAACTTTATCTTTGCACCTGCCGCATCTTATTTCTACATCACCTGAAGGTTGACTGGGAGAGAATGCCTCATGGCATTAAGTCCGCCTTTTGTACAATAAGTGCAACAAGTTTAAATGAATAAAAAAATAAATAATTAGTTACCGGACAGTACATAACTACTTTCAGCCCTCATTATCATTATCTTAATTGAAATACTTGTTTATGTTTTTTTTGCATAAGCAAGTCTTAAACGGTATTTTTTCCACCTCCCTGAATTAAGTCATGTCGAATAAGGTAAAGTCAAGGTCAAAAACAAGTGCCAGGTTGCAGACTTGTCGACTTTAAAACAGTACATAAGGGTTTAAAGACTTTCTGACGACTTCCAAAAAGAAACCATGTTACCATGTCTCAAATAATACTGTAAGAATCCTCCATTTCAATCTTCTTACTTTTAATTAAATACCTAAAACATCCGGACCAGGAATATACCACACTGAAACCAACCACTCCACACTCCACTATGACATGCATAATCAATTGATGGTATTGGAGCTGAAATGATATCGTAGATACTCGTTTCAACCTACTTGAAAATGCCTATTTGTATTGTTGTGCATTGCAAATCGACTGCAAATTGAATAGAAATTTTGTGCTATCCCGTACTATGTAGATATAAACAATTTGACGTGATAAATGTAGTGATGAATTTGAAGTTTTTTTAAGTGAGAGTATTTAAATTTTCGATATGTAACCCATGTACAGTTTCTTATATTTGTAAATTCATTCATACAAGTAATATTTATTTCTCTCACATCATATCAGACATAGTAATTTTTTGCCTATAACACCACGCTGGCTTGGTGGTTGATAATTATCACGAGATATGAAGGTTGATATTGTTTTTGTATCAAGATTTCCTTCTGCACTACACTGCGACGCAACTTTGCAGCAAATGTTTGTATTGTATTTCTAATATGCGTAATGAGAATGTATAGAAATTTATATAAATTGTTACAATATTAACTTTATAACCATAAGTATCACCAGTTTAATACTCAACTGTGTTTTAAGTTAATGTTTCAATACTGTATTATGTACGAATTCCTCTAATAATACACACATCAAAAGTGTCTAGGGATCAAGCATTTTTATGCGGATTTCTTGAGATTGAGATGTGGCTTTGGCCCTGGCCTGCTCAGTCGCCAGACTTGAACCCGATTGAGCATGCATGGGATATGCTACAGAGAAGAGCTCTGCCGAATATGGAGGGTATCCAGTCGCAAGAAGACCTTTTTTTGTTGTTGCAACGAACATGGGCGGCCATTCCACAGCGTGATTTGGATGAACTCATTTTGAGTATGCCAAACCGATTCTTGTGTTGTTGGTGTTCGCGGTAGAAACACGGATTATTAATTGTTTAAGTTACCTAATAAAATTTTAAAGAAAACTGTTATTTCAGTCTTTTTTTCAAACTTTAATGTTAGTGGTTCAAATGTCAAAAATCCCTTTATTAGGAAAATGGCAAATTTCTTTATTAATGCAAAGGTGACTTGGTTTATCGTTACTGTGACAAACGAAAACACTTTATTTGATGAATCCTTAAAGAAAATTTTAATTAATATCAATCAGGAGAAAAGTTATTGCAAAAATATATGTTGATCCCTAGACACATATGTTGATCCCTAGACACTTTTGATGTGTGTATTTGTTTAGAAACTGTAATATTTTAATATTTAGCAGTTTAGAAAAGAATAGAATAAACTTTATTGTACACCAATTGATACAGTTGTATATAGAAGCTTAACAATATAATGACCATGTACAAATGGCGGCCTTATCGCTAAAAAGCAATTTCTTACAGGCAACCTTTGGATGGACAAATCGACTGTAGAAACTCAAATTCATGGGTAGTTTTGATGTTTCGCCAATTGACGAAATTGTAATTTTTTCGCAATTTCAGCTTGCCTAAAGAACCTTCTCAAAATTCGTCATCAGCTCTCCGTCTAATTGCTTTAATCGAATTGATAACTATCTTAAAAATTTAAGAGGTATTTAGAACGGAACTAGGAATACATAGTAAGAGACGAAGATAAAACATAACAGAACCACATTTCCTACGCTCACTATACTTTTTGCGCTGTAGCATGGTGCGTGGCATGGTTCAGTAACATTTCGTTTCACTCTTGAAAGTTGCCGCGATTTTCTAATTATGACTTAGTTTTTCAGCTGTATCACATTCGCAATATATTAAGTCATTAATAACTGTAGTAAATTAAATTAAACCATAAACTGTAATAAATTAAATTAAACCACCACGCACCATGCTACAGCGCAAAGAGTATAGGTTAACTCACAAACTCAAATATTATGACACTTGGAGAGGTCCCTGAAATAGTTAATGATACTGGAACCTGCGTCAAAATTAATCTCAATGAGTAGAGAAATCGGAAATGTAGTAAATCCACTTTTCTACTATTCAAAGTAGGAGATGAAATTAAAGTAATAAATAAACATGATCCTATCCAGGTAACTTCCAGACCAACGTGCAACATTCTGGAACATTCGATCGTAACATTATGAGTAGCGGTCTTACCGAATACACAATAAACGGTGACAAAACGGTGGCAATATATCCACTCATGTGCAAAGTGGCAGATCCACTCGCTCTAACAGGCGTTGGGAGCAACTCCGTCACCCATTGAATCACTGCATTTTATGACATGTTGATGCAGAATCTTGCTGCTATCGCCAAGGATGCTTGAGGTATACCTGTAAAATAAACATAAAATCACATTATACGTGTTCATTCACTTCCTATCCTATAATTCGCGGAAAAAAGTGATTCAATAGTTATTAATAATTGTCAAAGGGAGCTGCAAAATATGTCAAAGTGGGATAGTAATTTGTTAGTGAGTAATCCAAGTTTAAATACTGAGAAAAGGCAAAGAGACAAGAGTGAAGATAGTAGCGAAGAGGGATTTATAACGATTACCAAGGGGAAGTCAAAGAGACTCATAAGAAGTGATTCACTTGATATGCCTGATATAAATTCTACGCGTAGTATTCAAAAAAATGCGGAAACTGAGGGTAGTTTTGAAATAATGTTAACCTCATTAAAAACATTACCAAAACAAATGGCTTTGGCAAAATTATTGTACAGTGAAAAAATTGAAGGTATAACTAATGTTAAATTCAAAAACCCATATAAGGTTTATATTCGTTTAAATACCAAGGAGCAGGCAGAGAGGGTAATTAGTTGTCAGAAGCTTAAAGATTTAGATATTCGAGTGAACTTCGCAGATGATATTCTGGTATCTTATGGCATTGTTAGAGGGGTGGATTTAGAAATGAGTGAAGAAGAAGTCCTAGAATCTTTAAGAAGCTCAGCTGAAATATTGTCTATTAAAAGAATGAGAAGAATGAACTTGGAAAGTAAATGGGTAGACAGCGAGACAGTTCGAATATGCTTTAAAAGCGCTGTGATTCCCCCTATATATATATGTCTTCGGCTGCAGATTCGGAGTTGAAAAGTATATGTTTTCAGTTATGCAGTGTTCTGCATGTTGGAAATTTGGCCATATAAGGAAATATTGCCCATATAATAAAATACTCTGCCCTAAATGCGGAAAAGAGCACAGTAATTGTGAAACTCAGACATTTAAATGTCTAAATTGCAAGGGCCCACATATGTCGCTTGACAAGACATGTCCTACTTTCTTGAAAGAGAAGAAAATACGTTTAATCATGTCTGAAGAAAATGTAAACTACAAAAATGCTTTGGATATATTACTAAAAATAAATGGGACATCAAAACATATGAAAATAAAGGAAACATTTAATCTAAATAATAATATAGAGAAGTCATTCCCTCCGCTTAGGCAAAACAGATTTAGTAACTTAGAAAATTCAGTAGAAAATTCACAAGAAGATATGATAGAAGATTTTTGTGAAAGAGAAGAAGACGAAGGGAATATGAGCTTTAGATCGAAATTTACTAATAAAAAGAGTAAGAAAAATCAAAATACAGAACCTTGTTCCATACATATGCGGCTAGAAAGTATGAGTAATGAACCTCTACAAAGATGTGAAACTGGAAATAATGAAGAGAAATTAAAAAAAGGGTTTCAATTAAGATTTATATTTGTTAAAATGAAGGAGATATTTTTTTCACAACATAAATTTGAAGATAAGATTGTATCAATATTTGAGATGGTAGTCCATGAGTTAAAATCATATATTTGTAATTTCTTTAACTGTGAGCAATTACTCAAAAAAATTGTCAACTTATTCGATGGATAGATCATTAAAAGATTTTGTAGTAAATATATTACAATGGAACTCGCAAAGTCTAAAGCCTAAATTAGCTGATTTTGAACTGCTTCTTAATAGGGAAAAAATACACATCGCTGCAATATGTGAGACTTGGCTGAATTCATATAAGGATTATATTAACATTAGTGGATACAATATCTTTAGAAATGATAGGCATGACGCATATGGAGGAGTGGCCATTATAATTCATAAGTCCTTTAATATTCAGGTATGTCCTCTTAACTTAAATAATACTGGAATAGAAGTTATTCAAATTAAATTATTGAACTGTAAAGTTTTAGAGAATATTATTAGTGTTTATTGTCCATCATCAGTAGGTACGGTACCGGGTGATTGGGATAATTTGTTCTCACAAATATCAAGAAAATCTTTGATTCTAGTGGACTTTAACGGACATCATACAAATTGGTCGTATAGGAATGACAACAGGGGCACGCAGTTACTGGATTCATCACTAGATAGTAATTTCATCTCTCTCAATAATGGTGATCCTACCAGAATTAAATTAGTCAATGGAACAATGCAAAAAACCTCACCTGATATTAGCTTTGCATCCTCAGATATAGCGTTAATGACTAAGTGGCAAGTATTAAATGAAAATCTTGGCAGTGACCATCTTTTAATTAAAATATCATTAAATTATCGAGACATGCCGAGTTTCACTAAAAAACGTAATTTTAAACTGGCCAACTGGAAAGCATACAAATCAGATCTCGATACGACGTTTTCAGCTATTGATAGTAATTATTTTCTTACAACAGACACTCAACCTATGTATGATTATTTTGAAACTCAGATTAACTTAGCCGCAGAATGTAATATTCCATTCAAAAAACAATGTACAAACTCTACAAGCATATTTAGACCTAAAGAATATTGGAATCCATCACTATCTGAAGCAGTAGCTGAACGTTGATTGGCGCTGAGTTCTTTCAGGAAGAACCCTTCACCGGATAACTTAGTAAAGCTTCAGAATAAAGTTGAAAAAGCTCGTTTATTAATCAAACAAGCCAAATCTAGGCATTTTAAATTATTTTGTAGTAATATCGAAAGCACTACTTCTGTCTCAGATATGTGGCAAAAAATGCGATGGAGCAAGGGATATTGTCAACCATCTCGCTCTATTCCGTTTGAGGATAAACAGAAGGAGTTATTACACAACCTTGCGCCAGATTCAGTCAGAAATATATCACCATCTTTTGCATCAAATAACGTAATACTAGAATCGCCTTTTACATTACAAGAGGTTAATAAATGTATTAAAAAAAAAGATACTGCTCCGGGTAGTGATGGGATCACCTATTCAATGATTCATAATCTCCCCCTAGTAGCCAAAAGATATTTACTTGAGCTATATAATGCAATATTTCAATCAGGATGCATACCTAAACAATGGCGAACTATATTAATTGTTCCAATTCCGAAAGCTATAACTAATACCAGCAATGAGGGGAAGCTCCGTCCAATATCACTCTTAACGTGTCTGTGTAAAATTTTCCACAATATGTTGGTAGCTCGACTAGAATGGTTTATTGAAAACAAAATAATCCTATCCCCGAATACATCTGGATTCAGAAAAGCTCACTCCTGTTTGGACTGTGTCACAAGATTTGTTACTTACGTGCAACAAGGCTTCTCAAAGCATATACCTACAGTCGCGTGTTTTCTCGATATAACAGATGCCTATAATAATATTTTAGTTGACAAGTTGACTAGCACTCTCGATGACTTGCATGTAGGAAAAAGCATATGCAGATATATTTGGTCCTTTTTGAGTGACAGACAGTTAACATTAAAAAATATAAATATAAACCAGAGTGAAATACAAACTCATTATACAAGAAACACACATAGGGGCTTAGCTCAGGGGGATCTTTTGGCTCCCTTATTATTTAATATAGCTACATACAAGGTTTGCCACCAAATTAACGAGGTGCTGTATACACAATATGCTGATGATTTTGCTATCTTTGTTAGCAATAAAGACATACATGTATGCCAGGCAAAATTACAATCAGCTTTAAATTCAATGGTATCTGGTCTAGACAACATTGGATTAGAAATATCAGCTGTAAAATCTAAAATTTGTATTTTTAGTCGCGGACGCATTATAAGGCAAATTAATTTGGAAATTGATAACAAACCTTTAATGTCTGTGGAATGCGTTAAATATCTGGGCTTGTGGCTTGACAGATCTCTTTTATGGCAAAAGCATATTAATGAAATATCTCAGAAAACATCAAAATTCTTGAACTTACTTAAGGTTTTGGCGGGCCCTACCTGGGGAATTCATACTAAACATTTACGAACGATTTATATTTCCCTAATACGAAGCAGATTTGATTACGGATGTTTCCTTTATGGTAGTTGTGCTAAGACCCATCTGTATAAAATTGACAAAATACAAAATCAAGCGTTAAGAATCATAGGTGGTTTTATTAAAACCACGCCAGTATATGCTATGGAAAGTGAATTATGCATACAACCGCTTTTCGTGCGGAGAACATTTTTAGCTTATAAATACTATTTGAAAGCAATATCTTGGACTGATAACCCAACTATTGAACTATTGAACGATCTTCACTTAATATCAGATAGTAGATACTGGCGAACTAAGAAGAAACCCTTACTTCTATTTGCTCATACTGATGTTAAGGATACTGAAATAAGCTCATCCTATCCACTTGAAATGTTTTGTCTTGATACTTGGATATCTTCTATAGATTTAGATAATATTATTAATATAAATTTGAATTGTATTAAAAAATCAAATCGTGATTACGAATCTAATTCATTAAAATTAGACGTAGTGCAAGAATTGAATGTTATGTACAATGGATGGCTACATTTTTATACAGATGGATCTAAAAGTTCTGATGGTATTGGAGCAGCGTATCACGGTCCAAATGGCTCAGCCATGTACAGAATTTGCTCACCTGTTTCAATTATGACGACGGAATTAGTTGCAATTTCAGAAGCGCTAAATCATATAAATGATTCAGGTGGCCAAAGCTTTGTAATTTTTACAGACAGCAAAAGCGCCTTGCAGCACTTGGCTCGATGCGCCTCTGGCTACAGAGGTGTGTCAATAGCCTATGCTATAATTGAAAAAGTACGTGATATCAGTGCGTCAAAAAATCTGAAATTGCAATGGATACCGTCGCATATTAATATTAAGGGCAACGAGGAGGCAGACCGATTAGCTAAATTAGCGATAAAAGAAGGGGATAATATTAATATTAAACCTCATTACTCCGAGCTGTTACATAAATTCAAAATTAGTTGTTACAATAAATGGAAAGAATATTTTGATGAACAGTCTAAAATAAAAGGAATTTGGTACAAGACTATTCAGTCCGAGCCTCCTCATATACCGTGGTTCGGTAACTTAGAAATAAGTAGATCGTGTGTTACGATAGCTCATAGATTACGTTCTGGCCACATTCCATCAAAACAATTTGAATTTCTAATGCGTAGAGTTAACTCACCAAATTGTGAGATATGTAACATTGTGGACGATGTTCAACATTTGTTGATGGAATGTGTCAAGAACCAATCTAAAAGAAATGTAGTAATGAAGCAGTTAAACCTGAATTGTTTGGATGTCGGAATAATCCAAAGTGTTTTGGCTATACCGACATCAAAAAAAGCTATTAAATTGTACAGTCTAGCATATAATATTTAAGTGGATACTTGTTTAAGAGGAAAAAAAAAAAATGTCAAAAATCCCTTTATTAGGAAAATGGCAAATTTCTTTATTAATGCAAAGGTGACTTGGTTTATCGTTACTGTGACAAACGAAAACACTTTATTTGATGAATCCTTAAAGAAAATTTTAATTAATATCAATCAGGAGAAAAGTTATTGCAAAAATATATGTTGATCCCTAGACACATATGTTGATCCCTAGACACTTTTGATGTGTGTATGTTGCGTCGTTAAAATAAATTAATTTCTTTCTTTCTTTCTTCTATCTTGCTGTGCCTTTGCCATTGAATGAATAGGGATGGAGATACTCTGTATCCTTAATTCATCACCACACGGAAAATTCCTTTCCTTACCTTCTGACAATTTTTTTATGGGTATATGGTTTTTTTTTTGCCCCCTAGCAAACGAGCTGACGTATCGCCTGATGGTACGTGATTATCACCCGCAACACCAGAGTCGTCACAAGGGTGTTACCAGCCTTTGAGGGATGGGGAGGGGGTTGGGTTGAGAGTTTAGGGTATAGGCCTGCGGTATCCTCACTCACTCGGTGAAACACAGCGCCAGCGCTGTTTCACATCGGTTTCCTGTGAGGCCGTGATATCACTCCAGTCGAGCCGACCCATTCATGCCGAAGCGTGGCTCTCCTATTGTAAAAGTGTTGTATTAAGTGAAATGTGTAGGTATAATACATCTTGTATGTGTATGTTTATACGTGTAATATGAGTAGATGTGTATTTATGTATGAATGTTAAATATTTTGAATTTAGTGATTTTTTTATCATTCACATTGTAAACTTAAGATTTGTGTATCCTACTACTGCTGCGTAATAAATATATAATAATTAAAGGCACGTATCATAATATCCGTACAAAAGTTGTCTGTAAGAGATCACCATGGGCGATAAGACCGCTAGTTGTTATATATGTATGTTGTAACTCTTTTTTCTATGAGTGTACAATAAAGATGAATAAAATAAATAAAAAATACTTTGTGTATTTATTTGGGAATAATAGCACGAATTTGTATTAGTCATACTTAATATTTTATCACAGCAGCAAGAATTAGCTCAATGTTTTTACATCTTCTGGCGGATACAGACATTTGCCCAAACATCAGGAATCCCAAAGCCAATACATACATAATCAAATCAGTACACCTTTGATCCTCTCTTAATCTCATTTATGCTGAAACATAAAAAACCGGCCAAGTGCGAGTTGGACTCGCTCATGGAGGGTTCCGTACCATTATCAAACTAACTAAAACGAACGATAAAAATCACGTTTTTTTGTATGGGTTAAGGGGGGCTTAAATATTTGTTTTAATTTAATTATTTATTTTAAAGTATATTATATGTATATCTAAACATTCTGTGAACATTTCAAGCATCTACCTGTTGCCGTCATCGATATCGAGCAAAAACGAGCATACAACGTTTGTTGTATGCCCTTAAATATTAATTTTATTCTTATTTATAGTATTTGTTTTATGTATGGCCCGCCAAAATGACTACTCTGCCTGATGGAAAGCATAAGCAACACTACTACACAACACATAAGTAACAATGCTGTGTGGTGACCCACACCATGGCGGCCTAGTGATGCTTCTGCATCTTTTAGTCTAGTCAACAAGTATGGAACTGGTTGACTAGACTATTTGGGCCTCCGGTTTCACACTCACCAACGAAACACGACAGCACGAACGCTGTCATTTTACGTTGATTTTCTGTGCGAGGGTAGTACCGCCCCGGTCGAGCCAGCCCGTACGTGCTGAAACCAGCGTGGCTCTACTACCTACTTTTTTGTTATAGTCGCAACAGAAATTCATCATCTCTAAAAATTTCAACTGTTTAACTATTACGGTTCATGAGATACAGCCTGGTGACAAACGGTCAGCAAAGTCTTAGTTATAGGGTCCCGTTTTTCCCTTTGGGTACGGAACCCCAAAAACTAGAAGAGCAGCGATGAGCATTTCTTCTAACAGCATAAAACAAGAAGTTGTACCTTTAGTGCGCTATAACCAACGAAATGTATTGTTCTATTTTATTAGCAAACTGTGAATAGAACGGTTTTGTTATGTCCAGCTACCTGAATTTGTAAATTAACCTGAAAGTTTGTTGCAGATATTTGTTGGTTTAGTTTTTAGTACAGCCTGCGGCGATATTCGTTACAGCTTTCATTAAATTCAATGTGTTTGAAATCGCAAGCTTTATATATGGTATATAAATATCAGTTTCCAATTTCGATACAATTAGTTGTCATGAGTATTTCATCACAAAACAACGAAATGTTTTTTTGTGCATGAATTCCTGCAGTTTGTGGACGGATTTACGGGACGGAAATACGAAAAAAAGGCCGGCAACGCACTTGTGACGACTCTGGTGTTGCGGGTGTCCATGGGCGGCAGTAATCGTTTACCATCAGGCGATACGTCTGCTCGTTTGCCTCCTATATCTTAAAAAAAAAATGAGCAATTGATTGATCGTTTATGTTTTTAATAAAATAATAGGTTGGCATACACATTGCCAAAATAGTTTCTTAAATGACCGACCTTGTTATACCTATGCTTTTTTATTTTACCCTTTCCTAACCTTTCCTAACTGGACTGAGAAGAAAGGACCGCATACATAGGTAATATCTAGTTACTTCCGAATTTATAATATTAGTATGGATTAGTCACAAATAACAATTTTCTGAAGCCCTTTGATTAAAATTATATTTTTTTCACGACGTTATTTGCGGAAGTAATAAACATTTTATACGAACCACGTATTCGTGCAGCCAGTATGTAATGCGAAGCCCTGATTTACCGTATTGTAACAAGTTACCGTGGTTTTTATAGTTATGTTAACATAAACTTACCTCTATAAACTGCAGGAAGGTCATGTCGAAGAAAGGTTTTCGTTCCTTGCCTAGTTCTTATTTTTACTCTATATTAGGATTTTTTTCTTTTTAATTAGCGTCATTAATATATTTATTACATAATATAGAAACCTATGTATATAACCCTAATTACATAATACAAGCGTCAAAAACCTCCACATCTTCGCCTACTGGTAGCGTTCCCAAAAGACTGACAGCATTACCACGTAGAATGGCAATGCTGTTTCTCTGTGCTAGAAAAAGGCCGGCCTTCTGGTCGCGAGAAGCGTCAATTAGTTGCTTGGCTAGTTGTCTAAACATAGCGCGAGCACTCGGACCCCATGAACCTAGCGTCTCTACCCCAAACGGTTCAAAAATGTAATTACCTATTAAATTTTGGTACTTACGCCATTTGAGGCTTACCGCAGAAGCAGCAGCAGCGCCGTCATAACCAGCTGTACTTGGAAGATGAGATGGCGCGAGGGTGTCAACGCAAGTTGCGTCCCACACCAAAGGCTTACCCATATTCCAAGGCAGGAACGACATACCATCTGGTCACCTTAGTAGGAATATATTAACAAATAGAATAATAAAAAAAAAACTTAGATTATATGCTTATATCAAAGATAAGTTATTTGATGACCGACTTTTTTTGTAAATTTTCTAAAAAGAAATCGTAGCTAGATTGATTTATCGTCCCAGAAACGCTCTGCATACTAAATTTCGTGAAAATCGTTGAAGCCGTTACCGAGATCCTGATTAGGTATATATTTAGATAAGAATTGTTATTTTAGATAGATTAGACAGATAGATAATTAAATAACAATAAATTTTGGAGGGCAAATAATATGCTTTGTAGAATGGCAGTGTTGGAACGATGGAATAAACGTACCTTAGAATAGAGGACACGAATCTAAAAGAAGGGTAGTGGTATCTTAGATGCAGAAAGCAAAGAACTTATAATAAATGGACAATATCTACAAATTATTATTAGTTGTTTTACTTAAACTGTATTATGCTAATTTGCTTTATCCATCTAATCAGTAGTTCATAGAAGCTAACAAAAAAAACGTTTTTCTAATCTTATAAGTTAAGATTCAATTTAAAACGGAATTCTATATTTTCTTATAAAATATAGTAAAGCTACAAAAAAAGACGATCGTTCAAACAAGAAAAACTGAATCGAAAAGAAAAACTCGGAATTCAGTAATTAATTACTTTACAAAGATTAACTTCCCCTAAAAAGTTAGCCAAAAAGTATGGATTAAAAAACTTTCTAAACATTAAATAACTTTAAAAAGACTAAATCGATATTCAAATGTTTAATGAAGAGTTGACTGAAAACATATAAATAAAGAACTATAAATATCAATACAAATAAATGAAATTGACGTGTCTGTCTGTATGAAGTTACAAATTAACAGCTTTTCACTGTAATAATAGTATTACGTTTTTGACGGAACTTTCACTGGCCCATGATATAAGGAGCAACTTAGACTATTTTTATTTAAGACTTTTTTCGCCGCGGGTAACACCGTGGGGCTAAGCTAGTATGATATAAAAATATATAAACCACGTTATAATAGTTAATGTAAAACTCTTCGGACTTTGAGACTGCTGGTTAAACTTTAATTGTGTTTGTAAACATCCTTATTTTTAATCCCAAGACAATTGGAGAACTTGGCAATATTAAAAATTCATTTCCCTATTCGTGCGAGTCTCGAGAAAAGTTATGCGCATTTTATAGTTTGAAATTCAGTTTCGAAATAGTCCTAGACCTAGACTGAGGTCTAAGGATCATGAGACTGTAGGGACACAATGCACACAGAAATGTTTATTTAGATGACGGTGTCGAGTTAATTTGAGAGAGTACAGCCAGTCACCAGTCATATTTGTAACGCCGAACCGGGACACGCACGTTAGGGGAATACACACATCAAAAGTGTCTAGGGATCAACATATGTGTCTAGGGATCAACATATATTTTTGCAATAAATTTTCTCCTGATTGATATTAATTAAAATTTTCTTTAAGGATTCATCAAATAAAGTGTTTTCGTTTGTCACAGTAACGATAAACCAAGTCACCTTTGCATTACTAAAGAAATTTGTCATTTTCCTAATAAAGGGATTTTTGACATTTAAACCACTAACATTAAAGTTCGAAAAAAAGACTGAAATAACAGTTTTCTTTAAAATTTTATTAGGTAACTTAAACAATTAATAATCCGTGTTTCTACCGCGAACACTAACAACACAAGAATCGGTTTGGCATACTCAAAATGAGTTCATCCAAATCAATCTGTGGAATGGCCGCCCATGTTCGTTGCAACAACAATAAAAGGTCTTCTTGTGACTGGATACCCTCCATATTCGGCAGAGCTCTTCTCTGTAGCATATCCCATGCATGCTCAATCGGGTTCAAGTCTGGCGACTGAGCAGGCCAGGGCCAAAGCCACATCTCAATCTCAAGAAATCCGCATAAAAATGCTGGATCCCTAGACACTTTTGATGTGTGTATATACCTAATAATTATCTTTTATTTATTTCTTTAACACGCAAATTTATAAGAGTAGTATTTACATACTAGTATTTATACTCTTACAAGTCTCGTATCTTTAAAGCTGTGGTCGCAAGCTGCAGCTTGGTAGTCACATAATGAAAGACTAGGGTAAAGATCAATTTGTTTTTCACCACTTTACTAAATGTTCTTAAAAAAAGTTGTTGCTTTACATAATTTTGTAAATCTTAAGCCGGGTCTCCTGCGACACTGTTCGGATTTATAAACACCAAACATCATATTTTTATCAAAATATGGGCGTGGCTTAACTGTTTTGTTAATTTTAACAAGCAAACATGTTATCCAAAGCGGACTGAAAACATCCCAGCGTATACTTCTCGTATAATGAAACTGAACTGAACTAACATTAATACTTATATTATTCATATTTATACTATAAAAGTAAGTAAGTAAGTGTACTATAAGTCATTTTGTCGAGTAGATAAAATATTTTTGCTTTTCGTGTAATCGTGTTTGATGTTCGTTTAAAAGTCCGTCTCCTCCGATTTTTCGCTAACATGTTTAGTTAACAAGTTTTGTTTATTTGTTTTGTTATTTTTAGCCGCAGGAGACACGCCTTTATATATAAAATTCTCGTGTCACAATGTTAGTTACCATACTCCTCTGAAACGGTTGGACCGATTTTTATGAAATTTGGTGTGCATATCGGGCAGGTCTGAGAATCGACCAACATCTATTTTTTATACCCAATTTTTTTTTTATGGCAAAACGTTTGCCGGATCAGCTAGTACTCTATAAAGGTTTATAATATATTAATGAACGGCAAAATGGAAAAAGATACGTACTCAAATAGAATTTTCTACCACGGCTTTAGAAAGGACTTCAAGTCTGCAACCTGTTTACTACCGGAGTAGCTACTTAAGAGTTTTGCTTTTTTAAATTGGTTTTACGGTTTACGTTTGCATTAACAATTAATTTAAGAACGATTTAAAAACATCAATAATAATCAACACCCACTCATTTTATAATGCATTAATATGACATTAACTGAAGTGATATGTATGTGATGACGACTACATGACTGAACACGTTAGATACACGTTAAGTGTTGAAATGACTCTTGTACCCTCTTTTACTGTAATAGGGTTGTCAAAAAGCCGAAATGGAATATTGAGTTTTAACTATTACACATTACCTTCATCATTTATAGGAGTTTAACTTACAATCAAAATAAAATAGTTTAATATACTATAGAAGAGTCATGCTCGACATGCACTGGAGTGATACCACAGGAATGGATCTATGTGTATTTGACATACGCTCTCAAAATAGATGATTCGGCTCATCCTTCCTGTGCCGAAGAGTCAGAACCTGGAGCTCACTACCAGTGTTCTACTTTTCTTTGATCACGGGTACTTTAAGCGGGCGTCAAAAAGTTTCTTAAGCCGGACATACACGATCAAGCATACTTGCACGTGCGTGACAGAGACAGACAGACAAAACAGTCTGGGTTTGCGCAAGTATGCTTGATCATATATGTCCGGCTTTACTAAGTCACCGTAGTGTGGGTTACCATGCTGTATTGTCCACAGTCGTAGGTAATGAAATACATATAATAATGTGAGTGAGTTTACTGGAGATCCAACTGTATACCCTCCAACTTTGGAGTATGCTCAACTCAAATGGTGCTAACGCATTTGTGTCTCTCGTCACCATTATGTGACACGATTATTTGTTAGTTATTTATTACCTACTTGTCTTATTCTTTCAAAGAAAATAATGAATATTAGATTATTAGTAAACATGTAGAAATGGTGATTGAGGCTGAATACTGATGTCGTGCAAGGCTATGTCTAGTTCGGTAGACAGCGTTTCATACTGATTGTGTTTGAGTTTGTACTATGCGGGTTTGTAACTGAACTTTGAAAGTGGTTCTAATGCGATTTTGTAATGAGAATAGTAAATAATGGTAAGGTAAATTAAACAAAAGATGCAGGCAAATAAAAAGTGCAGTTCCGGTGCCATCAAAAAGACTTGCCTGCAAACTGATTAGACTAAAAAGGGACGATCTCAGGAAGGTCACAGGTATCCTGACAGGGCATTGTCCGCTGAACAAGCACCTATTCACTATAGGTGCAACAGACAGCCCTCTGTGCAGGGGATGTATGGAGGCAGAAGAAACGTCGCAGCACATTCTCACAGAATGTAGAAGTATGGCAGATCAACGGGCGGACATCCTCCGATCAACATCACTCCCTGCAGCATGTACTTGTAGTGAGCTGAAAAGGCTGCTGAGCTTCTAGGATGATCTAGGATGGTTGGAGTAGGAAGCTGACAAATTCACGTACAACGGCCCAATCAAGAGGCTAAGTGCGGAAATGGCCCGGTAAAACAAACAAACAATAGTAAGGTATAGTAATTACCCACCATGAACCCTGAATACACTCATTTTGATAACACTACATCTTGATATTATAGATAACTATACATTCATTTTCAATTTAAACGTCCACACTAAATCTGAAGTAATACATATAAATACCGGTCATAAGTGAGTAGATGACACGTAATAGCTATCCACATGCACATAAATAACGAGTCACCTAACTGCCTTTGTATGATAATATCGTTGGTTTATTACTTCCTTCCCTCTCACAATTAGATTGGCAATTATAAGCCGCCACCATGTCTGGAAGTCGTCTTGTTACAATTTGCGTGTATCGTCTGACGTTCGTTTAGTTTGAGGGAATTATATTTAAGGAGAAACATTATTTGTATATGAGTGAGTTAAGATTTCTATTGCGTAATAAGGACCTTATAAATTTAACAAATGTTTTCAGGGCATTAGTGAGTACTTTAATTTCTGAAATATTCTGAATTCGAGTAAATTACTAACAGAGTACGTAATGACTAAGCTTTAGCACTCGTTCTTTGGTAAATTGTGACAGTAACTAAGGTATTGACGGCCGTGCTAACACGGATAAGTTTCAATCAATAGTAGTGAAGTAATTTACATAGTATAAGTTCTCTATTATACTAACCGGAATTATATAATTATTATTATTTTCGGACTTCTAACACACAACGCTTGTAATATGGGTACTAGACAACTGATATAAATCCATTTATACTTTCTTTGTAAAATATACATACATATTATAAATGGGAAACACTCAAACTATGAAACGAATATTTGCAGATCATACAAATATTTGGTCCGACAATGGGATCAAAAAAGTGTATCATCTTAGTAAACTACCCTACAGAAATCCATTGAAATACAGTCCATCTTAACTACTAAGATTAATGTTAAGATTATAAATAATAAATATTTCGGATATCTAACACACAACGCCATCTAGTCCCAAGTTAAGCAGAGCTTATGATATGGGTACTAGACAACTGATATAACTACATATATATACTATTTTTTGTAAATACATACATATTATACATAAAAAACACCCAAACTCCGAAACAAACATTTGCAGATCATACGAACATTTGGTCCGAGCGACCCGGGAATCGAACCGAGACCTCAAGTACAGCAGTCGCATACGCTACCACTAGGCTACCGAGGCAGTGGATCAGGTAGATCAAACAATTTCTCAAATACTGATACCTGACTGATGTTGTGAGACATCCCTATCCAATGTTGCATACGCTGTGGCGAGGCGAAGGGCCCTTGAGCTTGCCCGAGAGTCCCGTAATTTGGGTCAGCGGACGCAAAAGTTTCTGTCTAGCAAAATTTTTAAATTTGATTAGACTTTATTTATGCTGTGTTGACTCTCTTTTTTAGCTGTCATTCTTGTTACAGATTTTTGACGTGACTAAATTATTTTCTCTTCGGTTTATTTTTACATATTTTTATTACGTTATTCCGAAGGGATATTTGCGATATACAAGGACTCTTCGGCTCGTATATCACGAAGGTTTTTTAAAAATAGAACAAAAACGGCTTGGATTATTATTGATATTCTAGTATTGGTACTCACACAGTTTGTTCTGTGGGTACTCACATATTATTAAAAAAAACCGACTTCCAAAAAACATCCAACGAAAACTCTCTGCCAAAAAAACACTTAAAAGCGTAAAATAAACTGGTTCTTCATAAATTGCCTATACCTAATTCTTTATTCATTTAAATAGTAGTATTATAATGTGTGCTAGGTACCTAAAATCTGTTTGAAGTCGGTGCTAAGCCAAAAAGAATACAAACGAACAATTACAAAAGTCTAAGCGATAGTCACTTGGCACCGACTTCAAACAGATTCTAGGTACCTAGCACACATTATAATACTACTATATAAATGAATAAAGAATTAGGTATTGGCAATTTATGAAGAACCAGTTTATTTTACGCTTTTAAGTGTATTTTTGGCAGAGAGTTTTCGTTGGATGTTTTTTGAAACACGGTTTTTTTTTTTATTAAAAGTTTTTATTTTTCAGTTTTTAGTGCAAACAATCGTAGGTAAGTAGTAAGTTGAACTATTTCATCATCAAGAATACAAATTAAGGACTATACGTACGTGTAATATTAAAATCATCCTATAATCCCTAACTGTTGAAGAGTTTAACCTTCTATCATCAGCTCACCTAAATAACTTGAAAGTATACACCTGGAGGTCCTTAGATACGTATGAAATTGAAAGAATTATCCTCCAACTCCTAACGGTTGAGGAGTTGTACCTTCCACCTTCCATCATCAGCTTACCTAAATAATTTGAAAGAATACCACTAAAGGTAACATATATACACATGATATTTAAAGATTTATCCTCCAACTCCTAATCGTTAAGGAGTTGTACCTTACATCATCAGCTCATCATCATAAAATGATGACTACCAGATGCAAATACCGGTGTAACTTCAGAAAATATACGGAAAACATAGTATGTGCCTTTAAAAAATGAGGATTTCTCACGGTTTCCCTGGGATCCCATCAACAGATCCTGATATGGTGGCAATGGGACCACCTCGGAAGCATACCCTTTCGAATACAAAATTTTTTTCAAAATCGGTCCTCAGTTGACGGAGTAATCGCTGAACATACATAAAAAAAAAAAAAAAAAAAAAAAGCATACAGTGGAACATAGAACCTCCTCCTTTTTGGAAGTCGGTTAATAAAAAGTACCTGAATGACCGACCGCTTTGCTTGGTAATATTTTTTTTGCTAAATTTCAAAAAAATGAATCCTAACAAAATCGATTTATCGCCCTCGAAACCCTCTGCATACTAAATTTCATGAAAATCGTTGAAGCCGTTTCCGACATTCATATTATTATTTATACAAGAATTGCTCGCTTAAAGGTATTAGATAGATACAGATATAAAATTAATAATCTCAAGGTAAACGTAAGTGTTTTGTTCGATTATATACGCTTTCAAAATTCAAAAAGTTTAGGTATATATTTACATAATATGGCACATAGAGAATTTTTACAATACTTAGGTACAATTTGAGATTTATCTAGTAGAAAAGTGGCTGATATTATTTATATTGAGCTGACGAAACAACAATACCTAAACGTGATTGATTGATACTTATTTGAAACGATTTAGTGTGATGGATTGCCGTCGTTTCCTAACAAATGTATTTTTAGATGCTATTGAGATTTCATATTTTATAAGATTGATGCATGGGCAAATGAACAGAATATATTATTTATTATTCGTAGAAAAATATTCCAGACGATCAGTTGACCTACTCACATCAACAGCTTTTAATTGTCCACTACAAATGCCTCTTCTTTGGAAGGAGGTTTTGATTTACTATACCACGATAGTCAGACGGGTTGGTATAGATTTTGTATCAAGTTTCTTTCTCTTTGCACTGATGTTATTCTGGGTAATTTATTCCCTTAATCGCCTCTTACCACATAATAGGTAGTAGAGCCACGCTGATTTCAGCACGAATGGGCCGGCTCGACCGGGGCGGTACTACCCTCGCACAGATAATCAACGTAAAATAACAGCGTTCGTGCTGTCGTGTTTCGTTGGTGAGTGCGAGACCAGAGGCCCAAATAGTCTAGTCAACAAGTTCCATACTTGTTGACTAGACTAAAAGATGCAGCAGCATCACTAGGCCGCCATGGTGTGGCTCGCCATACTGCATTGTCTGCATTCGCAGTGAGTATGGTGACCGCCACTCTTGGATTCTACCTATGCTTTCCATCAGGCAGAGTAGAGTCATTTTGTCGGTCCATACATAAAAAAAAAACACCCACGGGATGAGCCGGGGTGGTGATACTCCGTATTATTAATCAGTCACCTGACTTTGTGTGTAACCTACTTTTTTTTTATCGTATAGGTGGCAAACGAGCAGACGTATCACCGGTAAGCGATTACCACCGCCCATGGACACCCGCAACACCAGAGGTGTCACAAGTGCGTTGCCGACCATTGGGGAATGGGGAAAGGAATGTGGGGAGGGGTTGTGGTATTGGCCTCCGGCATCCTCACTCACTCGGTGAAACACGGCGTAAGCGCTATTTCACACCGGTTTTCGGTAAGGCCGTGGTATCACTCCGGTCGAGCCGATCCATTCATGTCGAAGCGTGGCTCTCCCACTTCAAGTCTGTTTTGCCTCCTACGATCAATATGTGAAACAATTTGTCGCCTGCGGTGTTTCCGGACCGATATGATCTTCAATCTTTAAGGAAAGAGTACTCCTTCTTCGAAGGCGAGCATCGCATTTGCGACGCTTTATTTGGTTTTTATTTGCTTTTTTTTCCATGCGGAAATCCCTCTTGAAACCACCCGTTAGTGGTAATGTCGGACTCGAACCAAACAAAAATTGCACGCCGTCTTTGGTTCTAATAGCCAGGGAGCCAGGTATATCCTTGAAAGAAAATCCTTGGAACCTGATAACCACCACTACGTTTTTTTACTCCTGTGTACAGGTTGTTCATGAGTAGAGTAGGTACTTTTCATCAGATGACGCATCTTGTCACTTGACCTTGTATTATAAAAAAACACCCTTTCCTTCAAGTCTACCTTATCTTTCAACAAACTCATAATGCCCTCATCTAATACTTATAGTGCTCGGTTCACAGCATAAGTCTTGTTACGTAAGTTGGACGCAAATGTACTCGTTTAATATACCTGTGCTTACCACTTCAGAGATATAGTGTGAGTGTACCTGTGAATGTGCAATTAATTACTTGTAGTGGTCTTAAGTGTAGTTTATTGTTTGGTTACAATATTATGTACTTCACTAAAACAAACAAGCTTCATAAAACACAGCCTTTCATAAAAGCTTAACACCTCACGGCTTTTCAAAAATAAAATGTACCATATTTCCTGTATGAAAAAGCCATAAACCATGAACAAGATGACATGAGATAACTTAGTCAAAGGCGTCTGTATGTAGATACGTAGGTGTCCTTTGCAGCTAAAAAGCATTGGAGTGCCTTTTAAAAGAAAATGGCCGCTTGCTTTTACTCAAGCCTCTATGTGACCTTTTAGGAACATTTTTATAGCATTTTATGTCTAACTATGTTTACGGTACGTGTATTTTTTGATATAAGGGAGTAGGTTTAGGTGTGTGAATTGTGATTTGTAATTTGATAGGAATTTAATAGAGGTTAATACATTATGTAAAGCTTTTGACACTTTTTTATTTGTTTATTTGTTTCTAACTACTTTTTCATTACAAAATAAGTATTAGAATATAAGTCTAGTCTTGTTACAAAATATCCCCTGGACTAGATATTGAGGAGAGAGTGATACGCGAAGGGCACAATAGATTCTGTTACTCACACAAAGTTACAAGGTATTCTTACTTTTGTGAACTCACTTACTCGCTCATTACTTGATTTTGTATGTTTCTATTGATAAATGTATATATTTATAAGTGTATAAGTATGTTTATTTGAGAAATCTGTGCCCGGTGGATGGCAATAGGTTTGCCTAGGGGGTAAAACTTTTGTTAGTATCCTAGTGAGACTAAAATTAATTTCAACATGAATAAGCCTCTGACCATCCCTTCGAGAGTAAAAATGAGTGTATACTATGTATGTTTGTATCAATAGACCATAAAACATTTTCATTGTATTTTACTGGAATATTGTTTCATTCTGCTGATGAGTTCATTCACTACGAGATCTATAAATTAGAATTTCGCATTTAAATATAGACAGGTTTGTAAAATTAAGGTTGTACTATATAAAACTTTATTCATACATCTTTACAACTTTCTATAAACGGCTCTATAGAAAGTCCACTCTGCTCAAAAACATATTCCAGAATGAGACAGAATTAACAAGTAACTTTGAAAGACTGTTTCGCAAATTCCTAATATATCTAACAAAAATTTTAACAAAATGAAAACCGACTTTAAGGTTCGACTCGATTTCTCTTGGATGCCATCATCAGATGTTAGTGTCTTTATCGTGGTACCACAGTTGGAATATCTCCTTTCCTTTAAAAAAAGATACATCAAAATTTATTCACAAACGACGAAGTTATGCGCGAACACATTTAAAAAAAAAAACATATATACTATCGAATTGAGAAACCTCCTCCTTTTTTTGAAGTTGGTTAAAAATATATGTGTGTGAGTGTGAATAGATAACATTGGTGTTATTACATCGCCTAACAAAATTTGTATGTATGTGAGTATTAGCGACTGCACGTTTGGCCTAGTGGTTTAACGGTCACCACGCCGTTTCCTACTTCGCCAAGTGTCGTGGGTTCAAATCCCACGTAGGACAACACTTTGTGTGATCCACAAATTGTTGTTCTGAGTCTGGGTGTTCTTTGTGTCCGTTTCATGTATGTTTGTAAAGTCCCCCGCGACACAGGATTTATTCCTAGTGCGGGAGTTGTCTTTAAAAAAAAAAAAATATGTTAAAAATATTTCACAACTAGTATTATCTCTCTCCATTTAAAATTCACCTTTAAAGTTAGTTTTCGGAGATCAAAGTGCTTTTTATAGCGCACTTATATTTTACTTAATACCATCAGTACTACAGCATTGACTTAAAAAAATCTAAATGTTTACCATGGTAGATCATTCCAGGCTGGCTCAACCTGGGTCGTATCACAGCTTCACAGGCAACCGTTGCTCGGATATTTTTCCGTTCTTTTTTTGAGAAACCTGAGAGAATCGGTAGAAAGGGAGGACCTTTCTACCGATTCTGGAGTCTCAAAGAGTTACATCACTCTTGTAACTCTTGATTAGCAAGTCTCCATCGATGACAGTAGATATTTACCATTAGATGAATCGTTTGTTCGCTTGCCCTCATAAACATAACATAAAAAGAATCTTTTGCAAAATGCCAGAAAAAAACAAAAAAACATGTAAATTAGATCGTTTCTATTGCGTTGCTATTCGAATTGTGATATCTAAGAAAAATGTTGCATACCTACATAATGCTAGATGTAACTCTGGATACTCAAGAGGACATTATGTCAGCAATCATATTGTGAGTGTCTTACAGAGTAAGTACAGAACATTGCAGTTTTGGTGACTTTTCCCAAAATGTATTTTCTAGGCGAATCCTGAGCGTGTGTCAATAAGACCTCGTGTTAAAACAGCATGTAGTTCTAATTGCTTGTACTTCGATATGTGTACGACATACGCGACGGTTGTCCCAATAGTGTGAGTAAGGACGACTTCGATGTTTTCATGTGATCATCAACATCAATCATCATCAACATTTGGCTGTCCTGATTGGTTCTTGCGACTCCTACGGGATGATTAGGGGTGGCGAAATGCTGTATTCAGAATCCGTCACCATACGGACAATTCACACACTCAGTATTGTACTTTGTCTTATTTATAGGGTTCCGTACATCAAAAAGGCAAAACGGAACCCTTATAGTATCACTTTGTTGTCCGTCTGTCTGTCAAAACTCTTTTTCTCAGGAACGAAGGTATCAAGATCAAATTCTTATCAAGTACTCAGGTCTACTGTCACTTGGAGCTGTGAAAAAAACAATTTTCTAAGCCAACGCAAACCTTTTAGCATCACTTTGTTGTCCGTCTGTCTGTCAAAACCCTTTTTCTCAGGAACGGAGGTATCAGGATCAAATTCTTATCAAGTACTCAGGTCTACTGTCACTTGGAGCTGTGAAAAAATCAATTTTCTAAGCCAACGCAACCCTTATAGTATCACTTTGTTGTCCGTCTGTCTGTCAACACTCTTTTTCTCAGGAACGGAGGTATCAAGCTCAGATTCTTATCAAGTACTCAGGTCTCCTGTCACTTGGAGCTGTGAAAAAAACAATTTTCTAAGCCAACGCAAACCTTTTAGCATCACTTTGTTGTCCGTCTGTCTGTCAAAACCCTTTTTCTCAGGAACGGAGGTATCAGGATCAAATTCTTATCAAGTACTCAGGTCTACAGTCACTTGGAGCTGTGAAAAAATCAATTTTCTAAGCCAACGCAACCCGTATAGGATCACTTTGTTGTCCGTCTGTCTGTCAAATTCCTTTTTCTTAGGAACGGAGGTATCAAGATCAAATTCTTATCAAGTACTCAGGTCTACTGTCACTCGGAGCTGTGAAAAAATCAATTTTCTAAGCCAACGCAACCCTTATAGTCTCACTTTGTTGTCCATCTGTCTGTCAAAACTCTTTTTCTCAGGAACGGAGGTATCAAGATCAAATTCTTGTCAAGTACTCAGGTCTCCTGTCACTTGGAGCTGTGAAAAAATCAATTTTCTAAGCCAACGCAACCCTTTTAGCATCACTTTGTTGTCCGTCTGTCTGTCAAAATCCTTTTTCTCAGGAACGGAGGTATCAGGATCAAATTCTTATCAAGTATTCAGGTCTACTGTCACTTGGGAGCTGTGAAAAAATCAATTTTCTAAGCCAACGCAACCCGTATAGGATCACTTTGTTGTCCGTCTGTCTGTCAAATTCCTCTTTCTTAGGAACGGAGGTATCAAGATCAAATTCTTATCAAGTACTCAGGTCTACTGTCACTCGGAGCTGTGAAAAAATCAATTTTCTAAGCCAACGCAACCCTTATAGTCTCACTTTGTTGTCCATCTGTCTGTCAAAACTCTTTTTCTCAGGAACGGAGGTATCAAGATCAAATTCTTGTCAAGTACTCAGGTCTCCTGTCACTTGGAGCTGTGAAAAAATCAATTTTCTAAGCCAACGCAACCCTTTTAGCATCACTTTGTTGTCCGTCTGTCTGTCAAAACCCTTTTTCTCAGGAACGGAGGTATCAAGATCAAATTCTTATCAAGTACTCAGGTCTACTGTCACTTGGAGCTGTGAAAAAATCAATTTTCTAAGCCAACGCAACCCTTATAGTATTACTTTGTTGTCCGTCTGTTTGTCAAAACCCTTTTTCTCAGGAACGGAGGTATCAAGATCAAATTCTTATCAAGTACTCAGGTCTACTGTCACTCGGAGCTGTGAAAAAATCAATTTTCTAAGCCAACGCAACCCTTTTAGCATCACTTTGTTGTCCGTCTGTCTGTCAAAACTCTTTTTCTCAGGAACGGAGGTATCAAGATCAAATTCTTATCAAGTACTCAGGTCTCCTGTCACTTGGAGCTGTGAAAAAAACAATTTTCTAAGCCAACGCAACCCTTTTAGCATCACTTTGTTGTCCGTCTGTCTGTCAAAATCCTTTTTCTCAGGAACGGAGGTATCAGGATCAAATTCTTATCAAGTACTCAGGTCTACTGTCACTTGGAGCTGTGAAAAAATCAATTTTCTAAGCCAACGCAAGCCGTATAGGATCACTTTGTTGTCCGTCTGTCTGTCAAATTCCTTTTTCTTAGGAACGGAGGTATCAAGATCAAATTCTTATCAAGTACTCAGGTCTACTGTCACTCGGAGCTGTGAAAAAATCAATTTTCTAAGCCAACGCAACCCTTATAGTCTCACTTTGTTGTCCGTCTGTCTGTCAAAACTCTTTTTCTCAGGAGCGGAGGTATCAAGATCAAATTCTTGTCAAGTACTCAGGTCTCCTGTCACTTGGAGCTGTGAAAAAATCAATTTTCTAAGCCAACGCAACCCTTTTAGCATCACTTTGTTGTCCGTCTGTCTGTCAAAACCCTTTTTCTCAGGAACGGAGGTATCAAGATCAAATTCTTATCAAGTACTCAGGTCTACTGTCACTTGGAGCTGTGAAAAAATCAATTTTCTAAGCCAACGCAGCAACCCTTATAGTATTACTTTGTTGTCCGTCTGTTTGTCTCAACCCTTTTTCTCAGGAACGGAGGTATCAAGATAAAATTCTTATCAAGTACTCAGGTCTACTGTCACTTGGAGCTGTGAATAAAACAATTTTCTAAGCCAACGCAACCCTTTTAGTATCACTTTCTTGTCCGTCTGTCTGTCAAAACTCTTTTTCTCAGGAACGGAGGTATCAAGATCAAATTCATCTCAAGTACTCAGGTCTTCTGTCACCTGGAGCTGTGTAAAATACAATTTTCTTAGCCCACGCAATCGAAAGATACACTATAGTTACGTACAGCCGTTTATGCGGTAAATTTTCGACACTCGCAAGGGAATCAAAACCTACAGGATACTTCTCGTGATTCTTGAAATTTGGTACGAAGCAACGTCTTATAGCACAAACAAAGTAAACATTGTGAAAAGCATAATTTTTTAATTACATCATACAGTTTTGTACAGAACCCTCGGTGCGCGATTCTGACTCGCACTAAGCCGGTTTTTTTCGTATATTTTGGTTTGAAAACACCGTCATAGTAAGTTATATTACCTATTC
The DNA here is from genome assembly GCA_949125395.1 of Diaphora mendica. Classification (NCBI taxonomy): domain Eukaryota; kingdom Metazoa; phylum Arthropoda; class Insecta; order Lepidoptera; family Erebidae; genus Diaphora; species Diaphora mendica. The sequence goes on from OX421314.1 coordinate 28,966,518, forward strand.
TGTTAGTATACAGTCACTATGTCGAAAAGGAGTTGGGTACGAAAATATTTTTCGTTAAAGTCATAAGTCACTACCTACAAGGAACCACAAGCTTCTGTGAACATATCCCTAGACCTAGCAATAATACCGAGAAAATCCATTGCGGAATTGAAATGTATGTGATCCTTAAAAGGCTTTATGCTGACAAGGCTCGTGGTCGGTCCTCGATCGGTCGTTTTAGGTTTGCGAAGACATTGTGCGGTTCCCGTTTCATATGTTTTATAACTGCCTAATGAACGATTTTTTGTTAATCGACTTTAAATCTAATAACACCTCCATTAATGCTATAATAGCTTACTTAGTTAATAAATGTATTAATAGAAAAAAAAATGCTATCAGAGATATTATGTAGAACAAGACATTATAGCATTTGAAGTGTACCTATTTAAAAATTGATTTCACATTATTGATTTCCTCACGACACTTTATATTATTATTAAAATCTTTTTGAATTCTGAAGTGATATTGTATTTTTTTTTTATTAAACAGTTTGACGAGCAGACGAGTCTCATGATGATAAGTGACTACTATCATTCATAGACACCATTTATAAACGCTGTGACCATTCATGTGCCTCCCAAAATGAGGGTTTTGTCCTTCAGTAGCCACGATCATTCTGATCGAGCATGCCACACGCCTTTAAGTATGAAAGCATGTTCCAATATGAATTTATGACTTTAGTTTGTTGTGTCAGTATTTTTTCCTTCTTGAATCCCTCAAAAAATGATATGGCTTAAGTTTTTTTAAACTATCCCTTATTTCCATATCTTTAGTTTTATGCATGCTTCGTTGATATTTACTGGCATTTGTGTTTATAATAATAAATATTTTACTCATTTCTTCCAACTTTACATTAATTTCTGTAAAAAAAATGTGCACCAACATGCAAAATAAAACACAGTCTAGATTTTCACGAATTTTATTCTGTCTTATTTTTTTTAATTTTGATACTTGTCATAAGATTTCATAATAACGGTTAGATAACTTTTATCTTATAAATTTCCAACATACTATGATAAGTATGATTGTTATAATTATGAGTCAAATATACCAGAATTTACAACACAAAAATTACACAATTAAAATTATCGCTACCCCTGGCACGACGCAAACTTTTTCGAAAAAATATACATAGGAATATTAAAACAACTTGTAAGGTAAGAGCACGAACAGACCAGCTCCACCGGGCCGTTACTACCTTCTCCCTTTATGTTTGATCCTGCCAAAATGACTTTACTCTGCCTGATGGAAAGCATAAGCAGATCCAAAAGTGGTGGCCACCATACTTACTGCGAACGCAGACAATGCAACAATGCAGCATGGTGACCTACACCATGGTGGGCTAGTGATGCCTCTGCATCATTGGGCCTCCGGTCTCGCACTCGCCAACGAAAAACGACAGCACGCGGTCGTGTTTCTGTGATTTTCTGTGCTCTACTGAATCAGCGTGGCTCTACTACCTTGAGTGCTGTCGTGTTTCATTGGTGAGTGCGAGACCGGAGACCAAATGATGCAAAACCATCTCGACGGATCTAGATTTCAGCACGAACGGGCCGGCTCGACCGGAGCGGTACAACCCTCGCACAGAAAATCAACGTAAAATGACAGCGTTCGTGCTGTCGTGTTTCGTTGGTGAGTGCGAGACCGAAGCCCAAAGATGCAGAAACATCACTAGGCCGCCATGGTGTGGTCACCATGCTGCATTGTTGCATTGTCTGCATTCGCAATGAGTATGGTGACCATCATTCTTGGATTCTGCTTATGCTTTTCATCAGGCAGAGTAGAGTCATTATAAAAAATATAAACCTAAATTTCCTCAAAGCTCGAAAATATTTTTTTAAATATCACTGGCTACGTCGTACCAGATAATAGACACATACATATTAAGATGTATATTATGATACAACAGTTATACAAACAATACACAAATATAAATTTTTAGAATGAGAATTAACAAAAAATACTTTTCTTCGGACCACATGACACAGATGTTTTGAAATTTTGAATCTGTTTTTTATCATTTTATATTAATGATATCTTATATTATACAACTCAAATTGATTATTAAAATATGTTCATAAAATAATCTATAAACGTATAATGTATTAATTGGCAATAACTTTATATAGCAGGTATAATTCAAGTCGCTTGACGCCTCTGTCTGTACATTCCACAATTCCTTTGAAACCATGCAGCAGATTTTGAAGGTTTTAATCATTTGTCGGATATTGTAGATATTTTTAAGAAAATAAAATTGATGAACGAATTCTTCGATACTATTATTCAATTGGCTTAGTCTTGTTTTTACAGCAAAAAAAATCAATCAGATATTTTTTTTTATGTAAGTTATAACAAACTAGCTTTTGCTCACGGTTTCAAACGCGTGTATGTCGGTTATCGTTTCGTGATGTCCTTACACAAGAATCAAAGTATATTCGTAGCATATTTCATTGAAACTGCATCGGTGGCCCAATGGCTTAGACGGTCGCCACGCCGCTTGCCAATTCGCCAAGTGTTGTGCGTTCAAATCCTACACGGGACAACACTTTGTGTGATCCACAAATTGTTGTTCTGAGTTTGGGTGTTATTTGTGTCCGTTTCATGTATGTCTGTAAAGTCCCCCGCGACACAGGATGTTTATTCGTAATGCGGGAGTTGTCTTTAAAAAAAAAAAACAGCGAAGTGGTTTAGCCGTGAAAGCGTAACAGACAGACAGTTACATTCGAATTAAAATATTAATATGGATTATATTTATGGTATTTGCTAAATACCGGTTTATAGGGAAACCATGATATTATTTTAGTCGTGGCGTTCAAGCCTTTAGCTTTGACTTATTTGACTGTATATTTCAAAGTTAGTTATTTCAGTTATGATTTAAACTTCAAATGAAAACAATAAAAACAAATATTCATTCTATACAATTCTAAAATTTATGGGCACACCCTTTTGTAACGCCGTGTATATGTGTATAAAGCGCGCGTTATATGATTTTGTTCGTTTATAAATAAACAATAGTACCTATATGAGTCTGAAAACAAGTCACGTAACTCACGCCACACGAGATATCGGTGACGAAATAACTCAAGCTAATTTCCATCAATAAATTATTTGATCACTGCGCAGTTTCGGTGAGGTGTCTCTTTCTTATTTGCAATGCTTTTTTATTTTGTGTGAGAGTGAGGTATCGCTATTATTTGGTATTTTACCTTTGGAGACAGAACTTCATAGTTTTTTTTTTCTTTTTATGTATGGCTCGCCAAAATGACTCTACACTGTCTGATGGAAAGCATAAGCAAAATCCAAGAGTGGTGGTCACCATACTCGTTGCGAATGCAGACAATGCAGTATGGTGACCCACACCATGGCGGCCTAGTGATGCTTCTGCATCTTTTAGTCTAGTCAACAAGTATATTATAGTCCGCATCGAGACTTATTGTTAACATTAAAACTGATTATAAATATAAAAATGAATTGTCTGTCGAGTCAACAGATTACTCAATGAGATATCTACATATACTTTTTTCTTCATAGTAAAATAAAAAGTTCAAAATAAAATGTACAAAATCGATAGGTATACAAGGAATATTTGTTCATTACCACGAATTTTATTTTTCCTTTCTATATTTTGATAGTGTACAATTTACAATTGAATTATGTTCATTACAAAATTATAAACATACTGTGCAATGAAATTAATAAAACAAAATGTTCTTTAATTTTGAGCACAAAAGAAAATATAACAAAACCTAAAAATAAACACACGATTTGTTACGATTTAAGTAAATAGATGTGTATATATAATGATATACAAATAAAGACTATCTATCTAAAAAAAAGATGACGCATTAAAAAAGGTTAGGTCTAATGATACAAAACCATGGCAATACTAAAAAAAAAAAGAACGCCCAAAAATGCCTATCGTACGAATTTTCAGTATTCACGATAAATAAATAATCACTTTCAATAACAAATTACGACAAACAAATCCACCAGTTTTCAATACAAAGTATTTCAATTTGTAAACTCTCGTTACAATTATGTTCGTCGCTGCACACGGCGGAATGAAAACACCGACCTTCCACCATGGAAACGATTTTATTGATGACAATGAAAATTGTTTTGCTTATTTTCTCTTTTGGTGGAAAATTATAAATGCTATTCTGGTTTATAAATAACGCATCTTTGGGAAGGAAAAGAGCAGTTTTGGTCTAAACATACATAAGTATTTTTAACTTACATGTAAAAATATTACAGCAAGATTCTTGTTCTTCTGAAGGTTTGTCTTTTTTATTATCCTTCTCTTTTACGACCTGTTCATAAAATACTTTGATGGCTATTATAAGAGCTTCTTACAAATGAATTAAACGGAGAAATGTAGATGTAGAATATTGTTTATCATCATCATGCATCACTAGGCCGCCATGGTGTGGATCACCATGCTGCATTGTTACATTGTCTGCATTCGCAATGAGTATGGTGACCACCAGTCTTGGCTTCTGCTTGTGCTTTTCATCAGGCAGAGTAGAGTCATTTTGGCCCCTACATAAAAAAGTCTATCATTCAACGTTTTTATTGATGTTTTTGTAGCCTAGGTGAATATTAAAATAAGACGTCTGCAAAGTATCCGGAAATATTTGCAAAGCACTATAAATGAAGAATTTGTTGAATTGAACTTGTCTGTTGGCTTTGACACTTTAAAACTTCACTACTTAGACACTAACAACTAACACCTCTATGAAAAGCCTAAAAACTTGTACGTAAATTAATAGTAGTACAAGAATCTGTGTCATGTGGTTTGTTAGAACTTAAAATAAAATTATTCTTAGTGTAAGTATACAGTCTTTAAGATTCTAATTTATTTACATTATTAGCCATTTTCAATGGCCGCCTAAGTGACATAACAATGTGAATGAGGTTATGAATTATGTTCGAATGACTTCGCAAGAGATCGTTATTTTTAAATAACACAGTAATGTTGGATTGATTGTGGAATTTTGTTATTCATTTTCCGTTTTCTTTGTATCTATATTCATTTCAAACGATATTACAATTTATTACAATATTTACATACGAAATAAATTAAAACTTTACATTTTTGTAAAAAAAGAACGTAACATATTTAAAACTGTCAATTAATTCAAAGATCTCGAATTACATTAGACCTATGATTACTTAAAATGTTACCTGTATTACATACAATTAGTTTACCATCATATATACACTTGTAATCGTCCGATATTTACAACCATGGTATGTCCCGTGGCTCGTGTCACATCACATTAGTTTTAACACTGTCACTTTACACATAATTGTAAATATCTTCCATATCTCATACGTTCATTTCTGACATTGCAGCTTGTGGGACTCGAGACTGTGTGAAATGCTGAGAGGGGGGCGAAGACGGACGGGGCAAAACGGAGCCGTTTCCAGGCCCCTGACTTTGCCCAGTCTGCGCCTGTACATCCGGCAAATTACTAGCGCTACTCATAAAAGTCGCATTTTTAGGTAGTGTCATACAATTTGACGCATTACATATCTGATTCTGCTGATAACTGAACCCAACTTTTCGTGGCAACGTCGTACACTGGCCTCTATTCGTCGGGGGACTCGTTTTCTGTGACAAATTCGACATTTGTATCCCCGTGTGACAAACGTTCGGGCAGTTCGCTGTGGTAAAGTGGGGAACTCGATTTGTCATTGCTATTATCGCGTTTTTGTCCTGATGATCGATGTCGACAATAGTGCTCGAGCTCTGTGAGTGACCGACGAAATAATGAGGATGTTTCGATGAAACGCTATCGAATGTTGAATTATGGTTTCTTTTCTGTTGTTGTTGAAGCGCTTTTACCTGCAACCGAGTCTTATCTCGTTGATAGTAAACACCGGCAAATATTAAAACATTCAAAATGAGAAGGGAGCATCCAATAGCTATTGTAACACTCAATGCTGTAGAGTAAGCAGTGTATCCGGCTACCTCTAGGTTAGATACGTCTTGTGTGTGTGTGTTATTCGGCACTTGTGTTTGTGTGACAGCAGACCCAGGGCGAGCTGACATCACACTAATGCAAGTAGTGACGTAGGTATCCATGGTGGTTGATGGTATTTCTAAGGTGAGGTTGTAGGTCGGCTTGCGGTACAGTTCTAATGTAGGGTCGAAATAGTTTGCACGTGTGAGTGGATCGGGTCTCACAAGACCGTCGTACAACTCAGGGTCATTGTGGTTTCTAAAAAGGTTGTGTTTTGCGACCACATCCTTCATTCCAGCGCGGTGTATCTCTGGGATCAGACGCAGCCACACAGACAGTTGATGTGCTCTATAATGGTTCTTCATACGTGGTTTCATGCCTGTAAGGGAATTTTGGATTGAATACGGGCAAAGGAATTTTCATCACTAAAATTTTGGGTGTAAAGTAAATAAAAAACTGGGCGTAAACACACTTATTTAGACATGAGTTTCCTCAAAGAGATGAGTTTCATTTTATTGGAATTTATATTTATTAGAAATGATTAATATTTTATATTTTTCTCTTTTAACGATTCTTTACAAACTTACCAATCTCTAAGTATTTTTGATATAAGGTATCGTATTCATCCCACACTATACTCTTGTACTTGTTTCGTTCTCTTGAAATTGGCAGAACGGATTCTTGGCGATGAGCTTCATTTGGATTCCTAGGAAGAGAAATATTTTAATTATTAGTTGTTGTTTTAACATTATTTTTTCACTATGTCTTATAAACGTATCTTGACTTTTTCGAATTTTGTAATATTTGTAATAATGTCCAATATCTATACTAATATTATAAACGCGAAAGTTTGTAAGTATGGATGGATGGATGTTTGTTACTCTTTCACGCAAAAACTACTGAACGGATTTGGATGAAACTTTACAGTAGTATAGCTTATACATCAGAATAACACATAGGCTACTATTTGCAGCGATAACCGACATATACGCAGGCGGAGCCGCGGGCAACCACTAGTTATTGTATAATTGTATATGAAATATTTAATTCAAGTTTTATTTTATACTAGTGGTTGCCTATGTGTTTTCTGATGTATAAGCTTATATTACTGTAAAGTTTCATCCAAATCCGTTCAGTAGTTTTTGCGTGAAAGAGTAACAAACATCCATCCATCCATCCATACTTACAAACTTCCGCATTTATAATATTAGTATAGATAGTCAATTTTATTTTTAATAAAGTACTGAGTAGTACCCGAGAGAACTAGTCATATTTTCTGTTCTGGACTGGGTATTACATGAATCTCGTATTTTTTACGGTAGAAGTCTTGTTTTTTTTACAAGTTATGTATTTGATGGCATTAAACTTTACCAGTTGCGATGGCATGAAATTTCAATTTCATGCTATCATGAATAATAAATTGTTCAACAAAATCCCGGAAGGACATAATTGGGAGAAGTCTTTCCCCATGCCTTATCTGTCCCCATATAAATTTACTAGCCATTATGAATAGATTAGAAGACAATATAAGCCTTTGAAAAAATAAACATTTATAAATTTTTCATGTTTTATAATGACTCTGTATATAGACATGCCATTGTTTTGTTGAATTGTGTAGATCGCAACTTTGTAAAAAGTCAGAGCGTGCCTCAAAGTTCTAATTAAAATAATATTGTAATTTCATAGGCTCTAATTACTTAACTCACGAAATCCACTGTATTGAAACTAAAGAACTATATTAAGTTTGTTTCATAATAGCGACATTCTCTAACTACCCACTTATCCGAAATATTATTTAATGTTCTCAACAAAGAAACTTTCTAACAATCTGTTTTAAAATTCCGACTGTTCGGCTTTTCAATAGTTTAAAATGTATAAACAATTGAATTACGTGCTGAATTTGAAATTTAGAATTCTTCTTTGAAAATATTTGCCAAATGTTCCAACTAAAGTTCTAGAAGCTTCTATAAATCAAATGGTAATCACAGATTCAATAAAGGGTCTGTCAATCACGTTTATTGCTTTAAGTGCAAATATTGTTCTTCAATATTTAAAAAATGAATATAGAAAAAGTTATTCATGCATAAATTTAATCTGTCTGGGTTTGCACAGAGTATTAGTCAACTAAATACATTTTAAAAAGTTTATGAAGGTATCTTGTGACTATGCATTATTGCTATTATTATTCCTATCCTTGACATCGAAGGGGTACAAAGACTTGTAATTAATACTCAAATATTGTCTTTTACAATTTCAGTCTATCTTGCTTGCAAGGGGCCAGGAATTTTACTTTTAACTGGATACTTTATTGGTGAGTTGGGAAAACTGAAATTATATTTAAAAGGAACGGTAAAAACAGAAGGTATTGGTAGGATATAGATATAACTTATAGGAATGGATTAAGAAGGTAAACAAGGGAAGTCCGAGTCCTCTAACCTATTGATATACTCGTTACTACCATGAAACTGTTTAAAAGATTGACTTTTAATTTTAGCAGTGTTATTAGATATGTAGTTGCGGGTGCTGCTTCGGGTGACTGGTCGGCCTAGTCAACGATGCTTTAGACAATACTATTGTTTTGGTTCGTTCACCTGCAACTCTAGCCTCTTAATCCAGTCACGAATTATTTTTAACAGTAGATTTTGCAACTGAATGTAAGTAGATGTGCACCTTGAATGATTTTTATGTGAAACACCGAGTGTTTTTTTGTTGTTTGTGCGTTAGATTTTGGAGCATTGTAATAAAAGGACTTTCAGGGGGCAACAGCTTGCATAGTGTTTACCTTACATGTAATACTAACACTATTGTACCTGAGAATCTGACTTTGAAAAAGAATAGCCATGAGTTTCTTTGCCAGTATTCTTCTCACGAGGCTCTACGCATTTTGGAAACTGGAAGTTATGGATTGACGCAGGCAGTAGATTTTGGTGTTTTCGCCTAGTTTACCTAGACAATACAGCACACGCTGTGGCCTCTGTTTGTGTCGATCTATAATTTTTAACTATAGCTTCAATTTGGCGTTCACAAGTGTCACTTGGATGAATCAATGATTTTTTTTCATTTGTACACTGCGTATATACTAGTTTATTAAGAAATTATTATTATAATGAACTGTTCGCCATTAAAGATAACGAGGCAAATATTAATAGTACATCTAAAGGTAAGTATTAGTTTACCAGGTTAAACAGTAAAGTAGCAGTGTTAGTAAAATATTTGCCCATTCAATAGGTCTAAATAAATAATGGCACAGTGTTTTGTTTCATTGCGTTGATTAATGTGCTGCCGTGAGAAATTATGTTCACGCTTAAATGGTTAGTCGACATGAATTTGTTACACACGCAATCTCTTACATAGCGAAAGTACCTATATTATTAAAATTGATTTGCTTTATATTATAGTAATTATAGATTTTTATTGAGACAGCCGCCTTTCAACACCTTTTTAAATGATTTTTATAAATATTATGATTTTCGGTACTAAAATTAATAGGATTGGAATTCATAAATATACTAAAATAATTCTGCTTACAATACGTTTTGGTATAAAGGTTTGTACATATGTCGCAGGGATATGATAAAAACAGAGATTTGGTTAATCCGCTAAGCAATTTAATCAAATCACGGCAGATGTTAAAATAACAACACGATTGTATCATTTCCCTACACAAATCTAGTTATTTGATCAAACTCCCGATCTGGTTCTGTGAATGACAAAAAAACATGTGAGTTCTTGTTTCGTAATTCACGATGCAACAAATCTGCTTCGTGCTTTAGGTTAGGTTAGAACTTTTGAAATACTACAGAGAGCTCATTTTTGCCATTTCACTGAACTAGTTCTGGTATTTGATCAAGTCACTAGATTTGTTTAGGGATACGATAAAATCGTGTTGTTATTTTATCACCTACCGTGGTTTGATCAAATCGCTTAGGGAATTGACTAAATCCCTGTTTTTATCATATTCCTGCAAAATATACAACATTTTCATGACATACCTAGGCCTACCTATTCCTTAGAAAATAAGTTTTGGCCTTGCTTAGGTACTACATTAGTCAAACGGTAAGTGTGGAGTTTGTTGCGGGTTTCCCCCTCTTTGCAGTGCTGTTGACTTGCGTACTTGCGTTTTATGACGCTATATGATGAATAGGAATGTTGGCAATCTGTATTTTTAATCCGTTACCATAGACAGACATAAATATACAAGGATCATAAATAAATCCAGCAATATAGAAAGTGGGGTAGTTGATGTCTCTGTTGTCTATATAGTCGCCTCTACCGATTGAATATTCAAATGCAGATTCGATTTTCCAAAATTTCAGAACCGTTTTCTATTCAAATTTTGCAGTATCCATCACTCTGTCCATCACTCTATCCATTCGTAGGTACGTCTTTTGTTTTATCAAAAAGTTTTGGTATAAAAAACCAGTTATTTATAGTTACAAATTGTGTTACAAAGGTTTGTATTTGGGCAATTTAATTTACTTCATTATGTTTAGATTTTTAAAAATCTAGTTTTTTTTTACATTGAAGATGGTAATAGTGAAATAAAATTTAAATAAACTGAATTAATTTGTGCTTTAACTGTAGATAGAAAGATAAAGAACTCATTATTTGGACACCATGCACCCGTCTGGCCAGCTTGGTATAGCTCAAGTTCAAAACCTCCTTTCCAAGGAAAAGCCTATGTCTTGCAATGGACTGCTAAAGGTTGTTGATGATGATGTTAATTACAGCGATACAAAAGAGTACATAAAACTTCTAATTCTACAAACAAAATACTATTTTATAAGTACGTCAAAAACATTTTAATTAATATAACTTAACTAAAAATTCAAGGTAAAGACTCACCCACTCCTCGCAAAGTTGGCAATGTAAAGGATGAAAGATTCACACAAGGCTACTTCAGATTTGGTGTAGTTCTTCGGGAAATGTCCGAGACCATCAACCAGTGGAGATCCAAATAAGTAAGGGAGTTCTTCCCCATGCACAGATCCCATGCGCTGAAAAAAAATGATCTTCAATATTTTAAATCGGTACCTACTATTTTAATGACTCAATATTTTTTAAAATAAGTTTGCTGATAGATAGATAGATCTATCTATCTATCTATCTTGCTTGAACGCAAAAAGCCCAGAGAAATATCAAATAGTTTTTTTTTATTGGGTGGACTTTTTACTGTCGAATAACATAAGTTTTGAAACATAATGCTTCTTCCCTGAGAAACATAGCAGACAATATTAAATTCATAAAACAACGATTCCTTTACTTTATCGATAAATGGGACTAATCCCGCTACCACGCCCACCACTGTAACTCCTGTACACCAGGATCAACAGCAGTGACCCACGAACACATCGAGTTATGACACTCGGCAAGTCCCAGAAAAATTAAACAGTCTTGGAACCTGCAACTAAATTATTCGGAAGATAAAGTGGAGGAGTTGGTGGAAGTTGTTGGTTGGTTACTTTATCGATACTAAGAAAACTGACGACAGTGGCTAATTTATAGTGTTTTGAAATTGCAAATCTCAAGTTGAGTTCGACCATCTTTTTTTTATAACCCCCATTTTACAAAACTCATTTTTAAGTGTCTTTGAACTAGTACTGTTAGTCACCAGAAATGGAGAAAAGAAGTCAAACCAACTATTTCTCAACATGCAAGCATCGAGTAGCTGTTAATCACCAAATTGTGTCCAAGTTAACAAAAATAATGCAATAAAATTTAAGCACCTTACTCACCTGTGGATAATCCCCATCTTTGGTTTGGTAATCGAACACATAGAAGAATGTCTTGGATGATGAATCAGGAGAGCTTAAGAAGTCTCCAGTTTGTACAAGAGGAGCAACGTACTGGGCGTCCGATATCGCTAGAACTGCTGCGTCTCTGGTGTTTATTGGATGCTAAGAAAAAAAAAAAGAAATATACAAATATTTTACCAAATTCACACAAAATACAATACTATTAAAAAGTGATGTCATGCATTTTAATGTGACACTAAACTTAGAACTTTAATGTATTTAAAATGTGTAAAAAGCTAACAACCTCAAACAGGATCGCTTAAACTAGTTACGGTACGGTGCTTCGGAATCAGAGTTTGAATAAACATACTTATATATAACAATACTTATGTAGGTGCATATATATTGCAGATAAATCACACCAATACTGAGAACAAATGACGGTATCTATAAAACAATTGCTTTTCCGGGATGGAAATCAATATCTCGATCGAACCCTCGATCAGCAGTCAGGATTATTAACAACTACACCAATAAATCATCAATTACTGGATCAATACCGTCCGTTATTAACAGGTTACAGATAGCGGGTAACAGTTATAAATAGGTGCCATAATCATTAGTCAAGAGACTTTCATTAAGTCATATAATCATCATAATAATTACTTGTAAATACAACTGCGACTCATTTTGGTTTAAATGATGAAATTGTTATTTATTAAAAAAAAAAATCATTCCTTTTTTACACAACTACGGCAAAGCCCAAAGGAATGGTAATATTATTGGCAGTCTATGTATATTTGTCCACCGTAGCGTCTAAACGACAGAACCGATTTCAATGAATGAAGTGTCAATAGATTCATAATAATGTTAATTACGGGTGACATTGACTAAATAGATTTTACCATGAGTTTTTACGAAGTCGGGTTATTTTTTTATTGTGTCAGAGAAGTTTTTTTCGATAATATTTATTAAAAAGGTTTTGTTTTAGTAATATCTAATGCACTAGACAGTGTAGTGTCTTAAAAACCGACCCGCAATCTCGATAAACGACCCCCATCGCCTCAAAAAATTAGTTTTCTAATTAAATACGTAAATATAACCAAAGAATTGAATTTTCAACTAAAATTAGCCTTTCTGAAGTCGATAACGAAATAATAAGTAAACAAGGAGACAATCTCAAATGTTATTATATTCAAACAAGAGCGAATCAGCTCGGCTAAAGTAGCTTAGCAGTCAAAACAAACAACAGAAATGGAGGAAAGTTTGATGGCTCCATCAACACAATCCTGAGCGATTTAACTCAACAAGTTATCATAACAATTCAAATTTGGGGGCACGGCAATACCTTCTTCAAATTAAACAACAAAAAACAAAGGTACAGCTTTATATTCTTTTCCTGATTCATTTAGGAAGTTGTCAATATTTTGGTTGTGAATAAAGCGATAAGTCTTAACTTTCAGTGGCCAGTTGGAACAACTGCATACGTGGCAAATGGAAAAACAATGAAGGATGCAGGCTTGCAACCTGATTAGACTAAAAAGGGACGATCTCAGGAAGGTCAGAGGTATCCTGACAGGGCATTGTCCCCTAAACAAGCACCTATTCACTATAGGCGTAACAGACAGCCCTTTGTGCAGGGGATGAATGGGGGCAGAAGAAACGCCGCAGCACGTTCTCACAGAATGTAGAAGTGTGGCAGATCAACGGGTGGACATCCTCCAATCAAAATCACTCCCGGCAGTATGTAGTGACCTGAAAAGGCTGCTGAGCTTCTGGGATGATCTAGGATGGTTGGAGTAGGAAGATGACAAACTCACGTACAACGGCCCAATCAAGAGGCTAAGTGCGGATATGGCCCGGTAAAACAAACAAACAAATACGTGGCAAAGTCTTCTTGAACTCCATACACTTTTCCCAGCGATAGATAATGCAAATTCAAACCTATTTAGTTCTAGTTTTTAATAACGAGTGCTGCTGTCTTCAAGTTCAGGTTGGAAATTTTTCAGTCTAAACTTTTTTGAGAATTCATATTAAGTAACTACTGTAAATCAAAATTCTAACATTTTGTCACTAATTCAAATACTCATTGATTTATAAATTCTTAGGAACTCATAACCGACTTTACGAGTATATTTTGTATCCGTATCTAATGTTTTGACATATTTGAACCATGAGCACATTCCAATAAGATTTCGCACCTTTTAAACATTATCGTGATTAAGTGCTATTTTAAAGTATTTCACAATAAAGTTGTAAACCAAATTGAAGTTAAGCTTTTTGAGGTATAATGAATACTTACAGATAATGATTAACTAAACAAAATAATAAGTTATTTTTACCTGTACAGTCCTCTCCCAATCGGTATATTCATTGACTATTGTGAAAAATATCTCGCTTAAATGATATGTATATGCATTTCTTACGTAGGTCCTGTAACAAAAAAAACATCTTATAATATTTGTAACAAAATCATAATTTGTGCTTGATGTGTTTCGTCATAAAGCAAGTCCAATCTCTTCAGGATTCAAATGAAAGAATCTGATTGGGTTGCCAAGAATACGATGTCTAATGTGTATGGACAACAAAGTTTCTTCATTTGTTCACCCAAAACTGGAAACAAAACCCTACCTTAGGGTTGGCCTGTTCTCAGTATTCGACATTCTGAGGGTAATAAGCCCGCATAAGTATATTAACTCTTTTATTACTTACTACTTACAAGTAAATGTAATTTCTGTCCAAGTCTTTTTTTTAAAAGACAACTCCCGCTCTAAGAATAAGTCCTGTGTTGCGGGGGACTTTTACAAACATACATGAAACAGACACAAAGAACACCCAGACTTAGAACAATAATTTGTGGATCACACAAAGTGGTGTCCTACGTGGGATTTGAACCCACGACACTTGGCGAAGTAGGAAACAGCGTGGTGACCGTTAAACCACTAGGCCAAACGTGCAGTCATTTTTTTTATTTCATATTTGGAAAAATTTAATAAAGAAATAATTTCTCAGCAGCAGAAAAGTCATGAATGAGAAAAAAAGCACGCGAATCAAATATCATTCAATATTACTTACCTCACAAGTACGAGTGTGTGATAGTAATAAATATTAAAGTTGAATAAAATCAGTAATTACATCTAAAAGAATATGCCAAGGCAAGAGCCAGGCAGTTGGTACCTTGTCTATCGGTTTCTGCACTTTTAGGAAAATTCAAAGTTAGTTACATTCAAAAGTCAGTAAATTCATTTTAAATTGATTTTTTTATAGAAAAATAAGACCATTGTAGATTTATATCATTCGGAAAAAGAAGGTTTATTTAATTTTGGAACCATATTAACAATTTTTCTAACATTTTTATGGTATATACTGACTAGCACCATTCCAGAAGAAGACCTACAACTCAGGAGACACAAATGTTATGATTTAGTACTGGTTTGCAGTAAGACTTTTGTATTACTTCGGTTGAACCGCACCTGTAGTGGTCTCTCACAGGAAAAAAAACCTCATAGACTAGCTGCGCTCATTACCAGCGCTCATTTATGTAACTTGCATCCCATGGGAATCCTACTTTTTTTCAGGATAAAAATATCCTTTGTGCTATTTCAGACTTTAATCTATCTCTGTGCTAAATCTTATCAAAATTTTTCGGCTGTTTTTGTGTAAAAGGGTAACAAACGTCCATACGTCCAAATATCCGTCGTCACAAACTTTCGCATTTATAATATTCGTAGGATACAACATACAAAGTAATGCTAAATTACATATATCTATTTTTTTCTTCAAAACAAAATGGCCTACATTCGCATCGCACGAAATTATTCGTCATAAAACAGCACAGGGTTACTTCAAAGGTTTTTTATAGAACCCCTTTCAGCTCTCAAAGCGTAAAAGTCTGTAATTGGTGTCAGAAAGCGACAAAGAGAACATGTTCGTACTTTGTGATGTAAAAGTGAATGTGTTTTGTCATATTTTTAATTAAACGTGTAAATAATATTTCGTATAAATAAAAAAAAATTACGTCCCTCAAAAGTAAATAAACGATTAGATGAAAAATGTTGTACTAAATTTCTGTTCTAAAAATGTGCCTATAGATTAATCATTGTCTATCAAGTGCAGCCGTTTTTTTATAATACACATAGCTACATAGTAATTTTAATTAGTACAACACGTTTAATCAAAATATATATCTATCATATTGCGATGTCATATCATCAAATAATGAGTATTGTTTTCTTTAGTCACAAAAAGTCCCTGGAAAATATTTTCGCCACTTCACACGGTCAATGCCTTTGATTACTACCTATTGACGAAGAGACGCCGCATGGCCCAAGTTCAAACACCAATTTTGCTGAATAAACATCGACCTCACCTTATTATTCTATCCCTTCTCTCGCCTTCGAATCCATTTTGTATATCTTGCGCCGAAAATTTCCACAGTGCTTCACTAGTGACAACCCCGAATAGTAGATCATACTTATTTTGCCCTCCTTTGATCCCGAATATTCTTTCACCATTTCTTTTATCAGCTTTCTGGTTGTTTACTCCTGATACACTAGAGAAGCCTTGAAGGTCATTTGGAATGAAATATGTTAGAAGTTCTTTAGCATAATCAGTTTTAACAACAACTCCATCGACTGATGGACCGAATGCTGTTAAATAACTTGGAGTGTTGATCTCTGCAGACATCAGTTCCTCCAGAGGAACTTCTCTTAGACAGTCTACTATTAGTTCGTGATCTTTTACGATGTCTTCTGGAAGTGTGCAGTTGGCTTGTTTGGCTAATTGGACGGAAAAGCTAACGGGGTCTTCTACTAGTGCCCAGGAGCTTAGAGCTGACCCTGACAGAAGAATCGAACGGTGAAAAAGACCTACAACAAAACTATGGGTTAGTGTTATTCAAATTATTGCAAAAAATATTTTAAAAAAACAGCAGTGGAAAATAGTTATAGGTTTTACAAGAAGTTTTCTTTGCTTATTACTACATTATTATTCAATAAATGATGTCAAAATCATTGATTTAAAGTAATCTAGGCTCATTGAAATATACAACCTTATTGACTTGTTATTTTTTGCATCTATGTTTTGAAACTTTCTGTGATGATGTGCTTACAGTGCTATTAAAAGTATAGGAAAGATGGCTACACGACTTCGACACTTCGAACTAGACTAGTTAACCTTACTGCCCCTGCTCCATTTTTACTTTTATAATCCGAAGAAGGATTGCTATTAGGGCAAATATTCTATAAGTAAAGTTACACTGACCCCAAATTCTAAACTTCCGGAACTTTATTGATAATCAACAGTAACTTACCAGGCATAACAGTTGGTGAAATCATCAGAAAGTTTATACACGCTGCTCCAGAACCGTGTCCTAACATAGTGACATTTCCAGCATCACCACCAAATAGCGCTATATTTTGCTGTACCCAGTGTAATGCTGCTATCTGATCCATCAGACCGTAATTTGCCACTCGAGCTTTGAGATGGGGTATTGGATTTGCGTTTAAAAAACCTGTTGGGGAAATAGAAATTGAGATGTGAATAAAACCAAGTCAAGGAACCTTTCACATTAGTAAAATAGGTAGCTTATGTTAACACATATTACTACTACTTTCCTTTGAGATAATATCCCTATTTTATGTAAAGCTATTCAAATATCTACGTAACCTATATGTTGGATTTCGAACGTCATTGTACTGGCAACATTTCGATGTCATTTTTTCGTGTTTGACGTTTTGACGTTGAGGTTGAGGTGAATGTAATAAAAAGTACTTGAAAGACGCGTGTTGAAAACGGCCGATGATTTGTTGTTTGAAAACCGTAAAATTGATAGTAAGCTAATTGTATTGTCCAGGTCGTGGACTCGCGAGTTTTGTAGGCGCGTTCCGCGATAGCTGAAGCGAGTGAGTTGTAATTCGAATATCCGTGATAGCTGATACGAGTTTGTTGTAATTCGAATACCTTGGAAGTTGTACAGCACTTTAGGAGTTTATGATTGTGTGACGACGCAGAGAAGAACCTACCCACCTACCCAAGAGATCTCTTGGGACGTCGAGAACAGGACGCCACACAACTCCAGTAAGTGCTTGATGATTTTAGTTTAGATTAAGAACACGGTGAATCGCTGTGGTTTATTCTTCTCGCCAATGAATTAGGTTAGTGATTGAATGTCCTATCTATGGGCCCTAAGACATCTCAAGTATCACAGAGTGATCACAGCATTAGTGGGAGGAGTGAACACTATAGGTAAGTACAACCTTATTTATTTTGTGCAGTAAAAAAAAAATATTTCACACATGTACGTTAATTAACTTCTTTGATAAGTTATTAAAAATACAGACAAATGAATATACACAGAAAATGACATATAAATATTGCTTTTAATAATGTTAATATTGACTGAATGTGCCATCAACACTAACAGTATTTTTTTAACCTTATTTAATGAATGCAAATGTCAGTCGGGCTGTCTTATTTTACTTTCATGTAAGCAGTTATTATAACCATAAATGAAGAATTTTATATACTCTGGATTAAAACTCTTCAACGAAACAAAATAACTATTTAGAAAAGAACTGACGACCTGCGAATTTTCAGCAACGAAATATATGAACACTTAAACCAAGTCGTTACAAGAGAAAGTAACTAATTTTTATGTATGTTTCTGCTAAAATGACTCTACTCTGCCTGATGAAAAACATAAACAGAATCCAAGAGTGCTGGTCACCATACTCATTGCTCGTTCAACTTCATTAAAATCTGCGAATACTTATAAAAGCAATTTTCTACAAGCAATAAATATAGATTTATATAGACGATACACGACAAACTTATAAAGTTTTTAAACGCAAAAACGCGGGGCTTTTTGGGTCGGGGTTGCCTCCAAACTATCTTTGTATTATTCAGTCTTAGGATAACTTCTTTTGCAACTATTGTCTTTCACTATACACATTATTTTTTTCGAAGTTAAATTTACTCTGAAATAATTCTTCCCATCTTGTTCCAGTGTACATTTATATAAACAATAGAAAATCTCTAAACAAAGGAAGGGCCGTAGAAATTTAGAATGTTGACAGTTCAACATTTGTCTATCATGAGTAGTAATATTTTCTAAGAGTACATTTTATTATAGTACTTTTTATAAGCTTTTATTTAAAATTAAGGTTTCTAGAAAATATGAAATCAGATTACATTTTACTTCATTATTATTTTATTGTTAACTGGATGTCCCGACAGATTTCGTTGTATCAAAAGTTATTGACCTGTCGCTGTCCAATAGAAAAAATAAGTAAATGTTTTTTCTACTATCTTCCTCACAAATTTTATTCTTATTTTTTCTCTATACGAACCTTCCTTGTGCCTTAACAAAGCCTTGGTGTGCTTGTGCCTTGGTGAAGCGGTTTTCGAGTTTTGCGCTTAGCAACATATATGGCAATTCATATTCATTCATAGATTACTTCACACCATTACTGATCTTCTAAACACAGACTATAGTAGCATGACTGTACTAACCAAACTAATCAGTGTACTTGTATATATTGTATGTAGCATATAAAAAGAAATATAAAAGAAAAAGTATCAAAGTAGCCAAATCACAGAAAACAATTTTAAGTGTTCTCTGAGAACTTAGACGATAAAGTTCCTAATTCAATTAGTTGATCAAAGTCGTAACTTTCACAAATAATGGTTAATGAAGACAAGTGGTACGTGACAAACAGAACTAAGGCTACCATTGCTCTATTAAATTAAAATAACGAAATAACAGATATGGAGAGATACATGACCTGTTTGTCGAAAGGCAATCTGCAAATTGACTTAAGGATTTATGCGATTAACCAAGTTCTAAATCAATTGAAGTAAAATGACCAGCAAAAAGTCAAGTAAGCTTTTCTCTCGTAATTCTCAATTGTTTGAAATGACATTTCTTTCAATGAACTTTGATTATAATAATGAATATAATAATAATAATAAACTTCGTTTCTCTCACAGGAAGGTACAATTTTGGTTACATGAGATCTAGGTACAAACTAAACAGTTTCTAAAAAAAATCCCTAGTAAGAGCTGGAGTCCATACTAGGCTCGAAGCCTGTGTGAGAGATCTCCAGGCCCACCCTACGGCCGACAAAATATTTTTATTTTATTTTATTAAATAGGTTCAGCAAAATCATACAGAAACAAATGATAAAAATGCAACTGCACCTCCAAAGAAAAAAAAGAAAGAACTTAATTCTATACAAAATTATCATTAATTTAAGAAAATAATTAACAAAAATAAGATCAAAATCTATCTAAGGTATGTAGGTTGTGTGTAGTAGTGTTGTGTGAGTTGTGTCACATAACATTCACATTGACAATTTTGAGAACGCAAAACAGTCAAATTTCTTACTTCTTATTTTCACATAATACTACTACACTACATAAAAAGTAACTCACCTAAAATCCCAAGTCTGTAGTTGATGGTGATGACAACTAAACCTCCATAGCTGGCAAGAACAGAACCATCGTACACATTGCCCGAGTTCCATTCAAACGATTCACCATGGATGAAGATCACTACTGGATACTTGGCTTGTAGCGTTGGCCCAACTGCGACAAAGAAAACATAAATTATATATATAATACCGTGGGAGAGCCACGCTTCGGCATGAATGGGCCGGCTCGACCGGAGTGATACCACGGCCTCACAGAAAACTGGGGTGAAATAGTACTTGCGCTGTGTTTCACCGAGTGAGTGAGGATACCTGGAGGCCCATTCTCCAACCCCTTCCCCTATCTCCCCCATCCCCCAAAGGCCGGCAACGCACTTGTGATGCCTCTGGTGTTGCAGGTGTCTAGGTCAGGTCAGGTGCGGTAATCGCTTACCATCAGGCGATACTGGAGGTACTGGGCTACTCTTTACCGCGATAAACGATATTTATACAATCTAGCGGAGCAACGATAAAAGCATTTAGAGTAAGTTAGGTAGTATTTTGAATATTTTTTGAATATGCTAAGAATTTTTATTTAAACTTTTTACCAGATCAAACAGACAATAAACAGTAAAGGCACTCTTCCACTATGAGCATAAACTTCAAAACGATTATCTAAAGCTGTATTATCCGTTCTTTTACTTTTGAGTATGTTATCAACTTTTCGCATGACAGCCGCGTTGTGCACGCCAGATAAAGTCTGAACATTGGATATGTGCCAACGGGGTGAATTATATTTTTATCATTGAATAACAATGAATACATACAATATTGTTTTCCAAATAAATTACCAAATTTCCGGATGCTACGGCTTGTGGTTCGGCTTTATTCTGTTACACTATTTTTAAGCTCTGTCGGAAATAAATATGAATAATCTCTACCGTGCATTTCAAGATTAAAATAAAGTACAATACGTAATATTGTTTCAACAAATCTAATCAATTATATTTGAAATAAGGATTCCTGTAAGCAACAAAAGAAATATCTAAAAAGACGGTATTAAATATTAAAGATTCAAATGATACCTTCAATATTTCGATCGTATGTCTGGATAATTTAAATAACTGTCTAAAGAGCATAATAGAATGATTGAATGATACACGAGAAAAAACACAAAACAATTTATTAAAATACATAATTTATATAATCCTCACCAGTCGTCTTTAAGAGTCTACTGCTGGACATAATCCTCTCCTCTATACAACACAGCCCACAATAGTCACAATAGTGGTTGTCATTCTCATAGTTCATTTTTTCATTTAACTTATTATAGATTTTTGCCCAAACATAGTCATTTGCTTTTCAACATGCCTAAAACATCGTAACAACCCTTTTTTAATTCTTTTCTCTGTATCTTTTTTCAACGCAACCGTCTTCTTACCTTGTCAGTCCGTACTGTGTCAGTCACTGGAGATCAACAACTTATAGTTGACTAAAATTCTAAATATCAGCAAACTATCGTGGGAAATATGAATATAACTAGCTGACACAAGCAACGTCTGCGTCTCTTTTCAATTATGCTCGGTTCCTATTGGTCTAAGCGTGATGTTAACTATTCTAACTTAGGCACGCCAGCAAATCACTCATTAAAAAAAAATTTAAATCGATTAGATAGTCTCGAAATTTATCGTGAGCAACAATGTGATGCAAGAAATAGATATTGCAAATTACTACTACCCTAGAGACTAAAAGACTCCATTCATTCATCAGCGCATCTTAATTACACATTCCCAGAAAACTAAAGCAAATACCTAGTATATTGCAAAACAATGCGATATGTAGAAACCAAATAGTGACCTTCAAGGCGTCACAATTCGAAGATATTTTCACTCGCATGGAATTCCGACAAACTAGTATTTTCATATCAAATTTACAAGTAACTGACATCAACATCGATAACCTTACCTCGTAGCGATATTTGCTGAGTTTGTAGTAAAGGAATTTATAAACTTTTTATTTATAATATCGGGTAATGAAAGGTGGTAGCCAAGTAAACGGAGGTTTATATGAAACGAGACGATAAAGAGATAAAATGAAATGTAATGAGTTGCTGAGCGATCAAATGAAAGCCTGTTGACGTTAAATGAAAAATATTATGAGAAAGTATCATATAAACCGAATTAGAGCGTTTTCACATTATCCGATCCGATATCGGTGTCGGGCACCGATACGATATCGAAGAAGTTAAATGTATGAATATGTATCTGTCTTTCACATTTCCGGCCCGATATCGGATATCGGAGCCGAAATATATATACATTTTGCTTCTTCCGATATCGTATCGGCGTCCGACACCGATATCGGATCGGATAATGTGAAAACGCTCTTACTCTAAACCAGAAGTTGTTTTTTTAACGTGCTCAAACTGGGTTCTTAAAGCAATTTCGTTAGTTACTTATTTCTATCAGCTAACCTGTCTGTTTGTTTGTCCCTGTGTCATATAAAATAGTTGGACCATAATATTTAACTACAATGATGGCACAATGGTTTAAGTTGTGGATTCAAACTTAACATAGGACAGCAATTTGTGTGATTTATATATTGTTGTACTGAGGCTGGGTGTTTTTGTGTCTGTTTCATGTATTTCAATATTTCAGTGTCACCTAAAACACAAGAATATCCCTCGTACGTAGAGTTGTCTTTTTTACAAGCTTTTTATCAACTTTCAATGTATGTATGGTATGTATGCTTGTATGTTCGGGTGGAATCTTGCAACTCAATTTTGAAGCAGATATCTTCAACCGATTTTGCTGAAATTTTGCAAGCATATGTATACAGGGTGACAATACAATATTATAGTGACATAGAGCTGATCTGATGCTGGAGCTGGAAGGTGGCCATAGGAACTCTGTAAAGAAACGTCGCAACATCATCGAGTTTGGACTCTTTGATTCGTCTCGAGGCATTCCAGAAAAAGCTTGTTTTTAAAAAGCTTTTTCATTTAATTTATTAAGAAAATAAAATAAATTGCCTCGTATCATGTTTGGACTACTACCAAAATCTGTATATCTATATATTATATTTCTGCTGTCGAAATAATATTTTTGTAGTTTGAATGAAGTGTTATTTCTTCTGTCTATTTATTAGTACACATGACTTCGCCCTAACATTCTTCACTATCCTCTATTCACTCTAAGGTTAGCTGGAAGATAACTCATGTTTGAGTTAAGCTCGCCCTTGTACATGTTATTTCCTTGTAACTTAATGTTTTTCCATTTGTGTACAATAAAGTATAAATAAATAAAATCATAAGTGAGATTGAACTATTTTATAAATTAAGGTGATTCGTTCAAAAATATATTAGCTTAAATACCAATCTACCTAATAACAGGGGGGTTTCACTTCTCAGTTAAGGTATGTTCCGCCGAGCGCCTTCCGAGAAGGACTACTAGGCAATGGTTGCCACCGGCGCTCGGCTCGCACGCTGCGCACGCTAGCCGCGTCGCGTCGTGCGTAAAAAAGTTGAATATTACGTGTACTTACTGCGAAAAATGACTACGAAACGAACTCATTATTATGTTTGTAGGTAGTCGCTTGCGAGGTCACAGAGTTGAAATTTTTTTATGCCTAAACTTGACTTTTGTTCGACAGTGGAACTTCTGTACGTAAGTACTATTATTTATTCTGTGCTAATAATGAACAAGCAGTAAAAGTAATTTAAAATCTTGAAGTTATATTACATAAAACAGGTAAATTCAGTACATGATCTGAACAATAGGCAAAATCTTTTCAATACGAAATATAACGTAATTCTAATGAGGTAGCCGGGGGGTTACACCACTCGTAAAGTTAATGTAAATTTTACCGAAAGACGATTTATAAGCTTTTATTTAACTTGTTCAGCTCATATAACTTTCCGTATTCCCGGTTCGCAATTTCTTGTTTATTTTTCAAGTGCTTGCTAGCTAACGACTCAGCAAAATTTTTATACATAAAGATGTAATTTTGATATCATCATCAACCCGTTGCAGTCAGCAATTTGGTGATACAGAGTAGCATTTAGAAGTTTGGGTAATAACAAGATTTTGCTTGTGTCTTGATCTAAATGAGAAGAGATGAAAGACGAATGGATCTGTTAGATAATTAGTATAAATGCTGGATGGATTTTATAGGACTTTTAGGGTTTATAAGATGAAATGTAAATACTTAATCTATTATATATATCACCAAATATAATTTGACTGCCTCATTGGTCTCGCGGTTAGCGTGTGCGACTGCTGATGATGAGGTCTCGGGTTCGATTCCCGGGTCGGACCAGGTGTATGTATGGTCTACAAATGTTTGTTTTAGAGTTTGGGTGTTTTCTATGTATAATATGCATGTATTATAAAAAAAGTATATTATTACTAGCTGACCCACGTAACATCGTTTACGTTTTTGTGAATCTAAACCATTCCCAGATCCCCTTGAACACACACAAAAAATTTCATCGAAATCGGTCCAGTCGTTTTTGTGAATCTAAACCATTCCCAGATCCCCTTGAACACACACAAAAAATTTCATCAAAATCGATCCAGTCGTTTGAGAGAAGTTCAGTGACATACACACTCACACAAGAATTGTATATATAAAGATGTATTTGTATCAGTTGTCTAGTACCCCCATAACACAAGCTCTGCTTAGCTTGGGACTAGATGGCGTTGTGTGTTAAATGTCCGAAATATTTATTATTATTATTTATTTATATATAATTCTCGAGTTATATTGTTACTCACAAATGAACTCCGAAACTATTTAACCGATTTTCACGTTTTTTATATGTGTTTGGCGGCGTGCCTAAGGTAGTAGAGATAAATCATGCTTAGATCAATAGGGGCCGAGTGTAATTAAAAAGTGACGCAGTCGTAGTTGCGTGGGTCAGTTAATACGTCTGTCAATATAACTTCGTGTTATGAATATTTTGTATATTATGTGGTTAATATTTATTCTCTTTTTCAGTATTGGTAAACATATTTGTTTATTTCACCTACTGCTTCTTTTCTATTTTTTGTATTACAAGTTATACGTTAACTGGTGTGGCGACCTCCACATACAGCGGCAACAAAAACATATGACAGCGCCATCTACCGATGATACACTGAACTACGAAGTAACGCACAACACGGAGTAACTACCGATCCTGAATCGCGCAATAGAAGTTCTCACGCCGATTATCATATATACAACATCCCAACATCAACCGTTGGGGAGTTAGCCCGCAAGGCATGATTACCTCACCTGGTCGGATGATCCTCCCTTTGTGTTGGAGGGACATGACTTCCGTTCCTCCACACTGGTATTCTTAAAAATCCAGCTCGCTTATTTACCAAGTATAGGTATATTATGTTCAAATAAATGAACTAAGCTGAAACATCACATTTTGCTATTTTTCTTTAACTTTCGACTTCTTTTGTGTAAATGTCAATTTAGACAATATTTTTACCTGACTACGGCGAAGCTTAAATGAAGGGAAATCTTTTTGGTAGTCTATGTATGTAGTTCTACCATAGTGTTTAAACCACTTAACCGATTTTAATTAATGCGGTGCCAATAGATTTGTAATAATAGCCCGGGTAAAATAGGCTTTATACATTTTATCAATTTTTTTCTTAGTCGGATTAGTTTTTAAATTTTTCTTGATTTTAATAAAAAATAGCTTATCTATCACGCTTTAATAAAATTCATGCATGCACCAAATTTTATTCAGACGCGTTTAGCTGTTCTGAGTCATCAGATATCAAGACATGCAACCTTTTGCCTGTATAACATTATAGTTATTTAACAAAAATAGTTTAACGTGTTTTAATGTTATGTTTGTTCTAGAAATGACGCGTACAAAACGTGTACGAAAACCATTAGACTTTATCAAATTCCAAAGTATATAGTTCTGATGAAATGAACATGTTAAAGCATTCTTTACTTAATCATTTATTTATTTAGTTTAAAGAGTTTATTTAACTTCACTGAAGCTTTTTTTTATGGAATATGCGGGCAAACGAGCAGACGTATCGCCTGATGGTAAGCGATTACCGCCGCCCATGGGCACCTGCAACACCAAAAGCGTCACAAGTGCGTTGCCGGCCTTTTGGGGATGGGGGGAGGTAGGGGTAAGGGATTGGGGTATGGCCCTCACTGCCTCGGTGAAACACAGCGCAAGCACTATTTCACACCAGTTTTCTGCGAGGCCGTGGTATCACTGCGGTCGAGCCGGCCCATTCATGCCGAAGCCCATTTATTGTTTGTGGTTTTTAAAATTAAACTATAAGTAATTTTAAAAAGAGTACTTTATCTTCTATCAGAAGCGTTTTACCAAAAGCGTATTATAATTTTTAGAAACTGGCAACAAAATAATTTACTCGGTTTTATCTTACGAAATATTAATGAAGCCTTTTATTGTATTTATCGTCTGACTTTTCAAAGATGATTACAGATATAAGTAGGAGCTACCTACAATTAAAATTTCTAGTTGAACGTCAAAACTGGTATTGCATACAACACAGTTTTGATATTTAAGAAAATAATAATGGATTTTCTTTGATAATCGACATTGATAGTGATATTTTGGTAAATGGAATAATATAAATATGTGATACATTTTAAATTTTCAGTTAAAGAAAAGCTTTATTAATATACTATTATATTTTAACGGCCGTAACTTTCTTTTTTTAATTATAGGATAAAATAAGAGTCAAATAAGTGCATCATGAAGAAATGAGTAATTATGATAAAATAAATAGAAATTTAAGAGTGTTTGTTGCATGAATTTTCTTGCCCAATGAATCCTTAATTTACAAGATAACTCTCGCATTAGAAACATATCCTGTATTGCAAAGAACTTTTTATGGGTATCGAAGAACTCTCAGACCCAGTACAACAATTTTTGGATCAACGAATGTGTTGTCCGATGAAGGGTTTGAACCCACAACACTCACTGCAGCAGAAAGCAGCGTGGCGACTAACCATTTAATAATAACTATTAATTCATAATGCCCTAGAGCCTCTGAATTCTCTTCTAAATTATTAACAGTCTATAAATCGACGTTAGTTTATGATTCGATTACGATAACAATGTTTTTGTGTGCGTGAAATTCTGAATGTTGTGTTTTAATTGTTATGTGTGAGTTCGTGTCACTACGAACTTACATATTGGGCATTGTTTTTGACAAAAAGTTGGTTGACAAACATACATAATGAGATATTTCCAAATACATAAATATTACAGATAAATAACATCGAAATACAGAATAAAAACTATAAGAGGGGAGGGGAGTGATGTGGCGATCTCCACATATAGCGCAACAACAACATAACATACTACAGCGCCACCTACCGAAGATACGTCAAACTACGGAGCAACGAAGGGAACGAGGAAACTACCAATCCTGAATCGCGCAATAGAAGTTCTCGCGTCGGTTATCATATATACAGCATCCCAATCCCATCAACCGTTGGGCAACCTCATCTGGCCGAAGGATCCTCCCTTTGTGTTTTGAAGGGACATGACACCTGTTCCCCTACACACTTATTACATAACTAGCTTTCGCCCGCGGCTTCGCTCGCATTTAATAAAAAGTATCCTATGTTACTTCTAATACCTCCAAGAATATGTGTACAAAGTTTCTTCGGTTAAGTAGTTTTCGCGTGGAAGCGTAACAATCAAACTTTACATTTTTATAACATTAGTATGATTAAATTATCTGTACTAGGTAAGAACAGAACCCACGGCTTCTTAGTAGTCATGACCGCTAACGACTAAACCAAAAGAACAGTCATAACAAATATCAATATATCTATGTTTGTATCAACATATTTACTAATAACTGATATTTGTTGGCCGATATTAATATGTGCACTGATAATGTGAAATCTCGGTGAAATCATCCTTTTACGATGCTATTTGTAGGCCAACCGTTGTGGGTATTTCTATTAGCCATATTACCTTCAATGTGACTTTACATTGTGCAATATTAGTTACTGCAAATTTTTGTTAGTTATCTCATAATTAGATTAGAACCACATCAAATTTAAAAACCGACTTCCAAAAAACATCCAACGAAAACTCTCTGCCAAAAAAACACTTAAAAGCGTAAAATAAACTGGTTCTTCATAAATTGCCTATACCTAATTCTTTATTCATTTAAATAGTAGTATTATAATGTGTGCTAGGTACCTAAAATCTGTTTGAAGTCGGTGCCAAGTGACTTATCGCTTAGACTTTTGTAATTGTTCGTTTGTATTCTTTTTGGCTTAACACCGACTTCAAACAGATTTTAGGTACCTAGCACAGGTTCCTAGGTTCGGTTTTTATTTTATAAAAAGTTTTTATTTTTAAGTTTTTAGTGCAAACAATCGTAGGTAAGTAGTAAGTTGAACTATTTCATGATCAAGAATACAAATTAAGGTCTATACGTACGTGTAATATTAAAATCATACTCTAATCCCTAACTTTTGAAGAGTTTAACCTTCTATCATCAGTTCACCTAAATAACTTGAAAGTATACAACTGAAGGTCTTTAGATACGTATGAAATTGAAATAATTATCCTCCAACTCCTAACCGTTGAGGAGTTGTACCTTCCACCTTCCATCATCAGCTTACCTAAATAATTTGAAAGAATACGACTAAAGGTAACACATATATATATGATATTTAAAGATTTATCCTTCAAATCCTAACCGTTAAGGAGTTGTACCTTACATCATGAGCTCATCATCATAACGCAACGCACAGACGCAAATACCGGTGTAACTTCCGAAAATGTACCAAAAACATAGTATGTGCCTAAAAAAATGAGGGTTTCTCTCGATTTCCCTGGGATCCTATCATCAGATCCCGATATGGTGGCAATGGGACCGCCTCGGGAGCATTCCCTTTCGAATACAATTTTTTTTTCAAAATCGGTTCACAATTGACGGAGTAATCGGTGAACATACATTAAAAAAAAATACGTACAGTGGAACATAGAACCTCCTCCTTTTTGGAAGTCGGTTAAAAAATCATTATAAATGCAAAAGGTAGTGATTGTGTGTTGCAGCAATTTCAATAAAACTTGGCATAAAAGTAGCCTAACACACAGGCTTCGATCCCGAAAAAAAATAACCTGTCCGTGAGTTGAGTATCCCGTCAAAAAACCGATAGTAGAAGTAAGTTTATCAATGAATTGGGAGAAACATCACGATTTGCAGTCAGTCAAATGTTATTTTGGATCTCATTAAAATCATGTAAGTAGATTTATTTCTGTAGGTACTTTGGATTTATAATGATACTAATAAATTCGTCAATATAAATCTCTAAGGATTTTAGTATGATAATTATATTTACTATTTTTACGTTGTTATCAAATATCTTTATTAACTGTTTATCGTATCATAACATTATAAATTAAATTCCGGCTTACTAAGAACCTCGTAAACTTTGTACTATAGTCCCTTTTCTATAAACACCATGTCATAAAATGTAGCGTGAAAAATGGTAGTTTCGTGAAATATGAAATAATTTATTATAAGAATTTTTTTTTAAGTATGGGCCTCCCAAAATGACTCTGTGCCTAATGGAAGGTGGTGGTCACCGTACTCATTGCAAATGCAACAATACAGCATGCTGACCCACACCATGGTGGCCTAGTGATGCTTCTGCATCATTGGGCCTCCGGTCTCGCACTCACCAACGAAACACGACAGCACGATCTTTGTCATTTTACGTGATCTCATGTGCGAGGGTAGCACCGCCCCGGTCGAGCCGGCACGTTCGTGCTGGATTCAGCGTGGCGCTACTTCTCAAATGATTATAATTATATCCTCTATGGCTAACCGTACAATATAATTGAAAAAAATATCATTATTTTCAACAGTATTCAATAATCTACCGCTGGGCTTATGATCTTCGTAGAAAACAGCACAGCACTGCACAGATGCACAGCAGTCGCGTACGTTACCGCTGTGCCAACGAGGCAGTCAATAGGTTACTCTTTGCAGTGATGTTATAATAATAATAATAATTCTCTATTTGGAATTCATTAATTAATTAAAAAATTATGTATAATATTATATAATTAATAATAAAAAAATAATAATAAAAATAAAAAAATATATAATACTTACATTAAAAATTTGTGACCGATGATACCTGCATAAGTAATTAAATTGTGTCGCAGGTATCACGCCCTCTCCCGAGATACACACGAAATCCAAAAGTAACAGAATTAAAAATAAAAACATTCTGCTTGTAACATGGAAAAAACAGTAAGAAATGAGTTTAAAGAAAAATGTGTCTGTATATACATTATGTGTGTTATGTATTCGTGCGTGTGTTTGTGTGAGTTAAATGTAGGTATGAGTTTATGATATTTATATTACTGTGTAATCAGTTTAATTGTTCCAATCGATAATTATTTCATTTATTGTTGAAGATAATAATATTCCTATGTAGTTTGCTCTCTTAGTTAGCTCTTACGATAACCGCAGAATTAATTGTGGTGGTAACACTATATTTTTAATTTGTCACCACACGGATCGTTTTGTAAATGAAATTTTAAATAAAGGAATTTCGGTTCAACATTTTCATAAAGAAGCCGTCTTTCTATACGTAGAAAGTAACTAGCCACTCACGTTCGAGTAATGTTCGATCTTGCCAACTTACGAACTATTCAGAAAATAGAACCATCGTACGCTTTTGTTCGTGCGGACCTCCACATTCGAAACATGATTTTCCTTGTCCCTAAGAACTATTATATTTTTTTACAAGAGACCTTTATTACACTCTCAATGTCACCTCGACATTCGTCCTGAGCTTTTATCAATAACCACAAAAGCACAATTCAGTCTAACGTTAATAATTTCTTTACAAATACTTCCTTCGCAATCTTGCGTTGCCAACTCCCATGTAAGGTAACAAAGCGGTTAGCGTGTTTTGTTCGGACATCGTCATATATTTTAACCTTATAGAAAAATCTTTGGAAACCTTTTTTTTTAGATTAGATTGGAAAGTGAAATATAAAGTTTATGAAAACATAGTAAACTGTTATTTGTTTTTGGTAATTTGTTTCGGTCCAACGTCTGCAAAACCTATTTTAACCCGGTAATATAATTAACAATAGCTATCCAGATGATGGTAAATATCAATAATAGTGAATTTTCATTCTGAACAAGCTTAAAACCCTTACAATTATTAACAAACCATATTAATTTACCAAAGTTCAAAGATTTTCTTCTGTACTGTAAATCTATAAAAAGTAGTGATGAACGCAAATAAGGAACTAATTTCATGTTACGCAACTTTCTCTTAAGAAATCAAAATATTACATGTAGATTCAGAAAGGAATAGCTTTAAAAATTCGTGTGAAAAGAGTTTGGTTGAACAATTTTAGTAAACAGTTTATTTATACAGCAGCAGATTACGAAATCTTGATATATCACAAATGCACTTTCGAGAGAATAATATATTAAAGAATTAAGTGAAACATTTCAACTTTGAAATATAGTTCAATATTACACAGACGTTCGTGAAACTAAACAATAATTGAACGCTTGGTTCATATTCAAATTTGGCAAATGCTTTAGCAGAATTTTCATTAATTTACATATTTACCACTATTGTTGTGCCTTTGTTTGATAATTGTTATTGCTTCTACCTTTGTTGAGTCTTTACGTTTATTAATCTTTGATTGTATTTGGAATTAGGAGTTATTTGGAATGCAGTTTACTTGTATTATTTAATTTTCTTTGGGATTTATAATAACATTTCTTGGCGCTTTCTCAGTTTTTCTTCTGGAAACTTAGACTTTATTTATATGAGAGTAGAGTTGTTAAACCTAGTAGGTGTCTACAGTATTTATAGACGTGATACTTGCTTACTTTAATGAGAAAAAAATGGAACGAGTAAACTTAAAATAACTTTAAAAGAAAAAGTTTTATTTTGACTGTTCAGTCCTCTCACCAATGGAGCGATCACTTTGTGATACTTGTAATACCTATAGGACCCATGAGTATAAGCATTAAATCGCTACTAGTCCATTCGCAAGAAGAATGAACCACGGCGATTCACCGTGTTCTTAATCTAAGCTAAAATCATCAAGCACTTACTGGAGTTGTGTGGCTTCAGTGTTCTCGGCGTTCCACTAGATCTCTTGGGTAGTTTCTTCTCTGCGTCGTCACACAAACTTGCTCCAAGTGCTGTATATCTTTCAAGATATTCGAATTACAATAAACTCGTATCAGCTATCACGGATATTCGAATTACAACTCACTCGCTTCAGCTATCGCGGAACGCGCCTAAAAAACTCGCGAGTCCAACCAGACCTAACAAAAACGCTAAATCACTAAAGGGACCGGGTCGATGTACAATTAGCTTAATATCAACTAATTACGGTTCTCAAAACAACAATCGTCGACCGTTCACAACACGCGTCTTTTTAGTACTCTATTAACCTCAAACGTCAAAACGTCAAACACGAAAAAAATGACAGTCGAAAAATGTTGCCATTACAATGACGTTCGAAATCCAACACTGACCAATAATTGATTCGCAGCTGGGTTAAAATAGTTTTAACATGGCAAAGTTTCGTATAAAGTTGTAAAACTAGTATGCTCAAAATAACTAGCAGTAATATTCAGAAGTGTATCAAAAAAACAGCTTAAAATTTTTGAAATCACGTGACTGAATTTTATTCCAATATTAATATTTCAGTTAGAATTATCATTTGAAAAGTTAAAACAGTGTTGTAATATACTTGTTTTTATAATCCTAAGCCTACGGCTTCGCTCGCGTTTCTAGACAAACATGTTACAAGAAAAAAAAAAGTGTGGCACTCGGGGACTGCCGCGGTAAAGCTATTGTATAGCATTTTTTATCAACTTATGCAATTATATTTATTTATTTATTTATGCATTTTTTTTCTTTGAACATGTATACTTACGGGGCGCACATGTGGTGAGTGTGGCATTATAAAGATATGATAGATACCTATACACCTATATACTTTCTCACAAACAGCTGCTTAAGCCGGACATACACGTTCAAATATACTTGCGCAAAACCAGACTGCTTTGTCTGTCTGTCTCTGTCACGCACTCTTGATTCGGACTCCGCGCTCAAAGCCCGCGATAAAAGCTATGCAATAGCTTAAAAACATGAAGGCTTTATTGTAATAAAATATAATATAAAAAACAAAATTAAAATGAAAAAGATGGTTTCAAAATAATAGACACAAATAAATGTTCTCCAGAACAATAGGGTTTCACAAAGCGGAGCAACTATGCGTGAGACTCCTAAAGGTTTAAATTTGTGTGCGTTGAACTGAGGTACAGATGCATTGTATGGAATCTGATTTATGGCTCTCTGAGTGTATTCCTGATTATTTATGTCTACGATTTCAGATGTAAAATCAGACAAATCTTAGGACACTTACTTAATTGATTTATTTTCTTATAATAGGTCTTTACCTATGAAATTGCCGTTTTGTATGCAATAAGTGAGAGTACTTATTTTTTCAAACTTTTTTATTTCTGTTATTCGAAGTAATCACCCATGCAATCGACGCATCTTTGCCAACGCATTGGCAGTTTATTGATGCCCTTCCTGTAAAAATCAGCTGGACGGGAGGCAACAAACTCTTCAAAGGCATTTTGTACTGCCTCTCGGGAATTGAATTTTTTACCCACTAAAAAGTTGTCTAAATTTTGGAAAAAGTAATAGTCGGTAGGTGCAAGGTCTGGTGAGTATGGCGGATGAGGGAGAGCTTCCAACCCCAGCTCTTGCAGCTTGGAGACTGTCTGTTGCGCAGTATGGGGTCGCGCGTTGTCGTGAAGGAGCAGTGGGGACGACCGATTTACCAAAGCTGGTTGCAAATGTGCAAGCTTCTCCATCATTCTCTCCAGATCTTCACAGTACACATTTGCATTAATGCTCATGCCGTTTTGTAAAAAGCTGTGGTGAATCACACCCGCACTAGACCACCAAACAGTGACCATCAACTTTTTAGGGGTCATTTTTGTTTTAGGGCATTGCTTTGGTGCTGAACCAGGGTCTAACCAACTTCCTGAGCGCTTTCGATTGTCGAACAGAATCCATTTTTCGTCGCACGTAACAATTCGTTTCAAAATTCCTTCATTTCTTTGCCTGTTGAGCAGCGCAAGGCAGGTCTCGACGCTTACGTTGCGCTGGCGATCGTTAAGGTCGTGGGGCATCCATCTATCAACCTTTTTACCTTGCCGATTTGTCGCAAATGGATCAATATTGTTTTGATGCTTACATTAAAAGCTGCTGCTAGCTCAGCTGTAGATTGAGTTTCGTCAGCTTCCACAATCGCCTTTAATTCATTATTGTTAACCAAAGTCTCCGGACGACCACGAGCTTCATT
This sequence comes from Diaphora mendica, assembly GCA_949125395.1. NCBI lineage: Eukaryota > Metazoa > Arthropoda > Insecta > Lepidoptera > Erebidae > Diaphora > Diaphora mendica. The sequence goes on from OX421314.1 coordinate 29,001,061, forward strand.
TTTCAAGTCAAAATTTCCAGAACGGAACCGGGAAAACCAATAACGGGTTGTGCGTTCGTTTGTACAGTTCTCTTCGTAAACGTTTTTGATGTTACGTGCCGTTTGTGTCGCGTTGGTGCCACGATGGAACTCATATTCCATAATTACACGAATTTTAAAGTATCCATTATGACGAAAAATGTTCAAATGTAATGAAAATACAACGCTAATCAAAAAACAAAAGACTGAGTTTGTAAATAGAATGTCATGGTTTTAAAATAAAATTAATTTGAATTTAGAATACAGAGCCATTACAAACTTTTTTTTATTTAAAATGACCAGTACTGAAGAACGGCAATTTCATAGGTAAAGACCTAATATATGGGCCTGTCAAAGTGACTCTACTCTGTCTGATGGAAAGTATGAGCAGAATTCAAGAGTAGTGGGCACCATACTCACTGCGAATACAGACCATGCAGCATGGTGACCCACACTTTTTTACCGTGGGAGAGCCACACTTCGGCATGAATGGGCCGGCTCGACCGGAATGATACCACGGCCTCACAGAAAACCAGTGTGAAATAGCGTTTGCGCTGTGTTTCACCGAGTGGGTGAGGATACCGGAGGCCCATACCCCAACCCCTCCCCCCATCCTCCAAAAGCCTGCAACGCATTTGTGACGCCTCTGGTGTTGCGGGTGTTCATGGGCGACGGTAATCGATTACCATATACGTCGGCGATACGTCTGCTCGTTTGCCACCCTAGTCCATAAAAATAAAATAAAAAAGAAACACTAGTTTCGTATTGGTCCGAATAGAATATTTATTCTTAGCTAACATTATTTGTGATCTCTCATACACACATCACTTCCTTTGAGGAAGTCTTCTTCATAAATCCTGGTAAACTTATTGCAAATGCTAGAGAATATTACAGTACACAAAACTATTTTGCTTCTTTTTTACAGTAATAGGGATGAGTCCATTGGTGGCTATCATATGTGGGCACGTTTCCAGATTTTGTGATGTACCAGCTTCAAAACAGAATAAAATAGAATGAAATTTCACTAGCTATTTATTGGAATAGGATATCGGACAATCTTTACATAGTTTAAAATTTTATCGCTTCCGCTGTCTGTTTGCTTGGATCTTTTAAACTACTGAAAGGATTTTAATGCAGTTTTCTGTAATAGAAAGAATAATTCAAGAAGAAGGTTTATATATATAATACTAGCTGCCCAGTACGTGCTTCGCTACGTATAAAGTGAAATAAAAAAAATGGTGATATAATTTCAGATTTAAACTATCCTATCTCTCAAGTTGGATCGAACTGCACATGGTGTGCAAATTTTATTATAATCGGTTAAGTGGTTTAGGAGTCCATTGAGGACAAACATTGTGACACGAGATTTATATATATTAAGACTAGCTGTTGCCGGCGGCTTTGCTCGCGTGGAAGTTGATTATATGTATTTATTTAAAACTGTGTAAGTATCTATGAATACTGTGTTCACGTTTTTAAACGTATTTATTTATAATCAATAGTCCATTAAAATTGACTTTCACACACACTTTCGACCCTTATTTTAACCCCTTTAGGAATAGAATTCCCATAAATGCTGATATAAGTATTCATTTATTTGTAATCAAAAGCCTGAAGACAAAGTTTCAGGCTACTAAATTAAGAAATGACGGACTTCCAGTCTAGCCTAGGGATAGAATATCCAGAAACGCTTAAATACGTATCTCATTATCATCAACGCAGTCCACTGCTGGACATAGGCATCTCCAATTGCACGCCACTTGGTTCGATCCTCAGCTTCTCTCATCCAGCTTCTGCCAGCCGTCCGATCATTATTCCACCTGGCCTGTGGACGTTCTACGCTACGTTTGCCGAGACGCGGTCACCACTCACGAACCCGTTTATCCCAACGGTTATCAGTTCTACGGCTAATATGGCCAGCCCACTGTCACTTCAGTTTGCTTATCCCGTGGGCTATGTCAATGACCTTGGTTCTCTACCGGATCACCTCATTCTTGATGCGATCCCTTAGAGAAACGTTGAGCTTTTTTGATGAGAAAAATTCATCATTATTATTATTATAGCCCTCTCCATAGCGACTTTGAACTTGTGGACCAGCCGTGTCGTGTCCACGTTTCGGCACAGTATGTCATGACAGGTAGGACGTATTGATTGAAGAGTTTCGTATTTAGGCACTGTGGGATTGACGATGAAAAGACCCGACAAAGTTTCCCAAACGCTGCCCAACCCGGCTGAATTCTCCTGTTCATCTCGTCCTCGAAGTTGTTTCTACTTAACTGCAAAGTCTGCCCGAGGTACCACACATATTTTTGAACAACTTCAAGAACGGCACCGTGAACCACAACCGGTTCCGGTAGAACATGTTCGTACATACGTATCTACTCATTTTTAATCAGTAGCCATAAATAAAGTTGCATGTTTCTAACTTCAAGAATGACGGACTTCTAGAATAACCTATATACGAAATAACAACCCCTATTTAACCTCTTAGGGGTAGATTATCCGAAACGCTTAAACACGTATCTACTATTTTTTAATCAGTAGCCCAAAAGTAAAGAACGACGAACTTCCTTACAAACTTTCAACCCCGATTTCACCCCCTTAGGGGTAGAATATTAAGAAACGTTTAAATACGTATCTCTTCATTTTAAATCAGTAGCCCAAAAGTAAAGAATGACGAACATCCTTACAAACTTTCAACCCCGATTTCACCCCCTTAGGGGTAGATTATCCAGAAACGCTTAAACACATATCTACTATTTTTTTATCAGTAGCCCAAAAGTAAAGAATGACGAACTCCCTTACAAACTTTCAACTTCGATTTCACCCCCTTAGGGGTAGAATATTAAGAAACGTTTAAATACGTATCTATTCATTTTAAATCAGTAGCCCAAAAGTAAAGAATGACGAACATCCTTACAAACTTTCAACCCTGATTTCACCCCCTTAGGGGTAGAATATTAAGAAACGTTTCAATACGTATCTATTCATTTTAAACCAGTACCCCAAAAATAAGGTTCCACGTTTCTTACTTAAAAAATGACGAACTTCCATACAAACTTTCAACCCCTATTTCACCACCTTAGGGGTAGAATATTCAGAAACGTTGAAACACGTATCAATTCATTTTTAATCAGCAGCCAAAAAATAAAGTCTCATGTTTCTGACTTCAAAAATTACGAACTTCCAGACTGACCTATATACGAAATAACAACCCCTATTTCACCCCTTAGGGGTAGAATATCCAGAAACGCTTCAATACGTATCTACCCATTTTTAATCAGTAGCCCAAAACTACATTTTCATGTTTCTCACTTAAAAAATGACGGACTTCCTTACAAACTTTCAACCCTTATTTCACCCCTTTGCGGGCATAATATCCAGAAACTCCTAAATACGTATCTAATCATTTTTATTAAGTAGCCCAAAAATAAAGTTTCATATTTCTTATTTAAAAAATGACGAACTTCCATACAAACTTTCAACCCCTATTTAACCCCCTTAGGGGTATAATATTAAGAAACGTTTTAATACGTATCTATTCATTTCAAATCAGTACCCCAAAAATAAAGTTTCATGTTTCTTACTTAAAAAATGACGAACTTCCATACAAACTTTCAACCCCTATTTAACCCCCTTAGGGGTATAATATTAATCAGCAGCCTAAAAATAAAGTTTCATGTTTTAACTTCAAAAATGATGGACTTACAGACTGACTTATATACGAAATAACAACCCCTATTTAACCCCTTAGGGGTAGAATATCCAGAAACGCTTAAATACGTATCTGCTCTTTTTTAATCAGTACCTTAAAAATAAAGTTTGTTGTTTCTTACTTAAAAAATGACGAACTTCCATACAAACTTTCAACCCCTATTTCACCCCCTTAGGGGTAGAATATTCAGAAACGCTGAAACACGTATCAATTCATTTTTAATAAGGAGCCTAAAAATAAAGTTTCATGTTTCTAACTTAAAAGACGACGGACTTCCAGACTGACCTATATACGAAATAACAACCCCTATTTAACCCCTTAGGGGTAGAATATCCAGAAACGCTTAAATACGTATCTGCTCGATTTTAATGAGTACCTTAAAAATAAAGTTTTTTGTTTCTTACTTAAAAAATGACGAACTTCCATACAAACTTTCAACCCCTATTTCACCCCCTTAGGGGTAGAATATTCAGAAACGCTGAAACACGTATCAATTCATTTTTAATAAGCAGCCTAAAAATAAAGTTTCATGTTTCTAACTTAAAAGATGACGGACTTCCAGACTGACCTATATACGAAATAACAACCCCTATTTAACCCCTTAGGGGTAGAATATCCAGAAACGCTTAAATACGTATCTACTCTTTTTTAATCAGTAGCCCAAAAGTAAAGTTTCATGTTTCTTACTTCAAAAATGACGAACTTCCATACAAACTTTCAACCCCTATTTAACCCCCTTAGGGGTGGAATTTCAAAAAATCCTTTCTTAGTGCTCACTTACGTCATATGAAGAACCTACATGCAAAATTTCAGGATTGTAGCTTCAGCGGTTTGGGCTGTGCGTTGATCTCTGGGTATGTCAGTCAGTCAGTCAGTCAGTCAGTCACCTTACTCTTTTATATATATAGATGTACATGCATATTATGGTACAGCAAATCCGAGAACTTCAAAGAGTTCAGTGCGAAGTCGGGCAGGACGATAGTTAATAATAGTTTTTTGTGATATCGGAGTCAAAAATCAGAAAGATAATCTGACATCAAGTGTCTATCGTTATCCATCAGCATTGTCAAGTCAAGAGTAAAAACTGTACAAACATACAGGTGAAGATAATCAAATTAGTTTAACATTATAGAATCGCTTTCAAATATTTTATTCTTGATTTCTTATCTGTCAGTTTCTTCTCTACAGCATTCTTCACCAAAACAGAAAGGTATTTATCGCTTTTCATTACACAAGTACCTTTGACAAATACTTAATTTCTTTCAATAAGTTTTTTTTACAGTCTGATAGGTTACCTCTAGAGAAATTGGCAAAAGTATGGATGACTATAATAAATATTTAGCAAGCACTATGAAATTGGAAGCAGAACTTGGATCGTGTCCAAGTTTAAGTTAACGTATCTAATGACTTAAAGGGATTATTTGTATTTGACCCCAATTTTGACCCCCTATGCAAAAAGAGGGGTGTTATAAGTTTGACGTGTCTGTCTGTCTGTCTGTGGCACCGTAGCTCGCGAACGGATGAAGCGACTGACCGCTAGTGGCATGTTACCATGAGCGTCTCCGTGCTTCGGAGGTCACGTTAAGCAGTCAGTGACGTATGATAACAGTCGTGAAGCTTAGTTGGAGGCCTTTGGGCGGCTTAAAACATCCAACAGCCAGATTACGTAGCTACCACGTTGGCTTGCCAGTCCCCAACCCGCACTCGGCCAGAGTGGGGACGTACGGCCTTAACCTTCTCCTGAGAGGAGACCCGAGCCCAGCAGTGGGACGTTATGGGTTGTTGATGGTTGCATCAAGTTGTAAATTATGATAATGTATTGGTATTTATATAGCCGATCTATTGTAAACACTGTGAATTTTAACTATGGTGCTATTAGAACATAAATTTTGGTCATTATTCCAAAAAAAAATCATTTTGACCAACACTTGATCCGCAGCTGGGTCAAAATAGCTGGATACAAGGCAAAATTTCGTATTAAGTTGTAAAACCAGTACGCTCGAGATAAATAGCAATAACTATAAAGTCTCGGACTCGGATAAAATTTTGTTTGATGAGTTGCTTCAAACCTTGAACCTCAATTTTTTACTTAAAATTAATAATTCAGCCCGGTCCAAAAGTTGTCTTGTCTTATAGTAATATCAATTATAACATATTTCAAGGAATTATTATTATGATGTTCATGAAAAAGGTGTTCTTTTTAAATTGGTTGCACTAAAGTTACTTTTAAGCGACTAAAGACTAACAGTCTCATAGAAAATATTCTATCTATGATTGTGAAAGATTAAGAAACACATATTTTTGTAATTTATTACGATGAAAGGCATATTAAAATAGGTGATACTTCTTTCAAAGGTCAATTAGAAATTAGAAAAAAATTTGAATGGGTGGGATTTCTATTTTCAATTTTTTATCAACATTTGCTTGCATTTTTACCAACACGTGCTTGAATTTTCATCATAACATTAAATTTCCTTTTATATTTACGAGAAATAATGGGATGAGTTAGGTGAGTCTCTTTTTCAGATCAAATCCAAAAAGCTTAACTAAAGTACCTTCATGTTTGTTCAATAACAAAAACAAAAATCAACTCCAAGGTTCGTCTCGATTTCTCTTGGATGCCATCATCAGATCTTAGTGTCCTTATCATGGTACCACCGTTGGGATATCTCCTTTCCATTAAAAAAAGAATCATCAAAATCGGTTCATAAACGACGAAGTTATCAGCGAACACACATAAAAAAAAACATATACGGTCGAATTGAGAACCTCCTCCTTTTTTGAAGTCGGTTAATAAGCTCTAATTTAAATTAGATTTAGCTTTAAGCCGAAGTTGAGAACTGCAGTAAACAAGCAGGTTACAACAGAACTTTTAACTAATAGATGTTATAATTTTAGTAGACCTTTGATTCAAAAGGCTTCTACAGTAATGCGAAACAAAAATTCAGTAAATATTTTGCTCCAGTAGCTTCTCAGTTTATCATGACAAAACGTTAGCTCATATATTCTAGATATTCATGATATCTGTCTTTAGCACACTTCAAATAGCAATTTGCAAAATAGTACACACAATTTACTGGTACGATCGGACGGCATTTGTCTCTGCCATTTGAGCGGTGTGCCTAACGTCTATAATTCACCCATATTAGTTTCAAACGGCAAAGCGCTGTAGCATATACCGAATAATCTTCATGAATCTTACCTGGTCTATGTTATATAAATTACTTTTAAATGAATTCTAGTCTAATTGCAAAATGTTAGTACTTACTGCTAACATTTTGCAATAAGTATCGAGGTGTCAACCTGTCTGGTGTCATTCACAGATGACGAAGATCTTTGTAATCGTTTGGAATTTTCGCAAGCTAAAAAGATACTGTCTTATAAATATTATTATCATAATATTTTTTAAATACCTCCTTTCTTCGTACGAAAAGCATAAAAAATTACCAGAAATCACCACAGTAAAGTAATTCTGCAATTTTTGTTTTACTTTACTCTGACATTTAAGCTAATACTCGTACTATATTAGAATCATTTAAGTAAAACTGAAATTAAAAAATCAAAAATCAAGAACATCGTAATAAAATAACCCTCCTTCTTTCGCAGTCGGGTAATAAGTTCAAGCGACCCCAATAAATCTATGATTTAGGAAACTAAAAGTGGGATATGAATACCTGACTCCTCACAATCAAATTCAAAATATCTTAAATCGCTTCAACGTCTAGAGACGACATCTAACTGAAGAATTACGTAAGCAATAAAGGATAAATTGGGTCAAAACCGGGACATATGTACGTGATTGAACTACGAAATGAACTGCTTTGGTCACAACTAACTATACATGACATAACGATGACAAGGTATTTAAAGGAATACAGATGGAATCATAAACTAAAAGACAAGGAAATAAAATTTAACACAGAAAATAAAAGAATGTGAACATTATTAAAACAAAAAAGTCTTCGGTATACTTCTTCTCAAATTGAAGTCGTTGTGCTCAAAGAAGGCTGCTGTCAATCGACTAGCACTAGTTAAGTATTCTCAATAAATGCACTATGAATAAAACGCGTATATATTTATGGATTGATACCAATACCCAAAAATACAGTCGAATTTGAATGTAATACTTTACATTGTCCAACCTGTAAACAGTATTAAAAGACTACACACATACAGAAAGAAGAATATTTAATAACGTGTGTCAACAAGTTTTCATATATTATGTAACCTGTGTGAAAACTTGTCGATACAAGACATTTCCCCTCGAATTCAACTTTTGCAAATCCAATATTTTTGTTCCACATAAAACAACTTCAAACGTTCCCGTGTAAGCATTCTTATTTGAACTCGAAAGAGCTAGAAATGCAACCACCAGAGGAAATATTACATTTCCCTTTTAAGAAGTTTCTTTACGAGGTTACTTTTTGCCAGACGTAGGTCGATTGACGACAAATACGGATAGTGGATAGAATCAGTGGATATTCTCCATGATTCTCATCTAAAATATTACCGTAAATATAGCCTCTGGGATTTTGGCATCCGATGTTGTAATACGCTGCCGTAAACCAAAATGAATTTGGGAAAATAAGCGTTTATATATTTATGGATATATATTTCATTATTGTTCTCTCTGTATCGGAAGTCAGAGAAAATTAAATCACTGAAAATGTTAACCTTCGGACTAGAGATAACCTTTATACCTTACTGAAGAGTTAGATAATGAATGTAGGCTAACTTTCAAAGGCGGTGGAAGTAATTAAAATTAGAAGGCGTATATTTTGGTTCGTGAAATGTTTTAAAGTATTAAAATTCGCAGCGGCTTCTGGTTTTATTCATGATTGATTTTACTCTATTTAATTAATGTTTAATCAATTCTGAGTAGGTTTTTGGCTTTGATATTTTATTTGCAATAAAAATCTGTATGGGTAATTATTGTTAAAAATTATTATTTAATTATTTGTTATTATTTTTATATTTTTTTTATATTTAGATCATTGTAGTGTTTATGGCTATTAAGTTATATAAAATGATAATTTTATGATCAAAATCTACACACTTTCTATAACTATATGAATATTTAAAAACACATTAATGTCAATTGACGAAAAACTGTTACTATTCCGTTATTTCCCTACTATAATACTATTGTTAACTATCCTTCTTATTAAGACAGTAATTAGTAATTAATTGGATTGAACAAGGATCCTATTAAAGAAAAATGTTTTTATGATATAATTATTGACATGTCGAAGTTAGCCAGGTATTGGATCAGATGGCCAAACACCCACTAATAAAACTATACTATCACGGCTACATAAAGAAAATATTTTTAAATTTTTCTAAATAATAGAAAATTTCGCAAAAAGAAATGAACCTAATATATTCTAATACTTGCATTAATATTATTTACAGTTATTACATGCACATAAACCTCTTTTATCATAATTAAAATCCTGTTAACTTCCATAGGTACATTATGATAATTCAAAAATTGATAATATTACCTTGTACTGGTGTGTAGATATTCATATAAAGGCAGTCTTCACTCTGGTTCTTTAGCCGCGGCAATAATCTTCTCAAGTACTCTAGCCTTCCTTTGGGCATTCTTTCTAAAACCAAAGTCTCGTTGGAGATATCTGGAAGTCTTTGCGGACATACTGGTCCCATCTGGTCGACAGTTTTCACGTCATCCCATGGAGCTGGCGCTCGAGTTGGTGCGAATCTTGAAATAAATGAAAAGAAAATTACTATAATATATCCCCTATATACCTAATCACACTAAGATTATAAAGGTGAAAATAAGTTTGTTTGTTACGCTTTTACGCGGAAACTACTTAACCGATCATCATGAAACTTTGTACACATTTTCTTGAAGGTATAAGAAGTAACATAGGATATTTTTTATTAAATGAGAGCGAAGCCGCAGGCAAAAGCTAGTAGTAATATAAAATGTTAAATTCTAAAAAACTTTGAGTGTATCCTAGGGCTCACGCTATATGTTCAAGGAATGGCATGCTGCAAAAACATTACAGGATAAAAACTGGAATGGCGACCACAGATTAGTAAACGAAAGGACTTGGGCGTCCACCAGCTAGTTGATGTACCTTAAAAGACTCACTCTGGCCGAAGCCCATGTTCAGAATTAAGCTAATAACTGTTTTTGGAGTCCTGAACTGTTTTTAATCTACCCTTGACCTCGAGCGGTATAATATTCGTATGTTCGATAAGTCAGGTTATATAAAGTATCTTAATATTTTAAATAATTTTATCACAAACAAGTCCCGCTACACAATAAAAACAATAAACTGATATCATAACTATGTTACAAACTGATTGAAAAACATAAATTCGCTAAGAACGTTGATCAAATCAAATAAACACTGCAAACTCTGTAACAATCTAATTTAATGATACCATTTTCTCTTCACTTTGTTGTAATAGTAGAGAAAATTTCAGTCTTCTCTTAGATTCTTGAACTGAATTATAAACACGTATGCACTGGGCTACACACCTTGTTACAGTGATATCTTATACAGGTTTAATTTCCAGGTGGAAATACAGGTGGAGCAGACATTTTAATCTTGAACCAACTTTCTTGGGCAAAATAGATCTTTTAGGATTTATATACAAAGTGAAGGTGCATGCTAAGGCAAGATACATATTGACTGTTTACATTGAACCATTTTTATAGATTCTACTAATAGTAACTGAGATCGTTTTACTTATATATCAAAGACAGTATAAGTAATAGAAACAAGAACATAGAAAAATATTATATAGCACAGGCATCGGCTTAGTTTAGACTCCAGATCTCCCACAAATTACGAATTCCTTGTAAAACTAAAAAATCTGTCAACTGTATACTGTATACATGATGTAATTTGTGGGGATAAAATACATATTTATTGTTTATGATTATTATCGATCTCAGCTAATTTAGGCACGTTTTTCATATTAGGTTATTTTTCCTTAGTACCTTTTTTATGTTGTTAAACTGTTTGTGACATTGTATTTGATGTTTTTAATCTATTTGCGAGTACCTGTAAATGGCTTTGTTGTTACTTAAATATTTTTACCTTATAATATTTTTGCTGTTGGTATTCTATAGTAAAATCGGAATATAGAAGCAAATGATTACATTGTTAAAGTCCAGATTTTGTTATGTATAATAGAAGAAATTGATTTTGATATGGGTGGACTCATTGGTCTTACCAAGTCATTTCTGTCCTCACAATATGATGATTAACTTTTATACAGCTGTACTAGGTCACTAGAGGCCGTTTCTTGATCGATGTTGAACATACACTAGCCAATTCTCGACTATGCCGATGTCAGCTATCTGAATCTCACCGAAGCACAACTTTGTAGGTGTATCTGTCCACGGGTATTGGAGTTAATAAAATGCGTAGAATATAGTTTTAGATACGTTCATGTAATCACATACTTTACAATAGTTTTACACAAGGTATTTACACGTAAGAGGAGAAGTTAGACACGCACAAAGACAACAAAAGTATAGCGAGAGATTAGCAAAAGATAACAGTTTAAGAGAAACAGAAATACGAATATAAAAACACTAATTTATGATAGCGGTAAGCGTCAAGCAAAATCAACTATCGGGAGCTACAGATAACTAGCGCGGAGTGTGCGTCGGGTGCGAGCAGACAATGCACTGGCTGGTGGGAGTAGACTAAAACCGAAGCAGCGCGCGCGGCGCCGAGTAGATCCGATGATTGCCGACAGCCACACCTCCGCTAGACAGCTGTAGACAGCTGTTCCGCTACAGTACTCCCCCCCGAGACCGTTCCTACGGTGGATAAAAATCAGGGAAACGTACGCTTCTTCCGCTTCTTGTGCTCTTCTCTGGTCTAAGAGCAGGGGGCGTAGGTGGTATCGTAACCTCAGGTGGAGCAACGTCTTGAGCAATGAAAGCAGGTTTCAACCGATCCACTGATATGTTGTCTTCCTTACCATGGAACAATATGCAAAAATATTTTGGACCTCGTCGTAGTACCTTGTAGGGACCTGTATACGGTGGCTCTAATGTCCTCCGAACGCGATCCTGCCTTACAAATACATGAGACGTATGTTGTAGCTCCTTAGGTACATAAAATGGTCCCTTTCTATGCCACGATGCTGGTTTGGGAGCAAGGTTAGCCATGTGTTGAGCGAGACGAGTGGCGAAACTGGTGATGTCCTCCAGCTTATGGTCATCAGTAGGCGCGAGGAATTGGCTCGGTAGGCGTAATGGCTCGCCGTAGACCAGCTCGGCTGCTGAAGCTTGCACGTCTTCCTTCCAAGCACTTCGCATACCCAGAAGAACCAGTGGTAAGACCTCCGTCCATTGAGTGGTGTTGTAGCACATGATAGACGACTTGATTTGGCGATGCGTTCGTTCTATCATCCCGTTTCCCGAAGGGTGATAAGCAGTGGTGCAAAAATGCTGCGTGCCAACCAGGGAAGTGATGGCCTTAAACAGGCCGGACTCGAACTGACGACCTCTGTCTGTAGTAATTTGCGATGGGCTGCCAAAGCTTGCTATCCATCCGGATAGCAGGGCGGCCGCACATGTATCAGCAGTCATGTCTTTCATAGGGACCGCCTCACACCACCGTGTGAACCTGTCAACGATGGTGAGGCAGTACCTGAAATCATTAGATGGTGTTAGTGGCCCTACGATGTCGAGATGGATATGGAAAAATCTCGACGAGGTAATAGGGAAAGGGGAAAGTGGGGTAGAAGTGTGACGGGTAATTTTGCTTCGCTGACAATCGAGACAGCGCCTTGACCACTCTCTACAGTCCTTGCGGATCCCTGGCCACACGAATCTTTGTGTGACTAGTCGCACAGTAGCGGTACGTCCGGGATGACTCAGACAGTGAAGTGCATCAAAGGCTTGCTTACGTAAAGCTGGTGTAACATAAGGCCTAGGCGTTTGAGTTGAGACGTCGCAGTATAGTTTGATGTCTGAGCCTGCCGGAGTAATAGGTCTTAATCTTAGCGAAGAACCATGTGAGAGGAGCGTTTGAAGCTCTGTATCAGTTTCCTGCGATTTAGCGAGTACTGCGAAGTCGATAGCCTTTGTAACCTTGTGAAATTTGGTAGTGCCGGTCGCTGTTTTTATAGATGCCACGTCGTCTGGGACTCGTTGTAGTGCTCCGGACACGGTGAGTGACGTCGTGCCATCAATGAGCCTGTGATTACGACTGTCTATTAATAAATTATAAAAACTCAGAAAGTCGATGCCTATTATTGGTTTTGATACGTCTGCAATCGTGAACTTCCATTTGTAGTCTCGGCGAAGTCCCAGGTTCAGACTCAGTTGTATGGGGTCATAGGTATTTATTAGAGAACCATTTGCAGCTGTCAACCCATACTTAGTCTTTTATCACGGAACCTTCACTGCGGATCGAGGAAACACACATAGATCCGAACCGGTATCGACAAGGAATAGCATTTTAGATCGGTTCTCGAGTATAAACAGTCGGCCTGTACCATTTGGGCAGTCAGACGCTGCTAATTCCGGCTGCCCTTAGAGTTTTCCGCTCGCCATTCACAAGGCTGCACACATTTACGGGCTTTCGATCCATACGTGTAGTGATAATAACAGTGCGGGTAGTCAGGGGGCGGCTGGCGAGGCCGTGACCGAGATTTTGAACATTTAAAGTTTCTGGCCCTAGTACGACTATGTGAACGGTTACGTACCTGGTGCTGTGCGTCTAAACGAGTAGAGAGTAACGCCACTTGCTTATTAAGCTCACTTATCTGTGTGGCCATCTCCTGTAGGAGTAACGGCTGACTCGCTGCTGAAACACTCGCCAGCTGCTGGGGTGCGGCGGGTGCTATCTCGTGCACGGTGTCGGCCAACTCCACCAGCTTATCCAAGGAAAGTTCGGGCTGCGACGCTAAAACTATTTGTAAATTATTAGGTAATCGACTAGACCATAATGTTTTTAAAAAATCCTCAGGCATGGAAGGGCCTGCCAGATTTTGTAGGTGCCGTAGAAATTGTGAGGGTTTTCTATCGCCTAATTCTTCATACCTCAACAACTGTTGCACTTTACGCTCCCGAGACGCTGATAAACGCTTAATAAGTTCCGCTTTTAATTTTACATATTTTTCGGTTGTGGGTGGGTTTGTAATGACATCTTTTACCTCCATTGCGTAGCGAGGCTCCAACGCGCAAACGATGTGCTGAAATTTTGTTGAATCCACCGTTATATTTGCTATCGCAAACTGGCACTCCATTTAGGCGAACCACATCTCAGGGTCATCCGGCCAAAAAGGGGGTGGACGTACACCCACTCGAGAAGTTTCCATTATAACTTCTTTTTGTAACGGCATCACGTCAGGGTCACCAATGTAGGTGTATCTGTCCACGGGTATTGGAGTTAATAAAATGCGTAGAATATAGTTTTAGATACGTTCATGTAATCACACACTTTACAATAGTTTTACACAAGATATTTACACGTAAGAGGAGAAGTTAGACACGCACAAAGACAACAAAAGTATAGCGAGAGATTAGCAAAAGATAACAGTTTAAGAGAAACAGAAATACGAATATAAAAACACTAATTTATGATAGCGGTAAGCGTCAAGCAAAATCAACTATCGGGAGCTACAGATAACTAGCGCGGAGTGTGCGTCGGGTGCGAGCAGACAATGCACTGGCTGGTGGGAGTAGACTAAAACCGAAGCAGCGCGCGGCGCCGAGTAGATCCGATGATTGCCGACAGCCACACCTCCGCTAGACAGCTGTAGACAGCTGTTCCGCTACAACTTGATAAGCTTGAGCGACTACAAAATTTCTGTATTCGATTTGTATTTGGCCTTCGAAAATATGATCATGTCTCTGAATTCCGTCAAATGCTCAAGTGGCTTCCAATTCGCTCTCGCCGGAATACTCATATCCTCATTTTCCTTTATAATCTCTTGTGTAATCCTAAAGCCCCCTTCTACCTCAAAGAACGATTCAAGTTCCTCAATGACACACATGACAAATGTCTAAGGTCATCTAAAGATTTGAGACTGAAGATGCCTCTGCATTCTACAAAATTCTATGACCAATCGTTTACGGTTGAAGCTGTACGCTTGTGGAATGCATTGCCGACAAACATTAGGCAAGCGCAAACAGTAAATAGTTTTAAGAAAATGGTACAGGAATTTTATACTTCATAACCGAGTCAGTTACCAATATGTATATATATAGAAATATTAGTATAATTGAGTAGTTATAGTTATTAGTATGTATACATGTATGTGTGTGTATATATGTATGTATGTATATGTCTATGTATGTTTTATGTATGTGTGATTATATATATATATATCTATATATATGTGTGTGTATATGTACATGTATGGAGATATACAGGTGTTTCTACTTATATTCATAAAAAATATATATATAGATTTTCAAAACTCTTCGCACCGTCAACTACTGTCTCTCCGATACATTTTGATCCATCCTAAGGTTGCCTGGAAGAGATTGCTTTCGGCAATAAGGCCGCCCTTTGTACATTATTTATTCGTCATTTTCTGTATTTTATTTTAAATCTGTAATACGGTGTACAAATAAAGAGTTTTCTATCTATCTATCTATACACTTGCCAATGCACACAATACATGTGACATTCTCATTAACTACATTATCAATGCAACAAAATTGGTTTCTTTGCCTTACAAGGATAAAGACCGAAGATTAAAACTCCAGTCTCGATCAACTAATATATATTACTAGTTTTTGCTCTCGGCTCCGGCTGCGTGTATGTTGCTTATCGCAGTAAAAAGTAGTCAATGTGGTATTCAGATATATTTTTATGTAAAGTTTCATATAAATCCATTCAGATTTTTTACGAGAAAGAGTAAAATACATCGTTAGATACTCAGAAACTTTGCATTTATAATATGAGTAGGATATTTCTCTTTGGTTAGTTCGTGAGCGGCTGTAGTCACATATTATCAGGTGATCTATTTGACACTGACGTATACTATATTATTAAAAACTCTTACTCGTAGTTCATCTCAATAAAGTTATACAAAGTACCTGTCATAATAGATACAACTTTTATTTTCAAGGAAGAATTTTCGCTTTTCTATTTTAAACCTGAAATAAATTAGTTTCGAGAAACTCTTTATTTCAATCGAATTTCTCCTGAGAACCGACATTTCTATTTTACCAGCACATCGGAACCTAGCCAAGCGTTTAATAAGATGAAACTTACTAACCATAAAACTAAGAAACATACCTGTTTGAACCTGTTGGTGGTGTAGCATAAGGAACACCAAGATATGCTTCGACTGGTTTCAAGTACTTATGTTGATCCATTGGGAGAATTACACCTTGCAATTTTCCGTATCTTGTTCCAATAACTCTAGTTCGCAGCATAGAATTTCTGCTTCCAAATCCGTTGCAATCCGAATTCTGACTCATCAGTAATACGAGCAGTGTAACAATTTTCAATTTGGCCTGCAATCCTAAGTTTAATGCTAATCTCGTTTTCAGATTATTTCTCTTTTCGTATCGTGTCCTTACTGTTTGTGAAACCAATTCTAAGTCTATCATATACTGTTTTATTGAATTGCAAATATGTAGTGATAGTTTATGGGTGTCCATTTTCTTTGAATATCACCTTTGTACACCCATTTCTTTATGTTATTCTTAATGTATAATTTTCTGAATTCATGTTGTTTTTGATTATGACATTTTCAATCATAGATTTTCCTGTTGACACTGGATGAATGCAGCCATTTTCAGCACCTAGAACAAACAATTAATGTTATCACACTGTGAGAAACATCTAGATGGAATGTAGCTTAAAATCATTCCAATCTTTTCTATAAAAAGCGCTGCCGCTTAAACTTATTTTTTTTTGTAATAATATAGAAAATTATCAAGAGAATAAATGACGTCACAGTTGTTCAATGTGACATTTCAGTTTCGCAACGTCAAGAGTTTATTTTGAGTGAGGTCGTTAAAGGTATGATAACGTCGGTTTGACATATTTTTTATTGAAGGAATTATACAGAAATGCAAGTACCTGTGAAATGACATGGAGGAGTCCAAAAAAGAGCGGTCTCAAACATAATAATATAAAGGATAAACGATTTCCTTGATTTTAGGTTTTATTTCGGTTTTACACCATATACAAGTTTAATATGCAATGTTATCTATGATTTAAACTATTTCTATCTCATATGTTGATAAAAAATGCCCTTATATAATATTCAATATGAAAAATAAAAATTGTATAAAGCGAACACGGCACGGCACGTTCTAAGGTTCTGTTTTCTTATGTAAATGAAAGAAATATCATTTTAAAATCTTAGCTAAGCTATAGTGGTTATTAGTATATATGTTACCGGAAATGTATGAAATCAAGGAATTGTCTACAAATCCTAGGAAATGGGTACAATTCCGATACTATTTAGGAAATGTATAAAATATTGTTTGAAAAACTATTTAATACATAGATATCCTAAGAAATGTATAAATTTCCTCGGGATTGTATATAATTCCAATATCGTATTAGGAAATGTATAAAGTAAATGCTTTCTGTAATAAAACACGTTGTTAATATTTTTTTTATTATAGCACTTATTGAGACAATCGGGTAACAGTCATACCGTAAAATAATAATAATATGTTCATATGTTCTAACCTAACCTAAAAATAATTACCCACCAATATCTTAAATGTTTTACATTTCCGATTGCTATTTACGAAATGTATAGATTTCCTAGGAAATGTGTAATGTGTAAGTATAATATAATTTATTTTACACATTTCCGTGTGATTTTAGGAATTTCATACATTTCCTAGGAATTGTATACAATGACGGATTACATACATTTCCGTTAACATATATAATATATAGTGTTCAATTCCTGTTTTGTAAGAAAAGTAATGGGAACAGTAGGAGTCTTTAGTGATAGGTACGATTTTCTTGAATGTGCCACTATATTATTTCATGTCATTGGTTGAACCTCCAGTGTCCTCCAGTCTAGTCCAGTCAATCAGTTTTGTTTTATAGAATACTAGTTTTTGCTCGTGGCTCCGCCCGCGTTTATGTCGGTTATCGCGGCAAATAGTAGCCTATGTGTTATTCTGATGTATAAGCTATATTACTGTAAAGTTTCATCCAAATCCGTTCAGTAGTTTTTGTGTGAAAGAGTAACAAACATCCATCCATCCATCCATTCATACTTACAAACTTTCGCGTTTATAATATTAGTAGTATTTTTATCATTGTATGGAAGTAAAATTTAGAAATAATAAGTAGATTTTATTGATATATTTATTTCGATTACTAGAAGAAAATTCATTAAACTTATTCAAATAGTTTTTAAATCAAATAACAAAGAAGTGTAGAGACGTTACGTTCAGGCTGAATAATTTAATTACACTCGGATCGAAGTCTTCCAAAACTCTGATTCATAATTAAAAATTCAAAAGAATCAACTGAGAATGAATAACCAACGATTTGGTTCACATTATTAATGTACTGTATTTACAAAAAAAAAAAAAGTATATATGTATTTGTATCAGTTGTCTAGTACCCATAACACAAGCTCCGCTTAGCTTGGGACTAGATGGCGTTGTGTGTTAGATGTCCGAAATATTTATTTATTTATTTTATTTTTTATTTACTGTAATCGCCACAATGGTATTAGAGATAATTTATTTAGTCAGTTAAAAATTAATACCAAAAAAGCTGATTAAATTCCACGGCACGGTTTTGTTACGTGAAAATAACATGTTTGCGTTGTCGTTAACGGCGATGATTATTTGGCCGTTTTTATACGTACAAAACCGGATAGCCTCTGCCCCTAAGCCCGTTAATATAAATTAATAATACAGTCGGGGTAAAAATGTACCTTTTTGTATGTAGATATTGAATACGTAAATAACAAAAGGTTGTTTGGGGTTACGGAAGTCTTGTATGGACAAAATAATAATTAATTAACCTTAAAGCTTTGTTCTGTTTTTGTACACTAGGTTGGATGATCACAAAACATGTGTTTAAAATCTTACTTATGTATATTTATATAAGAGTTTCCTAATGGTAAGTCACGCTTGCAAACCAAGAGTCTCAAGCGCGATGCTGACATTTGATGTGTGAGTACACTATTTTCTTGTTAATTTGAATGTCATATCTATTCGAATTTAAAAATGCTGCAAAATCCTTAAAAATATTGGGAATGTACAATTCACATGAATGAAAATTTCAATAATAATAATAATCATTAATCTAGAAAGAAAGCAAGTATATTGCCATTTTTCGCTATTATCCTACTAATATATAAACGTGAAAGTTTGTAAGTATGGATGGATGGATGTTTGTAACTCTTTCACGCAAAAACTACTACTTTGATGTATAAGCTATATTACTGTAAAGTTTCATCCAAATCCGTTCAGTAGTTTTTGCGTGAAAGAGTAACAAACATCCATCCATCCATCCATACTTACAAACTTTCGCGTTTAAAATAATAGGTCTTTACCTATGAAATTGCCGTTTTGTATGCAATAAGTGAAAGTACTTTTTTTTCAAACTTTTATATTTCTGTTATTCGAAGTAATCACCCATGCAATCGACGCATCTTTGCCAATGCATTAGCAGTTTATTGATGCACTTCTTGTAAAAATCAGGTGGACGGGAGGCAACAAACTCTTCAAAGGCATTTTGTACTGCCTCTCGGGAATTGAATTTTTTACCCACTAAAAAGTTGTCTAAATTTTGGAAAAAGTAATAGTCGGTAGGTGCAAGGTCTGGTGAGTATGGCGGATGAGGGAGAGCTTCCAACCCCAGCTCTTCCAGCTTGGAGACTGTCTGTTGCGCAGTATGGGGTCGCGCGTTGTCGTGAAGGAGCAGTGGGGACGACCGATTGACCAAAGCTGGTTGCAGATGTGCAAGCTTCTCCATCATTCTCTCCAGTTCTTCACAGTACACATCTGCATTAATGCTCATGCCGTTTTGTAAAATCACACCCGCACTAGACCACCAAACAGTGACCATCACCTTTTTAAGGGTCATTTTTGGTTTAGGGCATTGCTTTGGTGCTGAACCAGGGTCTAAGCAACTTGCTGAGCGCTTTCGATTGTCGAACAGAATCCATTTTTCGTCGTAGGTAACAATTCGTTTCAAAATTCCTTCATTTCTTTGCCTGTTAAGCGGCGCAAGGCAGGTCTCGACGCGTACGTTGCGCTGGCGATCGTTAAGGTCGTGGGGCACCCATCTATCAAGCTTTTTTACCTTGCCAATTTGTCGCAAATGGATCAATATTGTTTTGATGCTTACATTAAAAGCTGCTGCTAGCTCAGCTGTAGATTGAGTTTCGTCAGCTTCCACAATCGCCTTTAATTCATTATTGTTAACCAAAGTCTCCGGACGACCACGAGCTTCATTTTTCAAGTCAAAATTTCCAGAACGGAACCGGAAAAACCAATAACGGGTTGTGCGTTCGTTTGTACAGTTCTCTCCGTAAACGTTTTTGATGTTACGTGCCGTTTGTGTCGCGTTGGTGCCACGACGGAACTCATATTCCATAATTACACGAATTTTTAAAGTATCCATTATGACGAAAAATGTTCAAATGTAATGAAAATACAACGCTAATCAAAAAACAAAAGACTGAGT
Organism: Diaphora mendica; assembly: GCA_949125395.1. Classification (NCBI taxonomy): domain Eukaryota; kingdom Metazoa; phylum Arthropoda; class Insecta; order Lepidoptera; family Erebidae; genus Diaphora; species Diaphora mendica. Next base: position 29,021,434 of record OX421314.1, read on the forward strand.
TTGTAAATAGAATGTCATGGTTTTAAAACAAAATTAATTTGAATTTAGAATACAGAGCCATTACAAACTTTTTTTTATTTGAAATGACCAGTACTGAAGAACGGATTTCAAAGGTAAAGACCTAATATTATACTCTGTCCATTACTTTATTTTCTTTTTGACAGTTCAAGAAATTTTGAAATTAGTGACGCCCTCACTCATTAACGATTCGATTTGAAACGAATAGCGATTTTATTTATGAAGAACTTTCAATCGCTTTAATTAAATATTTTTTGTTGAAATATTAATTATGCCTTCATTAATTTTTTATATTATGTAAGAAATAAACAAAAATATAAATAATAAATCAGTAAATTAGATGAATGAACAGAGTTATTGTTCTTTACTCTTGGTTTGATCCTAAATTCCAAGATTTCGACTAAATTCCTTGCAAAAATTCAATCTTGGAGTCATAGATACAATTTTTATTTCCTTTTTTTATTAAATTTACAGAAAAAATACTTACATGAAGTCAAATTATTTTTATCATATGATCGATTTGTCGTATTTCAAGTACTGTTTTATAGTCTGTGGTTGTTTGTTATGCACAGACCACTTCACTAAAGTACCGTCACCGTCAATAAAGTACGACATTACTGTAGTACATAATTCCGAAAAAGAATATGGTAATTTATAGGCGTGAGCTGTCAAAAAGAAAATAAAGTAATGGACAGAGTATGGTAGGATGCACTGATTCCCAAACTGAGTCTGGCTCGTATAATGGGAATCCGAGGTTCTCTTTGCGCAATACTAATATTTGTTGTTTAACATTTTGAGTGTACTTTCAATCAACTGTAAATCTCCTACAACTCCTGAGTTGTAGGAGTTCTCCAGGAGGTGATGGATTAAAAATACGGAGTTTCACCACCAACATTTATCCCTTAGGATGCGACTAAGGGAGCAAACTACGTATTACTACATCACTGCAAAGAGAAGACCAACCTCCTCCTTTCCAAGGCCTTTGTCCAGCAGTGGATTGTCAAAAGCTGTTGAAGATTGATGATGAGATGCAGGCTATAGTTGTAGTCCCGTTCCATCAGGCGATCCGCCTGATATCCAGCAAAGAAACACACGATACGGGCTCTAAATCAATCGGAGACATTAAACATGACAAAGTACTACAGCCAACCAATCTGATACAAAAATATTCTTTACAAAAAGAGTTTGGAATCGTGATAATCCTACTAATATTATCCTACTAATATTATAAACGCGAAAGTTTGTAAGTATGGATGGATGGATGGATGTTTGTTACTCTTTCACGCAAGAACTACTGAACGGATTTGGATGAAACTATACAGTAATATAGCTTATACATCAGAAAAACACATAGGCTACTATTTGCAGCGATAACCGACATACACGCGGGCAGAGCCGCGGGCAACAGCTAGTAGAGAAATATTTTAAAGGAAGTTACACATTCTTATAAGTATTACAACCTAAAATGATAGTATTTGTGTTGTCGTTATTCATTGGAGAATGCGAGAGTGGAGGCCCAATGATGCAGAAGCATCTCAATAGGCCGCCACAGTACCTATGGATCTCCATGCTGCATTGTTGCATTATTCTCTAAGGTTCTGCTCACCTTTTCAAAAAGAAAAGTAGACTAACTTTGACGGGTACAAACATTAAAAAAACTAGCTGAGACAAACTAATTTCAAACTATACTCTAATATTTCAATATCAACAATATATCGATCAACAAAGTCATATATTATTTATTCAAACAATATTGGTATTTGAAAAATAGGGTCTTTAAGGGTCCGTGACGTCATTGGAGCTCATAAAATATTTACCTTAAGGGTGTAGGCACGATGAAAAGTAGCGTGATCCATCAAATAAATATTTTAGTTCGTTTGAAATTGTATCACGTACCAATTCCGTATATAATTTAGTACAACGTTCAACATGCAATCGTGAATATGTAAAACGATTTGAAAATCACATCTAGTCTCTTTTTTATATCGGGAGGCTTTACAGCTCAGTACACAGATACAAGTTATGGATTTTCCCCTTTCATGATTCACTCTTTTTATTTTGAAAATGTTTTTCACTGCATTCAATAAATTTAGTTCGATTTGAGATTCGAGAGCTCGAGTTTCGAATATCGATTTAATACAACATCCCTTTTAATTTAGAAACCTTCTCGAACTCGATTGCGAGTAAGGCTTTCTCATTTATACCCTTATAACTTTAATATTTACCACAGTGTTTGTTACAGTTCTATTTCTGTCGAAAAATACTCCATATTCCAACCAAAAGAAATGATAAAATCTTTGAAGAGATCATTTTTATCTCTATCAATTTCGCATACAAAATTGAGTGTTTGAAATGAATATAGAAATAGATCACGTGCCAGCCGTAAATCGGTAAAGCAAAGTTAAATTGGGGTCTATTGTCGACAGAGTTTCGGCTATTGCTATAGGTCCCTTTCTATATCTTATATTTTTACCCGTTTATGTAGCCTATTAGTCAGTAGGGTGGGAATGGCATTCATATTACAATTGGTATTCTTGGAATCACGTGATCGGCTATTAATACGGGCTTTTTTCGGCCTTATTACATAACCTCGACATGCCTTACGGTAAGCCGTCATAGTGGCTTATAAGGCTTTATCAAGGATTTCAAGTGCTTTGCTGACCCTCGAAGATTTTTTGAATAAGATCTACGTAGTGTGATCTGAATCTGTAACCGACATAATTTAAAAATTTGGACTAGGACGAGATATTTTACGAGAGTTAGATGGTTTATTTTGATAATATAAGCTATCAGCCATATCACACTATTTAAAAAAGGTTGCTGATATATATTAATATTTCTCAAAATTTCCAAAAACAAAATCAGTAGTATATCCGGGTGATCAATAAGTTTAGAATTTCATATTAAGGAATTAACAGTAAGTCTTGAAATTGGTGCTAAAGATACGATACCACAAGCGTCAATTTTTACACAGTAATTAAAGATCAGTTATTGAAACGATGAGGGCAAAAGTTTAGAAATGTCTTCTATAAAACCTTCATCCCACCAAAAACATTTTCATGTAAAATGCTGCCAAGACGACTGCATATGGCTTACCATGTGAAAAAGATATCAGATCTCATGTAGAGCCAAGGTTCTGAATCTACACGCCCTAACTCTACCAACCCTAAATTCATAAACTCTACATCTCATTAAAAATGTATCTGTTGCAGCAATAAATTATATTCTAAAGGAAACTTTCCTTTACGTAAGCTACAGAATACAGTAGCTTGCGTAAAAAAAAAGTACGAGTCGTACGTCGAGTACTTTAGTAGTCGTACGAGGAAAGTATATCAGTAGTCTGGATTCTATCTGTCAAGAGATGTTTAGAGACAGTTTCTGGATGTAAAAAAATATTTATTATCTTTTATGTGTCGAAGTATCAATTGCAGATGAATCAGTTTACAACGTAATTTCTTTTAATATAAACTGTGACAGTTTTCAAAGTATCTTAAATTGTAAAAGTGATTGTTTTATGTTAGTGTTATGTTATCGGTGTTAATTCAAATGTTATTTAAATCGCAGTGGTCAAAATTCGACCATAATTCGTTTTTTTTTCTGCATTTCTCTTCTATATAAACTTTAATTGTGCCATATTTCATAGTCCTCCGTTCAAAAAGTTTCTTATAAGGGATACAAATAATTTATTTCACGTATTAATATAGGTATAATGTTCTCTAATTCTAAGTTTAGTTTCAGGTTAGTTTAAGTTTTTAGATTCAATGAAGTAATAAAAATACAGGTAGTTAAAACAACAGTTCGCATTTCATGAAATAATACTCTATAGTTAATACTAACTACTAAGTATTGATAACAGAGCATTCTTTCACGAAATACCGTTGTCTTAACTACCTGTGTTTTATTACTTTCGTTATAATATAATACACAGTTCTGATATTTCAATAACAATTCGAATTGTTTTTCAGGCTTCAACAATATTTAGACTCATGTTGGTGCATGGCACCGTGTTTTTAAACGTTCAAAATGTAATCGGTATTTTATTAAAAAACAAAACAATGTCATTTTTTACAATGATATATGGTGTTCTACAAAATAAAACAGAAAATGCGGACGTTATTTACCGACTGCTTTTTGGAGAGCCTAAAGAAGTAGCTGAGCAGTGAAAATCTAAAATTTGGACACCCGCAACACCAGAGGCGTCACAAGTGCGTTGCCGGCCTTTTAAGAAGGAGTACGCTTCTTGAAGGTTTGAAGGTCGTATTGGTCCGGGAATACCGCAGGCGACAGTAAATTCCACAGTTTGGTTGTGCGAGGCAGACAGTTCCTGGAAAAACGCACAGTAGTGGTCTGCCAATCATCTAGATGATGGGGATGAAACAGTGGACTGGTAAAGGCTGATGATTGATGATGTATATTGTAACACTTGTTTTTTTTTTCTTAGCGTTTAGTTCATTACTTTTAAGTAGTCGTGTTGTTTGTTTTTTTTTTGTTTTTTAGTTCAATGACATCTTCTATTCATAACTAAATCCTAGTACAGTGAAACCAATGTCTCTCTTATACAGGGAACTGAGCTATAGAGTCCCAATTACAGAGGTAAACGTTGAAAAAACCCTAGAAATAATATTTCATTGAACAAGGTAGAATAGTCTCATGAACAGAGGTAATTTGATGAAAAAGTGCCGGGACCTCATAGGAATTCTCAATAATAGAGATTTCTCACTTATCCAGGTCCCACTTAACCGGGTTTCACTGTATATATGTTAGTTGGGACAACCCTGTCGGTAGAAACTAGCAAACATTTGTAAATCACACTAATACATAAATGTGAAAGTTTGTGTGTATGTTTGTTACTTCTTCACGCAAAAACTACTGAACGGATTTGGATGAAACTTTACAGTAATATAGCTTATACGTCAGAATAACACATAGGCTACTATTTGCAGCGATAACCGAAGTACACGTGGGCGTAGCCGCGGGCAACAGCTAGTAATATTATAATTCTAGCACAACAAGTCACCTTTACGTTATTTACAAAAAGAAAACATAAATTCAAGTACTTTTTTACTTTATAATAGCAATATATCACGAACTCAGAGGTAACAACTCCTAAAAAATCCCGATAATTTTTTTCTAACTAAAACAAATCCCTTCCAATTAATCTGTATTACTTAGTATTAAGTGTTGACATGCCGCCACGTTGACATTGTCTGACACTGTAACCTTTGCTCGCTCCGTCAGCAATAGTTCGAGATGAATACCAAGTCATACATCAATGTAATACGTTTAGGTCGATCAACGCTAATATGTCAAGTGCCAAATAATTGAACTAGATGGATTGCGTAAACTTATACAGAGCGAGTTTATTTAGTTGCTAAGTACTTTATAGTACAGCTACTTTATATTTATTTGTCGAAATAGTGAATTATGTTTAGTAAACGTTATTTGTTTGAGAACTCGGATGGAATGGCCTTAATTAATTTGCATTACAGATATTTATCTATATTAACAGTACTCCTGTCCAAAAATCACCTAAACTCTGCTAGCACTTGCTCTTAATGACCGTAAACCCGTTTTTTGTTTATGTTGTTTTTTGATTACCTTCCGACTACTACTTCGGCCTTACTTATATACATATATATAAGTCGAAAATATAAGGCTAATATTTTTTGAATGGCCCTTTTGAATGACTCTACTCTGCCTGATGGAAAGAATAAATAGAATCCAAGAGTGGTGGTCACCATACTCAATGCGAATGCAGACAATGCAACTGTAGTGTATGTGTCTATGATCAGTCACTTCACTAGTAACGCATTCATTCATTGAATGAATGAGAAGGAAGCACTAGGTCATCTCTAGGCATGTGCGATCGCACACAGTTCAGTCCTATGGTTCAGTCAACTATGAGCGTGTGTGGTGAGTGGACACATGTATCTCAGAGCCGACAATATAGTATATGGATATACTACAGCAGCAATGCAGCATGGTGACCCACACTATGGCGGGCTAGTGATGCTTCTGCATTATTGGGCCTCCGGTCTCGCACTCACCAACGAAACACGACAGCACGAACGCTGTCATTTTACGTTGATTTTCTGTGCGAGGGTAGTACATAGACCTCTCGCCGCATGCGACTTGAGAAAGTGGGGTTACCGGCAACCCAATATCTCTCCCTTTAACTAGGAGGATGGTATACTCCAAAAGCGGTAACGCACTTATGTCTATATCTGAATATCAAGAGTCCTTGGAAGACAGTAGACACTAATCACCTGATAACGCATCTGCTCGTTCGTTCTGAACTAATCAGCAGATTTTAACAGTCCACTGCTAGAAATAGGCTTTTCCTTATAAAGACACTGGTCAGACGGGTTAGTATAGGGTTTATTTCAAGTTTTTTTTTTTTTATGGAATAGGGGCAAACGAGCAGACGTATCGCCTGATGGTAAGCGATTACCGCCGCCCATGGACCACGCAACACCAGTTGGGGTGGGGGGAGGGTTTGGGTTATGGGCCTCCGATATCCTCATTCACTCGGTGAAACACAGCGCAACCGCTGTTTCACACCGGTTTTCTGTGAGGCCGTGGTATCACTCCGGTCGAGCCGGTTCATGCATGCCGAAACGTAGCTCTCCCACTACAAAATTTGATTTTGCAGTACTATTGTCCTTCGTATTAAGTAGTCTTAAGATGCGACTAAGGGAGCGTCACCACCAATATTTACGCTATGGCTATTGAATCATGGCATGGGAACATAAATAATATACACAATCAACAAAAAATCTTTTTTTAGTTACTTCACTGTTGAATAAATTTACCTACAAATTTACATACAGGTCATGAAAGATACACGTTTGAAACTTCACACGTTCAAATTACGAGCAACGCACCTGCAAAATAGCCTTCCTAAAATGTTATGAGAAATTTTCTCATCAGTGAAAAGAAACCGAGGTCCGTAGAAGTTAATTCGTGTTTTATTGAAGCACTTCGCAATACGGATCCCTAATAAAGTGAATGTTACTAAAGACCGAAAGATACCAAATCTAAACGTTATTTAGGTGCAATATGTTAAATTCTGCTTAAAAGGAGGGAGCTTATCGAATTCCTTAGTTTATTTAAGAAATATTGACTGCACGTTTGGCCTAGTGGATTAACGGTCACCACGCTGTTCCCTACTTCTCCAAGTGTCGTGGGTTCAAATCCCACGTAGAATAACACTTTGTGTGATCCACAAATTGTTGTTCTGAGTCTGGGTGTTCTTTGTGTTCGTTTAATGTATGTTTGTAAAGTTCCCCGCGACACAGGATTTACTCCTAGTGCGGTAGTTGTCTTTTTAAAAAAAGTAAAAAAAAAAGTAAAACAGAAATTTATTAATTTCTATTAAGATTTATTTGCCAGCCTATGTCTTAATATGCATTATCAAATATCGAATGTGAATGTGTGTTACTGTCATACAGTTAGTGGAAATATTTGAGGCTTTATCGTCTAATCACAGACTTCCTCTAAAATAATCTAGTCTAGAGGAATTCTTTAATCTAAGTATCTACTATCTATACTACAGTTTAAAAACTATGTAGTAAATTTTATCTACTGCTTGCTAGTTGTATCTTATCCTTTCGTATATTGTTTAAAAACAAGACAACTGTAACAACGCCAGAAGACATTTTAGTATCGTTACGGAGGTCACGTTAAGCAGTCGGTCCCGGTTGTTATCGTAGGATAATAGTCGTGAAGCTAAGTTGGAGGCCTTTGGGCAGCTTAAAAACATCCAACAGCAAGATTTACGTAGCCACAACGTTGTCTTGCCAGTCCCCAACCCGCACTCGGTCAGCGTGGTGACCTATGGCCTTAACCCTCTCATGAGAGGAGACCCGAGCCCAGCAGTGGGACATTATGGGTTGTTGACATAGAAAGAATGTAAATGAAACAATAATTAATGTAAACAAGTAAAATTTTAACAAAAACAAAAACCAACTTCAATGTTCGACTCGATTTCTCTTGGATGCCATCATCAGATCTTAATGTCCTTATCATGGTACCACCGTTGGGACATCTCCTTCCCATTTAAAAGAGAATCATCAAAATCGGTTCATAAACGACGAAGTTATTCGCGAGCACACATAAAAAAAACGTATATACGGTCGAATTGAAGCCACCTCCTCCTTTTTTGAAGTCGGTTAATAAAATTACACTATAGTGAAGGAGCAAGAGCAAATAATTTATTGAAATTATTTCACGTAGTGACTCTTTCATATGTGTACAATGAACTGAAAATTGTCAGAGCAAATTTACGAGTATATAAAATATTCAGTGCACGTCTAGATTTCTTTTATAAAATAGAGCTACTACAAAATTCCATCCTCTACAACAACATAAAAGGTAAAAATAAATTGTGAACGACATTTCTTCCGGCATTTAGACACAGGAAACTCCTTCAGGGCACTGGCAATCAATTGTTTGAAAATTTTTATTTTTTTCCTTACTTGCGAGGGGCTTGATCCTTTTACTCCGCAGTTTCCAAGTTTGTCACGTTTTAATATACTTCAAGAAAAATGTAGGGAGAAGAGTCTGATATACTCTCAACTGTTTAATTAAGGTGTTTTACCTGTTATAAAATGTTAAACTTTTGTAAATAGCCGTGATGGTGTTGTACAAGGGTTCTAGGAGCCTTTTTTTTTAAATTTCATATAAATTTGTTATTTACATTGATGAACTGTACTGTATATAAATAGATTGAGAGTGATTGTACTACTTTCTATTTGGCTTTCTTGAATAGTATTTAAGAAATAAGACATTAAATTCGATATTTTATTCTTTGTTTAACAAATCTAAAGTAACTTATTTCGTTGGACTAAAAAGCAAAGTTGCTTATTTATTCAACTAATAACAATTTCTTAATTAAACTTATTTCAATTCAAATACAATATATTTTCAACTTTTGAATAAGATCGAAATTGTGCTACTTTATAAATAACTATAAATTCTCAAAAAAAAAAAAAAAAACCCCGACATAATAACCTGAGTTCCCTTTAAAAAGTAAAAAACACGTTATGCGCTTTCATTTGTGACCCCACTCGATGATATTTTTGCAGACATTCGGTTACTCTTCCCCACTTTCACCCCCATAACTTTTAAACTGCTCAACCGATTTTCATGAAACATGTCTAAGAACACTCGCACGTGACTCACCTACTAAAAATAAGTAAGCAAAACTAAATGGAAATCGCATCATCCGTTCGGGATCTACGGTGCTACAGACAGACAGACAGACACGTGAAACTTATAACACCCCTCTTTTTGGTCGGGGGTTAAAAACCAAATCATCCAAAAAAATGTACACAGTAACTTAGAAGGAAAATAAAAATACGAGAAATTTCAAAGATATTTGTTTGAACCGCTTCGAGTTACGTCTTGAATTCATCTTAAGAGAGCGAACGCTTAAAAATACTTTTAGAATCTGTAGCCAGTAGAATAGATAACAAAGATGAATGACTTTTCGTTAGTTTTCAAAGTCGTCGTGTAGAACGATCTATCGAAGCGAAACGTTGCTCTTCGTAAATATTTGTATTACTGAATATCTAGTTCTAATTGTCTGTTTTTTTAGTATAAAAAATTTTCGTAAACTAAATTTACATTAGTTTATCTTTTTGTTTTATACACGACAGCGAGAAGTTTCATATCGTTCGTAGACAACAATTAGAAGATTGCGCTTATTTTTTCCCATAGTAGACTAACAAACACAGAAAACCGGTGTGAAATAGTGCTTGCGCTGTGTTTCACCGAGTGAGTGAGGATACCGGAGGCCCATACCCCAACCCCTCCCCCTATCTCCCAAACCAAAGGCCGGTAACGCACTTGTGACGCCCCTGGTGTTGCGGGTGTCCATGGGCGGCGGTAATCGCTTACCATCAGGCGATACGTCTGCTCGTTTGCCGGTCTATTCCATAAAAAAAAATGCAACGATCAAATCACAGGTATTTATAACTAAACATGAATGTGAATATTTAGTTTATGACAAATAGGATATTACGGTTTTATTGCTCATCATTTACTGACTACTGCGGCATACCCCAGAATACTATTAATTAATATGAAATTCAGTGATTTAGCTTATAATTTGTAATGAACAAATGAATTAAAATATCAAACTTCCTTTTTGTTTTCCTGAACCTAATTCTTATTATACAGAAAACACCAGCATTTCTACCAATTCACATGAACTACATAAGCCAATAGGGAATATGCATACAATTTTAATTTATCTCAATTTTTTTTCTATATTCTTTATTGTCTTTACAATATACATAAAGGGTATTTTTTTTAAATAATGATTATTTAAACCCGTAAATTTATAAAAACTGAAACACTGAATAGTAAACAAACAAGAAATTACAATGACGTCATTGGTCATGTCAAAAGCGCGCGCAAAATGGCGGCGTTTGAATGGCTCAAATTTAGTCAGTGTTTTAAATTTCACTTTGCAAATTAGTTTGACTATTTTCAAGCCTATTTATATCATTTTCTATGTTAAAGAGACGTAAATTATCAGATTAAGAAATACAAAAAAGACATGCATATTCCCTATTGCTAATACAATGCCATAAACGTCTGACAACAAAAAAGACAAATGTCTTAAAAGACAAAGTATGAGGAGCGTGTTTTACAAATTTGAGTACTAAGAGTTGATTTTAATTATATATTTTAATCATAGTAAAACAACATTTTGAGGCACCATTTTGTATATAGCCTGTTACATACACCATCAGCTTACGTCTTATGATGTATGAAAGCAATTTTGTATAAAGGCTTGCGCGCCTGTAACATAAGATATTAGAATTGTTTCGAATAATTTGTTCACAAAATTTTGATGGGGAAACAAATTTAATTTGTCAGTCTTGAGTGAAATGTGGCGATGTTGGTAATTTTGATACAAGCAATGAGACCTCATGTGAATAAATGTGTACTTACATAAATTGTTGTATATGTAAGGTTTTATACGCCACGTTTAAGAATGAAAAGGATCGTATCGGTAAGACAATGAAGGTGTTGTAATTTAAGAACAAATGAAAGAGCTAAATAAGGATAAAGAAATTAATGGAACAATGAAACTAAAGACAGGAGATTCAGATAACCTAGATTTTAATTCAGGTTATGATATATAATCTAGGTTAGATTATAATTATTATTATTTATAATTATTACCGTGGGAGAGCCACGCATCGGCATGAATGGGCCGGCTCGACCGGACTGATACCACGGCCTCACAGAAAACCGGTGTGAAATAGTGCTTGCGCTGTGTTTCACCGAGTGAGTGAGGATACCGGAGGCCCATATCCCAATCCACTACCCCTACCTCCCCCCCCCCATCCTCAAAAGGCCGGCAATGCACTTGTGATGCTTCTGGTGTTGCAGATGTCCATGGGCGGCGGTAATCGCTTACCATCAGGCGATACGTCTGCTCGTTTGTCCGCCTATTCCATAAAAAAATTAGTAATAATTATATGTGTGTTTCGTACTGCGTGCAGTATTTCTTAGGATCATATCCCGGTTTAAATTTTTTGATGAGGGAGTGGAATATTCCTCTAACTAAATCTTAGACTCCCAAGAGACGCCATTGTGGTTGATATAGGTTGATACCAGGACCGTTGTCAATTAGTCGTCATGACCGCTGGCCTAATTGGAAGAATTTTCTAGAACAAAGACATCAGTAGACCATTATATTGAGCGATAAAATCAATATTTTTAGTTATTCTGTAATTTCTAGTACTGAATGTAATTTGATGATGAAATGAATCATTATTTATTCAAGAGACATCGAACAGTGGTTTACTCAGGTTAATATTAAATAAAGGTTCTATAATTGGAATATCTTTATTTGTGTCTTTATCATTGGCAATGTTCAAGGTTATAATAGTAGAAATATTCATTTTGATGATAACGAAATTATTGTTCTTCATTTGACACGAAATTGGATAGGTATATTTTTTTTCTTACATCTTATATCCGAACTGATGATGCTGTACTTCTGGTTGATTTCGGCCATGGTGGTCAGTCTCAACGGAGACCAGCCAACTACGCAGGAGATATTATAGTAGACGAGTGTGTGCACAAACATGGGTACGACGTGTCGACGGTTTTACATGCTCTCGGAGGCACAGCGGTTAACATATCAACTTCAAACTCCATGTTGTTATTAGATTTACGACACATTTTAGGCTAACACCGACTGCCTCGGTGGCATAGTGGTAGCGTATACGCCTGCTGTTCTTGAGGTCTCGGGTTCGATTCCCGGGTCAAATCAAATGTTTGTATGATCTGCAAATATTAGTTTCGCAATTTAGATGTTTTCTATGTATAATATCCCACCAAAAACATAAATGGAAAAAAGGAGAGCCAAGTTCAATACGAAAATTATGCTTAGCTGTGGGCTTCGTCGCAAAAAGAATGGAGATCTAAATATATATATATATATACTCAATTTTTTGCATTATTGGATACCTATAACAATTGCTGTTATTTAAAAATGTGAGATCTTAAAGTAGGTTAGATTTGACTTAGCCAGTTTTCATAACATCAGTCATTTTATAAAGTTATTCAACATTCATATATATTTTAATTCTGATAAAAACTAGCCAAGTCAAATCTAACCTACTTTAAGATCTCACATTTTTAAATAACATCTATTGTTATAGGTATCCAATAATGCAAAAAAATAGAGTTTAATACTTGTTCATAATTTTATTTTGTTCCTATAAATACATATTTGGATTTTGAATAGAACTTGGCACTCATTTAGATCTCCATTCTTTTTGCGACGAAGCCCACAGCCAAGCATAATTTTCGTATTGAACTTGGCTCTCCTTTTTTACATTTATGTGTTTGGTGGGATATGATTACTTTTTGTAAAGAAAGCTAGGCAGGTATTGAGATTTAATAATGCATATATTGGGATAGTTGCAAATAACTGCTTGTAACGACGGTTCCAACGCTACAATAAAAAAAAATGTATGGGGTCCCCCCCTATTTTTTCCTTTTTAATTTTTAGATTTTTTCCTACGCTTACACACAATTCCCGAGCTGGATTCCAAATTTCATCCTTCTAGGTCATCTGGAAGTAGGTTAGGTTTAGGTACTATATATATGTCAGTCAGTGCTAAAATTTACGACTTTTTGACCTTCATATCTTTATAACCGTTTGAGCTAGCTTCATGAAATTTGAGATTCTAGATGTCCTTATGAATATAATTAAACACACCAAGTTTTATGTGTTTACGTTACAGAGGTTTTGAGTTATAGAAGGGTCAAAAGTGGCACCAAGTGGTTCGTGTAATATTACTCTCGGCGCTGGCTAGCCAGTTCCTTTGCTTGAACTTGGCTTGACACGCTACCGCGTGTCTAGATGTACGTATTTACAAAAAAATAAATAAATATCAGTTGTCTAGTACCCATAACACAAGCTCTGCTTAGCTTGGGACTAGATGGCGTTGTGTGTTGGATGTCCGAAATATTATTGTTTTATCATTTCTATAATCAGAAAAACTCAATAACATTCTTTACCCGACCCGCGAATCGAAAACGAGACCTCTTGTTCGGTAGTCGCATACGCTAACCGCTAGATCACTGAGGCAGTCAGTAATACCCTAACTATTGTATTTATCGATATATTTATTCTAAATTGTCATATTTGTAACTTTTTCTAATAAGATAAGGATGTTAATTGTTCTTTTACAAGATTTTTATTAACTTGCAATGTATGTATGTATGCTTGTATGTTCGGGTAGAATATTGCAACTCAATTTTGAAGCAGATATCTTCAACCGATTTTGCTGAAATTTTGCAAGCATATGTATACAGCGTGACAATACAACATTATAATGACATGGAGCTGATCTAATGCTGGAGCTGGAAGGTGGCCATAGGAACTCTGTAAAGAAACGTCGCAACATCATCGAGCTTGGACTCGTTTGATTCGTCTCGAGACATACCAGTAAAAGCTTGTTTTTAAAAATCTTTTTAATTTAAATTATTTCATGTGTGTTACATTTTCTGATAGCCTCCCAAAATTTGAATCAGTGCGAAAAAACCACACACGTAACGTAATAATATTGTATTGATATGTCGAGAGTAGTCATTCAGGATAACAGAATACACTAAGAAGATGATGAGTTTGTTAGTAGCATTTATCTTAATTGTCACATGTAAGATAATGGTTTCAAAAAAAAAAGTTTTGGTATTTTTTTTTCAATTTAGCTTAGTATCACTGCTATTTAAACCTTTCTATGAAAGGTGTTCTTTTGAAATGAGTTTTCATAACTCACATCTTTTAAACACATCTTTAAAATACGGTTTACTGTTTTGAATATTCAATTCACTCACACATGCAACGTGTGAATCGCGAAACACTGATTAAATCGTTTATTTTTTCGTTAAATAATGCCACGTACACACTAATTACATTTCAGCATGCATTGTTTTATATTCAGTGTACGCTTACAAAATGTTTAACATAAATTTAAATTCCGAAATTACACAAAAGAGCGGTAATACACACAGGTGAGGTTTAAATTTTATAGCTTGCGTACACACATAGCTACACAATAATTCAACATCAACAATGCCGGCATTGTAAGAAGAACAAATTCAAATATACACGACTTTAGTTGCGTAACCTTCAAATAACGGTCACGCAAACACCTACAAAATAAATCAGGTGTACATACACACTTACTACCACACACAAATTGAAGAAACGCTTTTGATTGGTCCGCTCACACGAGTTTGAAGCTACTGAAATATTCAACACACACAAAGCATTTTAAACTGCAATGTGACCCAAGGGACAGGCTTGAATTTGCGGTTTGAAGTATAGTGCTGAAAGCAGTCAAGTGCGTGTGTACACAAAAGTAATTAGAACAACTTGCGAACGTAATATGAATATTTTCGGGAGACCTAGCAGTAGTCTTACAAATGATTAATGAATTTTCATGTTTTATAATAATAATATTTCAAGCATCTAACGCACAACGCCATCTAGTCCCAAACTAAGCAGAGCTTGTACTATAGGTACTAGACAAGTGATATAAATACTTACATATACCCAAACTTCGAAACAAATATTTGCAGATCATAAAAAAATATTTTATCCTACCAGGGATTCGAACCCGAGACCTCAAGCACAGCATTCGCATACGCTCCCATTTTGACACCGAGTCGTCAATCTTACGGTCCGGACGTTTTTTGCCGGCTAGTGTACCCCTCAGCAACGCCCCATAAGATACTTCCTTCCAAAAACTTGAAAATCCTTTCGATAGTTTCGGAGTTCATTTTGAGCAACTACGTGACATGAGAATTATATATAGTAATAGGAAATACGTCTATAGTAGGCGTTGCCCGCGCTCAAAGCGACATCTACAGTGACGCCTTCTTGACTTCTTGACAACCGACTTGGTGCGCTTATAAAAGACGTGGCTGCGCGCTCTGGGCACTCTTTACTTTTTACCTTTCGTCCGTCGAAGTGTGAACACCTGAGTGCTGTATCTCGTAATTAAGATTGCGTGTATTGTTTTATTGTTAATTAATTATTTTGTAACGTAATAACTTGTACTACATTGTTTTATATTTTTAAATAAATCTTTACTGGTTCATAACAATATGATAAATTATAATAGTACCACGTTCTTACTTGATGTTACTTGCTTATAGTTTAACAATTTACTGATAGAACATGAACACAAAGTAGATCATTTAATAAACCATAAATGAAAATACTACTTTAGTTAATGTGAAATTCGTTGCAATCAAAATGAACGGTTAGGCATAGGGTCATTAATGCCGTTAAGCCGGTTTCAACAGAGCGGGCCAAACGTCAATTCACCAAATTAAACGATCATTGTTAACAGTTATTGTTCAATACCGAATAGTTACTATTAGAGTATGAAAATTTTGATGTTAAAACGCTTTGTGGACTTGGGATCTCTAAATATGGTCTGTTTCGTAAAGTTTCGAAGGCTGTTACATCGGCAAGAAAATTACTACACTTTAAGAAAAAGTTTATCAGGTAAGGTGTATCTTTGTTTAATGAAAATGTATGAGAAATATATGCAGACTTAACTGTAACTTCTAATTCAAATTCCAGAAAAAAATTAAACAAGAAATTCAAATAGCTTTACTTACAGAAAGAGATTAAATTAAAAATTTAAAAAACCCCCTACGCAAGCACTTAATCGAGTAATCGTACGCCAAAAATGCCTCACATCATTTTAGAAAAGAGCTGATACTGTTACACTAGTGGACTGATATTAACCAAACATAACATAGCCAAGAACCACCGCAAGGAAACTGGCTTTCAAATGAAAAAAACCGCATCGAAATCGGTCCATCCGTTTGAGAGCTATGATGCCACAGACAGACACACACACAGAGACAGGCGGATATCGACTTCAAACTTATAACACCCCTCTTTTTGCGTCAGGGGTTAATAACAGAACTTAAATTTATTAAATAGAATTTTTCATTTTTAGATTCGTTGCAGTGTCAGATTAAGAATACTGAGTACCTCTATTCATACCGAGGACTTCGTAAATAACAACTAAGGAAACAAACTCTGCAGGCTAATAGCTCTGCAAATAATAATAATAAATACATATATTCGGACATCTAACACACAACGCCATCTAGTCCCGAGCTAAGCAGAGCTGTGTTATGGGTACTAGACAACTGATACAAATACATATACATTCTTTTTTTTTTGTAAATACATACATATTAAATATAGAAAACACCCAAACTCGGAAACAAATATTTAGTAGTCGAATACACTACCACTGCGCTACCGAGGCAGTCAAAGCTAGGAGAAGAAAAGAAAAAATAAAATCTATACTTATAATAAAAATGTAACAGGTCCAATTCTATACATTAAAGATATTTAGAAATTTTTTTTGGAGGGCTCTCTATAAACGATACTGAAGCCAAAACTGTAATTTTTTTCATTTTTGTCTGTCTGTCTGTCCGTCTGTCTGTCTGTATCTTGGCCGCGCATCACGCCGAAACGGACTGAACGGATTCAAATGAAACTTGGCAAGATTAGAGAGAGGTAGGACATAGGATACTTTTTATCCCGAAATTCAGCACGGTTTCCTGAAGAGAGGGGATGAAAGTCAAAATATGTACTTAGTTGTAATTCAATAACACACAGTCCGATTTTATTCATTATTTTTTTGCTAGAGAGAAAAAAATAAAAGATAACGGGAAAAGTTTTTTTTTTAGTCCGCTACTGTAGGTACACTGCCTGTGGGAAGCTGAGACAGATATGTAAATATGGCGGTACGAAGTTCGCCGGGTCAGCTATCAATAATAAAACAATCGAGCTTTGTAAACCAACCCATTTAGAAAAGGTCAAAACCTCCTTTCGGAAGAGCGATCTCTGTCCAACAGTGGAATATTAAATACTTTTGATGATGATCTAGATTTTTCTGATATTTAAAAATACTTTGAATATGGCATTAAGTGCTTCCATAAAAGCTTTACGATTCCAGAGTAACACATGACTCAGCAACATATAACAAAACATTTATAACATGCAACAAAAATTCAGCAATAAATTCAGTCCAAACTTTTCGCGATGCAACAAACCGACACGACTGATAAGGCGAGCTGTCAGCATTTCGCGGCATCCATTTTAAGCAACAACTACTACCGTCCAGTTTGCATGAAGTCTTTTTTCAGCTTCTCTGACTTTTTTCGTATTGTTATTCATAGCTGCGAACGAAAAGTTCCCTTTGATATGAAGGGCTATTCAAGTAATCAAAAAAGGGTAAAATCAAATGAAAAGTGACAACAAAACATAGTATACGTTGAACTACTGGCCAATATTGAGATGCGTATTCTTATCATGGCGCTCATAGCCCAGTTGCACTCGGTGATTAGAAACAATCAACGAAGGTGAGCAACAACGGTGCGGTCAGTACCTAGATGGGTGACCGCTGGTGGTATTCCGTGACTCAGAGGTCATGTTAAGCAGTCGGTCCCGGTTATTATCATAGAATAAAAGTCGTGAAGCTTAGTTGGAGGCCTTTGGGTGGCTTGGAAACATCCAACGGCAAGATTACGTAGCCACAACGTTGTCTTGCCAGTTCCCTACCTGCATTCACTCAGCGTGGGGACCTATGGCCTTAATCCTCTCCTAAGAGGAGTCCCAAGCCCAGCAGTGGGACATTATGGGTTGTTGATGATTCTTATCATGGAAGGACGTGAGAGTATGGCCCCTTTCAAGCTACTGGACCATGGTGAAGAAATCCCATTACAGATGGGCCTATAATAACTTCATTTACTGAAAAACAACAAAAAAATATTAAAATCGGGTTTCTGTTCGGCCATAGTATTTCAAGTAGAGTCGAACGATTTTAAAATAAATGATAAAATGGATAAATGTAACACTTGTCAATGGCGTTAAATTCGGAAGTAATAGTAATACATACAAGTACATATGATCGTGTTCATCAAACAATACACAACTACATAGTTGGTAATAGAAACCACAAACTCTTGCTTCTTCTGTTTGGAGTCAGCATTAGTGATCACAGACCAGTCTCCGGTAGCACATTTCTCCAATTCATAATATTATATTTTCATTATATTTCATAACGTTCCAAGAAAAAAAAATCTTGTTTTGAAATACTCAACCAATAACTTCAAGTCAAAAAATTTTCAGTATCAATTTTATATATCGTATATTGAGTGCACTCAACCAATCTTCAACCAGTACAATACAATACTCAAACAACTCAAGACCTTTCAACGGCTCCACATGTTACAGAGTCCTATTTTTATCGCCAACATTTACGTGGAACGTACGTGAGAATTACAGCCGTTAGATGACCACTTAGAAGTAAGAAGGGGGAAGGAGCAATAAAATGACCACATGGGGGTGACAATAATAGCCTTATTTTCGTTCGAGGAAGTTGAGATTTATCATTGATTTGATTGTGAATAATGTAGATAACGTTTAAGATATTGTTGCTGACGTTTAGTTAATTTGGTAAAACTAATTTTATTTCATGTTTTTTGTTATTTATTCTCTGTATGGATGAATAGATCTGTAATAAGTATGGTATAAAAACACTATGTATAGCTTATTTTACTGTAATAAACATATCTAGAAAGACAAGATGTATCTAGATCCTCATGGATGTCTTTTATGCGATGGGTGATAAAGGGATTATGCGAGCTAAATTGTACACTATATTACCAAGTAAGATAAAAAGCAAGTGACATATAACAGTGATCCATCCCTTACGAATTTATGGTTTATATTTAAAAAAGAGATTAAAGATAATTTTGTTTTATTATTTCTATTGTATTTACTTTGTGTATTGGCGAAAGTTTTGACTATTAATTAATAATAAATTAACTAAGTTATTGCTTTATTGAAATTTAATATTTTTTCATGTTTCTTTTGATTTCTTTGGAAAAAATTGATAAAGAAATAATTTCTCCCAGCTACCTATATATATACATACATTATTATATATGTCAAGGCATCTTACATAATCTCTTAGCCACCCTATTGTGTGTCTCGGTATACTCGCAGTGTAATTGTTTCCACGTTCTATTGTACCGAAACTTAATTGTCATCAAGCTATATGTGTTGTGTAGTCGTACAGGGCTTATCTTAACTCTCGAGGGATCCCAGGTGTCAAGGTCACATGAATGTAACATACAACTGTTTGCAGATATAGAGGAATAATCATTTTTAAAGAATATAACGTCTGAATTGGACCTACGTGACGAATGAAAGTGTTTAATAAAGTCTTATAAATTTTAATGATAGATAGATATCTATCACTAAAATATTTATCTTAATATTGTTAAAATACATACTCAAAGAAAAAGAAATAAAGAAAAGTAAAGATTTATTATTTGAATAAATATTTATACTGTGGAGATTAAAAACATAGAATATGATTATACTATTAATTTTAATCATATTTTGAACACTGACAACTATAAAAACAAATGTCTAATAAATTACATCAATTTCATTTCAGCTTAATTATTATACAAATTTATGGATGTTTGCAATTATATGAATTAATAACGATAAATTTAACGAATGTATCTGCGAATAACAAGTAAATAATTTTAATGAAAATGGCTGTTATGATGAGACTTAGAATATTGTTATCCCCTGCGTGTAGTCTCACTCAGAAGACCCTAAGAGACGTGATGTCATTAACCGAAGCATTGAATGCTTAAAATTGTGTAAAAGAGCATTATTTATTCTGCTTTCGAAATATTGAATCAAATTAATGTCAATCAGTCGTGGGAGAGCCACGCTTCGGTATGAATGGGCCGGCTCGACCGGAGTGATACCACGGCCTCACAGGAAACCAGTGTGAAATAGCGCTTGCGCTGTGTTTCACCGAGTGAGTGAGGATACCGTAGGCCCATACCCCATACCCCAATCCCTCCCCCATCCCGCTCCCCATCCCCTAAAGGCCGGCAACGCACTTGTGACGCCTCTGGTGTTGCGGATGTCCATGGGCGGCGGTAATCACTTACCATCAGGTGACACGTCTGCTCGTTTGCCCCCTATTAAATAAAAATAAAAAAAAAGGTTAAAAATTTTCATCAAATTCGATAGCTTTTATTCGCAACTCGTTGGCCTTCGTAAAATTTTAGCCAATAAGGTAAATAAAGGTTTTACTGCTGCAGTCGTAATTCCGAGGCTTTTATAACTTCAACCTAATTTTGGGGTTAGTTAAGAGTATTACATTGTATGAAAAATTGTTATTCCAATGTTTCCGAGTGCTATTTATCTAAATCACAACTGAACTTCTGGACCGTTGAACAATTAAAGTTTATGGTTTAGTCATGTATGTGACATTTTTTTTTTATGTATGGCCCGCCATAATGACTCTACTCTGCCTGATGGAAAGCATAAGCAGAATCCAAGAGTGGTGGTCACCATACTCACTGCGAATGCAGTATGGCGACCCACACCATGGCGGCCTAGTGATGCTGCTGCATCTTTTAGTCTAGTCAACAAGTATGGAACTTGTTGACTAGACTATTTGGGCCTCCGGTCTCGCACTCACCAACGAAACACGACAGCACGATCGCTGTCATTTTACGTTGATTTTCTGTGCGAGGGTAGTACCGCCCCGGTCGAGCCGGCCCATTCGTGCTGAAATCAGCGTGGCTCTACTACCTACTATAAATAATTTTATTATTTCCTAAACGTAGCCACCTCCGTGTCCACACACGGATTATGTTCGATGACATACTTTGAGAGAAATCTATGTTTATCAGAGTACTGCAAGATGCTGATTGATAAAAAGGGTGATTAATATTCTTTATTTCTTTGCCAGCTCGTGCTCGCTCGCTCGCTTCAATGATGAATTTGTACTTCATTAATTATGGCTGACGTCTTCTTAAATATATTGTTTTCGTTGTCATCTACAACCATTTGCCAACTTAATTCTAATTATGAGGTTTTTGGGTTCTATTTTTTATTTTCTAAGATTAACATTTGAAACATCCTATGTACACCATCAAAAAGTAAACCCTTATGCTAAGTACTCACATACGGATTTACTCGATCGAACCAACATATCGAGTAAAACCACGGCACAAGCTTTCGTCCACACATTCAGCATTGATCGATCGATTGACGCATCTTTTAGCTCGCCGTTTAGTATCCATCGAACTGTTCGAGCCAAATGATGTCTGTTCAACAAAGGAGACTGTGGCTACATTTAGCAAGTCTATCAATTCTTAATCATAAAAGAATTAAAGAAAACGTAAAGGAGATAGAGCCATAGAAGCTCGATGCGAGCCTTCGAGTTGTGAGTTTTGCGGTTATCACGTAAATTTTTACTCGTTTTGGAGTAAAACTATCGAGTAATACCGTATGTGAGTACGGACGATTAGAAATACCCATGAGGCATATTTAATTACAAATTTACCGGGTAAATTCTAATATTTTCTTTTTATCTTTAACACTAGTGAAATAACAAGCAAGGTAGTTATTAAAAATTAAGCTTTTTGCGGTAACTTTTCGGTCGATCGTTGCAATGTTTGCTCGCTTTGATATTAACGTAAGCATCATGTCGTGTTGAAGATTGTATCGGTGACGCATTTTGCATATTAAAAGTGCCCCAGGGTTATTGTATATGTATTGCTGTTGCATGATTTTTTTAAAATTACTAAAGTATCAGTAAAATAACTTCGTTTATGAAATATTAAAATTGCAGCTTCATCTATACTATTGATCGGCTGAAGAATTTGTTGGTTGAATCTGCTATTCTACAAGTACTGGTTGAGTGTTTTTTTTCTGTGTTAGATGTCCCACTTAACGAGGAAGGTTATAGGCTATATATCATTACGGTATGTCCAATAAAAGTAGAGTATAAATGTTCCAAAAAATACGGAATAATGATTCCTTTTGAGCTTCTATTGCGCGTCAAAATTCAAATAAATGTAAATAAGAATTGTTCGCCTATAAAAGTTCTAAAAGTAAAAGTCCGCGAGATTATATATCTACCTCGAGATTATATATCTACCTTTTCGGTTGGCTTACTGTAACCTTTCTAGGTGCCGTGCCAAAGGTAAAAAACGGAACCCTTATAGATTCGTCATGTCTGTCTATACGTCTGTCTGTCTGTCTGTCCGTCCGTATGTCACAGCCACTTTTTTCCGAAACTAGAAGAACTTGAAACTTGGTAAGTAGATGTATTCTGTGAACCGTATTAAGATTTTCACACAAAAAAAAAAAAAAAAAACAATATATTTTGGGGGTCCCCCCCCATACTTAGAACTGAAACTCAATATATTTTTTTTCATCAAACCCATACGTGTGGGGTATCTATGGATAGGTCTTCGAAAATGATATTGAGGTTTCTAATATCATTTTTTTCTAAACTGAATAGTATGCGCGAGAGACACTTCCCCCTGTAACTTTTAAAATAAGTGAATGATAAAACTAAAAAAATATATGATGTACATTACCATGCAAACTTCCACCGAAAATTGGTTTAAACGAAATCTAGTAAGTAGTTTTTTTTTAATACGTCATAAATCGTAAACTACTATTTACCTTTCATTCAATCAACACAAATAAAAAATATAAATGTTACTTGCTGCTGCGGAGCCCTTCATGGGCGAGTCCGACTCGCACTTGGCCGCTTTTTTGGTTAATACATTAGGTCACCCCACGGGCAATAGGAGGGACAGACGAGGTTGCGTGGGTTAGCTAGTTGTTTATAAAATAAATGTTACTACTAATACGTACTATCGGTTATTGTGGCCAAGAGTAGCCCTTCCTCAAATATTATGTCGAAGGAAACATCTCGAAGATTTTATGAATTGTTAGTGTACTGAAGTTAGTAGTACGGGGGGTCAGAAGCCGAATAAATATCTAATGAGTTTTTATTGTACTTTTTTACACTAAATCATTTCAAACATATAAAAAGAAACTTATAAATCGTAATTTCTTAGGATTGCCCATTTTCAAGAGCTGTTTTTATTTCTACCCTTTCAATAGATGTCTGTTAAATTTGTACACTCGTTAAAGAGATTTTAACTGTTTCTAAGGATGTTAAGTGTTCTGTAAACCGTTTAACAAGTTGTCTAAGTTTTAAAATAAACAGAAAAGCTGTTTAAGGAAGTTGTAAAACATCGGTATCACAACTTACTCATCGTATCTTAAAAGAAAAAAATAGACTTTTATGGGGAGTATTTTGTTTTAATACACTCTGTCCATCTACGTTTCTGCCAAATTATTTTGTCAAAAGTTCATTAAAGTAACATTAAATATTTAAATTATATCAGTGTTATATTTAAAATGTTTTGTACATATGCACGACCTCGTACAATTGGCCGAAGTATTGGGAGCTAACTAAGACTAGCCAAAAAATTGGTATCCTATGTGTTCAATTCTCTCGCCAATGCAGCGATCACCTTTTTCAATTTCGAACCCAATTTCGAACGCCCAGTTCGTAGACTCTCCAATTCTGCTCCAAAGTTCGAAGACTGTACCAACCGGATCAAATTCAGAAGCGACTCATTTCGCTCTGCCGGTGACAGAATTGGGCTCAGCGTTCGCTGTTCGCGGGAAGTGCGACAATTCCGAACGAATCTCCTTATCCAACAATTGACATTGATCAATTTATCAAGAGAGCTATACCGCTCAATCAGGAAACTCGCGTCAGTCTCCTGGACCTCCTGGGTCACATACACGGCTGCCATTATACCACAGTCCATAGGCAACTTCGCGTTGTTAAGGGGCCAATCCGAATCCTTCCTTGTCAGCCAAGGAGGGCCCCACCATAACTGATAGTTAACTAATTCAGGAGCCCGGCATCCCCTGGATGCACAATTCGAAGGGTTCAATTTTCCTGGCACATGTCTCCATGTCAACGCGTCGATCATGCCGCAAGACTCGCCGATCCGACAGCAAAAACTTACCCAGAACGTCTACTCCCAGTAGCACGTCAACCGTACCTGGGGTGTCGAAATCGGGATCCGCCAGTTTCAGATCTGATGTCAGGAGTCGAACAGCCGAATTCAACCTCACCTGAGGGTGTCGTCCCATCACATCAGTCATCACTAGTACTGGGGCGGATGTCCTACGCGTCGTGTCAAAACGTGAGCAGAACGTAATCGTCGTTTGCCCAACGATATTTGTTACCGCGACATTCCCCACGCCTCGAATGTTCCTATTATACCTAGTAAGTTTCAAGCCTAACCAAATCGCCAATTCGTTCGACATAATACAGCCCTGGGCACCTGAATCTTGCCATTCAACCCCCAAACACACACGGAGGCAGTGGGCAAGACTATAGCCTCCGGTTGGGGACCAGAATTTGATTGGGCTGCAATTTCCTAGCGGGGGCCCCCGGGGCCCCACGCATTATAGCACGAGCAACTGGGCATATCAGTGTGGTAGGGATCCCATGGTCCCTCGTAAGTGCCCCTCCAGTCGCGGCGCTCTACTTGGTGCCGTCCACGGATAGGGGGGGTGCGGTGATCCAACCGAGGGCGTTCCATGATGGGCGGCGAAAATCGACGAAATGTCGTCGTCACCCGAGGTGGCGTTCTAGATGTTGGCGGCGAGCGCGTTAGCCTGAACATCGGCCCCAACAACTTCCCTATGGGGGCCCTGGTCCCGTGGACCCAGGTTCCAAGTCCGGCCCTGTGTAGTGACCCCATCTGTCCCTGAGTGCTGCCCTGTCCATCTGCATGATGTTGGCCGGGCCTATTCAGACAGAGCAACTCATGATGGCGGCCTCCACAAAACTTACACATTGCGGACCGAGCGCAATCCCTTACTAAATGAGGACCCAGACACAAAAAACACCAGCCACGCTGCTTGGTGATCTGGCGTCGCCCTTGGACTCTCTGGTCCCTAAATCTAAGGCAGGCGGCCACACCGTGGCCATCCTGTTTACAGTATAGGCAGGCATCCCGTTCAGGTGTTGAGCCGCCCATGTGCCCATACAACTTCCTTGGCCCTCTCTGCGGAAGTCCCCTCCTCACAGGGCTCCGAGTAGCCTTCTGTGGTTCCGCAGCGGGCTTCGAGAACGAACCCATGTTCTCTGCCCTCCGACACTCTTCCTCCAAAAACTCCATGAGTTGAGAAGAGGTGGGCAAGTTGTCTGCACCCTGACCGTGATGCTGCTCAAATCTGGTCTGCACATCAACTGGCAGCTGGGACAGTACTATGTATACTAACATGTAAGACCATTCTTCAATCGGCAAGCCTAAATTTCCTAATGCCCTAGTGACACTCAATAACGGGTTCAACACCTCTGCCTGTATGGCAGAGACCCGAGTCACTGAAGGGATGCTAAACAGCCTCTTGAGCTGCGCATCAACCAGCCTTCTTTTGTTGTGGTAGCGCCTTACCAACATTTGACGGGCAATCTCATAATTGTCCTCAGTCACCGTCAAATGGGCTACCAGTTCCCTAGGCTCTCCCTTCAGAGCTGACATCAGTTGTGCCATCTTATAGGCTTTAGGTAAATCCTCCCATAAGTGGACAAAACTGTCAAATAAATTGATGAAGCTGACCCACTCACCGAGCTCTCCATCAAAACTGGGTAATTGTATCTGAGGCAGTTTTGATACAACCCCGCGAGAGTGTGGGCCTTCCACAGCTTCTTTATCACAGCCAGTTCTGCGCTTTATTTCTGCTATGCGCTGCTGAATGTCACCAGCAATTGAGAGGCACTGGTCAACATCAGCCTACATCGCGGACCTCATCTGATCACTGACCTTCTCCTCCTCAAGGGCCTCGACCTTGGTAAACGCTTCCATCATAACCTCCAGCCGGGCTGGCGCATCCAAAGCTCGAGCCAACAGTGCATCTCGTCTATCTGGTCGGCCTAGGAGGCCTTGAACCGAAGTAAACCATCTCAATTCCGTGCTAATCTTCGCCCGGTACAATGACAATGACATAGCGCAGAACGTTACTTACAAGTTACAATATTTTATGTATTATATAATAAAACTACTTTATTTAGGCACCATTAAGTACTTTATATAAACCACTATTAAGTGCTTGTGCACTCAATAATTGTTATCTCAGATATATATCTACCTCCAAGTTTCACATTATCAATGCCCACTAACAATAAAATTAATTTTATTAAAAATAATTGAATTTAAGTTTCACTAAACAATATTATTCTAGTAATAATGTCTGTGGGCTAGCAAAATCTGATTGTATCAGACTAATATTTTGGACCAAATGTTCCAAACAATTAATATTTAATTTTAATTTTTACAATTCAACCAATAATTAAATGTGTGACCTACCTACATTTAATCATTATACTAATAAATTGTTTTAAATACTATTTTAAATAACTATATCAGTGGAATCAAAGATATGTGGACAGTGGAACAGTGTAGTTACCTACCTAACAACGAGGTATCACCTTCTGAAGCACTTCTTAGTGCTCACAATTCAGAGGTTAACCGCGCCTCTGCTACCAAAATGTTCAATTCTCTCGCCAATGCAGCGATCACCTTGTGAAATTTGCAATGTCTTAGACCCATGAGTAAGTCATTCAATCGCTAACTATGTCACTGGCAAGAGCAATGAACTGACGGCTGTTTCACCGTGTTCTTATTCTAAACTAATGCATCAAGCACTTACTGGAGTTGCGTGATGTCCCTGATCTCGTCGGCCGTTTATGGGATACCCCACTGCCGTTTGTCTTGCCGCGTTCACACATACATGCTCCAAAGTGCTGTACAACCTCCAAGGTATTCGAATTACAATACACTCGTATTAACTATCGCGGATCGCGCCTATTTGACGTGACTACTAAAACTCGCGAATCCAAACCAGACCACTCATAACGGTAAACCACTCAAGGAACCGAGTCGAAGAAAATTAGCTAAATTACAATTAAACGGCACCTTTTTCACAAAGCCCTGCTTGACCGTTCCAAGCGTCTCGATTACTGTCAACGTCAAAACGTCAAACAAGAAAAATGACAATCAAAAATGTTGCCATTACAATGACGTTAAATTTCTAACACTATGAGTCAGGGTTACCAAAATTGGTTCTTTGGTATGGAATTACAATTATTTCATTTTGAAAGAAAAAAATACAAAAGAAATCAAGAAGAATCTAGCCAAATTTAACACAGACCCAACAATGACTCAAAGCCGATTTGTGAAGGATTACTAGAAGTGCAAACCATAAAGCCAGTTAATATCAATTAATTATTCTATATAAATCAATCAATATGTATTTGCAATGAAATTACAAGCAAATTGAATGAAGCTTTAAGGCGTGTTGTGGACAAATTACGAAAGTTTAAAATTACCGTGTTTGCACTGTTAAAATTGTAATCAAAATTCAGTTCACGTCGAAATGAGAGTGGCAGACACGAATTACCAATATTAATTTACACTGTCAAATTTATTTGATCAAAAACTTTACAAAATAGCAGGAACACGAATAATGAACCAACTTTGTTTTTTTTTTTAAAGGACAACTCCCGCACTAGAAATAAATCCTGTGTCGCGGAGGACTTTACAAACATACATGAAACGGACACAAAGAAACCCAGACTCAGAACAACAACTTGTGGATCACACAAAGTTTTGTCCTATGTGGGATTTAAACCCACGACACTTGGCGAAGCTGGAAACGGCATGGTGACCACCAAACCACTAGGCCAAACGTGCAGTCAATTGGCCCACGTATTAATTGAAATATCTCAAATTAGTAGTTCATATTTTTTTATAATCTTTTACTACATTTGCTTTTCTAACATAGGATGAAAAAGAGGGAAGCGAATGAATAATCAAATCTTGAGACGTATCTTTTATTCGCCAGTCCAGAATCCTGGGTGGTAACAAATGAGACCAGATTCTTCGTGACCAGAAAAATTTTACAACTAGCAGGAACACGAATAATGAACCAACTGGCCCATGTATTAATTGAAATATCTCAAAGTAGGATAGTCAAGGTTAGCTAATATTTTATACAATCTTTTACTACATTTGCTTTTCTAACATAGTATGAATAAGAGGGAAGCGAAGGATTAATCAAATCTTGAGACGTATCTTTTAATCGCCAATCCAGAGTCCTGAGCGGTAACAAATGAGACCAGATTCTTCATGATCAAAAAAGAGCAGCCTTCGAAAGATTGATTAATACAATGTTAATAATGGTTCAAAAGTAGTTCATACAACCCGTAAAAGAATTGTCTTAGAGCTAAACAAACGGGTGTACTGTATTTTCTGACTGAGATAAGAAAAACCACGGTAACCTGAACTGAACAGCTTCTTAAAAACTGTTAGAGATCTACAACTCTCCTTCTAGATCTTAAAAAACCATTTATGATCAAATAAATATAATTTAAATCTACCATATCTTTGAGGTAGTATTCCTAAGCGTATACTGATTCTGACAGCTGATCCTCTCAGTTTCCCTCTTCCACAGTAGTGGATTTCATAAAATCAAAAGTTGAATTATTCTTATATGAAACAAATTCTGGGAAACATAAAATTATTACGTAAAACAGATTCAATTAAAAGTTACGAATAAGTAAAACATGTTATCATTTCGAGAAGGTAAAGCTACTGTCGAAATTGTATAATTATTTCACAACTGTACGTAAACTTACTTTACGGAAATGTCAGTAAAATGTATGAGTTGATTACGTAAGTATTTATTTGTTCTAGTAGGTACGTATGTTTGTCATAAGTACATACCATCGTATATGAGCAGGTGCGTTGAGTTATATTTTGATATATAACAAGAATTATTTGTATTCTTTGAAGGTACAAAATGTGTTACACACCAGAGTACAACAAGAGAATAGTTGAATTCAATCTACAGTAACCAATTTCCATAACGTAGTTTTTTTTTGTTGATGAGGTGAAAAATCCCTTCAGATCTCCATCTCCATAGGAACCGGGAGTATGTGGTGTTTACACTAGAAACACCAAGACAACCGGCCTCTGGTGCCCTACTCTGGGAGGACCAAGACCATATTATTTCAGGTCCTTTAGATAACGTAGTTACTGTACAATCAAATAAACAAACCAGTAATTAAAAAGAGTTTTTTTTTTGGAATGGGCGGACAAACGAGCAGACCTATCGCCTGATCGTAAGCGATTACCGCCGCCCATGGACACCCGCAACACCAGAAGCTTCACAAGTCCGTTGACGGCCTTTGGGGAATGGGGGAGGGGGAGATAGGGGGAGGGATTGGGGTTTGGGCCCCAGGTATCCTCACTCACTCGGTGAAACACAGCGCAGGCACTATTTCACACCGGTTTTCTGTGAGGCCGTGGTATCAGTCCGGTCGGATAAGGAATTCATTCAAGTAATGATGTACCTAAACATTATTATGTTGACTCAGTTATCTTGATAAAGTTTAGAAATCGAGTGAAACCATATTCTCTTTAGTTAGTAAATACATATATACCAGCCACAATTGACCCTAATGTTGAAAACTATATTAAACTATACACCTAGCTCATTGATGGAACATTTATTACATAAATTTTGACCAGGTTTAATACTCGTAATCGAGTGATCAGAAAAACACTGTAAAATACTAATTAAACACATTCACACAAGTTAAACATCATTTAAAGAATCTGGTAATATTACATCATTCCTTTTACATGCAGTACTTACATAAACTTTCACTTTAACGTTTTTATTAGAAGAATTGTATTTTCATCACAATAACGCTCTCTGAAAGCTACCATTGAATGGCATCAACAACACTTCCGCATTGATCCTATTTTGCCTTTCATTCGGTTAAAAGGTTTTATATATAACACATTTCTTGCACAATGCCATGTCTCAAGAAAAGGCATATGCAACAAATACAAGTGCTATGAACTGAAAAGTACGGTCACACTGAACAGGCTATCAGATTACCGACAGTCCATTAAGAGACAAAGAACGTCTTCATTTTGTAGATTTTAATTATCTTTTGTGTAAAGAATATGATATGAACGAGCTTGGTCTTACAATAATAAAACCGGTGTGAAGACTGAATCTTTACTGTGAGAGACTGGATTGAGATAAAGTCCTCGCTACCCCTCCTCACCGTTTCCTATTTCATCCAATTCAGTTTGATTTCTATAGAATATCTGTATGGAATAGAACGGAAGCCGATGTCTGCGTACCATCAATACGAAGACGTTGCTTGAAAACCATGCTTATTAATAATGGTGATTTAAAACCACAACTGTTATTTTGGATTCCATCGGCATTTTTAATCTTTTGCTATATAGTATGGGGTTCTCCCTGGTTCTTCTTGTTTAAAGAAAGCGCCAGAGATTCTGCTTGGAGCCAAAAAGCAGTATTGGGCTATTCACAAGCATTTTCACGGTCTTAAATTACTTATTGAGAGCCTAAACATAGGTTTTGCATATATTACATCATCGGATTTTATCCGCGGGAAATATGCTATTAATTTCCTGTGAGAATGTCAGTTATTTACACGCTTCATATCACTATTAAAAACCTGAGATTCTAGTTTAAAAAATCCATATAATTAAACAAAATGTTTTAAAAAATACTGTATCAGGAAATTTTTATAATTATACCCGCGTTATATCAAACCCACGCCCTAAACTGACTCATAATATAATCAAAAGGTAATACAATAAGTCGCGACCTAACCTGGTAACCCTTCTTACATTTCGTAGAACATCCTCATTATATTCATGATGTATAAATTAGAATATTACATGTCTCTCCTTCATTAAAATTTATAAATAGAACAAAAAATAAATATGTTTATGAATCTGGTAATGGGTAACTTAATACTGACAAAATTAATTTTACGAAAAGAAACATGTTTTGTGAATATAATTTCTAAGTCAAATATTATGAAGACATTAAAAAATTTTATGAAATTAACATTTGCGATTCCTTGCAAAGATTTTGTTGGTGAAATTTGGTGAATTTGCCATTAATTTTTAAATAAAGAATCCAAAACCAAAAAAAGGAAACAAATATTAAACCTTTGCCGTCAACAATTCTCGCAAAGGAAGCATTATAATAAAATAGATTTAGAAGCATTCAACGTGTCACAAAAACATTCAATCACACAGGTAACACAAAAAGCAAGACGAACGAAACGTCTGCTTAAATCAATCATCATTATGCATTTCGTCACGAAATGCTTAAAGACTTTCGAACAAAACCTTTAATTTCAGCGTGTCTCCGGTGGGGGCTCGTAAAGAAAACGCGAAGACATTCGCCGATTCTATCTTGACAGTAAAAAAAGTATTTTACACATAAAAAGCTGGAGATCCGTATCGGTTGTTCTCTTTTAACAAAATTGTTCGACTTGATTGCGTTGAATTTAACTTTAGTAAGATTCGTGATCATAAATTCTGGATGTTTTACGAAATTTGTGGTCTGAAGTAGACGGAGTTTATAAGGTTTTAATGGCTAGAATTTTTGGTAAACTTGAAGACAGGAAAATAACTTTGGATAATTAAGAAGTATTTCCCAATTCAAGTAGAGAAAATATTTTATCCATCGTTTATATACGTTTTTGTAACTTTTGTACAATAATTTTCGATGAAGGAATGGAATTCAAAAGATTTTGCAGTGTTTGTCTGAATGATCGACAACGTTGGATATTTAACAAAACCATTAATTGAGAAATAATTGTAGTATTAAAAACTTCTATCATCTTAGGGATTACCACAACTAGGCGACTCAGATGCCGGAGGTTGCGAAATCATTTCCATCCTCTATAAGTACAAGCCAGGTGAGGCCATCTGTCACCCTAGCAGAAGCAAGCCGGAGTGCCAGCATGACACGGAACGTGCGCGTTTTGGAGGTAGAACCGGAACATCGGTATTCTCTTTAGGAGGGGTCATCTGCAAGCCAAAGGCGAGGTGAGTTGGCCCGAGGTGCGTTGGGTTCCATGGATTTACTTTCTAGAGTACACCTGGTACCCCAGCTACTGGTATCCAGGGACGGTGGGTGGTTTTTGGTCGGTTCGAGTCCGATATAACAACCAGTGACCAGACAAAAGAAAAAGGGGTTACCACAATTTAAACTGTATTAAGCTCGAAGGAATATTTTTAAATTATGGGACAGACACACAAATTTGGTACTGTTTCTATATATCGACTGAAAAATAGAATCACAGCTTTTTTTTATTCTAGTTCAAATAATTTGTTTTGGGTGTCTTATAATTTTTAAAACATTGTGTTAACCAATGATGTTAAATGAATCAAAACGACTAAATGCAATGATTTCTAACGTAGCAGATTCAATAAGCACCAGGTTATGTACAATCAGAATTATAATAAAATTATTATAACATACACATAGTGAGTATTCTGAACTCATCACGACATCTGAATTAAAAAAAAACAATGTTTTTAATATATAACCGGAACAAGGTATTCCATGTTGAAATGTATTTATAAAAATAGTAAACATAATTTTTGTGATGCCGCCCGTGTCGAGTACTCTCATAGAATTGTCAGTTCGTTTAAGAGTTTATTTGTTCAAGTTCTTGTTTTGTATAATTTTGAAGTAATATAAATAATAGTACTCTGAGCAACCTTTTTCTTGTGTTTAAGCACACTTGTTCAGTCATTGAACTAATTGCTATTTAGTCTTTGGATATTTGAAAAGGGATACATAAAAAGAGCAATGGACGTCTGACTTGTCCCATTTACTTTTACGGGTACTAACGCAATATCAATGTCAATGAGTCACAGTCGTCAAAAGCTTATTTAAGCATTCACTTCCATTATCTTAATTGAAAAAAAAGTACTACGAATTGGATATGGCTTAAGAAAACTGAAGATGAAAAGGTATAAAGATCTGTCAAACACAATTTCATGATATTTAAAAAAATATGAGACTCAAATATTCCTTTGTAGATAAAATAAGAAATATGAGCGTCGTATTTTACAGAAACGCCTGTAAAAAGGGTCTTTATAAAAATATTTTACTTAAATTTTGCGTAATATTTGCTCTAAAAGGCTTTAGATATTTATAAGATGATTATATGGAAGAAAAAGCTTGTAAAGTTGATTAGCAAACAATGAAAATAATAATAATGTAGAATTGTGATGGCTATGGCAGAGCCTTAATTCTCTGAATTTAGGCGGTCTTAGTAGATTTTTTTTTTGTAAAATTTTCGACGCCAAGTGTTGTGGGTTCAAACCCCACATGGGACACACTTCGTGGAATCCACAAATCATTGTTCTGTGTCTTGGCGTTTTGTGTACGTTTCGTGTATATTTGTAAAGTCTCCCTCGACACAGGATGTATATTCCTAATGCGGGAGTTTATCAAAAAAGAAAAACAAAAAAAAAACCGGAGGCAATACCAAATTTTCTGTCTAAGAAGAACCTATTTATTTTTAATATAATTGCAATTGCAAGTTAATATTTTAAACATATAAAATCAACAAATTTCTAAAACGATATACATGATGAAATCACTATCTAACAGCAAAATTTTTATTCACTAAACATACTGAAATCCAATGCTAAAACTGGACTTGAGCATAATAGGGGTCACAACCCGCAATTAAAATCCGGGACTATTGTAATGTGACCAGTAGACAGTAATAGTATCGTCTTACCATTGCCAACAGTAATTCTAGGTATGCAATAACCAAGCCTTGGAAAGACCCACAGCGCATGAGGTCACGCGTTACGGGTTTACACTGGTAATCCACTTAATTTGAATGCAAACATAATGTAGCAAGATTAAATGAGCCGGTAGCAACTAATCTTGGAATGGTCAACAATTTAATATAGAGTTAGGCTGCCAATTCAATGTTTATTTTATGTAAAGTTTCTTTATATAGATAGATACACACATCAAAAGTGTCTAGGGATCAACATATGTGTCTAGGGATCAACATATATTTTTGCAATAACTTTTCTCCTGATTGATATTAATTAAAATTTTCTTTAAGGATTCATCAAATAAAGTGTTTTCGTTTGTCACAGTAACGATAAACCAAGTCACCTTTGCATTAATAAAGAAATTTGCCATTTTCCTAATAAAAGGATTTTTGACATTTGGGGCCGTTCAAGTATTACGTAAGCAGATTTATTACTATTATTTACCCCCCCAGCCCCCTTGTCAGCAAAAGTAAGCAAAGCTCTCACCCCCCCCCCCCATTCTTACGTAAACATTGTTACATATGCATTTTTTTTTCTCAACATATGAACAGCATGTGAGCCAACTTACTGGCCAGCTGATCCCAACAAAACGACCGATTTGATAGATTTTTATCACAAAAGATATGGCAGGATTCAACAACGTCATATCATAACAAAACATTCATTTTAAATCTCTGTGCATCTAACATGTTTGTCTCTGCATCCCCCTAAGGTTGACTGGCAGAAAATGCCTACGGCATTAAGTCTGTGGAGGGAACAGGTGCTATGTCCCTCCGACACAAAGGGAGGATCCTCCGACCAGGCTAGGTGATCATGCCTGGCGGGCCAACTGCCCAACGGTTGATGTTGGGATTGTGTATATATGATAATCGGGGCGAAAACTTTCATTACGCGATTCAGGATTAGTAGTTTCTTCCTTTCCTTCTTTACTCCGTAGTTCGACGTATCTTTGGTAAATGGCGCTGTAGTATGTTATGTTGTTGTTGCGCTGTATGTGGAGGTCGCCACAAAATGTATAATTTTTATTTGGTAAAACTTGGATTCGTCTATTTAAAACGACATCTTTAAATGAAACAATTCAACTTTGGCGAAAGCGGATTGACTGTACACAATCATTAATTTGCTTTGCTTTACAATACCTACATCTAATCGTCAGTCACAGTAGATATGTGAATAGCACGCGGTAATTCCCCTACTCGGTTCTAAGCGAGTACTTTAACGTATACATTATTTGTGGGAATCCCCAAAAATGTGTTTCGTTTTCAAACATTGTCAATGTGTGGGTTGCCTTAAGTGTAAAAAAGTAAATAACTACTGCTTACGTAATCACCATCTAGACCCCCCCGCCCTCCATGTCATCAAAAATAAGCAAAGCAGTTACCCCCCGCCCCCCTATAGTGTTTACGTAATACTTGAACGACCCCTTTGAACCACTAACATTAAAGTTCGAAAAAAAGACTGAAATAACAGTTTTCTTTAAAATTTTATTAGGTAACTTAAACAATTAATAATCCGTGTTTCTACCGCGAACACTAACACAAGAACATCGGTTTGGCATACTCAAAATGAGTTCATCCAAATCACGCTGTGGAATGGCCGCCCATGTTCGTTGCAACAACAAAAAAAGGTCTTCTTGCGACTGGATACCCTCCATATTCGGCAGAGCTCTTCTCTGTAGCATATCCCATGCATGCTCAATCGACTTCAAGTCTGGCGACTGAGCAGGCCAGGGCCAAAGCCACATCTCAATCTCAAGAAATCCGCATAAAAATGCTTGATCCCTAGACACTTTTGATGTGTGTAGTTGACTTAATTGTATAAAACTTTTGGAGTTGATGAATTTATCGTTTGTAGTACATGTTATCAAGATATATAAAAATAAAATATGCTACTTTTCGTTGTAATTTTATAACTCAAGAACGGGCTCACCTTTTTTTTTTTTTTTTTAACGTGTGGAAATCCCCTCGGACCGTCACCCCACCGGGGTTTGCGGCGGGGCGGTGTGTCGGAATCGAACCGACTAAAACCACACGGTGTGCCACTCTGCGCCTGTGAAGGGAGGAATCCGGGAACTGCTGGTATTAACACGTCCGGATCCCTCCCAGCGCCTGCCCGCACAGAAGCGGGCACCCTCTTCCAGGAAAGTCTCAATTTAGGCAACGTACGGCACACGCGTACGTCGCCCCCTCGCGGGTGGCCACTATAGCGGATGGAGGGGAAAACCCGTCCCGACCATCCGCGGCCACACTCAGGGCGGCATGAGGCGCTGATAGGCGCGCCTCCGCCGCCCAGTTCGCCGGCGGCGGATTGGGTCCGAGTGGATATCATCCTCCCGGGCCTTCTCCGCCACCTCCTTCTGCGAAATGACTTCTTCGCAGAAGGTTGCGACCGCGGTAAAACTGCTATCGCTACCGGCCATGGAGCGTATGAAGAACGGGCTCACCTATCCTAACCAAATGTTTAGGCTTTGTTCGGACTATTTAGTAGATGGTTTATGTAAACTTTGCACGAAATTGGTCGAGCGGTTCTTCATTTCTCACATTTCTAACGAAGTGGGCACGGGTCAGC
This sequence comes from Diaphora mendica, assembly GCA_949125395.1. Lineage (NCBI taxonomy): Eukaryota > Metazoa > Arthropoda > Insecta > Lepidoptera > Erebidae > Diaphora > Diaphora mendica. The sequence goes on from OX421314.1 coordinate 29,058,175, forward strand.
TAGTTTTTTATAGTTCTTTTGTATTTATTTGTCTTTATTGAAGTTTGAAGCCTTCTGTAATAACTTTATTTATTAAAAAAAAATGTACTATACATTTTTGTTTCTACCGATTATTTAACGTTTAGATGTAAAGATTTTAAATATTTAAATAAATATTTAAATGCATTGCATGCAGTGACTATAAACCTATGTATATATAACCTATAAACTATAAATAAAGTAGGTAGTAGATAGTTTGGTAGGTGATTTGTAGGTAGTAGAGCCACGCTGATTTCAGCACGGACGGGCCGGCTCGACCGGGGCGGTACTACCCTCGCACAGAAAATCAACGTAAAATGACAGCGATCGTGCTGTCGTGTTTCGTTGGTGAGTGCGAGACCGGAGGCCCAAATAATCTAGTCAACAAGTTCCATACTTGTTGACTAGACTAAAAGATGCAGCAGCATCACCAGGCCGCCATGGTGTGGGTCGCCATACTGCATTGTCTGCATTCGCAGTGAGTATGGTGACCACCACTCTTGGATTCTGCTTATGTTTTCCATGAGGCAGAGTAGAGTCATTATGGCGGGCCACATAAAAAAAAAAAAAGTGATATATTAATATACAAATACTTTTAGTCAAGTTATTTCATAGAAATATTATCATTTTTGGATATTTGGTTATCTTGATTAGATGCAATGATCTAACATCAAGTTGGTGTTTTTTTTTTACCTTATTGGGTATTACATTTCAGTCCCTTGAACTCGTTAACTTAAATGAACTGTAGCGTGTAAATTACTCTGCGTGTTGACTCTGAGAGAAATATTAATCGATTGAAACAAATAACGATTTTGTTCAAGGTATAATTTTAAAGAACTTGAATTTCCCTTCATGATGTAGCTTGAGATATTAGTTTGTGACCTCTCGAGTTGGATCGGGCAGTATGAAAAATAGTTTGAAGTCATCAATTCATCCCTGTAGGCAATATTATTTTCTTTCCAATGTCTTCCGTCGTAAATTATTATTATAGTCCGATTTTCCAACCGACTTTCTAAGGCTCTTGATTTTCTGCAATTCGATTCGAGACCATTTGAGTACGACCAAATTGTAATTGACTAATACAGGCGATTAAAATGTTTCTATGTTAGGATGTGTTTTGATCCTATTATTTTTATCGAACTCTACTAAACTGACTTGTTTATTATCTGGCTCTGAGCTATTCTGCATTAACTTATACACATTTTTATTATCATTGATCAGCTCTAAGAGCGACAATGTTTCACTTTTTTTGTTTTTTTTTCTATAAGGCGCACATCATGGTCCTGTTGAACAATAACAGCTTAAATAATTTCAAAGCATTTAAAACTCACAACACAATTGCATATAAAAAAGCAAATATGCAGAGTACTTTTATTCAGGAAAAATGCGGCGAGTAATTCAGGTCACAAATAATTTGATGATATCAGAACACTAAATATCATATAGAATGAAAATTCTAACAATTGAACACAATTATCATTCATAATTTTATAGTTCATTATATTCCCATCATCATGCCAATTTATTACAAAATATTCTTTTACTGAAATTTCCCTAAATCTATTCGCCATTATGGCACATTAGACGTTTTAGACTAATTATACTATCTTTTAGACGTCTTTGCCAAGTTTAAATACAACGTGTTTGGTAACAAATAACCTTCGCTTTAGGCCGTATTCAACATACCATTATTGGAAAATATCCGGAATATTTAACCGATGTTTGTGAACTATTTTCCCTAATATTTGGCTTGCGTGTTACCTCAGGCGGACTAGACAATAAAGTTTGTTGCTTACGGTGGTTCATTTTTGTATCACGACTGAGGGAACTTTTATGGACAAATCAATGGAATGTGTGACAAAGTTTGTTAGGAGTTACTGCATATAGATATTGTGGACTATTTTATATGTTATTATGTTTAGATGAATTCATAATAGACCTAGAATGAACTGTGTTTACATTTCGTGTGTCTGGCAACATAAGTCACAGTTCATAATAGTTTCACGCTAAAACTATAGACCTATGAAAAGGTTATGTTGTATTATTATATATATATCTTTTCAGACATCTAACACACAACGCTATATAGTCCCAAGCTAAGCAGAGCTGGTGTTATGGGTACTAAACAACTGATATGAATACATATATACTTTTTTTGTAAATACATACATATTATACATAGAAAATATCCAAACTCCGAAACAAACAAATATTTGTAGATCACACAAACATTTGCTCCGACCCAGGATTTGAACCCGAGACCTCAAGCACAGCAGTCGCATTCACTACCACTGTGCCACCAAGGCAGGCATATAAAGGTGACATTTTTGAATTATAATCTATTGTAGAGTTTAATATTCTGAATATCGAAGAAAACAAAACCTATGAATTTAAAGGTAAGTTTTTTGTTTAGGATTTTTTCGGAGTTAACAAAATACCAACATCTTACTTATACACCTTTAACGTTTAGGTCTAGCATTAAGGTAGTTAAATAAATTTGGGATACTCAAAACCCAAATTCATGTTATTCCTACATTAATACATACATACTCTGCCTGATGGAAAGCATGAGCAGAATCTAAGAGTAGTGGTCACTATACTGATTGCGAATGCAGACAATGCAGTATGGTGACCACACTATGGCAGTCTATAGAGATGCTTTGGCCCTGCCAAAATGACTCTACTCTGCCTGGTGGAAAGCATAAGCAGAATCCAAGAGTGGTGATCACCATACTGCGAATGCAGTCAATGCAACAATGCAAAATGGTGACCCACACCATGGTGGAATAGTATATATAATAGTGGTGATGCTTCTGTATCTTTGGGCCTCCGGTCTCGCACTCACCAACGAAACACGACAGCACGATCGCTGTCATTTTATGTTGATTTTCTGAGCGAGGGTAGTATCGCCCCGGTCGAGCCGGCCCGTTCGTGCTGAAATCAGCGTAGCTCTACTACCTTGAAAATGAAAATTATTGGGCCTTAGGTATCAAAATTCTTTCCACACGGTGATCTTGAATCTTTGAATTGATAAAACTAACGCTGCTCAAACGTGTCGCCCGTTGCTACTACTGGTCACTGGTAACCGTAGTTGCTGTGTCCGGTGGCGGCAATCGGACACAGTCACCGGTCGCTACTTCTGGCCACAATTCGACGCTTGCTTTCCATTAGTCTCACAATGGACGGAGTGGATGGCTTATGTCGCACACAGGAGACGGATACCGAATCCAACTCTCCGTTTGCGCAGATCAGTACAATTGTATGAAAATTTGTTAATGTTGCTTGTGTCTTCTAGTTATCGACAACGAACACTTTTTGATCGTCATAAGTATGTGTTAAGTGAAATCAACTGGACACAAAAAAATGTTTATATATGCGCAGGGAGTGGATGATTTCATACTCGTTCTATAGAAATGAAATATTCATCGGTAGCTTGTATCTGATACAAGACACAAAAGTGTAAACGTTTGTGCCCTGCTTGAATCATCAAATAGTACAAATTACATAAATTGTACAAATTTATATCTTGATTATATTGCCATAGCTCAAACAAAAATATACTTTAGTATAGTATGGTAAATTGCCAGCATATTTCCAAGAATAATTCTTCTACCGCAAATATGATTATGTGCATAAAACTAAAAGTGACAGGCTTTCGCAATATGTTGCATAATTATGCAAACGCGATGACAGGTTACTTCCCTGCTATGTAACCTATTTCACTTGGTTAAATATTATGCGGCTAATATGTGGTTTGGAAAAGTTTTATGAATTTTTAGTGTAGAGAAGAATTTATATTGCGCTTAGCTGTTCATACATTTTGAATAAAAAAGCTAACGTACGTCTTACAGTTTCAAAGATAACTTGTGGATTAAATATTCCTAATGTAAGTATTTTTCATTGGTGCTCCGCTCTTATTGGTCGTAGCGTGATGATATATAGCCTATAGCCTTCCTCGATAAAATGTACTACCCACCACGGAAAGAATTTTTCAAATCGGACAAGCGGTTCCTGACAAACAAACAAACACACTCTTCAGCTTTATAATATTAGTAAAGATTAATAAATAGGGTTTTAAAATGTGTTAATGCCTGCTAGACTTTACTGAAGATTTATCATATGACTGACGCACAGTTATGTACTTTGAAAAATAAGTTATATTGGCTCTAAGATCTCTTGTGAAAGAAATGGGATATTTCCAATGTTCTAATTTTAAAATTAAATTTATTTAGTAGTCTCTGTACGGAAGTTGCCAGGACGGACCCCAGAAAATGGGCAAGGAGAACGCTGGAATGGAAACCTCGCGCTAAGGGCGCTACCCACGGCGACTTTTTGCAGCGCTGCTGTCATTGCTACTAACGCGCTGTAGTCACGTTTGAAACGCGCTACAAACGCGCTACAGCATCGCGACTATATCGATGCAAAGCGCGAGCGTGTCGGACGACACCGGGGGAAGAATGGAGGGAGGGTGGCGTGTGCAGCGTGACTGAATCGTGATTATGTGGGCAAGGGCACACAGCTTGCGAACGCATCGCGACTGTATTGATGCGAACGCGCGACAGCCTCGCTGCTGCAGGGCTGCAAAAAGTCGCCGTGGGCGAGCGCCCTAATACCTGTGGACAGAGAAGACAGTCCAAGAGATGGATAGACGGCATCCGGCAACAAGCCGGTATCAATTGGATGCAAGTGGTCCAGGACAGGTGCCAGTGAAGGGATGGAGAGTAGGCCTACGTTCGAAGACGAACATTTATTATGGGTTGATATGGATGGATGGTACCAAAGTCAAGCAAATAGAGAAGAATTTTCGTAAAGAACAGTTTTCTTTTTTACACCGGCCACACTTTAGCCATTATTTTTATATGAAAACTTTTTAGAGCAATGTGTGGTATCTCGAATATTTCGATAAAGGTTTTGCCGTAAAGCCTTTGAGTTTCTTTTAGCTCAGTTTTATAGTCTAAATGTTTTATATAACATTTTATATTTAATACTGAAAGCAGTCAATACTATTTCATGAGTAAACATGATATAGTGCTTGTAGTTGAGAACCTAGAAAGTACATTGAGATCGCAAGCCCCTGGGACTCAAATAAATGTCAAGAAATACATTTTTACAAGCTTTTGATTCGTCTCGAGGAATTCCAACATTGCGTAATGCTTTTGGAGTGTTCATAAATTAAAGAAAAGTTTTTCAAAGCAACCTGATCTGGTTCATATTTGGGCTTTGTTGGTACATATTACCTTTTTTTTGTCACTAAGTTACGCAATGAAAAAAAAAACTTGCAAAAGAATTCTAAAATTGAAATTAAAAAACCAATGGAAAAAATTTCATCGTTCGTAATGGGTATAATTATTAGTAATGAGCTCGTAATTAGTTCCTTTTAATTCGGTTTTACCGGACCCTTATGTCGAATTACAGAGCGTGTTTTTATCCTTCTGAACCATTGACCGACATTTTTGTCCCATGTTTGAAAAGGTTCATGAATATTTTGACAGTTTGACTGCCTCGTTGGTCTAGCGGTTGGCGTGTGCGACTGCTGATCAAGAGGTCTCGGGTTCATTCCCGGGTTGGACCAAATGTTTGTATGATCTACAAATATTTGTTTCGGAGTTTGGGTGTTTTCTATGTATAATATGTATGTATTTACGAAAAAAAAAAGTATATATGTATTTGTATCAGTTGTCTAGTACCCATAACACAAGCTCTGCTTAGCTTGGGACTAGATGGCGTTGTGTGTTAAATGTCCGAAATATTTATTATTTTATTTATTTATAATATCAGAACATCATTGTATTGACTGCCTCGGTGGCACAGTGGTAGCATTCGCGACTGCTGTAAGTGAGGTTTTCGGTTCGATTATGTAAATTTCCATTTAAAATCCATATGGTGAATAAACCATATTAATATTATAAATTTTGATATGTCTGTCTGACTGTCTGTTTATCTGTATGTCTGTTAAATTTTTAAGACTAAGCCGCTGTACCGATTTTGATAAAATTTGGTATAGAGTAAAGATATTATAATCCTTTAAGAAGGACATAGACTACTCTTTACAGTGGTAACCGACACACGCATTCAACAATATTAGTTACTCAAATATAGACCAAATACTTGTTTTCAAAGTACAATTATTTATCCTGTTAGGAAAGTGAATCCGCAAGCAGTCGTTAAGCGTCAGCGTTAATAAACCACTACATCAATGGCACAGTCTACTGGTATTTTTCGAACAGTTTTGATTCCATCAGCTTTAGTTGAAACTAAATAACCTAGCATGATTGCCAATTAAATAAAAATATTTTATTCAGATGTCAGTAGAACCATTCATTGGTATTAATACTTACTAATGAGAAGTACAATACGACAATTTTGTAAAAAAAATTGAAACAATAACATACACATTATCATCATAACCAATAGCCTTTGATAGTCCACTGCTGGACATAAGCCTCTCCACAGAAAGTAGGTTTTTGCTCACAATACCACGCTGATCAGACGGTTATATGATATACTAGCTTTTGCACGCAACTTCGCTCACGCAGACTTTCATCCCCTGATTTACCCCCTTAAGGGTGGAGTTTAGTAAAATCTGTTCTTAGCAGATGTCTACACCCTTTAAGGAACCTACATGCCAAATTTCAAGATTTTAGGTACTATAGTTTCTGAGATTTCGTGATTAATATATTAAGTGAGTGGTATTTCGCTTTTATATATATGGACTAGCGGCCGCTTGCGACTTCGTACGCGTGGAGTTAGTTATTTGCACATTTTTTTAATACTTACATACGATTTAAAAACCTTCTGCCATAATTACTTTTACTTCAATAACATAGATCTTTCATACAAACGTCCAACCCCCGTTTTGCCCCCTTAAGGGTGGAGTTTCGTAAAATCCTTTCTTAGCGGATGTCTACACCCTATGAGGAACATTCCTGCCAAATTTCAAGTTTGAAGGTGTTATAGTTTCTGAGATTTCGTTATTAATATGTGAGTGGTATTTCGCTTTTATATATATATATAGATAAGATAAGATATAAGAACAGACATTGTACAAGAACCACGTAATTATTAGTTCTAAAGATCGTCTTTTTGTTAAAAAGTCTACGTTATACAAAGCAAAGCAAGAAAGAAATTGAGTCTTCTGTTGTTTTTATCGTACAAAGTAAGCAATCATCCTTTTTACCTACTTTTATTATCTTTAACACGATTCTCGTTAATATAGATTTCAGAATTTTGTGCTTCCAGAAGAATATTGAACATACCTACACATGAATTATAGTTGGAAAAGAAAATCCAACATGTTATTTTATTCGCGTTGTTCCCCGATTCCCAAGGATAAATATCCTCTGGAAACAATTACTTGATCCGATAAGGAAGTTGGTCTTTCATATAAGTAACTATTATACATCTAACATATTGAATCAATTTACAATTTTGTGCGTGAGGAAACTGAACATCAAAAGGTTCTGAAATCTTTTACAGATTTTATTCATTCATCCCAAAGCTTTGTCACGCGTGTCATAATACAGTACGAAATATTTGAGACATTCTAAGTATTTGATAGTATCTTTGATATTTGATACATAAAATTCTCAACGATTTTCGGTGAGTATCTCAAATAAAGTGGCATTAGTGACTCAAACAATATAAGTTAAGTAACATATTATTTTTCTTTCTAGTAAATTGTTCAGTATAACGTTACCAAACCTATCGTTAGCTTTGAATAGGTTCTGCACTATTTATTTGACTTGCAAGAAATGTTACTGTTAAATTATTTGGTGTCTCGAATAAATTCTAATAAACAATTATAGTGTAAAAATATTTTAAAAATAATACATTAGACACACTAACAACGGAGTAAAGCCAACCATACGCGTTTTATGACTCCAATGCTATCAGACTAATATATAAAAGATCTTGCTTTTTTGAAATCGGTTAAAAACTGGCTATCCATCTTAATGAGATACGATTGAGTCAAACGGTATTAACCATCCATAGCCCATTTAGGTCTACACTATGTATTACGATTGAAAATTTAGTCAAATTGTGTGGTAGGATAGCCGTTTAAGGTCACTAGTTAAAGTTCGTAGTATATTATTTCTATCTATCTGGTCTGGACTGATATTATTTTTACTGGTGAATGTGTAAAGTGATATATGATTTTTACATTTAAATCCTAAAGTGTCCAGCCGATTGCAGTAACGTTGTAACACGTGGACAAGGAGGTCTTCTGTCTATCTATCTATGCGTATGCATAGCTAAGAGCTCGAGCTGATGCCGAGCATGAGCGTTATGTATGACAAGCCTGTCAAGTTGGTGGTGAAAGAATAAAAGTAGCTACTCGCTTGGCGGCTCTAGTGATATTATGACAGCAAGTTCTTAACTACATTAGAGCAAAGTGATGACGAAAAAATAGAAGTAGCTGTCTCCTTGCGAGTGAGTGATAGTGAATTATTCTAGAGATATTGACTTCGAGCAAGATGGTAGTGAAAGAATAGAAGTAACTCCTCTTGCACGACTTTAAGTGATATTTAAGCAGTATGTAGAAGGATTTATATTGTAAGTAAGCTTGTGATTAATAGTATGTTATTAAACAGAGTTATAGGGAATAAAATATTGTCAGTTAATAAATGTATGTACATGATTGCCAAACAAGATAACTTAAGATGATTAGGGTGATAAATATAAAGTTAAATATGTCCTTGTTCTGGTTTACACAGGGGTAAGTTTCAAAAAATCAATTTACAAAGATATCTATGATTTGGTAGGCACCATGAGGACAGTGACGTGTCACCTTATATTAAGCGCATACCCTTTTACAATGCTTAGGAACATCATTGCTATAAAAACAAGTTTATTATTCTTATTAACAGTTAAAGAAATTCAACGTCAATGTTTTCGAAGAATTTCGAAAGATCTAATTATATTTCTATCAAAAATTATTTGACATCCTATAGTTCGATATCCAAATTTAGTAGCTCATTAGTCAAATAAAATAAAGCACATCCGCTTTCCTGTAATATATTTTCGTCTTTTAACATGTATCCATTTCAACAAATTAGAGGAAAAATGGAGCATGACGGAAGATGTTACATATCATCACAAAATAAAGGAGAAAAAGGTTTGTTTGGCACACAAAGGGGCACACTTAAATTATAACCAGAAAAGAGGGAAAAAAGTAGTCAAAGAAAATAATAAAATCCAAAAGTAATACTATTAATTCTAAAATAACTCTGTCTTTCGGTTACACTTTTACGATTTAACCATTGCACCGGTTTCAATAAAATTTCGCATGGAGACACTTTGATTCTTACCGAAATACACGCGGGCGTAGCCGCAAGCAGTTTAAGAAGTTAAACAACATATTTTCGTCGGATATACCACAGAGCCTGAAGACGAAAGTCTTCAACCAGTGCGTCCTCCCAGTAATGACGTATGGTGCTGAGACGTGGACATTCACCCTGGGATTAATCCAGAAGCTCAAAGTCGCTCAGCGTGCCATGGAAAGAGCTATGCTTGGAGTCTCTCTGAAGGACAAAGTTCGTAATTAAGTAATCCGTCAGAGAACCAAAGTGACCGGCATAGCTCTGAAAGTTGGTAGGATGAAGTGGCAATGGGCTGGTCACATGTGTCGAAGGATAGACAACCGCTGGAGTGAGCGTGTTTTAGAGTGGAGACCGCGTCTTGGCAAACGTAGTGTGAGACGCCCTCTGGCCAGATGGTGGGACGACTTACGTAAGAGGGCTGGCAGCGACTGGATGCAGAAAGCAACACACCGGGCTCTGTGGTGTTCCTTGGGAGAGGCCTATATCCAGCAGTGGACTGCAACGGGCTGATGATGTAGCCGCTAGCAAAGGCTAGTAAAAATATAAATTAGAAAGAGAATAACATTATCATCGTATAACAGTCCATTGCTAGACACATGTCTCTCCAATTGCACGCCACTTGATTTGATCCTCGGCATCTCGCATCCAGTTCCTGCCACCGATCTTACACAGAAGCTTATTTTTTATAACTTAGCAAATTAGTATTTTAAATCTATACTACTATATAATCTAATACTCTAATACTACTACATTAAGAATTTGTGAGTTTGTTACGTTGTAGGGGTTAATCTCTGGATCTACTGAACCGATTTTGAAAATTATTTTACCAATAGAAGGCTACGTTATTTGGGAGTCACATAGGCTATATAATAACCTGAAAAGTGAAAAGACTTTTTCGTGGTAGCTGAATTTACAAAGTAAGTCGGAGAAAAAAATGTTTACCGCCCAACGAAGTGGGCACGGGTTAGCTATTAATAATAAAGTTAACACTTAAGACATCAATATTTACCATTTCTGTCTGTTCAAGTCAACACAAAAAAGTCAAAATAAAGTAAAACACATAACGTATGACCTGATTTATTATTCGTGAAAGCAGTATTTGAACGCTAAAACTAAGTGAAATGGAATAATATAAATATAGTCTAGACAAAGATAGGTCTGAATACATGATTCAAATAGCAGTAAGCCATCTCAACTAAGTTGAATATCTAAAAGTAGTGAATTCTCTTGAGACTCGATACAATGGAATGAGAATAAATCGATCAATCATACCGAGTAACCTACTCCCTTTGTTTGACTAAGATCCTATCTAAGATTTGTATTTTATGTAAATTACGAGAAACAAAGTGTTACTTAAACATGACGAATGAACGTGCTTAAAAGAACAGTTGTAATGTTAAATGGATTGTTGGAAATTGTTTGTTAATGTTTTTGTAGATTCCAAAAACTAGGATATCTCTCTACTTATAAACAAGAATACAGATTAAGTTGACCTATATACTTTAAGGAGTTGTATTTATAATGATTACTGATAGATTTCACACACCAAGATATTATTACCTAAAACAACCTTTTAGAACCAATTTTTTTTGGAAGTGAAAACTTCTTTAGCGGCGCTGTGCACTTTTTTGGGATGGGTAAAAAATGTTAAGCTCGCGTCAGAAACTCGCGTCAGGACATGTGACCTGATAGAATATTCGTAAGACGGAGGTGTGGCGTAGGAGAGGAAGTAGTATCCCCCTCTCTTTCTACCGCGCAGCGAAATTGTATAGCTGCTCCTTGCAGGGCGCTTGCGCGAGTGTGCTTATACCTGGCTTCACTCGAGTAATATGTTTATACTGCCTTGTTGGTCTCGCGGTTTGCGTGTGCGACTGCCGATTATGAGGTTTTGGGTTCGATTCCCGGGTCGGACCAAATGTTTGTATAATCTACAAAATATTTGTTTCAGAGTTTGGGTGTTCTACAAAATATTTGTTTCGGAGTTTGGGTTTTTCTATGTATAATATGTATGTATTAACAAAAAAAGTATATAAGTATTTATATCAGTTGTCTAGTGCCCATAACACAAGCTCTGCTTAGCTTGGGACTAGATGGCGTTGTGTGTTAGATGTCCAAAATATTTATTTATTTATACTGTATAGCATTAACCTACATTTTTATAATATCACAATATGCATTTCTGTAGTTATCGGTTCTCAAGGAATATTAAAGGCAAAGAAAGGCAAAGATTCGTAAATAAATAAAAAAAAACTTCGTTTAAAAAAACCGACTTCAAAAACTAAAAAGTATAAAATAACTTAATTTGTATGTGCTACCTATTCATAGGTTTGAAGTCAGTGCCAAGCCAAATGTAATAGTAGGTACCACACTCGCTATATTTCGAGAGAGTCACCGACGCTTCGGTTGTTTTGTTCAATGCGAAGAGCAGCTATCCCGCTCAAGGTCACGCGTGGCGAGTGCGGTAACTACTATTACATTTTGGCTTGGCACCGACTTATCATCATTTCATTTAAAATTAAATGATGTCTACAGAATATGAAGGCATGCAGACAATTGCTCTTAACTTCATTGCAGGCACTCACGTAAATATCAGGTTTTCTTTCGATTTCCTTGGGATCCCATCATCAGATCCTGATATGGTGGCCATGGGACCACATGGGGAGCATACCCTTTCGAATACAAAAAGAATTTTCAAAATCGGTCCACAATTGACGGAGTAATCAATGTACATACATTTTAAAAAAAACATACCGATGAAATTGAGAACCTCCTCCTTTTGGAAGTCGGTGCAACGTTAACGTTGTGCATTTTTGATTTATTAAATTTATTTTTTTTATTTATTCAAGTTTTCACATCTGCCGGCACTCCTGGAGTACAACCTGTTGTTTTTTCTTTCTGTATTATTTTTATTTTGCTGTTTTTTTTTTTATTGTTTAAGTACTATTTTTCGATTTATATCTTCTTTTACGCAGGCTGTACATATTTTTAATTATGTAGTCGTCCTTAATTTAATGTCCCTCAACTTCCATTCATAAAACTTTAATAACTATATATTGTTTTACTTTATTTCTTATTCATTAACAATTAAAGTACAGTATGGTAAAGTAGGAATGAATAGAAAAAAATCTTTAATATCTATTCTTAGCTTTTCAAATTGCATATTTAATTATACTCTTCATTTCCCCACCTTTAATTATCAAGTTATTGATTGACGGCAAAGTGACAGCCTCCTATTACTTAAGTTATCAAAACATAGGCGTACAATACACCTAAGCAATATAAATGTTAGTATATACACATGTATTCAGATACATATACACATACCGATATATAACCGTGGTTAGACTGTACAATAACTTGTGGGAGACCGCGATCTGTCCTTAGCAATGGAGCCTAAATGCGATATGTATACATATGTAATAGGGTGTCTCTGTATCAGATATGTGGGTTAATTGCTTTAGTAGATATATTGATTCTGTAACAATATTTTGCCGTGTTTCGATATGTATTAAGGATGTTATCATTAAATAAGTATATATAAACAATTAAATAAATACAATAACATACAAAGACTATCAAAACAACTTATAAACGCCTAAAATCTGAATTAAAAACTTTTACATTTCCCAGTTATACGTGTTTTCAAGTTATTTGAATTGATTTTTTATTTTATACCACTAAAAGCTTTTAGGAAAATCTTGCCTATTCATTATTTTACTTAAGCTTATCTCCTTTTAATTTTTTTTTATGATTTCAGCTCGAATTGAAGTGATTGCGTCACTACTTTTGCTTGACGGGTAACTAATTTTATACACTCCTACAGTACGTTATTAATAGTTTGGCATCTGTGTATATTTGTATGTTCTACAGTAGCGCATAAACTACTTAACCGTTTTAAAAGACTTAGGTTTCAAAATAGATTCTTAACAATGACTCGCTTGACATAGGCTGTAGTTTTTTTTTTTTTTTTTCGTAGTCAGTCGGGTTATGGTTTTTTAAACATTATCTTTCTTAACAAAGTTTTGAATAGAAAGGTTTGTGAAACAACGGAAAGTATTAATTCATCAGTAACCGTTAGAATAATATAAACATTTCGTGTGTATATAAACAGGCGTGTCTTTGTATTATTCTAACTTGATAAGTTTAAATAGACTAGCTGACCCACGCAACGTCACTTACGTCTCCTATTGCCCGTAGCGTAAAAAAATCCCCCGTTTTTGTAACATTCTTCATTGGTGCTCCCCTCCTATTGGTCTTAGCGAGATGATATATAGCCTATAGCTTTCCTCGATAAATGGACTATCTAACACTGAAAGATTTTTTCAAATCGGACCAGTTCGTCGTCGGTTCCTGAGATTAGCGCGTTCAAACAAACAAAACAAAGGACTGTCCAGCAAATGTATCATTGATAAAAAATTTAAATACTAGACAATCCAAAAATATGAAAGGCTAGTACTGAAAAAAAGATTTTTAAATATTATTTTGCAGTATAAATACGAATAATTTTTATACTACAACTGATCGAAACTGCACGTTTGACCTAGTGGTTTAACGGTCACCACGCCGTTTCCTACTTCGCCTAGTGTCGTGGGTTCAAATCTCAACACTTTGTGTGATCCACAAATTGTTGTACCGAGTCTGGGTGTAATTTGTGTCCGTTTCATGTATGTTTGTAAAGTTCCCCGCGACACAGGATTTATTCCTAGTGCGGAGTTGTTTTTTAAAAAGGATTAAACAGGACAAAAGGAAAGGAGTAGTCATTATTCCCTGAAAATAAAAAGAGAACGTTAGTCTTTTCCTTGACCTGAAAAAGCGGGAGGAAAAAATGTATGAAAATCCATTTCTAACGTGTTTTAGCGGGAGAGAAAGTTGTATGAATTTTCATTTCTCATGTGTTATCTTATCTCTGGCGCGCGCCTGCCCAAGGAGTTTTCATATAATTTAAATATGGAATCTCCGTGCCACTGACATCCTTTTGTGAAGAATAAAAAAAAACAAAAGAAGCGCGAAATATCGGTCAAATTCTAAGCTAAATTGTGTCTTACATGGTGTCTTACGTTTTGATTTAAATGCTTTCTACAAGTCTTTAAATATTCCTCACAGGTGTAGTATAAAGCACTGTGTAGCACTCGGGTGAAAGTCCCATTCCTACCTCGGGAGTATTGTGACCCTAGGCTGCGCCTTCGGGCCACAAACTGCTAGTAATCGGTCCCTTTCCTCCCTCAGTGAACAATGTACTATAACTTATCAGAAAACAAAATTTTGGGAGTAACACAAATAACTTAATTTATAGTAAACAGTTTATGAACAGCTTTAACTTCAGTACCTTCCAGCTTACCCAAATTCAGTTTTTTAATCAAAATGTTGATGAAATTTTCTTACCGGACGACAGCCCAAAGTGGACAGTCACAAAACAGCAGGAAGGACGTACGTTGCAAGGTAATCATAAATTAATAGTTCTCCAGAATCGACAATGTAATTGTTACTAGTAGCTGAGTTGACTAGCATCAACGAAATCGAAAACCAGAATGAAAATACTATAAATCTTTCTAGAATTTTATACAAAATATGAGCATTTAGCATTTGAGCTTAAATAATTAGGTTTAAATACTAAAAGTAAGTACGTTTACGGTACGTTCGTTGTATTTTATATATTTTTTATAATTTTCCGCACGTACGCTTCTATCGTGAAGTTATTAAAAATCGTGACGCACGAAACCGTGCTGTCGTCACGTGAGCCTGCAAAATCCATTACCAGCAAATGCGGTTTGTATGGTACCAAGTAAAAGAAGTAGCGATAATAAAAATAAATTTCATAAATTAGGTTAGGTTTTTTTTTTATGTATGGCCCGCCAAAATGACCTACTCTGCCTGATGGAAAGCATAAGCAGAATCCAAGAGTATTGGTCGCCATACTCACTGCGAATGCAGATAATGCAGTATGGCGACCCACACCATGGCGGCCTAGTGATGCTGCTGCATCTTTTAGTCTAGTCAACAAGTATGGTTACTACATTAACGTAGTGTAGGACGTCTACAGGCCAGGTGGAGTGAAGATCTGCGCAAGACGGTTGGCAGGAGCTGAATCCGAGTAGCCGAGGATCGAACCAAGAGGCCTATGTCCAGCAGTAAACTGCAATAGGCTGGTGATGAATGCAAGAAAAATACTAAGTTATTTTCTTTCGCATGTAAGATTTTTTATATTCAAAACATTTTACATACAATATTCTTGGGGAAAAATGTGTGTTAAAGTCACTGCATTTTCATTATTGACTGCCTCAGTGACGCAGTGGTAGCGTATGCGACTGCCGTGCTTGAGGTCTCGGGTTCGATTTCCGGGTCGGACCCAATGTTTGTATGATCTGCAAATATTTGTTTCGGAGTTTGGGTGTTTTTTTTTAGTATAATATGTATGTATTTACAAAAAAAAGTATATATGTATTTATATCAGTTGTCTGGTACCCATAGCACAAGCTCTACTTAGCTTAGGACTAGATGGACGTTGTGTGTAAGATGTCCGAAATATTATTTATTATTATTATGACTAGTCGGTAGGTCTAGTGGTTAGTGAGCGTGACTGCCGGAGTTGGTGGGTTCGATTCCGATCCAAGAAAAATATTGTGTGATGAGTATGAACATTTTTTCTGTGTCTGGGTATAATTTATCTATAATATGTACATATTTGGAAATACAAAAGTATGTTTATCTGTTTCCTATAGTATAGGCTCTCCCTAGAGATCATACAGGCGTGTGTATATTGCACACACGCCTGTCTGATCTCTAGTCCAGTTATAATTATATTAGCTTAAATTTAAGTTGAAATATATATAGCTACGATATGATTAATATAGTAACCGGCTCAATTCCGCTATCTTCTACTTTTTATACCATCCCGATACGACCCAAACACCGATTGAAACTAGTAACAAAATTCGCTCAGAAACCCAGACGATCTAAGTTAAAATACGTACGAAGTTAAACCTATGTAATAGTTTCACTTGCTTTTATCTTCGGTAAGTTTTCGCTACGAAATGGCCATGTTTTTAGTTTGTTACAAGAATTTTATTACCTTGTTAGGGACTGTGGTTGTTCTGAACATATTTCGGTTGAACCCTGCTGTGGTAGTATCCTAGAAAATTCTGTCAAGGGTTAAGAGAAAGGTTTTTTTTTCTTCTTTATTTTGATGTAACCGAAATGTAATTTTGCTTTGATATTAGATAAACACATCTTGTAAAACCGAAATCTTTAGTTATGTATTTTTATTAAATATGAACTTGCCAAAGTGACTCTATCCTGCCTGATGGAAAACCTGAGCGGAATCTAAATGTAGTGGTCACCATATTCAGTGCTAATGCAGACACTGCACACACACACACACACCCACACCATGGCGGCCTATTGAGATGCTTCTGCATAATTGGGCGATCTTGCACTCACTAACGAAACACGACAGTATGAAAACTGTCGTTTTAGGATGGTTTTCTGTGAGAAGGTACCGCTCCGGTCGAGCCGACCCGTTTGTGCTGAAATCAGCTTGGAAATAAATTCAGTTTAGTCTATCAGGGACAAGTGGTGAAACTAGCCCTAATGGTCCGGGATCCCACGAACAAATTTTACAAGTTATTACTATCAAGCTATTTTTTCGTCAATAGCTTCGTTTCGATGAGACGCCCAACAATTTCCTGTGCGAAAATTCTCAATTGTGGTAGCTAACAGAAGTAGCAGGGATAAAATATGTTGATTTAATGATTCTCAAAAAATTATTACTAACTGGTTTTTTGAAGTGAAACTCCTAATGCGACTTCCAACAAGTTTGCGTTAAACGTTTAATGTTTGCGTTAAAATTTTAAAGCTACCATGGAGGGGGTATGAAAGCACTGTTGCACATTACGAAATTTTTTGCAAACGTTTAACGCTACTATGGAGGGGGACCCATGTTGGAAGGACAAGGACTCTTTGATCAAACCATACATTTTTTAGGACAAATATTTTTTCAAATAATTTAGATAATTACCTTAAGTTTTAACAAAAAAAAAACCCCAGTTAGTAATACATTTTTAAAAATCATCAAATCAATATACTTTAACCCTGCTACCCCTCTTAGCTACCATAATTGAGAATTTTCGCACAGGTAATTATTGGGCGTCTCATCGAAACGAAGCTCTTCACGAAAAATTAGCTTGATAGTAATAACAAGTAAAATTTGTTCCGGGAATCCCGGACTATAAATATTTTATTGTCATGGTAGCTTTGTATGTTATAATTATCATCAAAAAAATAAAATAATCAAACATGTAGTTTTGACACGATCACATTTGAATTCAATTTCATTCACAATGAGTTTTAATCAGAGTGTAATATTTGGCGCTGACAGATGACTCTAGAGACGAACGCTTCTTACATACAATGCTGAGACGTTGTACAATTATGTTTTCTGATATCTATATAAGTGTGGAAATAATTATGTGAACTGATGATACTGAACTTTTTGTTCATTTAGAGTTTCACTCTATTAAAAATGGTTTAGGATTTTATTTTTTGATTGTTTTAATACTTACTACTAAGTAATGAAAACTATTACCACCCACCCAAATGTGTTTACTTCAAAAGTATGATTATAATTTTTAGCATCCTTATAGTTTTTTGTTAAATATTCGTTTCGGATCTTGGAAATTCTCTATGTAATATATATATGTATGTATTTACCATAAATAAGTATGTATTTACATCAGTTGTCTAGTACCCATAGTACACGCAAGTTTGGGACTAGATGGCGTTGTCTCAGATACTTAGGAAAGTATTCATTATACTATCAAAATTGCTTCAAAATCTACTTAAAAGTTACTTAAATTCAACTAATTAATACGTATATTGAAGTAAAAGAACTGCTAAACCTTATGATATTCCTTCTACAAAGGGCAAAACCGTCTATATTTGCTCAAAAAAATAAATTAAAATGTCGCACCCGAAGAGAAGTCCTCTAAATTAAATTCACTCACCTATGAAATGAAACCACGCAATATATAGCATAAGCTACTGGTATGGGAAGGGACTTCTCATTATCCTGTGACGTACGAGAAATTAACTCCGTAATTGACTATTTTGACAAACTGTAATAAAAGGTTATTTCAGTTCAAAACGACAGCTTAAATGACTAATTCGTTTTATGTCGATTGTTGAAAGCAATTAATGTTTGTAAGGTACCTTACCTACTCATTTGAATAAAATACTGAAAGAACATTGTTTCGTCGGCCTAAATATTTTATGTTAATTTGCATAGATAATGGGAATGGAAAGAAATTAGGGTCCGTCAGATGCTTAATTAGTCTGCAGTATGTTCAATTTATATTAAGGAAGTGAGAGAGTTGTGTAAATAAAATGAAAAGTGTTTTAAAAGGAAACATTATTTTTATCAAATGGATTTTTAATTCGATACTAAATGTTTCTCCGATGGTTAGGCAAGTGTTGTAACAGTATTATAAATGCACCACTATTAGCTCCATTCACATTGCAAATAAAACTGTTGCTACTTAACCCGGTATTAGTGTTTATATGTTGATATTTTTACTAAACTATTAATAAAAAATATATCAATATAATATTATGTTGACACCCTAATAATCTATACCTATTATAAAAGCACAGACTTGGGTTCAGAAAAATACTAAAATATATAAAACATGTGGTAAATTTTCTAATAAAGGCACACACGCCTTTCATATGGTGCACACTGACTGCACGTTTGGCCTAGTGGTTTAACGGTCACCACGCCGTTTAATACTTCGCCAAGTGTCGTGGGTTCAAATCCCACGTAGGACAACACTTTGTGTGATCCACAAATTGTTGTTCTGAGTCTGGGTGTTCTTTGTGTCCGTTTCATGTATGTTTGTAAAGTCCCCCGCGACACAGGATTTATTCCTAGTGCGGGAGTTGTCTTAAAAAAAAATAAAAAAATATACGAGTACACATCTAAACCACCTCCTTTAATTTTAGAAGCCTTTTATGTTTTTGAAACATGTACCTTAAAACCAATACACTCCGTAGCGGTTTTATTAAGTACTACATTACTCCGTAGCACTTTGAAAAGTACAACCGAACTGAACCTGAACAACTGAACCAACTCAAGGTTGACTGATAGATAATGCCATGTGGCATTAAGTCCGCCTCGTGTAATTGTAATGCAGGAAGTTTAAATAAAATAGAAAATAAATAAAAAAATACAAGCAGCACACATTTATAAATAAAGTGCTAACTATCGTACCACTTATTAAGAACTCAAATAGACCTTTTTTTTTTTAAAATCAACTCCCGCATTAGGAATAAACATCCTGTGGGGACTTTAAAGACATACATGAAACGGACACAAATAACACCCAAACTCATAACAACAATTTGTGGATCACACAAAGTGTTGTCCCGTGTAGGATTTGAACCCACAACACTTGGCGAATTGGCAAGTGGCGTGGCGACCGCCTAAACCACTAGGCCCACCGTGCAGTCGATCCTTTCTAAGTCCGTCGGAAATTCCTTCCTAAATCTTATCGTTTTAATCGTCATTTGAATGTCAACCAACGAAGTACCTTAAAACAACATATTAATATGATCACAACGCACGGTTGATGTATTCTAAAAGTGACGTCGTAAGCTCCATACTCGGTTTACTTAAATCACGAAATGACATCACTTTCGTGAAGCCACTGTATCATCAACATTCCAACTTTTTTGTATCTGTATTAAGCTTTTAGGGTGAAGCGTTCGGAAAAACTTTTGTCCTTGGGAAACATATTTTCCTGGTCACGACATATGCGAGTATTACGTCATCGGGACAAGTTTCCGAAAGATACTTGAACTAGAAGTTATATAGTAAGAAAAACTCAGGTTGTTCTGAAAGATTTGCGGATTGGCTTTCAAACTGTCTGAGGTTTGAGCGGTTCTTATAGTTTTTGTGTTGACAACATTTCATATCATATACGTTTAGTTTAGCCAAGAAAATTTGTATGGTTTTTTTCCATCAAGTTGAGGGTTGAAATATATGAAGTTGTGAGATACTTATGTTTCGTCACATGAGGGTTGTTTTAAAAGAGTTATACCATCACCTTACAAAAATTAGCGTTAAGCATTTAGCAGAGTAGGTAAGTGAGGTACTAAAACCTAAACTCAACTCGCCCTGATGCTGGATATGTCCTCATTGGGTCAAAAAGTACTTGCGACTTTTGAGTTGAAGGTGTTAAGTATCTGGTGGCCCTTTTTAGGGTTCCGTGCCAAGCAAAAAACGGAACCCTTATAGATTCGTCATGTCTGTCTGTCTGTCTGTCTGTCCGTCCGTATGTCACAGCCACTTTATTCCGAAACTATAAGACCTTTAATGTTGAAACTTGGTAGGTAGATGTATTCTGTGAACCGCATTAAGATTTTCACACAAAAATAGAAAAAAAAAACGATTAATTTTGGGGGTCCCCATACTTAGAACTGAAACTCAAAAAATGTTTTTCATCCAACCCATACGTGTGGGGTATCTATAGATAGGTCTTCAAAAATGATATTGAGGTTTCTAACGTTTAACGCAAACTTGTTGGAAGTCGCATTAGGAGTTTCACTTCAAAAAACCAGTTAGTAATACATTTTTAAAAATCATCAAATCAATATACTTTAACCCTGCTACCCCTCTTAGCTACCATAATTGAGAATTTTCGCACAGGTAATTATTGGGCGTCTCATCGAAACGAAGCTCTTCACGAAAAATTAGCTTGATAGTAATAACAAGTAAAATTTGTTCCGGGAATCCCGGACTATAAATATTTTATTGTCATGGTAGCTTTGTATGTTATAATTATCATCAAAAAAATAAAATAATCAAACATGTAGTTTTGACACGATCACATTTGAATTCAATTTCATTCACAATGAGTTTTAATCAGAGTGTAATATTTGGCGCTGACAGATGACTCTAGAGACGAACGCTTCTTACATACAATGCTGAGACGTTGTACAATTATGTTTTCTGATATCTATATAAGTGTGGAAATAATTATGTGAACTGATGATACTGAACTTTTTGTTCATTTAGAGTTTCACTCTATTAAAAATGGTTTAGGATTTTATTTTTTGATTGTTTTAATACTTACTACTAAGTAATGAAAACTATTACCACCCACCCAAATGTGTTTACTTCAAAAGTATGATTATAATTTTTAGCATCCTTATAGTTTTTTGTTAAATATTCGTTTCGGATCTTGGAAATTCTCTATGTAATATATATATGTATGTATTTACCATAAATAAGTATGTATTTACATCAGTTGTCTAGTACCCATAGTACACGCAAGTTTGGGACTAGATGGCGTTGTCTCAGATACTTAGGAAAGTATTCATTATACTATCAAAATTGCTTCAAAATCTACTTAAAAGTTACTTAAATTCAACTAATTAATACGTATATTGAAGTAAAAGAACTGCTAAACCTTATGATATTCCTTCTACAAAGGGCAAAACCGTCTATATTTGCTCAAAAAAATAAATTAAAATGTCGCACCCGAAGAGAAGTCCTCTAAATTAAATTCACTCACCTATGAAATGAAACCACGCAATATATAGCATAAGCTACTGGTATGGGAAGGGACTTCTCATTATCCTGTGACGTACGAGAAATTAACTCCGTAATTGACTATTTTGACAAACTGTAATAAAAGGTTATTTCAGTTCAAAACGACAGCTTAAATGACTAATTCGTTTTATGTCGATTGTTGAAAGCAATTAATGTTTGTAAGGTACCTTACCTACTCATTTGAATAAAATACTGAAAGAACATTGTTTCGTCGGCCTAAATATTTTATGTTAATTTGCATAGATAATGGGAATGGAAAGAAATTAGGGTCCGTCAGATGCTTAATTAGTCTGCAGTATGTTCAATTTATATTAAGGAAGTGAGAGAGTTGTGTAAATAAAATGAAAAGTGTTTTAAAAGGAAACATTATTTTTATCAAATGGATTTTTAATTCGATACTAAATGTTTCTCCGATGGTTAGGCAAGTGTTGTAACAGTATTATAAATGCACCACTATTAGCTCCATTCACATTGCAAATAAAACTGTTGCTACTTAACCCGGTATTAGTGTTTATATGTTGATATTTTTACTAAACTATTAAAAAAAAATATATAAATATAATATTATGTTGACACCCTAATAATCTATACCTATTATAAAAGCACAGACTTGGGTTCAGAAAAATACTAAAATATATAAAACATGTGGTAAATTTTCTAATAAAGGCACACACGCCTTTCATATGGTGCACACTGACTGCACGTTTGGCCTAGTGGTTTAACGGTCACCACGCCGTTTAATACTTCGCCAAGTGTCGTGGGTTCAAATCCCACGTAGGACAACACTTTGTGTGATCCACAAATTGTTGTTCTGAGTCTGGGTGTTCTTTGTGTCCGTTTCATGTATGTTTGTAAAGTCCCCCGCGACACAGGATTTATTCCTAGTGCGGGAGTTGTCTTAAAAAAAAATAAAAAAATATACGAGTACACATCTAAACCACCTCCTTTAATTTTATAAGCCTTTTATGTTTTTGAAACATGTACCTTAAAACCAATACACTCCGTAGCGGTTTTATTAAGTACTACATTACTCCGTAGCACTTTGAAAAGTACAACCGAACTGAACCTGAACAACTGAACCAACTCAAGGTTGACTGATAGATAATGCCATGTGGCATTAAGTCCGCCTCGTGTAATTGTAATGCAGGAAGTTTAAATAAAATAGAAAATAAATAAAAAAATACAAGCAGCACACATTTATAAATAAAGTGCTAACTATCGTACCACTTATTAAGAACTCAAATAGACCTTTTTTTTTTTTAAATCAACTCCCGCATTAGGAATAAACATCCTGTGGGGACTTTAAAGACATACATGAAACGGACACAAATAACACCCAAACTCATAACAACAATTTGTGGATCACACAAAGTGTTGTCCCGTGTAGGATTTGAACCCACAACACTTGGCGAATTGGCAAGTGGCGTGGCGACCGCCTAAACCACTAGGCCCACCGTGCAGTCGATCCTTTCTAAGTCCGTCGGAAATTCCTTCCTAAATCTTATCGTTTTAATCGTCATTTGAATGTCAACCAACGAAGTACCTTAAAACAACATATTAATATGATCACAACGCACGGTTGATGTATTCTAAAAGTGACGTCGTAAGCTCCATACTCGGTTTACTTAAATCACGAAATGACATCACTTTCGTGAAGCCACTGTATCATCAACATTCCAACTTTTTTGTATCTGTATTAAGCTTTTAGGGTGAAGCGTTCGGAAAAACTTTTGTCCTTGGGAAACATATTTTCCTGGTCACGACATATGCGAGTATTACGTCATCGGGACAAGTTTCCGAAAGATACTTGAACTAGAAGTTATATAGTAAGAAAAACTCAGGTTGTTCTGAAAGATTTGCGGATTGGCTTTCAAACTGTCTGAGGTTTGAGCGGTTCTTATAGTTTTTGTGTTGACAACATTTCATATCATATACGTTTAGTTTAGCCAAGAAAATTTGTATGGTTTTTTTCCATCAAGTTGAGGGTTGAAATATATGAAGTTGTGAGATACTTATGTTTCGTCACATGAGGGTTGTTTTAAAAGAGTTATACCATCACCTTACAAAAATTAGCGTTAAGCATTTAGCAGAGTAGGTAAGTGAGGTACTAAAACCTAAACTCAACTCGCCCTGATGCTGGATATGTCCTCATTGGGTCAAAAAGTACTTGCGACTTTTGAGTTGAAGGTGTTAAGTATCTGGTGGCCCTTTTTAGGGTTCCGTGCCAAGCAAAAAACGGAACCCTTATAGATTCGTCATGTCTGTCTGTCTGTCTGTCTGTCCGTCCGTATGTCACAGCCACTTTATTCCGAAACTATAAGACCTTTAATGTTGAAACTTGGTAGGTAGATGTATTCTGTGAACCGCATTAAGATTTTCACACAAAAATAGAAAAAAAAAACGATTAATTTTGGGGGTCCCCATACTTAGAACTGAAACTCAAAAAATGTTTTTCATCCAACCCATACGTGTGGGGTATCTATAGATAGGTCTTCAAAAATGATATTGAGGTTTCTAACGTTTAACGCAAACTTGTTGGAAGTCGCATTAGGAGTTTCACTTCAAAAAACCAGTTAGTAATACATTTTTAAAAATCATCAAATCAATATACTTTAACCCTGCTACCCCTCTTAGCTACCATAATTGAGAATTTTCGCACAGGTAATTATTGGGCGTCTCATCGAAACGAAGCTCTTCACGAAAAATTAGCTTGATAGTAATAACAAGTAAAATTTGTTCCGGGAATCCCGGACTATAAATATTTTATTGTCATGGTAGCTTTGTATGTTATAATTATCATCAAAAAAATAAAATAATCAAACATGTAGTTTTGACACGATCACATTTGAATTCAATTTCATTCACAATGAGTTTTAATCAGAGTGTAATATTTGGCGCTGACAGATGACTCTAGAGACGAACGCTTCTTACATACAATGCTGAGACGTTGTACAATTATGTTTTCTGATATCTATATAAGTGTGGAAATAATTATGTGAACTGATGATACTGAACTTTTTGTTCATTTAGAGTTTCACTCTATTAAAAATGGTTTAGGATTTTATTTTTTGATTGTTTTAATACTTACTACTAAGTAATGAAAACTATTACCACCCACCCAAATGTGTTTACTTCAAAAGTATGATTATAATTTTTAGCATCCTTATAGTTTTTTGTTAAATATTCGTTTCGGATCTTGGAAATTCTCTATGTAATATATATATGTATGTATTTACCATAAATAAGTATGTATTTACATCAGTTGTCTAGTACCCATAGTACACGCAAGTTTGGGACTAGATGGCGTTGTCTCAGATACTTAGGAAAGTATTCATTATACTATCAAAATTGCTTCAAAATCTACTTAAAAGTTACTTAAATTCAACTAATTAATACGTATATTGAAGTAAAAGAACTGCTAAACCTTATGATATTCCTTCTACAAAGGGCAAAACCGTCTATATTTGCTCAAAAAAATAAATTAAAATGTCGCACCCGAAGAGAAGTCCTCTAAATTAAATTCACTCACCTATGAAATGAAACCACGCAATATATAGCATAAGCTACTGGTATGGGAAGGGACTTCTCATTATCCTGTGACGTACGAGAAATTAACTCCGTAATTGACTATTTTGACAAACTGTAATAAAAGGTTATTTCAGTTCAAAACGACAGCTTAAATGACTAATTCGTTTTATGTCGATTGTTGAAAGCAATTAATGTTTGTAAGGTACCTTACCTACTCATTTGAATAAAATACTGAAAGAACATTGTTTCGTCGGCCTAAATATTTTATGTTAATTTGCATAGATAATGGGAATGGAAAGAAATTAGGGTCCGTCAGATGCTTAATTAGTCTGCAGTATGTTCAATTTATATTAAGGAAGTGAGAGAGTTGTGTAAATAAAATGAAAAGTGTTTTAAAAGGAAACATTATTTTTATCAAATGGATTTTTAATTCGATACTAAATGTTTCTCCGATGGTTAGGCAAGTGTTGTAACAGTATTATAAATGCACCACTATTAGCTCCATTCACATTGCAAATAAAACTGTTGCTACTTAACCCGGTATTAGTGTTTATATGTTGATATTTTTACTAAACTATTAATAAAAAATATATCAATATAATATTATGTTGACACCCTAATAATCTATACCTATTATAAAAGCACAGACTTGGGTTCAGAAAAATACTAAAATATATAAAACATGTGGTAAATTTTCTAATAAAGGCACACACGCCTTTCATATGGTGCACACTGACTGCACGTTTGGCCTAGTGGTTTAACGGTCACCACGCCGTTTAATACTTCGCCAAGTGTCGTGGGTTCAAATCCCACGTAGGACAACACTTTGTGTGATCCACAAATTGTTGTTCTGAGTCTGGGTGTTCTTTGTGTCCGTTTCATGTATGTTTGTAAAGTCCCCCGCGACACAGGATTTATTCCTAGTGCGGGAGTTGTCTTAAAAAAAAATAAAAAAATATACGAGTACACATCTAAACCACCTCCTTTAATTTTAGAAGCCTTTTATGTTTTTGAAACATGTACCTTAAAACCAATACACTCCGTAGCGGTTTTATTAAGTACTACATTACTCCGTAGCACTTTGAAAAGTACAACCGAACTGAACCTGAACAACTGAACCAACTCAAGGTTGACTGATAGATAATGCCATGTGGCATTAAGTCCGCCTCGTGTAATTGTAATGCAGGAAGTTTAAATAAAATAGAAAATAAATAAAAAAATACAAGCAGCACACATTTATAAATAAAGTGCTAACTATCGTACCACTTATTAAGAACTCAAATAGACCTTTTTTTTTTTTAAATCAACTCCCGCATTAGGAATAAACATCCTGTGGGGACTTTAAAGACATACATGAAACGGACACAAATAACACCCAAACTCATAACAACAATTTGTGGATCACACAAAGTGTTGTCCCGTGTAGGATTTGAACCCACAACACTTGGCGAATTGGCAAGTGGCGTGGCGACCGCCTAAACCACTAGGCCCACCGTGCAGTCGATCCTTTCTAAGTCCGTCGGAAATTCCTTCCTAAATCTTATCGTTTTAATCGTCATTTGAATGTCAACCAACGAAGTACCTTAAAACAACATATTAATATGATCACAACGCACGGTTGATGTATTCTAAAAGTGACGTCGTAAGCTCCATACTCGGTTTACTTAAATCACGAAATGACATCACTTTCGTGAAGCCACTGTATCATCAACATTCCAACTTTTTTGTATCTGTATTAAGCTTTTAGGGTGAAGCGTTCGGAAAAACTTTTGTCCTTGGGAAACATATTTTCCTGGTCACGACATATGCGAGTATTACGTCATCGGGACAAGTTTCCGAAAGATACTTGAACTAGAAGTTATATAGTAAGAAAAACTCAGGTTGTTCTGAAAGATTTGCGGATTGGCTTTCAAACTGTCTGAGGTTTGAGCGGTTCTTATAGTTTTTGTGTTGACAACATTTCATATCATATACGTTTAGTTTAGCCAAGAAAATTTGTATGGTTTTTTTCCATCAAGTTGAGGGTTGAAATATATGAAGTTGTGAGATACTTATGTTTCGTCACATGAGGGTTGTTTTAAAAGAGTTATACCATCACCTTACAAAAATTAGCGTTAAGCATTTAGCAGAGTAGGTAAGTGAGGTACTAAAACCTAAACTCAACTCGCCCTGATGCTGGATATGTCCTCATTGGGTCAAAAAGTACTTGCGACTTTTGAGTTGAAGGTGTTAAGTATCTGGTGGCCCTTTTTAGGGTTCCGTGCCAAGCAAAAAACGGAACCCTTATAGATTCGTCATGTCTGTCTGTCTGTCTGTCTGTCCGTCCGTATGTCACAGCCACTTTATTCCGAAACTATAAGACCTTTAATGTTGAAACTTGGTAGGTAGATGTATTCTGTGAACCGCATTAAGATTTTCACACAAAAATAGAAAAAAAAAAACGATTAATTTTGGGGGTCCCCATACTTAGAACTGAAACTCAAAAAATGTTTTTCATCCAACCCATACGTGTGGGGTATCTATAGATAGGTCTTCAAAAATGATATTGAGGTTTCTAACGTTTAACGCAAACTTGTTGGAAGTCGCATTAGGAGTTTCACTTCAAAAAACCAGTTAGTAATACATTTTTAAAAATCATCAAATCAATATACTTTAACCCTGCTACCCCTCTTAGCTACCATAATTGAGAATTTTCGCACAGGTAATTATTGGGCGTCTCATCGAAACGAAGCTCTTCACGAAAAATTAGCTTGATAGTAATAACAAGTAAAATTTGTTCCGGGAATCCCGGACTATAAATATTTTATTGTCATGGTAGCTTTGTATGTTATAATTATCATCAAAAAAATAAAATAATCAAACATGTAGTTTTGACACGATCACATTTGAATTCAATTTCATTCACAATGAGTTTTAATCAGAGTGTAATATTTGGCGCTGACAGATGACTCTAGAGACGAACGCTTCTTACATACAATGCTGAGACGTTGTACAATTATGTTTTCTGATATCTATATAAGTGTGGAAATAATTATGTGAACTGATGATACTGAACTTTTTGTTCATTTAGAGTTTCACTCTATTAAAAATGGTTTAGGATTTTATTTTTTGATTGTTTTAATACTTACTACTAAGTAATGAAAACTATTACCACCCACCCAAATGTGTTTACTTCAAAAGTATGATTATAATTTTTAGCATCCTTATAGTTTTTTGTTAAATATTCGTTTCGGATCTTGGAAATTCTCTATGTAATATATATATGTATGTATTTACCATAAATAAGTATGTATTTACATCAGTTGTCTAGTACCCATAGTACACGCAAGTTTGGGACTAGATGGCGTTGTCTCAGATACTTAGGAAAGTATTCATTATACTATCAAAATTGCTTCAAAATCTACTTAAAAGTTACTTAAATTCAACTAATTAATACGTATATTGAAGTAAAAGAACTGCTAAACCTTATGATATTCCTTCTACAAAGGGCAAAACCGTCTATATTTGCTCAAAAAAATAAATTAAAATGTCGCACCCGAAGAGAAGTCCTCTAAATTAAATTCACTCACCTATGAAATGAAACCACGCAATATATAGCATAAGCTACTGGTATGGGAAGGGACTTCTCATTATCCTGTGACGTACGAGAAATTAACTCCGTAATTGACTATTTTGACAAACTGTAATAAAAGGTTATTTCAGTTCAAAACGACAGCTTAAATGACTAATTCGTTTTATGTCGATTGTTGAAAGCAATTAATGTTTGTAAGGTACCTTACCTACTCATTTGAATAAAATACTGAAAGAACATTGTTTCGTCGGCCTAAATATTTTATGTTAATTTGCATAGATAATGGGAATGGAAAGAAATTAGGGTCCGTCAGATGCTTAATTAGTCTGCAGTATGTTCAATTTATATTAAGGAAGTGAGAGAGTTGTGTAAATAAAATGAAAAGTGTTTTAAAAGGAAACATTATTTTTATCAAATGGATTTTTAATTCGATACTAAATGTTTCTCCGATGGTTAGGCAAGTGTTGTAACAGTATTATAAATGCACCACTATTAGCTCCATTCACATTGCAAATAAAACTGTTGCTACTTAACCCGGTATTAGTGTTTATATGTTGATATTTTTACTAAACTATTAATAAAAAATATATCAATATAATATTATGTTGACACCCTAATAATCTATACCTATTATAAAAGCACAGACTTGGGTTCAGAAAAATACTAAAATATATAAAACATGTGGTAAATTTTCTAATAAAGGCACACACGCCTTTCATATGGTGCACACTGACTGCACGTTTGGCCTAGTGGTTTAACGGTCACCACGCCGTTTAATACTTCGCCAAGTGTCGTGGGTTCAAATCCCACGTAGGACAACACTTTGTGTGATCCACAAATTGTTGTTCTGAGTCTGGGTGTTCTTTGTGTCCGTTTCATGTATGTTTGTAAAGTCCCCCGCGACACAGGATTTATTCCTAGTGCGGGAGTTGTCTTAAAAAAAAATAAAAAAATATACGAGTACACATCTAAACCACCTCCTTTAATTTTAGAAGCCTTTTATGTTTTTGAAACATGTACCTTAAAACCAATACACTCCGTAGCGGTTTTATTAAGTACTACATTACTCCGTAGCACTTTGAAAAGTACAACCGAACTGAACCTGAACAACTGAACCAACTCAAGGTTGACTGATAGATAATGCCATGTGGCATTAAGTCCGCCTCGTGTAATTGTAATGCAGGAAGTTTAAATAAAA
This sequence comes from Diaphora mendica, assembly GCA_949125395.1. Classification (NCBI taxonomy): domain Eukaryota; kingdom Metazoa; phylum Arthropoda; class Insecta; order Lepidoptera; family Erebidae; genus Diaphora; species Diaphora mendica. Next base: position 29,088,414 of record OX421314.1, read on the forward strand.
TAGAAAATAAATAAAAAAATACAAGCAGCACACATTTATAAATAAAGTGCTAACTATCGTACCACTTATTAAGAACTCAAATAGACCTTTTTTTTTTTTAAATCAACTCCCGCATTAGGAATAAACATCCTGTGGGGACTTTAAAGACATACATGAAACGGACACAAATAACACCCAAACTCATAACAACAATTTGTGGATCACACAAAGTGTTGTCCCGTGTAGGATTTGAACCCACAACACTTGGCGAATTGGCAAGTGGCGTGGCGACCGCCTAAACCACTAGGCCCACCGTGCAGTCGATCCTTTCTAAGTCCGTCGGAAATTCCTTCCTAAATCTTATCGTTTTAATCGTCATTTGAATGTCAACCAACGAAGTACCTTAAAACAACATATTAATATGATCACAACGCACGGTTGATGTATTCTAAAAGTGACGTCGTAAGCTCCATACTCGGTTTACTTAAATCACGAAATGACATCACTTTCGTGAAGCCACTGTATCATCAACATTCCAACTTTTTTGTATCTGTATTAAGCTTTTAGGGTGAAGCGTTCGGAAAAACTTTTGTCCTTGGGAAACATATTTTCCTGGTCACGACATATGCGAGTATTACGTCATCGGGACAAGTTTCCGAAAGATACTTGAACTAGAAGTTATATAGTAAGAAAAACTCAGGTTGTTCTGAAAGATTTGCGGATTGGCTTTCAAACTGTCTGAGGTTTGAGCGGTTCTTATAGTTTTTGTGTTGACAACATTTCATATCATATACGTTTAGTTTAGCCAAGAAAATTTGTATGGTTTTTTTCCATCAAGTTGAGGGTTGAAATATATGAAGTTGTGAGATACTTATGTTTCGTCACATGAGGGTTGTTTTAAAAGAGTTATACCATCACCTTACAAAAATTAGCGTTAAGCATTTAGCAGAGTAGGTAAGTGAGGTACTAAAACCTAAACTCAACTCGCCCTGATGCTGGATATGTCCTCATTGGGTCAAAAAGTACTTGCGACTTTTGAGTTGAAGGTGTTAAGTATCTGGTGGCCCTTTTTAGGGTTCCGTGCCAAGCAAAAAACGGAACCCTTATAGATTCGTCATGTCTGTCTGTCTGTCTGTCTGTCCGTCCGTATGTCACAGCCACTTTATTCCGAAACTATAAGACCTTTAATGTTGAAACTTGGTAGGTAGATGTATTCTGTGAACCGCATTAAGATTTTCACACAAAAATAGAAAAAAAAAACGATTAATTTTGGGGGTCCCCATACTTAGAACTGAAACTCAAAAAATGTTTTTCATCCAACCCATACGTGTGGGGTATCTATAGATAGGTCTTCAAAAATGATATTGAGGTTTCTAACATTTTTTTTTTCTAAACTGAATATTTTGAGCGAGAGACACTTCCAAAGTGGTGAAATGTGTGTCCCCCCCACCTCTAACTTCTAAAATAAGAGAATGATAAATCTAAAAAAATATATATGACGTACATTACCATGCAAACTTCCAACGAAAATTGGTTTGAACGAAATCTAGTAAGTAGTTTTTTTTTAATACGTCATAAATCGTGAACTGCAATTTACCTTTCATTCAATCAATACAAATGTAAAAAATAAAATAAAAGTTATATTATGTTACTTGCTGCTGCGGAACCCTTCATGGGCGAGTCCGACTCGCACTTGGCCGCTTTTTTTTCCTTTTTAAACCATATTTTCATAATACTCGTAATACATAACGATTCGATGTACATTTAAATTCCAAGGGATCAACAAATAAATATATTTTGACCTAAAGATGCCTCTAGCAAAATTAGTTAGGTATTTTAAAAGTAGGTTAAGCAAGCAGGTCTATTTTAGTATGATATTTTATAAAAATGTAGTAAAATAAGATTATCATTAAATATTTTCTTTCCAAAACATCTCAATAGCCAATTACTAACGTTTTGTTCGCTTGTACAATGCTTGTTAAATATTTTACTTATGGAGGTAACTGTAGGTTATCATTACTCTTTGCAATCAATTTGTACAAAGTAATTCATTAAATTTGATTATAATAACAGTATTGTTCATGAAAAATTAATGCGTTCAAATCCTTTAAATTTTTCTCATTTTCTTTTTTCCTATTTTCATTAAAGAATCAAAAAGAAAGTACAGACTTTTGTAGATTCTTAATCTATTGACATAGTATTTTAAACCAAAATTCCTTATTGATGTTAACAGCAAACATCAAGGTTTTAATATCGAATTTATAACTGTCGTAGACAATAAAAATCTAAGTAAACTAATAAATTAAAAACAGTGGTAGTAGGTAAGGACAACGTAGGTACATCAAGACTGGTTCATGCCCCGGGGGATTTAAGGATCATCATTCATCTCATTTTAGGAACAGAAAATGCCAATCAACTTATTCGAATTCATAGATATGTTAAATAAACAAAGTTAGTTTTACAATTGAAATATTTGCTCAGATGTTGTTATACGCCTGACCATTACTACCATTAAAATATAGTTTGAAATTCAATTATATTATTCTAAGGTTACAAATGCTAAAGTAAATTTGTAATGTTTCCATGCCTTGAATGATTGTAACGAAAGTCAAATAGTCAGCGATATGAAAAGGACTAAGTGCTTCTATCTTGCCCAAACAGTATACAGAGTTCAATCTAAAATATCAAATTATAGTGTACAGGAACGTGAACAAAACATATCCTTTCTATGTCCTTAAACGTAGTACATAATAGGAAGAACTATGATTCTCACAAAGAATGTGGCGAAATCCCATGTCACTTTGGAGGATGGGTTGAAAACGGTCTCTAGCAAGGGACTTTTCACGCCAATAGGCGTCACGACCGTTGTTGTTTTAGATTGGATATTGATAGAACAATCATTCACATATCTATATATTAATACGTGAAGCAAAAACTTTGTACCCCTTTTTAACCGACTTCAGAAAAAAAAGTAAAAACTAAAACCCAACTACGAACTTGTTTCATACTTTTTCAGCGTCGTTTTTTGTCGTAGTTGGGTTTTAGTTTTTACTTTTTTTTTATTTAAAATGTTTTGGTGCCGTTATTGATATATAATAGATATATTTTTGAAATGTACAAGTAACGCCCTTTCCAATGATACCAAACACGGCATATTTATCTCAAATTAATTTTTTAATTCATTACTTTATGTCGGCTAGAGGGCGCCACATTAGATTCAGCGACATGTCATATAGCCTATAACCAGCAGACGATCAAGACGCTTCTAACAATACCTCATTTGCCCAGTTCTAATTAGTAGTTAAAGAGCTATGAGGGAACAAATGAACATACATACATACATACACACATACATAGCCTGTCAAAATCATAACCCTCCTTTGGCTTTGCCGTAGTCGGGTAAAAAAGGAGGAGGTTCTCAATTCGACTGTATTTTTTTTGTTTTTATGTTTGTTACCTCATAACTTTCGACTGGATGAACCGATTTTGATGATTCTTTTTTTATTTGAAAGCTGGTGCTTTCCATGTGGTCCCATTTTAATTTGGTCTAGTTCTGACATGTCATCAATGAGAAAATCATATAACTCTTCAATTTTCATTAAGTATGTGCGCGACAAATTGACGAATAACTCAATATCACGCCTACTGATTACGATTTTTCTTTTTTTATTTGAAAAGTAGTGCTTTCCGTGTGGACCCAATTCAATTTGGTCGTTCTTGAAGTCGGTTTTTTTTGTTAATTTTTTTTTACGAATATTATGTGGACAGAGGAGTATGAAATTTGGCACAGTTAAAGTTTTTATGGAGGAGGAGTGCAGAAATAAATAAATAATAATAAATAAATATTTCGGACATCTACCACACAACGCCATCTACTCCCAAGCTAAGCAGGGCTTGTGTTATGGGTACTAGACAACTGATATAAATACATATTTATATTTTTTTTGTAAATACATACACATTATACATAGAAAATACCCAAACTCCGAAACAAATATTTGCAGATCATACAAACATTTTATTCGACCCGGGAATCGAACCCGAGACCTCAAGCACAGCAGCCGCATACGCTACCACGGCGCCACCGAGGCAGAAAGCCACTATCATTTTATTATGATGATTAAAAATAAATTAAATTAATAAAATATCATTCCACAAACTATCCTGCGCCTGCGTATGACACACACATACACAAATATCCATATACACAAATGTATGTATGGCAAAGTTAAACTAATAATGATGATTACTTTTTGTATCTATAAACTAATATTATAAACGCGAAAGTTTGTAAGTATGGATGGATGGATGGATGCATGTTTGTTACTCTTTCATGCAAAAACTACTGAACGGATTTAGATGAAAATTTACAGTAATATAGCTTATACATCAGAATAACACATAGGCTACTATTTGCCGCGATAACCGACACATACGCGGGCGGAGCCGCGGGCAACAACTAGTATACTATCATACTGAATGTCAAAAGTAGCCTTAATGAAATCTTTGATTAAAGAGGTGGAATAGCCTTGAAAAAAGAGCACTAAACATTTCTAACTAAAAAAACAAAAGAATCAAACTTCGACCTCTGGGCGACCACTAGTACAATCAGATAACTGAAAAAAACAAAGGAATACATTTTCTATTCACGTAGAAAGGTTTTACTTAAGTAATGAATTCAATTATTTCACTCGTGGAAAGATAATTTTTCCCTAAAACCCGAACGTTACCCACTGAACTGGACATTATACTAAGTTTTCTCACAAAATTGATGATATCCTGAGAGTTAGGGTCATGTACCAGTACGCTACATTGACCCGGCCGTAAATTAATTTATTGAGACTGAAAACAGAACGCTTTTGTTTTATTCACTAAAGAAGTTATTGAGAGTACGGTATGATGATCTTATGTTTTAGGGACCAATATAAAAATGGAGTACTCCTACTGTCGAAAAAATGAATGCTTTTGATTACTTTGCTTTTAGTAAACCTTAACGCATAAATAATTTAACAAATATAAAATACACTTAAGGACATTGGTTCTGAGAAAAATATCTGTTGGCAACAATCACTACTAAATTTAGAAAATAATATTATAAAATAATATTTTTCTTTGTAATAATCCCATATTTTCCATATTTTTTTAAGGGCGTAAAGGTAGTTTCATCAGTATAGCTAGTCGCTGTACAGTCTATTATTTTAATTTAATTAAAATAAATAGGTACTTTTTCACCATATTTCATAAAATAGTGATACCTTACTACTCTCATTTTTAATCAAATAAATAGACGCATTTCATAAAAGATAACAAATTGATTTATTCGATTTCATCTCAAGTCAATTTGACTATTTCACCACAATTAATATATATCTTAAATATAAAATTCTCGTGTCACAATGTTAGTTACCATACTCTACCATACTACTGAAACGGCTGAACAGATTTTCATGAAATTTGGTGTGTATATCGGGTAGGTCTGAGAATCGACCATCATCTATTTTTTATATACCAATTTTTTTTATGGCAAAACAACGTTTGCCGGATCAGTTAGTATATATGTAAAAGGCACGCCTAAATATTCAAGTCAGTACATAAGAAGTTTGAAAGTCAATAGGTTCCAAAACAAAAATATAAATATCTTGAACGAGATTCAAAGGGATTCCGATTCGGACTAAGTAACGGATCAACCAAATACTACAGCATTACTGGTTTACCCTCTCTATTTTATGTTTAGTGAATAGTAATAAGAAAAACTGTTGTTTTGGCCTTCTGCCAACCAGAGCTGGGTATGTGGTAATAAAATATTAAGTTACAAATATATTGATACTATTATGCAAAAATGTTTATAGCATTTGTACTCATGGTGAATAAAAAGTATGGAGATTGGTAACCGTTGCTTTTATTATAGGTTTGTTATGTGGAAGGTCAGAATATGTGGTTTCCGATGTAAATGGTAAACCATGTAAATAATAATAGAAGTATACATGTTGGATTTCGAACGTCATTATAATGGCAACATTTTGATTGTCACTTTTTCTTGTTTGACGTTTTGACGTTTGAGGTTAATATAGTGAGTACTAAAAAGACGCGTGTTGTGAACGGTCGACGATTGTTGTTTTGAGAACCGTCTGGTTGGACTCGCGAGTTTTGTAGGCGCGTTCCGCGATAGCTGAAGCGAGTGAGTTGTAATTCGAATATCCGTGATAGCTGATACGAGTTTATTGTAATTCGAATACCTTGAAAGATATACAGCACTTTGGAGCATGTTTGTGTGAACGTACCAAGACAAAGCAGAGAGGAACTACCCAAGAGATCTCTTGGAACGCCGAGAACAAAGAAGCCACACAACTCCAGTAAGTGCTTGATGATTTTAGTTTAGATTAAGAACACGGTGAATCGCCGTGGTTCATTGCTCTCGCTAGTGAATTAGGTTAGTGATTGAATGCCTTATCTATGGGCCGTAAGACATCTCAAGTATCACAAAGTGATCGCTCCATTGGTGAGAGAACTGAACAATACATAATCCATAATTTTCAAAAGAGCTAATTGAAAACTTTATGAATGACTAGCTTTTACACGCAGCTTCGCTCACGCAGACTTTCATCGCCTTAGAGGTGGAATTTCAAAAATTCCTTTCTTAGTGCTCACTTACGTTATATAAAGAACCTACATGCAAAATTTCAGGATTCTAGCTTCAGCGGTTTGGGCTGTGCGTTGATCTCTGGGTATGTCAGTCAGTCAGTCAGTCAGCTTACTCTTTTATATAAATAGATTATTGAATGTGGACGAAGCAAAAGAGGTGTATCAAGACTGTAGTAAACCGAAATCGAATTGTCTCTACCTGCCTTATATAATGTAAATATATAGTACTATTCTTTGAACAGAAATAGTCTCGTATAGTTTCTTTACAATATTGTTTGTTAATAATTTGGTTACAATTACATCTACCTACTTGCTGTGGTTTAACCATAAATATTCTAAAATGGTAAATACATGTTTTGGATTAAGCTTTAGTGCAAAGAGTTTTTGTATTTAGTTTAAAAGTTTCATACTAAATTTGTTAAGTTTAAAACCACAACAACTATATGAAATTCAGAGTTATTGTAGAAATTCTGGTATATTAAACGTTACAATTTTGCTAATAGAGTAATTTAAGGCAAAAAATGAAATGGTGTTGTTTCTGGTTGTTACGTCTAGACACTTTAGTGTTTACATTCTGTTAGCACTGTACAGTAATACAAGACGGTCTATTCCATGAGAAAACACTACAATAGGGTATTACACCCATTTTTTAAAAGTATCTTAATTAGGTTATATAGTGCTATTAAACTACAGAAAAAAAAACACAAATTTTTTATTCAATCGATAAGTGCCATAAAATGCATTTAAATTTTACATTTTCAAATTTCGCTCGTAATTTGTCAAAAACGTTGGACGCAGTGGACGCCATGTTGCTCTGTAGCAATGACGTCAGTTCGCTTTGTAAAATGTGGATGACATGAATATAATTTCAACAAACAATATAAAGCATACGCTGATCAGTTGACACTTTAGTGTACTTACAAAGCGGTGTGACGTAATAACATGGCAGCTACTTTTTTATGGTGTTTTAAAACAGATTAAAAAAACTGAAAACTTTGAAATAAATTATAAAAAATATTTTAATTATTATATGAAATAAAAAGAACATTTTCCGACTGGTTTGTGCCTGAGGTATCTCAATAATATATTTTTAGATGTTGTCTCGTAAATAGTAAAATACCCTATTGGCACTATTTTTCGTAGGCCATACGTGTAAATCTGAAGCTCTCTAACTTGTTTGAAATAAACCGATAATGTTATTCTGTCGTCCGCAGCACTAGCCTTAAATTTTACAGCAAGTATACATAGTTTCGTAACTCAAAAAGCGTTACTTAGATGTAATTTTTAAACAACTTTCAAAGCAATGAACAACATAAATCAACAGTATTTAGTCACATTTCTAACCTTACAAAAATTGTTAAATTTGTCATCACTAGAGTTCATTAAAACACATTTATACACAACTTTTCATAGCGTAGTGTTTTCATAACTTAGCATAGGTGAAAACGACGAGCTTTTAAATACATGTAACATTTATTTTAATGATATAAACTTATTACACGAAAGTCCGGATAATGGCGGACTTTGTGCCAATCAGTCCTTTATTAGTGTACTATAGGGTTATGGAGAGATTAAAAGCCGTAAGTGGATTATGAGTATACCGTTTAAATTAATGTAGCTACTTAGATTTGGACATACTTCATACGATTTAGTTTATTTTATAGAATTTAGCACGATTTCATGAACTAATACAGTTAGTTAATGAGTGGCGGCCTTATTGCCTCCAGGTGATCAGGCCGCCAATGGTACTTTTCTAGTCTTAAGTTAACCTTGCAATGAATCTAGTGTACACTAAAGAGATCTATTATTATTAAAAGTGTGAGTAACTTAAGTGTAAAGAAAAGCTAATAAAAGCGTCTATCTTATTAATTGTACAAAAAAGTTTTTACAGAGGCACTTATTATATAGAGATAAAACTTTGTATGCGTAGGTTTATGGAGTTTTAATAATAATACTAACTAGAATTTGAATATTTGGGATGTTTTAATGATGAAACCGGAGCCCTAAACAGCTCTCTCCCTTTTTCTGAAGAGAAGATTCAAAGGGCTGTTCCATCAGGTAACCCGCACGTTTCTTTACTCATTTAAGTCGTAAAAAAACACACCTACCTAGTCCACACTTGTCACTAACTTAAAGTTAAATAATAATTTCAATTTCGACTGTATTTTGAACCGACTTCAAAAAAAGGAGGAGGTTCTCAATGTTTTGTTAGACTGTTTTTTTTTGGTTACCTCATAACTTTCGACTGGGTGAACCGATTTTGATGATTCTTTTTTATTTGAAATCTGCTGCTTCCCGTTTGGTCCCATTTAAATATGGTCCAGATTGAAGTTGTTTTTTTTTTGTTAAATTTGTGATTTTAGACCATGGATATTTTAGTGTGCATAGCCCGCAATTGTGGCTTATATTGTGTATAGCCTATTTGCTTGTTTCCTATATGAAAAGAACTTGTTTAAGTGGTAAATAGGCACATACATTTGTAAGAAATAGATCGTTTATATGTAAGTTTACTGTGAGTTACTGCGTTACTCATAGTAGGTCTATGATCTTTTGCATACACGCGTGACTATAATTATGTGCGTGATATTTGCCACTTATGGTTCAGAGACCCTAGGCAGTTTAATCATAATTCTTAGTAACTCGATTAGTTAATGATAGTTTTACATTGAATGTTTATATTCCAGTTTCTCTTCAATATTATAATTTAAGTAATTAGTTTCTATCTTGTTATAAAAGAAAAGTTTTAATGACAGTATTTGGAATTTAATAACAAAATGAATTTATTTTTAGAAATTTTCGTGAATTTCATAATGTCAAATAATTTTGTTGTGAGACGTTACTTATTTTTGGATAAAACTATTCTCGTTATTAACTTGATTGGATTTAAAGTAATATTTCAAATATTCATTATAATTTGAAACAAAATGAGTAATCTTTAAGTAGTAATATTATTTCAACTATAGCCAAGCCAGACTTCTCTGTTTGCGTCTCTCAAAAAGTTTTTTTTTTTTTTTTTTTTTTATGGTATACACCGGCAAACGAGCAGACGTATCGCCTGATGGTAAGCGATTACCGCCGCCCATGGACACCCGCAACACCAGAGGCGTCACAAGTGCGTTACCGGACTTTGGGGGATGGGGGGGGAGATAGGAGGAATTATTGTTAGTAAAACTTGTCTAGCATTTTTTCTTTCACAAATATTTCAAGACCAAAATCAACTTAATCGGTCAAGCCATTCCTTAGTTTTAGTAAGACTAACGACCAGCAATTCATTGCGATTACCAGAGGTGACACAAGTGCGTTGTCGGCTTTTAAAAAAGAAGTACACTCTTTTCTTGAAAGTTTGAAGGTCGTATTGGTCCGGGAATAATGCACGCTTTTGTTGTGCGAGGCAGAAAGGTTTTATTCTACTTTTGATTTCTTATTTTACTTACTTACTTTAACTCTCAAAAATTGGGGTGGGCAACAGGAGCCACAAGGAAGTGTAAATTCTGACACCAGGGTGACCTGTCAACGCCAAAAGGGCCCTAGTGGTCAACAATCGCAATCAGGAAAAATATACTTCTATTACTTAATTCTTTTTTTTTTTTTTTTTATGTTTGGCCCGCCAAAATGACTCTACTCTGCCTGATGGAAAACATAAACAGAATCTAAGAGTAGTGGTCACCATACTCATTGCGAATGCAGACAATGCAGTATGGCGACCCATACTATGGCGGCCTAGTGATGCTGCTGCATCTTTTGGTCTAGTCAACAAGTATGGAACTTGTTGACTAGACTAATTGGGCCTCCGGTCTCGCACTCACCAACGAAACACGACAGCATGATCGCTGTCATTTTACGTTGATTTTCTGTGCGAGGGTAGTACCGCCCCGGTCGAGCCGGCCCGTTCGTGCTGAAATCAGCGTGGCTCTACTACCTTGATCTTTCATATCAAAAACGAATTCAATCATTAACTCAAAACTATGGAACTGGTAATATTCTGATTTAATAACTTTATATCATCAGCCCGTTGCAGTCCACTGCTGCCTTTTGCACACTTGCTTTTTGCATCCAGTCGCTGCCAGCCCTCCTATGCAAGTCATCCCGCTTGCCAAGACGCAGTCTCCACTCCAGAACGCGCTTACTCCAGAGATTGTCGGTTCTGCGACTTATGTACCAGCCCATTGCCCATTAACTTTAAATACCTATTTTTATTTCTATCACCTAATCGCTTATAGATTTTCAACTGTGTTTTGGGTCAATCAGAGTAACGCACGTCCCACGCTAAAAGCCTGTTCAGTTTTCCATTAATTCCGTAACTAAAATGTGAGATAATATTGATAGTTTTGTGAGCACCACAGTCACGTACACATGTTTGATTAGCCAGCTTTTAAAAATAAAGTGAATGTTGTCTGACAGAATTTTATATTCATGTAGATTAACATTATATTTCATAAACGTTTTTATTGTGCTTGATTTGGTATTTCTGTGTGTATATATATATTTGTTTTTGGTGAGTGTATACTTCTGATAAAGTGTAGTTATTTTTAGCATTAATTAAGCTCTATGTTTAAGTATTAATAGACTGCGTGGATGACGTAGTAGTTTAAGGGGTCGGCACACCGCTTTCTACTGCGTTGAGTGTTTGTAGAGTCCTCGTGACCCAGAATATATGCCCAATATGAAAGCTGTTATTAAAAAAGAAAAAACAACTCCACCCCACCCCTTAGTCCTAGAAGTGGAGGAAAATAAGGACGGAAACGTACTTGTGACTGTTAAGATGCCAGTGTCCCCTAGTGATGACAGTTACGAACCATTAAGAAAACCTATTTCACAAAACTTCAGATTTTCTTAGCATTGTACTATTTGGTGTAAATTAAAACCATAAATGTCTGAAAACAATACAGAAAAGAATTGAAATAGGAGAAGAAATTTACACACAACTTTTCAGAAGAAGTTTAGTTCGCTCATGTTTGTGATGGTATTATGTAAAATTAATGTCCGAAAACAAAAGAAACATAGATATACATTTCTTTAGTTTTTTCTCAAGAAGATTGCTTGTTTATCAGGAAAGCGGGGAAATGAACTTAGCATACCGGTTTGAAAAAGAAAACATAATAGATTAAGTTACAGTAAGGATACCATAAGTCTTGAATGGATGGACGAGACTAAGGCATCGGTTTCACGAAAAGTGCTCTCGTACTCCTAATTTCGTTTTGTAATTGGACACATTACCAGGACATGGATGTCAAAGTAGCCTTATACCTTATTAATTTATAAATCTCAGAGTTCTGAAATAATAATCATAAAAAAAACAATCGAATTGAGATGTTACTCTTTTTTCAAAGTTAATAAAAAAGTACTTAACTCCATGAAAGAATCAGCTGATTATATTGAGCGAGCATTAAAATATCAACTTAGACTTGCACCCTTAAAACAGTTATCACTGTAATAAATCTAGAATTTTACCTATCTTAGTACAGAAGTACTCTGAAATCCAGGATTATAGATTTAGCGTAGGATTTAGCGGCTAAAACCTTTAAGTAGTGTCTGTTGTCGATGGCTTAAGGTACTCAGACATGGTTCGTTACTGGTAGTAAATCTTTCAAGGGCTTACGTCTTGGTATGCTTCAAGTTATGAAGTAAACAAAAGAATTTCTGTTAGATTATTTTCTTGTAACATGAAGAAAATAATTGCACCAAATGAATGTATGGCACACTTGTTAGTCACAGTGTTGTGTGTTCGAATCCCACACGAAATGAAAATGTTTGGACTAATAGTTGTTAAGAGTCCGGATGTGTTTGTGTGTAATGTGTCTGAATTCTATAGTTTTTGAAGTTAAACTTCTTTACGCACGCTTGACTTGGGAAGTAAGCTGGTGAATGCGTGACGAGAGCGTTATAAAAAGTGTGATAGTGTGCGAGGCGAACGGAAGTTGCGAGGGAGATATAAGTTAGTGAAGATAGAAGGACAGACACATTTCGTACATTACTGTAGGAACAAGAAAAAGAGGTACGAGCACACATTTTCTTTCTCTATTTCTATTAAAGAAGTTTTACTTCAGTCGTGTGGTCTAAAGCACACTCGTTTTTAGGGTTCCGTGCCAAAGGAAGGAACCCTTATAGATTCGTCATGTCTGTCTGTCTCAAACTAATTTTAAGTGGAAGTTTGCATGGTAATGTACATCATATATTTTTTTTTAGATTTATCATGCTCTTGTTTTAGAAGTTACAGGGGGGGGGGGACACTCATTTTACCACTTTGGAAGTGTCTCTCGCGCAAGCTATTCAGTTTAGGAAAAAATGATATTAGAAACCTCAATATCATTTTCGAAGACCTATCCATAGATACCCCACACGTATGGGTTTGATGAAAAAAAATTTTTTGAGTTTCAGGTCTAAGTATGGGGACCCCCAAAATTTATTGTTTTTTTTTTATTTTTGTGTAAAAATCTTAAAGCGGTTCACAGAATACATCTACTTACCAAGTTTCAACATTATAGGTTTAATAGTTTCGGAAAAAAGTGGCTGTGACATACGGACGGACAGACAGACAGACAGACAGACAGACATGACGAATCTATAAGGGTTCCGTTTTTTGCCTTTGGCACGGAACCCAAAAAAAATGTTACTTGCTGCTGCGGAACGCATCATGGGCGAGTCCGACTCGCACTTGGCCGCTTTTTTGTTGTATAGCGGGATTTATTACTGGTAAAATTATTTGAAAGATTACTATATACCTTCTATATCCCGACGTTTTGAACGGGTGTTACCGCACGTAGTCGCGAATAAGTCCCGATATACAACAAAAACTACGCATAAAATCGTGAAATTTAAAAAACAGTTTTCTGAAATATGTTGTCTTATAAAAAATCTGAGATTGCCAAAAGTTACTAACATACAGCCAGGATTTAGATTAATTTAAAGTGACAGGGGTTCATCTGAGAATAAATTGTCACTGTGATCTCGTTTAGTACATTAGAAAAAGTCCTTTACCTTTTCTATATTCTGTTTTAATAGTAAACTAAAAAGAAAGCGTTCATAATGGAATTTATTTAGTTCTATTTTTGTTCAGAATAAATTTATTTATATCACAGTCAATTTTTTTCCATCACAAGGTTGCCTGGAAGAAATTGAAAGGCTGCCATTGCTACATGATCATTCAATTGATATATTCTTTTATATAAACTACAAGCTGTGTCCGCTACTTCATACACGTGACATTTAGATTTTGAAGTTATATTTAATGTTTTACCGTTTAAACCTACCTGGACTACGGCAAACATTTCAAAACCAAAATCAGCTAAATGGGCCCAGCCGTTCTCGAGTTTTAGCGAGACCAACGAACAGCAATTGATTTTTATATATAAGAAGATATTAACTGGTGTACAGTAAAGTTAATTCTATTCCAAATTACCGGTATAATTAGCTCTGAGCACTTTTGTGCTTGTGTACAAAATTTAACTACAATGTATTCCCGTCCAATCGCGGCAGCTTTTTATACATGGAGCTTATTTAATAGAAAATTTAAAAGTTTTATAAACTTTGCAGTAAAATCTACTGACACGATAATATTTTAGTAGTTTTAGAATTTTGTGGAATCTTCTAAAATGTTCATATATGTCTAACATTTTGAATTGTTTCTTACTCTACTCTGAGATAGCCTGGGGCCACCGTGAAATGCAAGTGTTTCGCTTCGATTCTCTTTATACAATCGCCAACGCCTCCATTTCTCTTATATTATAGGCTAATATTTTATTATCTTATTCCTAAGATAAATTAGGGTTCGCTACTAGTTTAATTGGTTTTAGCTGAATATCAGTTTTTCTACGGAGTGACTAGCATTTTACATCCCCAACCCTGAGGGCCAACCGACGTAGGTTGAAATAGAACTAGTATATTTTATAGCACTGACTTTCCAATAACGATAGCCATAGATGAATCAAACAAGTTACAATACAACTAAATTTAACAACCATTGTAAGTAAATAGGTACACATTAATGTAACACATATAACCACAGCAAAACACTCTTAAAACATGCCTCAGTGCGACACAATCGAGGCACCCCATCAACACACTAAATACATCATAATATTGTATTACGGTAAAGATGTCAATGCCATATTTATTTCAATAAGTGGTAAATATAGAATACCACCCATAATGTCCCGACCGGCTCGGAGAGTATCGGCTCGCATTTTTCTTTTCACACAGACCGGATCGTATACGCTTGGAATAGGCCGGAGCAGATCCGCCAACTATTTCACATAGACCGGCTGTGGAAGAGAATCGGAGCCGGTCGGCTCCTCTTATTATTTCACACTAAGTACGTTCAAGCATTTTTGATGACAAAAGAAGTGCACATGCAAAAATAAACCTTACTACAATTACTCAAACCTCTGTTTCCAATGTGATAAAAATCTGCTCTCCTCTCCTAACCGGTCTGTGTGAACGGACCCTTAATGTTAGTATGTCCTTGTCTTTATACATTAGTAAGATGAGAGATTATATTTTCAAGAAAATGATTGTGCTCAGTAAAACAATATTACCATAACAATGACAAAATATAATCTAAACGCAATCCCGTCACTCACAATCCTAAGATGAATCTGACGCCTCTTCATACATCTAAATCCATTAATGCTGCTGATGCTTTAAGAAGCGACGTTCATGAAAATCATAATCCCCTCTTAGCATGCGCGGGCGGTTTTAAGTTTATTCATTTACTGCTTTTCAGTATTAGGGGAATCTGTTAAATGAGGAAAATAAACTTCTATCAGAATAAAAATATTATTACGTACATTAATACGCAGAGACAGACAGTATTAAAAGCGTCCGCATTTCGACAAGCTCCCTAGTTTGTAGTAAGATGAATGCCTAGTGCAGTAAAGAGCAGACTATGAATCAATCTGTTTTTTTATGGAACAGGGGCAAACGAGCAGACGTATCACCTGATGGTAAGCGATTACTGCCGCCTATGGACACCCGCAACACCAGAGGCGTCACGAGAGCGTTGCCTGCCTTTGGAGGATGGGAAGATAGAATGGGGCTATCTTGGGGATTGGGTGGTATGGGCCTCCGGTATCCTCACTCACTTAGTAAAACACAGCGCAAGTGCTATTTCACACCGGTTTTCTGTAAGGCCGTGGTATCACTCCGGTCGAGCCAGCCCATTCATTTATTTTTTATTTTTTTTGGATTAGGGGGCAAACGAGCAGACTTATCACCTGATGGTAAGCGATTACCGCCGCCCATGGACACCCGCAACATCAGAGGCGTCACAAGAGCGTTGCCGGCCTTTGGGGGATGGGGAGGGGGGATGGGGGAGGGGTTGGGCTATGGGTCTCCGGTATCATCACTCACTAGGTGAAACACAGCGCCAGCGCTATTTCACACCAGTTTTCTGTAATCCGTGGTATCACTCCGGTCAAGCCAGCCCATTCATGCTGAAGCGTGGCTCTCCCACGGTAAGCCTAGTGAAGGATTAAGAATACGGAGTGTCACCACCTCTATTCACCCCATGAGTGTCGTAAGAGGCGACTAATAGAGCGAACTACGCAAGACAACATCACTGTAAAAAGAAGTGAAACTTGATACAAACCATTTACCTACCAACCCATCTGGCAAGCGTGGTATAGTACGCCAAAACCCCATTTCTTAAGAGAACCCTATGTCTAGCAGTAGGCTGTGAATGGCTGGTGATGTTGATGCTGGTGATGATGATGCTGGTGATTGTTATGAATTGTTAAAGAAAGCGGTGAGTATATTTAAGAAAAGGAAGATATAAAGAGGAGATAAGGAAAAAATTATAGCTAATACAGATAAACTAAGAAATGTAAAGTAAGTAATATCTAGAGCTGGTCAATGCCACACTTGTACTTCGAATCCTGGAGAGTCTGAGTCCTCGAGATTCAAAATTCTCCACTAAGATATATCGAGTTACTAACGCAGGCCCGTGTATGTATTTCGGAGATGTCCGACTAATTTCAGAGTCGGGACTGTATCAAAGGGTAGAGATCATTATTCGAGTGAAGGTAAGACGACCTTTCACGTAATATACATTCTCAAAATATACGAGTACATAAGTATAAAGCCTTCGGCCTATATCTTTACGTAGTATAAAATTAGGGGCTGCCAGTTCTTGTATGTTTAGATCTTTCAAACTACTCAATTTCAATGCGGTTTACTTCGATAGAAAAAGCAAGCATTAAATAACAAAGTATTTTTACAAGCTTTTTATTAACTTGCAATGTATGTGTGTATGTATGTTTGCTTGTATGTTCGGGTGGAATCTTACAACTGAATTTTGAAGCAGATATCTTCAACCGATTTTGCTGAAATATTGCAAGCATATGTGACCAAACCATTTTCATTACCCCAATTCCTTCTTAGTCCCATGTGAAACGATTTCATTCCCAAGGATTGTTGATTGTTGGACTGACAGCCATAAAAGAGACTAGATAAAACAATTTTCACAACGAAGCACACTGCTCAGATCCCAAATTAAATTTGTGAAAGTTCATGAACGTCACATTAGTATTATTGACATTGTTATCATAAATTGTTGTTAGACAATAAGTATTACAATACTAAAATAATTTAATTACGATTTAAAAAAATAAATAAACACTGGCAGATAATAGTGGAGGTCAGATAACTTCTTGAACTCACTAGGGTCAAAAGAAAACCCAATTAAAATAAACATAAAGGTACATACACTTGTGTATTAAACGCCATATAAAGGCATTAACTCATTGATATTAAATATTTCTAATTAGATACATAATATGGTGTTAGGAAAAATCCCAATCATTTAATAAGTTCAAAGGATGCCATATATAAAAAATATGGCAGTAATGACAAGAAATAAGACAAAAGCATGTTCTAATTTTCGTAGCAAGTGTTATTAAAACATTCAGATTCAAATCAAAAGCTTCTCGAAGTAACTGTAAATGTACACACTTTG
This sequence comes from Diaphora mendica, assembly GCA_949125395.1. Taxonomy (NCBI): domain Eukaryota; kingdom Metazoa; phylum Arthropoda; class Insecta; order Lepidoptera; family Erebidae; genus Diaphora; species Diaphora mendica. The sequence goes on from OX421314.1 coordinate 29,105,986, forward strand.
TACACGTATGCTTTTGCCCACCACTTCAGTGTATACAAAGACATGTAAACCAAAGTGTATAATAATAATAAACTACAACAGTGGTAGTACCGGGCTATAAACTATATATATACATTACCACCGAAATGTTAGTCCATGTGTTTTTCTCTGCTTGATGTAAAGCAACTTTGTTTTTTGTTTTTAAATAAAGTGAATTAAGTAAACAAAAACAATTTATTCCATTTAGTCGAGCGCATGAAATTAAATTTGTTAGTGACGCTTGTGTTTTGGTTTCATTCTAATTGAATTTGCTTTCTGATTTATGAAGGTAAGAGAGGGTAGTTGACAGTGCCAGTGAATAAATATTTAAGCATTTAGAAGTTACTAGAAAGTGTAGTTTACTATCATTTTATTAATTTTTGAACTAAAAAATCTCTATCAGTTAGGCCATAAGTTAGTTGTCATTTTTTAAAGAAATTTGTAGATAACAAATCTTTTTGAATCTTAGTTCTGGAAATCTGGATCACGGCTCCGTCCCACGTATTTCGGTTATCGCGGTAACTAGTACCTTATGTTATTCTGATGTATAAGCTATATTACTATAAATTTTCATCTAAATCCGTTCAGTAGTTTTTGCGCAATATCTTCATTTAACATTTATAATAATAGTAGGATATATGATAAGGTAGGACAGGATGGGATATGGGAGGATGGACTTATTGAACTCTATAGAGATGATTGACTCAAAGTATGGCGGCCTAGTGAAATGCTTTTTCACGCCCTGTTTGAAGGACCCGGGATCATAGTGGGAGGACACGCGACGTGCGCTGTTAGTGAGCTCTAGGTTAACTGTTATGCACATGAACTATAACTCGACACAGTATGGCGTAGCGAACTGCAATATATTATGAAGATCAAATATAAAGGAACATAAAATACGTAAACCACAAATTGGCTTACTTGACTAAAGTGATACCACGGCCTTACAAAAGACGGTTGTGAAGCAATTCTTCAGTTGTCTATCACGAGTGAGTAATCTTACCAGAGGAATTGAAGGTCGAAAACACACTTGTAACACTTGAACTTAGTATCTACCGTACTATTTTACTTCAACACACTTTCCTATAGTATCATTACAAACACAGATTTACAGCAAGGTTGATTAAAAATAGGTAAGGAAGATTTTGTTAAAAAGAGCAAGAACTTAATGCAAGAAGCCGAGGATCAAACCAAGTTACGTGGTATTGCCCCGTTGGTCTCGCGGTTGACGTGTGCGACTGCTGATAATGAGGTCTCGGGTTCAATTCCCGGGTCGGATTAAATATTTGTATGATCTTCAAATATTTGTTTCGGAGTTTGGATGTTTTCTACGTATATTATGTATGTATTTACAAAAAAAAGTATATATGTATTTATATCAGTTGTCTAGTACCCATAACACAAGTTCGGCTTAGCTTGGGACTAGAGGACGTTTTGTGTTAGATGTCCGAAATATTTATTATTATTATTATTATTGGACAGAGAGGAAAGAGCTGTCATATCCAGCAGTGTTCTGCGATAGACTGATAGTGTTAAATCAACGGATTAAATACCTACATCTGTAATTTAAGATCCATAAGAGTTTCTCCAACCTTGGAGGTAGGAGTACGCCCTTTTCTTCAAAGTGTAAAGGTCGTATCTGTCCAAAAATACCACAGGCGAAAGTTTGTCTCGCAGGTTTGTTGTATGAGCTAAAAACTCTAAATTACCTTAGAGCTCTCAATATGACACAATCAATAGAGAATGAAGAAGAAAGGTATGTCTCTATCAATGCTAGGGTCAATCCTATCAACATTATGGAAATCGACCATTTGATTCGCCCTCCGGTCAGAGAGAGAATCTGGTACAATATTTTCAACAAATCATGCTATGACCAACCTACAATTTCCTAAATCAAGCCTCTCTCTCAAGAACTATTACATTTATTGGTCAAATTGCAAATTTCAAGATACCAGTTAAGATATCTTCATTCAAAAACAAAAACTGTTTGCAGTATTTACATGGTTCATAAGATTCATAGACGTATTAATGTATTTCTGTAACAGTCTGTATATATACAGTTACATACTCTGTCTTATATTAAATTTATATAAGAAAAAATAATATATATGTCTGTGTATCTTGAACTCAGTATTATTATTTTCACATAAATAAACAATTAATAGTATTTAATGTGCGAATATATAGAATGTTACATTATGTTTTCATATGGAAGAGTCGAATGTTTTTCCCCAATATTCGAAATGATTAAATAAGAAATATTCCTTTAGTAGCAAAATTAACGAAAAAGTAGGTCTGTCTGTTTGTCTGTTAGACAAACGTATTAACTGCTCAACCTATCAGACTATCAGATACACATGTCATGATAGTGTAATATAGTATTTAATAAAAATGTTACAAAACGAATAAACCCACGATAAACCACTATGTAATTATATTCCTATGCATAATCATAATGTTAATTTTTATTTATATTAAAAGATATTAGGCTCTAAAACACTAGATATATAATTTATAAAATGTCAAACAAAAGTAAAAAACTTAATTTTGTTTGCTTTTACAACAACATACAAGGGAAATAGAACAAATAAAATATCATATTTACAATAAAAGGTATTTCAGCTGTTTAGCCCTCAGGACATACGTGAGAGGTCTTTTTGGGACCATTTTATATTTAAATATGATTTTTTTTAAATTAGCCTGAAGGCAGACATACAAGTGCCTATACACTTTTTGTTAAATGTAAAAAACGAAAAATTTGAAACTCGAAATTTGAAATTTCCGGTTAGAATCCGGCATAGAATTTTATGCGGCCAGTATTTGAACTTTATGAAATACAGATATAATTTCGATACTGGAATCGATAAAATAAGTATTAAACCTTCGTCAAACATAAAAAAGGCACAAATTACTTACATTTAGTACGGATGTCGCGGGAACCAACAAATCACTCGAACAAACACAAATAACACAAATCACTAGTTTAGACACACTCAATCAATTGGAAAACACTGCACTAGAATTTACACCGTCTGTCAATAAAATTTTAAACACCGTGTCTATATTTTGGCCAATTTTCTTTACGCACGTGTATTTCGTGTAAGATCGCGTTGAACCGAGGCTTGCTAACGTTCAGCGTATACTGAAACGTGCGGGCCGGGATTGTACCCGGCTATGTCTATCCCTTTCGTGCGTGGGTCTTTGCTTGAGTGTATAATGCTGTGTCTCTCTCACACGCCCTGAAAGTGTGCGAGAGTACTCGTAATACGTATAGGTCAATATGAAAGCTCCTCGGGTGCTGGAGGCTGCAGTTAGGGTGGATATGTTTCGGGGATATATGTCGGGATGTGTCAAGTTATGTCACATGATAAATTCGGTATTAAATTATTTTTGAAATTCAAACCTTTAGGGAATACCTAGTAAAATGTTTTTACGGTTATAAATGATATGTTATATTATCTGTAGTTGTACTCTTAGGGGTCTATTTTATTTAATAAAAGTTTAAAACTATTTTTTTTTCATAATTGTCTAGCTAATACAACACCGAAAATATTAAATACTGTTGAAACATGTACATCCACACAGTTTTAATTACGTTTTATACCTACTGCTACGTTTCTAAGGGCTGTAGCTCGATGTCCTACAGAATACATTAATCCTCAATAATTACTCTAATTAATGCAAAGATTAGGTTAGGTTTTGTAGGTAGTAGAGCCACGCTGATTTCAGCACGAACGGGCCGGCTCGACCGGGGCGGTACTACCCTCGCACAGAAAATCAACGTAAAATGACAGCATGCTGTCGTGTTTCGTTGGTGAGTGCGAGACCGGAGGCCCAATTAGTCTAGTCAACAAGTTCCATACTTGTTGACTAGACTAAAAGATGCAGTAGCATCACTAGGCCGCCATGGTGTGGGTCGCCATGCTGCATTGTCTGCATTCGCAGTGAGCATGGTGACCACCACTCTTGGATTCTGCTTATGCTTTCCATCAGGCAGAGTAGAGTCATTTTGGCGGGCCAAACATAAAAAAAAAAAAAAAAAAGACATAATTCAAATTGTACTTTTAGCCGAAGAGAATTTAAAAAAAAAACAAAAATATCAGCTTTAGTAAATTAGTTTACTCGTAACCATGTAACCACAGCCAATAAAGTAATGTGAATATAATGTAAAAATTACTCTTTACGAAAATGAAATGAGACCAACTTTACCGGTCGGTATGTAGAAGCCACGTAAAGCTATGCAAATAAGCTTTAAAAATTCCCACGGCTCGTTCTTATAACAAATCCTGCCCACCCTAGTCAATCCGGCTCGTATCAGTCGCTCCGCGCATGCGCCGTGTAGTCGGCGCCTCGCACAGGCACGTCACACACCCCTGAAAATTAATTATTCCAAACACTGAACGTTACTTTACGATACATTTTTTTTGAACATAAGTTTTTTTTCGAGAATTTTCACTTGTCTATAGCTTACAAGAGTGAAAACTAGAGATAGATAACGCTGTCTAAATATTTGATCTAGAGTTCAGTTAGATGTTTAAAAGAAAAGTGTCATATCACTGTTTTATAAATTATGTGAAACTTTATCTAATTTATAAAACAGTGATTAGAAATGAAGCGCTCATAGCCCAGTTGCACTCGTTGATTAGAAACAATCTCCGAGGGTAAGCAACGATGGCGCGGTCAGTACCTGGATGGGTGACCGCTAGTGGCATGATACCATGAGCGTCTCCGTGATTCGGAGGTCACATTAAGCAGTCGGTCCCGGTTGTTATCATAGGATAACAGTCGTGAAGCTTAGTTGGAGGCTTTTGGGCGGCTTAAAAACATCCAACGGCAAGATTGTTGTCACAACGTTGTCTTGCCAGTCCCCAACTCACACTCGGCCAGCGTGGGGATGTATGTATGTAATACTGTTCTGAGAGGAGCCCCGAGCCCAGCAGTGGGACGTTATGGGTTAACGCTAGTTACTTATATTATTCTGTGTAATTTACTTTGAATAAATAAATGAAAGATTGGATAAATCAGATCATAAAATGTATGGAAATTAACATTTTATACAAATTACCAATGATTGTGGACTAGGATTAAATGGTATGCTTAAAATTGACAATAACTTTATTGTTTTGCCTTTATCAGTGATCTGATCCTTTCAGAGGTAACTTTTGTAACACTTATTTTTCAATCAATCTCTTTACATCTTGAAACAATAAGTAAAAACATGTACAGTAATTTTACCGTGGGAGAGCCACGCTTCGGCATGAATGGGGCGGCTCGACCGAAGTGATACCACGGCCTTATAGAAAACCGATGTGAAATGTGCTTGCACTGTGTTTCACCGAGTGAGTGAGGATAACGGAGGCCCATACCCCAATCACTATACCCCTCCCCCCCATTGCCCCAAAAGGGTGGCAACGCACTTGTTACGCTTCTGGTGTTGCAGGTGTCCACGGGCGGCGGTAATCGCTTACCATCAGGCGATACGTCTGCTCGTTTGCCAGCCTATTCCATAAAAAAAAGAATTGTTTGATTTCTGGTGTTGTTTGGAGAGATTTTAGAACAAGAGAATTAGCAGCTATGAATAATGTAAAATCTGGTCTTGGTTGCCGCGACACAAGCCTGGAACTTAGTGCGGGAACCGTCGATAAGTTCGATAAGTTCACATGTAATTTGTTTATGTACAAATAAATAAATGACTGATTTTTCTTGTTATTAATTCGATAAAAGATAATTGTTTTGGAGCTTATTTCATTTTAAACTTTACAACTCAACTGATGACGACAGCTATTCGAGTTTTAGAATATCAAGGATCTTGAACACTGTTTTACGACACAGATACTATGCTCTGTGGTTTATTATAGCTTTACTAACAATGTCTGCGTCCTTTAAAGGTTGAAAGGTACCAAATATCTACGTGAGTCCTTTTTATTGGACAATGAAGAAATCCTTGTATATGAAATTTCTAGGTTCAACAGCTTTTTCATATTGTTTTGCTACGATGTGTCTGGTATTAACAGTAAATATTTGACTTAAATTTTAAATAGTATTTACAATTTAAGTCAAATATTTCTGCCAGCTACCTGAAATACTATTTTCAGTAGATCAGCCATAGCAAAGCTACCTGAATCATTAATTTCGATAGATTTGCAGTATGAGACAATTGGAAATAGTGAACAGAAATGGGATTAACATCCCTTTGACAAAAAGGAAGATCATTCATTCCTCGTTCGTCCTAATGACGGGTGGACAAACTCGATACTTGTTACATAGTTTTGTGCTGTGGGATGCAGACTTCATAGTTGTTAAGAATGTTGATGATAATGTAACTGATAAATTTTAAGACTATTTTAATGAATGTCCTAAAACTAATGATACAATATTAGGTCCTAAATGTTTTAGGAATGTTTTAATTAAGTATCAAAACTATTTACAGGTAACAAGTGAGAAAATACATTTTGAACATTAGGTAGTAATAACACGGATTAAAATACTCCGTTAAGCAAATGTATACTTAGGTCCAGTGGCGATAGGAGGGTTTGATAGATTGAATTTATATTAAGGTGGTAACCCTTGAAAATTAATTATTCCAGACAGTGATCAATTATTACAATCTATCAAATCCTTTATAGCGAATGTATATAGTCCATGCAATATAAAACATATTGCTAATTAACGAAATAGTCAAAATCAGGTCTTTTTGCATGCAGGAGAGGTAACGTAGAATTTTTGAATAACATTGCTGAACAGTTTGTAGGATAAGTTCGTTTCAAGTGTTTACAAGAAATACATACTTCAAAGTTATTAGAGACAACTCCCGCATTAGGAATATACTTCCTGTGTCGCGGGGGACTTTACAAACATACATGAAACGTACAAAAAAAGAAAAAGACTCAGAACAACAATTTGTGGATATCACAAAGTGTTATCCCAAGTGGGATTTGAACCCACAACAGTTAGTGCAGTAGAAACCGCTTAAACTACTAGGCCAACAGTATTAAGTTTGTAAGTCTCGGTGTAGCCTTATTTATCATTTCTGGAGTAGAAATAACCACTAGTATTTTGTAAAATCAGACCTATCAGAAACATCGTCTCGCCGTACCCAAAAATAGGAGTTTTGATGGCTACGTTGTTTATCGGGCGATGAACTCAGACAGTGTCGTTTCGGTCTGAAAGTTTTTTTTTAAGGAACTTCACTTTCCGAGGCTAATATTACTTAAAATAATCAATTTATGTATAATATAAGAAACAATCTCTAAATGGTACTTTAATTTGATATTTAGACAAGTATGGGTCGGTGACCTTTCAACTTTAAAAAATTGTGTGTTTTCTGCTTAAGAATGGGCGAAAGGACGCGCAGGCTCAGTATGATCACATGCCTTCTGACATTTATTAGCTTACCACGAATTACTCACACTCTTACGAATTTCTCAGGTTATTGTTTCATTATTTTAATTTAATTTTGAAATAATAAACGTTTCTCAATTGCACAATAAGAGATTTTAAGTACGAGTATGTGTAATGTTTATCTTAAGACATAGAATTTTAAGTACCTAAAGGAAATAGTGAATTCATATATAGAGCTATAAAACTGTATAGATAGAAGTGAATAGATGTCTTTAATTCAACATAACGTTGTTCAACTACACCGTTTTTATGTCACGCAGATCATCTGTTATCATTATGGTATTCATAGTATTAATGATAGGAGTCTTAATCTAAGAACATTTATTTTACCCATCCTTTACGTATAATGGAACCTCATCCCCGGATATGTTGTGTCCTTACAATATATAGGTCAAATTTGCCATAAATGTAACCCGAAACGAAACTGTCAACAATATAAGATACGAGAGGATAAAAAAATACAAAAGACACCTTTATGTCAACGTTAATTCTTGGTTTATAGGTAACAAAAAAAAAGTATCAGTTACTTTTACGGTTACTGCAAAGGCCTAGGGATAACAGGAACTGCTTTGCATATAGTCGGACGCTGGTGACTAAGGGTCAGCTCCGATGGACGGACGGTGGCGGCGAAGAGACTAATTTACTAAAAATTTAGAGGTAAAACCAACCATCGTTATTTTATTTTGTTGCATCAAATACAGTTGTATTTTTTTAATGGGACTTATCCCGCCCACACGCCCACCACTGTAACTCCTGTACACCAGGATCAACAGCGGTGACCCACGAACACACCGAGTTATGACACTCGAACTTGACAGTTGTATTCTAAAACACTTTAGGTTGAATTTTAAATTGTTACCAAATTGGTCTCTTCTAAGGTCAGCGCTGACGGACTAGTAAAAAGACAAAAAGACGGAAAGAGTGTGACTGACTCTAGAAAATTCCTTCCTTTTTGCGTTCTCTTAAAGTTATGTTACACGCCCAATCTTCCAAAAGCTTGTATCGCACTTTCTCTTCCTCGTAGATAGTTCATTTACTAACGTGCATTAAAGTCAGTGAACAGCCCGTCAATGGCCTCGGAATTTTGTTGACATACAATGATATTGACTTTTTCCTGTTCTTGTCAGCGCTGACACATCAAGAATTACGAAAGCCTAATTATATGGTTCTCCACAATGTTAATAAATCAAAGAATATTTTGTTTTTACATCGGAAGATAAGCAAGACTTTGGTCTGGATTATTTTTGACCCAAAAAAATTAAACTGTTTCGTTACTTCATTTACTTGCTGCGTATGTATGTGATGAGGAAAATATATATTTTTTGGATTTTAAATGTCCTGCTACTCAACTGTGCTGATGTCAATTAATGCTCTCAATATTACTGAGAAGCAACTAGATAAATTTGAGAATTTTGGATTTTTCTGGGTTTCTATATGGATTGCAGAGTTATCATGTATAAGAAATTAAATGCTCAGATAGTTCCCAAGTCCCCCGGAAAACTCCTAATCTTTTTAGGCCTGAAGGTAATAGAGCCACGCTGACTTCAGCACGAACGGGCCGGCTCGACCGGGGCGGTACTACCCTCGCACAGAAAATCAACGTAAAATGACAGCGTGCTGTCGTGTTTCGTTGGTGAGTGCGAGACCGGAGGCCCAATTAGTCTAGTCAACAAGTTTCAAACTTGTTGACTAGACAAAAAGATGCAGCAGCATCACTAGGCCGCCATGGTGTGGGTCGCCATGCTGCATTGTTGCATTGTCTGCATTCGCAGTGAGCATGGTGACCACCACTCTTGGATTCTGCTTATGCTTTCCATCAGGCAGAGTAGATTCATTTTGGCGGGCCAAACATAAAAAAAAAAAAGGCCTCGTATTAGTAGTATTAAATTCAATTACGGTTTTGTATAAAGTCCTAAATAAAAAAGAAGACCGATAAGTTATACTTCATTCCGTAAGTAAGCCTATAGGCTATATTAATCCATATTTGATAAATATACAAAACAAATTCCTTTTGTTATTTTCCTCAATTCCTCTTGTATTATAATAAAGTTTATGATACAAGGGGAAGTTATGTTTGTCAACGAAATTTGGCATATTACCGTTAAAGAAAAATTTTGAGCAGAGGAACATGGGGTGTAATAAGTTTTTTTTCATTGTACATGTGACATGATTACTCGTAGATATACTGTTACTTGAACACCTTGAACAGTTTGCAGCTTGCTTCTCCACTGCCAGACATAAGCCTATCCTCTAAAAGGTGGTTTGGAGGTATTGGCCTCTATACCTACCACGCTGGGTTGGTATAGGTTTTGTTTTAAGTTTTCCTTCTTTTTGCAGTGACGTTCTTCTGCTATGCTAAATTTGATTCCTTATGTCGGCTCTTACGACACGCTTATATATATCACACTTTGTTTTTTTAACCTATTAACTATTTAAATATAAACCATTTACGATAAGTTTCCTACGCAGACATCACGTGTTTTATTGATGGTTATACGTATTTTTATTTAATGTACCTCTACCAGCGTTTTTTTTTCGATCAAAAATACAACACCTACACTAGGGACTATCCTCATTCAATGAACACAACAATCAAAAATTTGTGATCACACAAAATTTTGTTTCACGTGTTATTTGAACCCACCACACTTAGCATAGTAGAAAGCGGCGAAGTCATCGCTTAAACCCACTGTTCTAACCGTGCAATCCGTGCAGTGCAAAATTATAATAACGATTTAAAATATTGTGAATATTAAATGCAAGAACTTAACCATACTATCTAACCATCTAATTTATAAATTGAGTTTGTAGTCTAGAAGGAATAGTTAAACTTAACTTATACTAAGATCCTAATTTGTTGGAAGTAGTATTAAATAAACAAGCTTATTATTGATCGCACTTTTCTCACGAAGTAAACGTTCGAACATAACTCTTTAATAATGTATATCGGATTATTTCAATGTTATCGTAGACTGCATAATAGTAATATAATGGGGACCCTTCATTTCCCGTTCAGGGAAATAGCAATGAAAATTTTAGCATAAGCAAATATTGTTTGAGAAGTAGGCAAATACACTACACTGTCTGTATGGCTTTATTTAGTTCAGATGGGAAATTGAACAGCGTGTGTTTTGTCATTACAGTGAATGTCACTTAGTATTTCTTTTAGATTAGGCTTTCCATTTTGAATCAATGAAATCTAAATGTGGGTGTGTTTATTTATTTCTAAACGTGGCTTTCACGATTTGTCTACTCATTTCAAAATATAAAGCACAGAGTTTTTCACACTTAAGAAAGGATATTCTATATTTTTTATTCTATGAAAGGATATTCTATATTTTTTATTCTACTGTTTCCAAAGCAGCTGAATCATTTTATAAAATCAACGTGCATGCAAAGCGACGTGTGGAAGCTGATCTAACAATATCCTTCTTGAGTTGATAACAAAAGTGTACATACTTCAGTGCGTAATACAAAATGCTTTCTTGAAAACTTATAAAAAAGTACTTATATTTTTAATTGTGTATCTAGGATAGGATGTATGTATATGTAACTACCAAATCGATTTTGTTCTCGGTAGGTGTTCAACTCTTGTGACACAGTGGTCCAACGTAGGTACATAACCGAAAGAAATTATTTATTGTTCGCATTCGCAACCACAGACAAGCAATTGATTCAATAACAATAAACAATCAGTAAATTCAAAACATTAAATCAACTGTGAAAATATTTAACTCTGAGCATTGAAGGCAGGTTTTCTCTGAAAGCTAAATGGAAATAAAATTGGGACAGGATGATCTTTGGTACAAAGTTAATTCATTATTGTTCGGTTCCGAGCGGCCATCTTTTTACGGTGGCAGAATGCCAATGTTTTCTTTTTCGTAAGTATTTTTCAATATTTTTCGTTCATCTTAATTATTCCAAAGTGTTTAAGGAAGTTTGGTTGTAAATAATAAAGTAATTAAAGGTTTCCAAATATTTGTTTTGCTTTATATTAAAGATGATCTTAAGAATAAAAATATTTTTGTTTTGCCTTTTTGGGTGAAAAAGTTTGATTATTTCAAAATACTCTGAGAGTGACGGATGGAAACAGATCTACGAAATGCTTAGAGATTTTACTTGAGTTTCCTTGGTATTTTTTATATTTAAGAGTTCATAAAATCGATACAAGCAAATGAAGTTTTATATTTTCGTTTTAACTAACTAATACTCGTTGGTTTTGTTTTTTAGGGTTCCGTACCCAAAGGGTAAAACGGGACCCAATTACTAAGACTTCGCTGTCCGTCTGTCACCAGGCTGTATCTCATGAACCGTGATAGTTAGACACTTGAAATTTTCAGAGATGATCTGGTATCGCTTTAACAACAAATACTAAAAACGGAATAAATTAAATATTTAAGGGGGCTCCCATACAACAAATGTGAGTTGCTTAATAAGGATAACAGCAGCAACAGGTAGGCGCTTTAAATGTAGGTATAGATAATGGTACGGAACCCTTCCTGCGCGAGTCGGACTCGCAATTGGCCGATTTTTTAATAAACTTAAAACTTCGATGGTGTTATTTATACAAAGGTGGACTTATTAAACGGGTATTCTTTACCTGTTAACCATTAGATGATGTAGAACTGTTATATAGTGAGTGCAAAGTTGTATTAATATTTTGATTATCTACTTACATTATTTATAAAAGGTAAATATTGAAACAACAGCCATATAATATCAGACGCACGGAACACATATTATCTGTACTTATTGTATATGAACGTCCTTGAGTATATTTTCAACCGACTTCAAAAAGGAGGAGGTTCTCAATTCGAATGTATTTTTTTTTTTTATGTTTGTTACCTCATAACTTTGGACTGGGTGAACCGATTTTGATGATTCTTTTTTTATTTGAAAGCTGGTGCTTCCCGAATGGTCCCATTTAAATTTGGTCCAGATTGAAGTCAGTTTTTTTTTTGTTAAAACTTGTAATTATACCTACTTAAATCAGTTAAGTAAGATAAAGGTAGAAAATACCCAAAGTTCGAAACAAATATTTGCAGATCATAAAAACGTTTGGTCCGACCCGGGAATCGAACCTCAAGCACAGCAGGCGATTACGCTACCACTTGTGCCCCCAAGGCAGTCGAAAGCTTGAGACGATTATAAATGGATGTATGTTATTCTTTTACGCAAAAACTACTAAACGGCTTTAGATGAGGCATAACAGTAATATAGTTCCAAGGAAGTGTTTCGTGGCACTGATCCATGATTAATTTAAAGTCCAACATATTTGAGATGTATTAAATGAATAATGTGACGGTGACGGCGCGTCATAGCATTATTTTTAAGGGACTTTATGCATAGAATCATCCAATCCGAATTAAACAAGTAACTTGGCCTGTCTGTTTGTCTGCCACGCTTTCACTTCTAAATCGTAGCACCGATTTCAACGAAATTTGTCATGGAGATACTTTGATTCCTGAGGAAGGACATAGACTACCTATTACCACAATAATCGATCTACATGCTGGCGAAGCCGAAGGCGAATGCTAGTCCACTATATCTTAGGAAAATCCCTATGGTACTTATATACATAACTAAAATATTACATTGTACGGAAAATCTAAAGTTCCATAAATGCTCACAACGATGAAATCACCATTAAACGAACAAAGTGCTTGAAATGTAAAACAAGTTTCATTACAATGTATTAAAGTGTCGTAAATATCGGCAATCGTAAAATATACACTATGTACTGGCTCTCATCGGTAACAAGTTTTTAGACTTACGGCAAAATAGGTTCTATAGCTACTTTCAGTAATGACGTAGTTGTATCTTTTGTAAGAAAATAAGAGCAAGCACGAGACTTTAAGTTACTTTACTAATTAACTTAGGATTTCGAAAAAAAAAAACCATTGCTCAAGCTTCATCAACTAGAGATCTCATTCCGATCAGCACACATAATAATTGTCATTGTTTTATTTTTTACCCGACTGCGGTGAAGCCAAAAGAAAAGGTTATAGTTTTGGCAGTGTATGTATATTTATATCTTCCACTGTAGATTCTACACTACTGAACCGATATTAATGCATGAAGTATAAACAAACACGTAATAATAGCCCGAGTGACATAGGTTAGGTAGGTAAAGGTCAAGGCAACGCAGTTGTGACGCCTCTGGTGTTGCGGATGTCCATGGTCGGCGGTAATCGCTTACCATCAGGCTGCTCTGCTAGTTTGCCCCCTATTCAATAAAAAAAACCTCTAACGTAACAATTAAATATCTGTTTACAGAACAGATGGGTCGTAAAAAGTTTAAAATATAAAATTTTCGTTACATTTCGTCCAGAAGCTCCTCATGCTGAAACCCACTGTGGTTTAAACAAAGTCATAAAATTAGCGGATAGTCTTATCTCAGGTTCCTTGTTAAATTTACGAGGTTCGCAACAATTTCTAGCGTCTATCATTGAATATTTTAACACCGAGATAATATTTGGTAAATAAAGTGAAGAATGATTTAATTTTCAACGCAACACCGCTCGCATACAAATTTCCTTGGGTCGAGATAGGTATAAAAATGACTCTGTAACAAGGATATGAAAAATTTTGGAAAGGAAACGGTGTTCTTTTGTTAATGGTTGCAAAACTGATGTTTCCAAATCAGCCTTGTCAGGTTATTATTTTGATGTACATTAACAAAAGCGCATCTGTTACTAGTTCCGCCATAAAACCACCTACCATGAAGGTTGTTTAATCTAAAGCTATATGTAGAGCAGCTTTTATGAGTAGTCAGTAGTCAATTTCAATTACGCCACCGGCATTATTATACGGGTAAACGAATAGATGTTTGTCTATTTAATCAGAAAGTGAAAATGATCATATTGAATTAAGTCGCTGGCACAGGTAACACTGTGGCACTGCTGGTCACTGTTTTCATTTAACCTGGGCGTTTTCGCCTCATGGCATTTTCAAATGCTTCCACTTGTAATTATTAGGATATCTACTAACTTTTATACATTTATATGTGTATATACATAATACCGTGGGAGAGCCACGCTTCGGCATGAATGGGCCGGCTCGACCGGAGTGATACCACGGCCTCGCAGAAAACCGGTGTGAAATAGCGCTTGCGCTGTGTTTCACCGAGTGAGTGAGGATACCGGAGGCCCATACCCCAACCCCTCCCCACATCCCTTTTCCCCATCCCCCAAAGGTCGGCAACGCACTTGTGATGCCTCTGGTGTTGCGGGTGTCTATGGGCGGCGGTAATCGTTTACCATCAGGTGATACGTCTGCTCGTTTGCCAACGATATCATAAAAAAAAAAAAAAAAAATTAAAAAGAGCGTGCATGATGACCTTCTTGAGATGGCGGAGTCACCTTATAAATAGTATATCTCATTACCTACATACAGTGTTCGATTATAAATTGTATACAGGTAATGTATATATTTACATATATATACATATGAATTTGTTAGTTTGTATCTGTATTTGAATAACCTTTGATACACCTACATGACTATATATCTACTACCCAAAAGGGTGGCTGTTACAGAATGCCTAGGGCATTAGCGATAGTTCTATCTTCAAAATATTTTAAACCAGTTGTTGCCCGCGGCTCCGCCCGCGTGTATGTCGGTTATCGCGGCAAATAGTAGCCTATATGTTATTCTGATGTAAAAAATATATTAGGTACTGTAAAGTTTCATCCAAATCCGTTCAGTAGTTTTAGCGTGAAAGAGTAACAAACATCCATCCTTACAAACTTTCGCGTTTAGAATATTAGTAGGATGAAACATACAATTTACCGGCAAAACAACCTAACGAAATTCTAAGCTATCTAACAGTAAAATACACACAATAGACAACAAGTTTCCATTTGGCTGGTTATACTTTAGTCATTTGGCATCTCATTTTCTCTAAATTGTTCATAACTGACTTTTCCTTCCTTATTTTTCTCATTACTTCCTTAGTGTTATCAAAATTACATCTACTAATGTAATTCTGTCTAGCCTCAGGGTTTCGAAAACTTCACTGATACTTGGCTTTAGTCGAATTTGAAATAATAATTCTATGTAACTATTAGGTCTTTACCTATGAAATTGCCGTTCTTCAGTACTGGTCATTTCAAACAAAAAAAAGTTTGTAATGGCTCTGTATTCTAAATTCAAATTAATTTTGTTTTAAAACCATGACATTCTATTTACAAACTCAGTCTTTTGTTTTCTGATTAGCGTTGTATTTTCATTACATTTGAACATTTTTCGTCATAATGGATACTTTAAAAATTCGTGTAATTATGGAATATGAGTTCCGTCGTGGCACCAACGCGACACAAACGGCACGTAACATCAAAAACGTTTACGGAGAGAACTGTACAAACGAACGCACAACCCGTTATTGGTTTTCCCGGTTCCGTTCTGGAAATTTTGACTTGAAAAATGAAGCTCGTGGTCGTCCGGAGACTTTGGTTAACAATAATGAATTAAAGGCGATTGTGGAAGCTGACGAAACTCAATCTACAGCTGAGCTAGCAGCAGCTTTTAATGTAAGCATCAAAACAATATTGATCCATTTGCGACAAATTGGCAAGGTAAAAAAGCTTGATAGATGGGTGCCCCACGACCTTAACGATCGCCAGCGCAACGTACACGTCGAGACCTGCCTTGCGCTGCTCAACAGACAAAGAAATGAAGGAATTTTGAAACGAATTGTTACGTGCGACGAAAAATGGATTCTGTTCGACAGTAGAAAGCGCTCAGCAAGTTGGTTAGACCCTGGTTCAGCAGTAAAGCAATGCCCTAAACCAAAAATGACCCCTAAAAAGGTGATGGTCACTGTTTGGTGGTCTAGTGCGGGTGTGATTCACCACAGCTTTTTACAAAACGGCATGAGCATTAATGCAGATGTGTACTGTGAAGAACTGGAGAGAATGATGGAGAAGCTTGCACATCTGCAACCAGCTTTGGTCAATCGGTCGTCCCCACTGCTCCTTCACGACAACGCGCGACCCCATACTGCGCAACAGACAGTCTCCAAGCTGCAAGAGCTGGGGTTGGAAGCTCTCCCTCATCCGCCATACTCACCAGACCTTGCACCTACCGACTATTACTTTTTCCAAAATTTAGACAACTTTTTAGTGGGTAAAAAGTTCAATTCCCGAGAGGCAGTACAAAATGCCTTTGAAGAGTTTGTTGCCTCCTGTCCAGCTGATTTTTACAACAAGGGCATCAATAAACTGCCAATACGTTGGCAAAGATGCGTCGATTGCATGGGTGATTACTTCGAATAACAGAAATAAAAAAGTTTGAAAAAATACTTGACTAATAAGTACTATATAAATAGTAATAGTACTAGATAAGATAGAACTAGTAATAGTAATAGTACTAAATAGTAATACTATAAATAAATAGTAATAGTACTTTCACTTATTGCATACAAAACGGCAATTTCATAGTTAAAGACCTATTATTACATTGTGTAAATCTACAAACAATAATTGGACAGTGTTATGTAAGAATAGATTAAGCGACACTGGAGAGAATTTGAGAAAATGAGCGTCAAAGATTTTAAAATTAAAATTGTCGCTATGTGCTCATTACCTATGTTATATGTTTGATATTTTAACTTGAAAGCTGTATGTGTAGTCTAGATTAATTAAAAATATATTACGATACATCATATACATTAAAAGATATAGCCACTTTTCCGCTTAATTCGTTATTATATTTTAGCTATATTCCGACTGCTTAAATTAATCAACAACGTACTATACGACATTATAGTCGTTTAATACTTTAGTGCGGATTGTTTTGGGAGAAATAAAATGCAATATAAGATTAAATCCAAATTATGTTCATGCAAAATTCTGAATTTAACTAGAAATTGTACCATTTCGTTAAGATGATCATGTACGTCATTGCTGATTAGAAGACACACATAAATTTGAATAATTTTTTATAGTTAAAACCTGAAAAATAATAAAAAAATTGCCTCTCTCGATATCCTTTGTACCTAAAATTAAAACTCCTTCCATTGGTTTTGAATCTTTATTTGAAAATACACTAATACTACTTTTTATCTCGTTATATATAATACTGTTCAAGCTTAACATCTATAATAAACTAAAAACATACCTTCTCAAACTATATAAACTCCAAATAATAAAAAAATAAATGTACCCACTCAATCATTATTTTTCCTGATTTTCTTCTAAATCATTTTATCCGGTTAAATTTTCCTAATATTATGTGGCATCAGATGGAATAAGAGTAAAGTGATGTATCAGTATGTATGTATATGTATGTAGTGATGTGTCATACCATCCAACTTCAGCTGAGTTTTCTTTCACTCATTTATTTTTCAACCAGTTTACAGCATTTTCTTCTCTATTTCTAAAGTGATAATTTCTTTAGCCGCGTTGAGCACTTTTTGGTAGGGGAAAATCTTATAAGTTCACGTCACCGACATGCTGACATGTCAATTTTCGAAGTGAAAACTTCTTTAGCCACGTTTAGCACTTTTTGATAGGGAAAAATCTTATGGGTTCGCATCACCGACATGCTTATTTTGATAATTTTAATTTAAACATTATGAAATTTTTACATTCATTTTACAAATAACTTACAAATGACTGCCAATTTTTTTTCCTTTTACCATCTACATTATGTTAAAAACAGTACAAATATATTAAACAATCACTAGCTAGAATAACAGATCCCTTTGACCAGTTCCCAAAGACTAAAATGGATACAAAAAATATTACAAATAACTAAATAATTCTACGCCATTTACATTTTTGTGTTCAATGATCAATGATGTTCTAGACTTCATCATTTTGGAAACTCCAAAAAACTTGTTTAATCTTTCATTTCAAAAGCTGTGAATATGTTCGTTTGCATCTACGTATTAGCTGCCATTTTAGGCGGTTAGTTCGATATTGCGTTTTTAAATAACAAAATAAACGAATCAACTACAATTTTTGTGGATATGATTCTTTTATGCAATTTCAAATCCTATTTGTGTATTTGGAACAGTAACTTAGGCGGTTAATTCTTAATTACCTGATGCATTTGTGCACAAGCCCTAACAAATGTTGACATGTCGCTTAATCACCCCTTATTAAAAGGCACTAGGAGTGACTTTTGAACACGAAAATAGCTGAGTACATAGTTTATTATGCCTGGAATCGATCTGCATTCAAAACTCATTTTTTCTAATTTTTTCGCTTGATTCGTTCTTACATAACGCCGTTGAATTTATCATTCAAAATCTTTGTACTCCTTCATTTTCATTCTGTTTCTTTGACAACGAAAATTCCCGTACTGCAACGGTAGGCACTTACCATCATCAGCTTCAGCATCATTGGCATCATTTATTGTTACTCTGTTTCATAAAAAAGCATATGTTCTTTATGTGATGAATATAAAAGTCAACATATATTAATAAAATTATATTTATTGCTAACATTCTATTAAAATTGGTTTTATATAGAAATACATTTAAATAGACGTAGGTATAAGATCCACGTGTACTAATGGATACAACCCACTTATAAGTTCTGCATATAATGAAGTTTACTTATAAACAAACTCAATACTAAACTTTGTCTTATTGCCTTTTGATGACAGTTTTACAACCTTCATATGGAACTTTATATGATTTGAAACTTATTTTGAGCAACAATTTTGTCGTATCTTTTAATTTATCAATGATGAAATGTCAGCATTCGTGCTGTCGTGTTCGCAGGGCCAATGATGCAGCAGCATCGAAATAGGTCGCCATACTGTAAGTCACCATGCTGCACTGTTGCATTGTCTACATTCGCAATGAGTATGGTGACTCTTGGATTCTGCCCATGCTTTCCATCATTTTCTTTCTCCTAAATGCACAGGTCACTTTGTGATAAAAAAAATGCGTATAATGGATAATTTCTGACAACTTACCTACCAACATCACCATGCAGCACTCATTCACATCAGTCAAATCAAATTGTTACACACTTTCGTCCCTTTTCACGATATTACTCCCATAGATTGAAAGAAAATGCGATGAAAGAATACACATCCGAAGTTCCAGTCTCTTATTTTCTTTATTTTACATCCTCAACTTAAAACTATATGAAAATATTAATTTTCCATTATAATACTAATTAACACAAATATGCTATATTTAGCACAGACAACCTTCCATACTAAATGAGGTCACCTTATATAACAAAGGACAGAGATTTCCTTTCTTGGCTTCCTTAAGGACGCCGGAACAGCGTGTAGTTGTAGTGAATAGTTCTAGTCTGACTTACTTCCTTTTGGTAAGCCTCGGTAAAGTGACAACGAGCGAGATTTCACAAGACAAAAAAATATCTACGTATATAAATAAAAACGAATTGCCAAATGTGTTTTAAGAGGAAAATGGAAAGAAAAATCGAATGGTTAAGTTCAGCATCTTGAACGTGTCGCCATCATTCTGTTTTTAACCGACTTTTATAACCGAGATTTTATAACAAAAAATTACCTGAAGTCCTTTCGATTCTATACAGTACGTATGTTACCTTTAGTCGTATTCTTTCAAGTTATTTAGGTGAAATGATGATGAGAGATTTGGGAAAGACTAAAAAGCGAAAAAAAAACTTCGTTTAAAAAAACCGACTTCAAAAACTAAAAAGTATCAAATAACTTAATTTGTATGTGCTACCTATTCGTAGGTTTGAAGTCAGTGCCAAGCCAAAATGTAAAAGTAGGTACCGCCGCGCGTGACCTTGAGCGGGATAGCTGCTCTTCGCGTAGAACAAAACAACCGAAGCGTCGGTGACGTCATTGACGTTCGTCTCGAAATATAGCGAGTGTGGTACCTACTATTACATTTGGCTTGGCACTGACTTCAAACCTATGAATAGGTAGCACATACAAATGAAGTTATTTGATACATTTTACTTTTTGAAGTCGGTTTTTTTAAACGAAGTTTTTTTTCGTATTAAGGTACAATAAAAGTTTTTATGAACAGTAAAAAAAACACAAAAATTGGGAGGTAAATAGTAAAACAATACTTTTTATTTCCATATCAAAGTAAATTTGAACACGTGATCTTAGTTGCTAAGCATTTGTTATCAAACAAAGCTAATTAAAAACGCTTAAGGATTTATATCTTTAGTACTTATACATTCAAATTGATTAGGCTCCATGAATATTAATCAGTTAATCTAACTTTCATAGTGCAAGTTCTGCTTAGTTTAAAACTAAATGGCGTTGTGTGTTATAGATATGCGAAAATCAGTCAGAATGTTTTTCCGACCGATTTTGTTAAAAAAATTGTGACCTGTCACAATTCCTGGAAGAATAAATAAATAATAATGGTTATTTGTTATACAAGAGTCCAAAGATGCTTTTCAACCGCGTGCTCAATTTTGATGACCGAGCAAGCGAAGGATTCAAAAATTAGAATCCTGAGCGTCAGCGAGGGAATCAAAAGAGCACGAGGTGAAAAATCTTTGCACTGGAGTGCAACACGTAACTGTTCATTCCACCTCAGCGAGGAAACAACTAAATGCAAAAAACGCATTAACAATAACAAGATACTTTTATTTCAGTTTAGGTATTAATATTACATTATGATAGGTAAGTATTACAGATTTATTTTTAAATTATTTCAAAAATACTTAGGTACTCGCTCAACCCCGCGGTGTTACTCGCGATTTTTGTCGTACGGCGAGTTAAACTGCGGGACAAAGCTAGTCTAAGAAAAGTAGCCTTAGTTACTCCTTAGATTATCAGCTATCTGCCAGTGAAAGTCCCGTCAAAATCAGTACAGCCGTTCCAGAGATTACCCGGAACAAACAGACAGACAGACATACCGACTGACAGACAGACAATGTAACAGAAATTGTAAAAAAAAATTTTTTTGTATATATACCGTGTATACATACATATGCATTTCGTAAGAAGCGATTATTTTAATATTACAAACAGACATTTCAATTTTATTTATTTGTATGGATGTATTGATAAATTAAGAAAAATTAAAGTTACGTTGCTATAGTTACAGAAGAAAATAGTGCGGCCACAGCAAATAAAAAAAAACTACACCAAGAAGGTTCCGAGTCTAAGTTTTTAACAAATTAAAAAATATTGTATGATTAATTCGGCACCATGGAGGTAGAAGTAAATAGGTTTAATGATGTTTTGAATTCACAATCTTAGTGCACCCGAGCGATGTTCTAAATTCAATTTACTTTATTCCCTAGAGGATAAAAACGGCTTTTACACTCAGATATCGAACGGCAAAAATACTCTTTACGAACTGGTGGGATGAAAAAGGTATTTAGGAGTAATTATTTTTCTTCCAAGATTACTTTAGACTCCATTTTTACAAACATATTTTTCGTAGAAAACATCCTTAATTATAATTTTTTGTAGATCATACAAACATTTGTTTATAGAAAACCTAAAATTGCAGTTGCATATGCTACCACTGCAACACCGAGGCGGTGAAAACAATTGTTTCCTAATTTGGACACAAAACAACCCTCGGAAATAAACAAATGCACTGGTTAAGTCTGCTAATATTGCAAATCAGGTTGTATTTTTGCTAAACACTACTCGTTATTCCGGTCGCCAGCTCCCGAGAGATACCTACAGTAATTAGTGGCAGTAAGTAGCATTGTCCATGGATGCCAATTGTTCACTTTATATTAGTGAGAGAACGTTGCGCTCTAAGTAATAAAAACAGTTGCTTGTCTATTTTTGCGTTTGTATAAGAGTACTTAACTATCAGATATTTTTACCATTATTTATAATGTTACTTATTTAATTTAAAAGATTTCAAAACACTCAGACTACACATGTACAACACTGAATATAAACCAGACTTCCAGTGTTAATTACATGTAAATAAGAATTCATTAAATAAAAACACATATCAAAAAATGTTGAGAACACTGTATTGATTAAACAAACGATCAGTTGATATCTGTTGCAATAAAGTCTTCAATCTTGTCTGCCTCGTTGGTCTTGCGGTTGGCGTGTGCGACTGCTGATCATGAGGTCTCGGGTTCGATTCCTGGGTCGGACCAAATGTTTGTATGATCGACAAATATTTGTTTCGGAGTTTGGGTGTTTTCTATGTATGAAATGTATGTATTTACAAAAAAAAAAAAGTATAATATGTATTTGTATCAGTTGTCTAGTACCCATAACACAAGCTCTGCTTAGCTTGGGACTAGATGGCGTAAAAAAAAACTCAAGATGGATATTTATTTCAGAGTAGTCTCAGTTCTGTATTTCCATTTATAATAGAAAACTAGAGTAATATTTTCTTGGAGAATTATTTAATAATCATCATCAGCCTATCGCAGTCCACTGCTGGACATAGGCCTCTCCAATTTCACGCCACTTGGTTTGATCCTCGGCTTCTCGCATCCAGCTCCTGCCAGATTAGATAAATTGTTTAATAATAAATAAAAACAATTTTAAATCACAAAATTAAAATAAATTAAAGAATATTTTCAATGAAAATTAAATCTATATATATATATTATATATATATAAAAAGGTGACTGACTGACTGACATACCCAGAGATCAACGCAAAGCCCAAACCGCTGAAGCTAGAATCCTGAAATTTTGCATGTAGGTTCTTTATATAACGTGGGTGAGCACCAAGAAAGGAATTTTCGAAATTCCACCCCAAAGGGGGTAGGTAAATCAGGGGATGAAAGTCTGCGTGAGCGAAGCTGCGTGTAAAAGCTAGTAAACAATAAAGGTGATGATGTCAATAACTTAAGTAATTGAATTTTTTGATTTTGATACGCAACATAGAAATAGTACTAGAGTTGTTTATAAAGTACATACTATATATACCTATATGTATGTACATAACACTAACAAGCACAATTTTAATTTATCTTAATCCTCTAGACCGAGTGGTTATTACTACGTCTAGTTCACTTAATGTAGTAGTACCAAAATACACTAAAGTCATAAACTCAACACGTACATACTTTCAGAGCACGTCTGGTGTGATGACATTCATATCCTACGCTATATTCCCAGGGTAGGAAAAGACCATAGTACCCTGTTTACTAAAAATTTTACATAAAATTTTGCACCTCTTCTTAGTTAATATACAGTCGACGGTTATGGGTCCTTTTATCTGTATCTTTCTTCAGTATATAACAGATTTATCTTCTAAGACCTACCTACATGAAGCCGCACAAATTTCCTTAGTTAAATATTTGTTTTGGAGTCAAAGAAGCAACTTAAATCGTTCGTTATATTACAAATTGTGATTACCATAGAAAGAATATTTAAAATAAAAAAATTGGTTATCTGTAAAGACCATAAATTAACGAAACATTGACGTAGCGGGACAATGAACGCTTTACTTTAATGACTTTATAAAACCCGTAGTAAAAAAAAATTGATAAACTAGGCATTCTCTTCAGTTTTGTTAGCATTTTTCATATTTATTTTTATTTGGACATCTAACACACAACGCCCTCTAGTCCCAAGCTAAGCAGAGCTTGTGTTATGGATACTGGACAATTGATAAAAATACATATATACATTTTTTTGTAAAAACATATTACCTATACATAGAAAACACCCAAACTCCGAAACAAATATTTACAGATCAAACAAACATTTGATCCGACCCGGGAATCGAACCAGAGAACTCAAGCATAGCAGTCGCATACGCTACCACTGCGCCACTGAGGTTTTTAAAATTCTCTTTGGTCATCGATAGACGTGTAGTGGTATCAATGAAAATTTAACTTTTATAATAATGATTGACTGAATACTAAATATCTATATTTTTATCTCCTATTATGGTGCTTACTTATGATGCTTTTAAAATGAAATGAAGTTAATCAAAGTAAATAGAAAGTTCAACCAAAAATGAGTAATGTTAACGATACAATACGAAACCAAAATAATCTAAGTCGTAAAATACATATGATAAAACAAAGATTATTTAAAAATCTTATGAATCTGTATTACTGAAGGATCCGGCTCATTGGTATTCAGTGCTTATGCCACGTCCGTATGATGAAGAATACATAACATCACGACAACCCCTAAGAGGGTCAACAGAGTTATGATAGTAAATACTACTTGAGCTTGTGGCATAAAGTAGTTTTATTAAAGTGTGAAGTATATCTTGTACATGAGGAGTCAAAGATTTTGTAACTCGGTTCAGATTTATCTGATATCGTTTACTTTACTTGTGGGTTAGCTTAGACTTTTTAATAATATTTGTTTCATCATTTGTACAACTAAATAATATTATTTCAAAAATGTGTTTTATTTCTAATTAAAACAAGCTAACACAGTTAATATTGGAGTTGATAAAAAAAAACTTCGTTTAAAAAATCTGACTTCAAAAACTAAAAAGTATAAAATAACTTAATTTGTATGTGCTACCTATTCATAGGTTTGAAGTCAGTGCCAAGCCAATGGAATAGTAGGTACCACACTCGCTATATTTCGAGACGAACGTCAACGACGCTTCGATTGTTTTGTTCAACGCGAAGAGCAGCTATCCCGCTCAAGGTCACGCACGGCGAGTGCGGTACCTACTATTACATTTTGGCTTGGCACCGACTTCAAACCTATGAATAAGTAGCACATACAAATTAAGTTATTTTATACTTTATAGTTTTTGAAGTCGGTTTTTTTAAACGAAGTTTTTTTTAAATTTTTCACTTTTTAGTCTTTCTCAAGTCTCTCATCATCATTTCATTTAAAATTTAGTGATGTCTACAGTATATGAAGGCATGCAGACAATTGCTCGTAACTTCATTGCAGGCGCTCATGTAAATTTGAGGGTTTCCTTCGATTTCTTTAGGTTCCCATCATCACATCCTGATATGGTGGCCATGGGACCACATGGGGAGCATACCCTTTCGAATACAAAAAGAATTTTCAAAATCGGTCTACAATTGACGGACTAATCGATGTACATACAAAAAAAAACCGATGAAATTGAGAACCTCCTCCTTTTGGAAGTCGGTTAAAAATGATTTGCCATAGCCACAACTGCCAATGGGAGACCAGTTACTATACAAAATTGTATGATTCATTTTCTATACATACAAATAAATAAAATTGGAGTGTCTGTTTGTAACATTAAAAAAACAGCTTTTTAATAAATGCTTATGTGTATTATATACACGGTACATGTACCAAAATACATTTTTTTTACAATTTTTGTCTGTGTGTCTGTCCGACTGTCTGTCTTTCTGTTTGTTCCAGCTAATCTCTGGAACGGCTGGACCGATTTTGACGGGACTTTCACTGGCAGATAGCTGTTGATATAAGAAGTAACTCAGGCTTCTTTTTTTAGACTAGCTTTGCCCCGCGGCGTTATCCGCGGTTCAACTACAACCGCAGGGCTCAGCTAGTTTTATAAACAGTGTGTGTGATAAGAACGTGACCGACATATTATTTTTAAATTTTGGAATGCAATTTATAAAAATAAATATTAGGCTGACTAGAACAATCCTTTGCCTAAAATGCATTGTAAAAAACATAAGTATTCCCTCCAGTTTTCCTTGTTAAAAATATTATTTTTTACAATGAGTGCCGCGTACGCTTCCCGATTGGAAGCTGTGTTTCTCTGTACTCATCCGATAGGCCCCAAAATGTCCCGCGACTAGGCCGCCCATTATATGAAAAAGTCAAAGGCCTTCGTGAGCAAGTGGGTGAAGAGATATTTACAAACAAAAACCGTCGATGACTTACCAGATCGTAGCAAATCGAAAAAGACGTCTGTTGCAGAGGATGAACGTATTGTGCAGCTGTTTGCCAGGAATCCTTTATTATCACTTCGCTCTGGGCATGAAAAGTTGAAGAAAAAGGGTTTAACCATATCATTTGACACTATCAAAAAGCGTTTAGTTGTAAAGGGCGTGAAATATCGAAGCAATGTGAAGAGAACTCTCCTTTCTGAAACGCATATTGAAAAAAGGCTGCATTGGCGTGCGAAAACAAAGACCATGATTGGGACAAGATATTTTTTTCTACTGAAGCTTCATTTTGGGGAACCGGTTACTCGACTCGAGCTTGGACTACGGCTGACAATAGACTGATGGTACGAACCGTGAAACACCCTTTAAAGGTGCATGTTTCCGAATGCTTCTCAAAATAGGGTTTCGGAAATTTGCACTTGTATTCAAAGTACACTTTGAATGCTGAGAAGATGACGAAAATTTACGAGAAGGCATTATTGCCGTCGGCTAAGAAGATCTTTTCACACTAAAATGATTTCTGGATTCTGCAAGAGGATAATGATCCTAAACATCGAAGTCGGCTCTGCACCACTTGGAACGCGGAACATAGTATTAACGTATTGGATTGGCCCTCACAGTCTCTTGATGCCATTCCATTTGAAAATGTTTGGGCGTGGATGAAGCTTAAACTAAGGGCAAAAAATGTAGTGACCGTCGCTGACCTTACTCGTGAACTGAAGTCCGCATGGAGGTCTTTACTTCGCAGCTATGCTGAAAAATTGGCGTAAAGTATGCCTCGAAGATGCCAAGCGATTATGGACAATAATGGAGATTGGCCGCCGTATAAAGCATCAAACAGCAATAAAAGACTTAATTGATTACAATTTATCGTTAAATATTCTTCTATATATGCATTGGAAATAAAATTATTCTTTTAATATTAATTATTACATAGAATAATACAATAATAACTATCACCGCAGGTAAAA
Organism: Diaphora mendica; assembly: GCA_949125395.1. Taxonomy (NCBI): domain Eukaryota; kingdom Metazoa; phylum Arthropoda; class Insecta; order Lepidoptera; family Erebidae; genus Diaphora; species Diaphora mendica. The sequence goes on from OX421314.1 coordinate 29,133,100, forward strand.
ATAGCGCCAAAACTATTGCTACACTTTGTATAGTATTAGCTTTACCTTCATCCTCAACATAATTAGTGTAGAATGTGGGCGTCCTACGCTATGTTTCCTGAGACGCGATGTTCACTCTAGAACTTTTCTACCACAACGATTGTCTACGACTACTAACGACTATGACCAGTTTTGCAATTAAATATATTTTTTTGGATAAATAAACTGTATTAACTTTTAGAGATTCTACCGTGGGAGAGCCACACTACGTCATGAATGGGCCGGCTCGATCGGAGTGATACCACGTCCTCACAGAAAACTGGTGTGAAATAGTGCTTGCGCTGGCAAAAATATGGCAAAATTAACAACATTTTTTTGCATTTTCCACTATCAGTTCTGCAATTTTACATAATCATTTATTAATCTAGCACCAAAATCAAGTTACCTTCGGGAAATTACTTTGCCGAATTTATTCATGATGTTTTATCCGGAACCGTCTTGTTAACTCAAATTTCTAATAGCAGAATAAGGACTCGAATGGGAAATGTGATCAATATGGAGCCAATACAGATTTTTACGGACAGTGTCGTATAAACAAAACAAGGATATTGTTCAAAATTCAAAGAAAAAGTAAATTAATATTGTGATTATTTCGGACATCTAACACACAACGCCATCTAGTCCCAAGCTAAGCAGAGCTTGTGTTATGGGTACTAGACAACTGATATAAATAGATATATACTTTTTTTTGTAAATACATACATATTATACATAGAAAACACCCAAACTCCGAAACAAATATTTTCGGGAAATCGAACCCGAGACCTCAAGCACAGCAGTCGCATACGCTACCACTGCGCCACTGAGGCAGTATTTTGGAACTTGTTCATCTTAATTGAAATGACTTAAATTAACAAATACAAAATACCAGAATTTAAACAAACCATTTGGAGGCAATGAATTAAAGGGCAATTAGGCACTTTAGGATTTTCGCTGAACAAGCTTAACTACATCGAGCAAGCACATAGCTAAGAAACACAAAGCGCGAAGCTGACGTCAGCTTTTGGAGCTCAAAGAAAAATAAAACACCTCTAATTAAAGTACAATACGTCAATGTGCTAAATAACTACCTAATATTCATCGGTAAAGCACAAACAAAACCTTAGGCTTTTTCTCTAGAAATTGGGAGTATTGACTGCATCTTGTGATCATTCTTGTAAAGATATCTTCTCCTTCATGTAAAGAGAAAAAGATATGTAGAGATCAAAAAACAAACGGGGTGAGCTAAATAAAACCGTTTAAAAAATATATATACGGTCAGATTTTTAACAATACAGACTAAAAAATCTGCATATTTTTTTTTTTTTATGGAGTAACCGGGCAAACGAGCAGACGTATCGCCTGATGGTAAGCGATTACCGCCACCCATGGACACCTGCAACACCAGAAGCGACACAAGTGCGTTGCCGGCCTTTTGGGGATGGGGGGAGGTAGGAGTAGGGGGATCCCCTCCATCCGCTCTAGTGGCCACCCGCGAGGGGGCGACGTACGCGTGTGCCGTACGTCGCCTAATTGAGAGTTATATTATCAGATGGTGCCCGCTTCAGTGCGGGCAAGCGCTGGGAGGGGTCCGGACGCGTTAATAACTGCAGTTCCCGGATTCCTCCCTTCACAGGCGCAGAGTGGCACACCGTGTGGTTTTAGTCGGTTTGAGTCCGACACACCGCCCCGCCGCAAGCCCCGGTGGTGTGACGGTGAGAGGGAATTTCCACACGTTAAAAAAAAAGGGGGATTGGGGTATGGACCTCCGGTATCCTCACTCACTCGGTGAAACACAGCGCAAGCACTATTTCACACCGTTTTTCTGTGAGGCCGTGGTATCACTCCGGTCGCGCCGGCCCATTCATGCCGAAGCGTGGCTCTCCCACGGTAAATTTGGTGATTGATGAAACGGTGATATTCTTATTCCATTCACTTTAAATGAGATTTCTAACATGTAGGGACAGCACGATCTAGTATTATTTCTAAAAACGTCTCATATTAACCCACGGCAAGTTATTAGACTATCTACATTTTTTTAATATTGAAACGTACTCTCCAATTTATTAGTATTGAATTATGCTCTCCAAAAAAATTAGTATATTAGCTATTTCTTTTCTTTTATCTGCCTATATAAAGTTCAAGTCTATGTCAAATTAAATATAATTGTAGTCAAATAAAACAAAATCAAATGGAATAAACTACGAAGATAGTTTGGTACCAAACTTAATATTACTAAGGAAAGTGGGGCGCAATGGAATATTCATAAGTGACAACAATCATAGAGGTATTATATATAGAGTAGGGGAACCAGGCCTCCAACCGTTCCTCGGTAAGAAAGAGAGAGAGACGATCGCGGTACCCATTTGTCTCTCTCTACTCGCGCATGGAGTCTGCCCACTACACCGTTCCATACCATGACCGTGCTAGGACCGTATCAGACACAAAAGCAACACATACGCTCTACTATGCCCACTGAAACGGATCGATCGCGTTCTGTGCCCGTATGCAACCCGTTTGTTGCCCGTATGTACCTATGTATTAATACAAAGAATATTTTCTGCCCGACATGTTCCTAGCACGGTCATGGTATAAAACGGTGTGGTGGGCAGACTCCTTAATGCGCATATCAGAACGATTAGACGGTTAATTGTTGTGATTGGATTACCATTATTAGTCCTTTACTGCGCATGCTTCAGTAGAGAAAGACAGATGGGGTACCGCAATCCTCTCTCTCTTTCTAACCGTTGGACGTTTCCGATTACTGTCAGCTGTATGTCTTCCCTACTCTATATAGAATAGCTCTATGACAACAATACCTGATATATTTAAATCTATGAAACGTTTCTTTAATACTATAATACTTTTGAAATGGCATACAAACATTTGGTTGGCACAATAGAAAGCATAGTTAGGTTGAGGACGGTTTGAAATGTCTATAGAAGTAGGATTTTAACATGGGTTGTATACTGCTGTTTTTTGATTGACTTCGTGATACCAAAAGCATCAATATTCTTTTATATATAGGCTTTTATGCGAAATCCAGTACTATTCATTTCCTCTGAAGTTGAGGCTAAAGGTATGAAGCGTCTTTCACTGCAAAATCTTTTCAGTAATTTTTTTATTTACATTATATGATATTATTACTATGAACCCGCCGCGGCTTCGCACGTGTGGATTTCAGATGCACCCACCCAACGGCGACACGATTCGTGCATTTTAAATCTCTTTGATAAAATTCACTTAAATTACACACTGTAAAGGGCCATATTAATCTATATTAAATGCACAATGTATTTAAGGTACTTAATTGAATAAGGATTAATGCTGTATTAATTAAAATCGCTTCGTAAATAAGCCATTATTTTTCGTAAAAAGAAAGGAATAAAAATGGGTATTGTGGGTTATTCCTAAGAGATAGATATATACCATCGCGTACTTTTTTGTAGAACTTTTTAAGGTGAACAATACTGTAGTACATTATTTTGATCTATCTCGTAGGATTCAGCCAGCGTTTGCAATGTAAGCGCAAAAAAATGAGTTTATTTACGACATCCCATTGGAAACCTCTAAAATTATCAGTGATTCTCTACTATATTATACAAGGGACAGACAGACGGAAGCGACTTTGTTTTATTTATACTATGTAGTAAAGATTATTAATGGTAACGCGAATTAATATAATAAATAATTAATATAAACGAAAATAATAATAATAATATATATCATCGTGTTTTCAATTATTAGGTGGTCGGTGGTATATATTTGATATACTGACCGATAAATTGAAAAGATACATAATAGATAGGTCAAAATATGTTTTTGTTTAATAATTAAAATAATTTGATCTTGTGCTCTTTAGTAGATCGAGTTTTGCTCGGTATATTTCTTTTTGGTAAATTTTCTAAATAGGAATCCTAGGTTTATCGATTTATCGCCAAGAAACCCAATGGATACTAAATTTCATAAAAATCGTTGGAGCCGTTTCGGAGATTCAGATTATAATATATAAGTAGATACAATAATTAGTTGTTTAAAGATATTATAAGATTCAATATCGTCTCTTCTGTCAATTAGTTACATGTTTTGTTCCTTAGTTATTTCATTAACATCAAATCACTATTACATACTTTGATTAAATAAATGTTCCGTAAAGATTGTACACGTTTGCATTATTTCTGATAAATGTATGTCAATAAAATATACAGAAAACAAGAAAATTACTGATGAATCTACGATACATTTTGCTGTAATCTTACTTTTTCCCTAAATCCAATTTGCCGTAACAACCCTCTAAGCTATAATTTGCACTATTGGTTTGCTATTTCGGAATAAATGGGCTTTTTAATGTAAATATGTCACTAGTTATTAATATGATAGGAGAGTAGACTTGCTTTGATGTTTATCTAATTTATTTAACTGCCTCAGTGGCGCAGTGGTAGCGTATACCACTGCTGTGCTTGAGGTATCGGGTTCGATTCCCGGGTCGGAACAAATGCTTGTATGATCTACAAATATTTGTTTCAGAGTTTCGTTGTGTTCTATGTATAATATGTGTGTATTTACAAAAAAAAAAGGTAGTAGAGCCACGCTGATTTCAGCACGAACGGGCCAGCTCGACCGGGGCGGTACTACCCACGCACATAAAATCAACGTAAAATGACAGCGTTCGTGCTGTCGTATTTCGTTGGTGAGTGCGAGACCGGAGGCCCAAATAGTCTAGTCAACAAGTTCCATACTTGTTGACTAGACTAAAAGATGCAGCAGCATCACTAGACCGCCATGGTGTGGGTCGCCATACTGCATTGTCTGCATTGGCAATGAGTATGGTGACCACCACTCTTGGATTCTGCTTATGCTTTCCATAAGCACCCAGGATCATAATTGGAAGCAACCACGTGCGGTGGTAATGAGTTCAATGTTTTGATCGCTCGACATAAGAAGGAAGATCCGAAACGTTGTGTTCGAGAGCGTATGTCTTCCACTCTAAAAGGGTGACTGCGAACACGTTTTTCTTTTTAAGGAATAGGCGGGCAAACGAGCAGACGTATCGCCTGATGGTAAGCAATTACCGCCGCCCATGGACACCTGTAACACGAGAAGCGTCACTCACTCGGTGAAACACAGCGCAAGCACTATTTCACACCGGTTTTCTGTGAGGCCGTGGTATTACTCCGGTCGAGCTGAACCATTCATGCCGAAGCGTGGCTCTCCCACGAAAAGATAGACTTGTTGTCCTGTAGAGGAAGGGAGAAGGGGGGACCAGTTGGAAGAGCTCTTCAGAACACTCCCCATGACACAGTCGATAGAGGACTGCCATAGAGGCGATACCATTGTTTGTATAGAAAGCTATATATTAAATTTTTTGCGGTTTCAGGCCTGCGCTAAAACGCGGGAATTTAATCGCAGTGCGTGCTAAGTCTAAGAGAGTAAAATATAAGATGAACAGAATGACCGAACCATATGCAGTTGAAGTTGTAACTTATATAAAAAGTTATAAGCCGGAGCCGGAACGAAATACCTTCTCAATCCGATCCGCATCGAAAATTTTCACAACGCGATATAGAACTAGTGACACTCTGTGGTTCATTCGATGGTGTTGAAGTCACTTTTATCCATAGCTGAAGAGTTTGTTTGTTTGAACGCGCTAATCTCAGGAACCACTCGTCAGATTTGAAAAATTCTTTCAGTGTTCGATAGTACAATTATCGAGGAAGGCTATAGGCTATATATCATCACGCTACGACCAATAAGAGCGGAGCACCAATGAAAAATGTTTCAAAAACGGGGGAAAATTATCACGCTACGGGCAAGAGGAGACGCAAACGAGGTTGCGTGGGTCAGCTAGTGTTATATAATTTGCTGAAACTACCTTGCCTTAAGAGCTATTGATTCCACAATAAACTAAACTAATGAAACAACTAAGTAAATAACTTAGGTAAGAAAACTCTACAAATTCAATATTCCCGTTTATTAAAAAAAAGCGTTGGTATTCCAGTTTATTTATGCTACATCTGTGAAGTTTCACACGAAAATAAATACAGCGGTCTTTTATAATTAAAACATCACTGTTTTTCTTAGTGCCTTGAATAATATTGGTCTTAGAAAACTGTGAAGATATTACGGTGGTGCTGAATTTTAATAAGGCAGAGTATTAACGTAATGTATGGACCAAATTCTCACCGTGTCGAGATTGGTCGAGATTCCATAGTATAAGTAAATATTTTGTTCATTTTTCTCTTTTAATGAATTACATATTTTATACTTCGCGTTTAGATGGTTTATTTTCAGAGTAAAGTTACAATACGAAATTCCATCAACATACAATAAATAATAATAATAATAAATATTTCAGACATCTAACACACAACGCCATCTAGTCCCAAGCTAAGCAGAGCTTATGTTATGGGTACTAGACAACTGATACAAATACATACATACTTTTTTTTTGTAAATACATACATATTATACATAGAAAACACCCAAACTCCGAAACAAATATTTGTAGATCATACAAACATTTGGTCCGACCCGGGAATCGAACCCAAGACCTCATGACCAGCAGTCGCACACGCCAACCGCGAGACCAACGAGGCAGTCTTAAATAAATCTTTTATATCTATACTTACTACTCGTAATATTATAAACCTGAAGAGTTTGTTACGAATTTCGTTTTGTTTGGTCTTAGTGTGACAAAAAGAACATTGTTATGTTATTACTAACCGACCCACGGAACCTCGTTAGCGTCTCCTATTGCACGTAGCGTGTTAATTTTTCCCCGTTTTTGAAACATTTTTCATTGGTGCTCCGCTCCTATTGATCTTAGCGTGATGATATATAAACTATAGCCTTCCTCGATAAATGTACTATCCAACACTGAAATAATTTTTCAAATCGGACCATTGGTTCCTGAGATTAGCGCGTTCAAACAAACAAACTCTTCAGCTTTATATATTAGTATAGATAATATATTCTATATATAATATATTTTTTGATAATATATTCTATATATAAAATAGATATTATAATATATACGTTCACCAACTAGATGGACAGATCAAATAAAGGAATCGTCGTCGTCCAAATTTTATACGGTTGTTAGAGGCGCGCTGGACAGAAACCGGTGGAGGCAGATCATCCATTCCAGATGCAACCAGCATGCTGACCACGATCCTCAGTCTCAGAGGGACCGACCAGAGAGAGAGAGATAGATAATATATAGTATGGATTTCCAATATGTCTGATTATTTAATTGGCTCTGTAAGTCAAACTGTATTGTTAAATATATGAAAGATATTAATTGGAATTATTGATCTAAATAAATTTATTATTTTCTATTGGTTGTCAAAACAGATATTAACCCTTTTGGAAATGGGTTAACCTAAATTTAGGATTAACATAAATATATGTTACCGAATTGTAACTGTTAACAGGAATAGTCTAATACAGGATAATCGCGGTTAACCTTAACCGAATTTGATATAGGTTTCTGGATATTTGTAGGTCCGTGATTCATTTTTGGTTATAGTCGTCGGTGACGTTCATTATTTGCGTGAGACGGGTAAAGGGGATAACAAGTATTTTTTTTTCTCAAGAGATCAAGTAAAATTGATTAATTTTCGAATTGGGTTAAGTCGTGTCACGTCGTAAAATAATCGAAATCTTGGGTTAACTTCTATCATTTGGGTAATAACAAAAATATAAACCCTTTAATTTGGGTTAACCCTTGTTGTTTGGGTTAAAACAATAACATATATAATCTGTATGTAATCTGTTAACCGAATCAATGAGTAACCCTTTAAAACGGTTACAGATTGATTTGGTAACCGTTTATAACGCATTCCGTTATGCATGGGTTTTCCAATCCCTTAGGCACACATTAATCTAAAGATAATGGTTGGTCGTTCATATATGTTAAAATTATCAATGTAATGAAGTAAAGTCATTAAAATGTATTTCTTTTATGTATGTTCACTTTGGCAATAAACTCCAATTATAGACCAATCGTTTTTACTTCCCTCTTCTCTTAGTTAATGGAGCATATAATTAACACACGACTCCCGAGATACATTGAAGTACATAGCTTATTAGACAGCCCGCTTCTGGAACATTCGATTTACTGGTAATCTGTTTTGCGTATCTTACATATCGGTGGTTCAAATCGATTGAAGCTTGAAAAAAGCAACTAGAATTCAACGTAGGTACTGATAATATCGCTTGTTATCAGAATTAGGGGCAGTAACAGTTCCTGTTAAAGTTTCAGATAGTTATCTACCATATAATCATGTGCAACTGATAAAAGTAGCTGATACATTTGTCCAAAAGGCTTGTAAGCTGTAGTTTTTTGACAGGTAAGTTTATATTAGACTATTTTAAGGCAATTTATAATTCTGTCTTTATATATTCACATCTAGGTATTTCATGTTTTAAAATTATGTGAATTGACCTTGGTATGTGCAGCTACAGTTGTTTACTATTAGATGATCGATCTGGTAGTTTTCCATTTTACCCTTTAACTTGAGCTGAGCTATTCAGTTATAAATTTAGAATTTAGCGCCCACATGTGTTGCTAAATATAAATATTAAGGTTAAAATATTAAAAAAATCATAAGATAATGTTGTAGCAAATGACCTGTTCATTTATCAAAACAGTGTGAATTGTGGCTTCAGTACTGAGCGAACGTTGATGACACATTATACAGTTACCAAAGCCACATCGAAATGAGGTCGTTACATAAAGTTACTTATAAGTTCAGTGAAGTACTTATGTAAATAAACTAATTTATTTTGATTCACGAGTAAAAAGTTATAGTAGGAAATGATTTATTTTATATTACTGGTTAATGATTTTTTACTTATATAGTAACATGTAGTCTTTGGTACAATGAACGTAACATGATGCTAAATAGCTTACAAATGACGTCTGGGGTAGTATATTATGGGGATCTTGTGTCAACTGCGGTGAATTTCCGTGCGTTTAAGCGATTCTGCCATACATACTATAGAAATCAAATATAGCTCACTTAGGACCCATAATATTTTTTATCCGTGGTGCTTCCCGGTTTGAAAAAGGCGTCTGCCTATTTTGACTCCATTTTGTCTCCCGCTTTGCTAAGGAGGGAAGTGGACTTATTATATTTCCAACTCCTCCAGTTTTCTTCTGATTAATTTCGTTGCGGGTTCCAAGACAGTTAATTTTTTCCTGGGACTTCCCGAGTGTCATAACTCGGTGTTTTCGTGGGTCACCGCTGTTGATCCTAGTGTACAGGAGTTACAGTGGTGGGCGTTTGGGCGGGATTAGTCCCATTATATAGTAACATCTTAAAACAGATTTTTTTTCTAAGGGTCAATTTATACTGGCGCAAAGTCGAAGCGCATCGAAGCGTCTATCCAAAACTGAACATAACAAATTAACGTAACGCACACATTACTTCTGAGATTTTAAAAGACGCGCGCATTCTTCAGAAGTAATGTGTTCGTTACTCTGAGGAGTTACGGTTGAATTTGTTATGTTCAGTTTTGGAAAAACGCTTGGATGAGCTTCGACTCTGCGCCAGTATTAATTGACCCTAAGGACAGCTCTACATCTAGCAGTAGGCTCCTAAGGGATTTATTTGAAAGTTTTTGTTAGCACAACGTCCCGTAGGATCCCCTGCTTAATACTACTTAAAATTTTATAAATGCATGAATGAGAGAAATGTCTCCTTGTTTGGAGTATAATTTTATAAATGTATGAAATAGAGAAATGTCTCCTTGCTTGTAGTATAATTTTATAAATGTACTAGCTGACCCACGTAACATCGTTTACGTTTTTGTGAATCTAAACCATTCCCAGATCCCCTTGAACACACTCAAAAAATTTCATCAAAATCGGTCCAGTCGTTTGAGAGAAGTTCAGTGACATACACACTCACAGAAGAATTATATATATAAAGATGAAAGACATAAATGTCTCCTTGTTTGGAGTATAATTTTATAAATGTATGAAAGAGAGAAATGTCTCCTTGTTTGGAGTATAATTCTATAAAAGTATGAAAGAGATATATTTCTCTTTGTTTGGAGTATAATTTTATAAATGTATGAAAGAGAGAAATATCTCCTTGTTTGGAGTATAATTTTATAAATGTATGAAAGAGAGAAATGTATCCGTGTTTGGAGTATAATTTTATAAATTTATGAAAGAGAAAAATGTCTCCGTGTTTGGAATATAATTTTATAAATGTATGAAAGAGAGAAATGTCTCCGTCGTCTCAATTTTGAAATCGTGGAAAAATATGAAAAGTTCGTTGATGACATTCCGCATCGAAGTATTACATTAAATTCTGTTAGAAACGAACTATTTTGTATTATTATTTCTTTCTTATGTATAAATACATTTATGAGCAGACAGATATAAAAGAGGCTCGGCCTAGTTTGGGATGACTTTGTTATTATTATACTTGCTTACTTGGCGACTGGAATGTCGCAATGAATTCGTGATAACTCTCTTGACTTCAATAATCTTGACACAAGAACCTTATTAAATGATTATATTTAATAAGATAATTATACTAGGGCAATATACAAAGCTTATTTTCATAGGTTCAAAGAATTTTTATTTCCAGCTCAAATATCTAGGTTTATACACAATCAGCCAGAACTTTCTAATGCCACTTTGTAAACACAATAGTGATATTTTCTTTTTAAATTGGATTTTACAAAAGTATTTTTGTAGTCCTTCAAAATGTTCTATTATAAACAATGGCTTGATTTGATTAGCTCGCTTGAGTGGTGTAGTACTTCGCAGTATTTGTTTAGGTTACAGTCCCTCCGAAGTCAAACATGGCGATAGAAACGATATTTGAGAACGCGGCTTTCTTTATGAAACATCCGAGGGACCAAAAGGTTTATATTGATACACTTGAAGGGAGGTATGGCTGTTTTGTTAAGAGATATAAAAGTTATATAAGAAAATACGACTATATATATGTACATAATATTTTAAAAATATTATTGAGGATAGAATTGTAATAACCAACTGAAATGGAAACAGGTGACTAATTAGTTTTTAATAACTTAATACGTCCACCTTGCGGGAGGCCTTCCTACGCTGCGCTTGCGGTCACGTGGTCTCAGAACTTTTCTGCCCCATAGGCCATCGGTTCTCGCAGGGACTCGATGGATGCAGGCTGCTACCGACCGGTTGAAATGGAAATCAATAGGGGAGACCTACGTTCAGCAGTGGACTTCTTACAGCTGATGTGATGATGATGAACTTAATACAAGATTAGCCCAAAAATTTACTTTGTTATAACGCGCTGTTTTTTTTTCTGGATATATAGGGCAATCGAGCGGATGGCTGTGGGAGAGCCATGCTTCGGCATGAATGGGATGGCTCGATCGGAGTGATACCACGGCCTCACAGAAAACCGGTGTAAAACAGCGCTTGCGCTGTGTTTCACCGAGTGTGTGAGAATACCGCAGGCCCATACCCCGAAGACCGGCAACGCACTTGTGACGCCTCTGGTGTTGCGGGTCCGTGGGCGGCGGTACACTATTCCATAAAAAAAAATGGTTCACCAGTTTGTAAGTGCCTATGCCCATTATCAGTCTATCGCAATCCACTGCTACTCATGGGCCTCTCTAATTACACGCCACTTGTATCGATCGTCGGTTTCTCGCACCCAGCTCCTGCCAACCATCCATTCACCTTCCATGGAAACAGTAAACAAAAACATATAAATGGGTAGGGAAGTGGGATTTGGTTAGCGATAAATTCATTTACTCGGTGAAAAGCATTTATTGTGAATGTCTCATATAATCTGCTTTAAGAGTTATTGGTCAGATTCCCTCCACCTATGATTCCGGGCCCTTCAAGCAAGACGTGAAAAAGTATCTCATTAGGCCGTCATAGCATGAGTGACCATGCTACATTGTTAAAAAAGTATTACTCAAATTTAAAAAAGCGACCAAGTGCGAGTCGGACTCGCCCATGAAGGGTTCCGCAGCAGCAAGTACCATAATATAATTTTTATTTTATTTTTATATTTGTGTTGATTGAATGAAAGGTAAATTGCACTTTACGATTTATGACGTAGGTATTAAAAAAAAAACTGCTCACTAGATTTCGTTCAAACCAATTTTCGTTAGAAGGTTGCATGGTAATGTACATCATATATTTTATTTAGATTTATCATTCTCTTATTTTAGAAGTTACAGGGGGGGGGACACATTTTACCACTTTGGAAGTGTCTCTCGCGCAAACTATTCAGTTTAGAAAAAAATGATATTAGAAACCTCAATATCATTTTCGAAGACCTATCCATAGATACCCCACACGTATAGGCTTGATGAAAAAAAAAAAATTGAGTTTCAGTTCTAAGTATGGGGACCCCCAAAATTTATTATTTTTTTCCTTTAGCCTTGTATTATTTTTTCATTCAATTTATATCTCACAAGCAGTGTCAGCATAGTTATTAGAGTGTCACATCCGTGAATAAGCGATTGCGACTGAAATTATACCACGCAGTGACTAACAGATCATCCAACTTTTTACCACCTTTAGAAATAATGACTAACAAGAATAAAAGTAATGTTGATGATGATGTTCTCCTAGCCGATTACGACTATGGCAGCCAGTCTCAACAGACACCAGCCAAATTAGCAGGGAACTAAACTGTGATATTAGTAATATTCAATAAATAAAATTATATCTATATAGATTAATTTTACGATACTCTATTTCACCGACATTTTAACTGTACGAAAAAAAAATACATAAAACACATAAACGTTCTTTTATTATATTATTTAAAATGAGGATTACAACTTATGTTAAGCCTCTGAGCGTGTATAAGGCTGCTGTCGCAGCGAAACGTAAAGCGACTTCATCGAAAATAAGTAACAAGCTGACAGGCAAAAAAACGACAGTTTATATCTTTCTCAAAAAAAATCTTCACACTAATTATAACAAGAAAATGGTTTACTGAAGCATATTTTCATATTTGTAATACTTATTAGTATTTCTTGGATGTACAGAAAACTTTTACATTAATGTAAAAAATTACATAATAACTACTTTACTAAACTGTAGCATATATTTTACACTGTTATAGTGCAAATATCCATAAGATGATAAATTATGTTTCAATTATTTTAAAATGAAAAGAAGACTTCCAAAACAGTTGAATTTTGCTTGCAAAGGATTGTCTAATTCTCAAATGAAGTACAAATAGCGCAGTTTCAAAATATAATCCTCCTTTAGCTTACTCGCCTTTTATGAGACCACTTTCGCATAATTTGAATAGTCATTAAAACGTTAAAACTCTGCCTTACAAAATGTAGTAGGTATTTACCAGCTTTTGCACACATCCTGTCGTTATTTAACTCAAAACCTGATACTTTATTACACTTAACAGAAAAACTCAAATCGTCCAGACGTAAAGGCGTTTTTAGGGTTCCGTGCCAAAAGGTAAAAAAACGGATCCTTATAGATTCGTCATGTCTGTCTGTAAGTCTGTCTGACTGTCTGTCCGTCCGTATGTCACAGCCAGTTTTTTTCCGAAACTATAAGAACTATACTGTTGAAACTTGGTAAGTAGGTAGATGTATTCTGTGAACCGCATTAAGATTTTCACATAAAAATAAAAAATAAAAACAATAATTTTGGGAGTCCCCATATTTAGAACTGAAACTCAAAAATTTTGTACGTACGTGTCTATGGATAGTTCTTCGAAAATGATATTGAGGTTTCTAACATCATTTTTTTCTCTACTGAATAGTTTGCGCGAGAGACACTTCCAAAGTGGTAAAATGTGTCACCCCCCCACCCCCTGTAACTACTAAAATAAGAGAATGATAAAACTTAAAAAAATATATGATGTACCAAACTATACCATGCAAACTTCCACCGAAAATTGGTTTGAACGAGATCTAGTAAGTAGTTTTTTTTAATACGTTATAAATCGTAAACCGCAAAAAAAACACTATTATTAAAACATCGATCAAAGTTACAACGAACTACAAGAACTTTTATATTATGTTACTTGCTGCTTCTGAACCCTTCATGGGCGAGTCCGACTCGCACTTGGCCGCTTTTATTATATTATACTAGTACTCAGTTTTAAGTAAGCCTCTATGATGGCATTGGAGTTAGTCATACTACCTGTGCCCGCGACTTAAAGATCCCAGTATTTACTTAGTATAATTTTGCATCAAGTAAAAATCTACAGATACACCGATGCTCTATAACAACAGTTAGCTATTGGTATCAATTTGGTGGTGGCAGTCGCCATAACAGTATTATTATGGCGTCTTCCACATACAGCATATACAGAAAGTAATACTACAGTGCCAGCTACCAAAGATACACCCAATAACAGAGTAACTTTATTCCTGTATCGCGATATAGAAGTTCTCGCTCCGTTTGTATAGGAGGGACATGACACCTGTTTCTTCACACTGATGTATAGTGATATTTAAAAAGTAAAAGACAGAAAAAAGATAGAAGACTATGAAACACCATAGAAGTGTCAGTGTTATTTTAAGAAATTGTTATTAAAAGAGTTTGGTCTACACGACATGAAAAGCATCGATTATCAAAATTACAGACTACCAGACCAGTAACTTTATATATATCAATAATGCCCGGAAAGTTTCAATCGTACAAGATCAAAAGTGGATGTCGATGTATAAATAAATATTCTTAAAGCTACAAATAAAGAACAAAATCTAACTGCAAACAATTTGCATTTTATGTATAAGAAACTGCCTTATACGCGTCTCATTAAGGCTGAAAACCAAGTTCAACACGGAATAATTTGTTTGTGAATTACTTTTCAAGCAATTATAGAGCCTATTGAATAGCAATAATGTTGGTAGGTAGTCTTTATTACTAGATGTATTACCCGCGAGATGAAGGAGGTAACATGTTACTAGAATTGATCGCGGGGTAAGGAGACTAAAAAGGGATTATATTGATTCTAAGTTAAAATACCTAATATTTTGAGTTATTTCTGGGGATTTTCGTGTCATAAAACGAACGAAATATATTGAGAATTCTTACTAATATATTTGTATACAAAATCATTTTTTTATAGAGAAAAACTGATTGCTACAAATCCAATTATAGCTGTGTAATATTGTTGTATAGCTTTTCTTATTTTGATATATCTACCAGTAAATTTAATGATAATAATTTAAAAATATATATTTGAATATTGCTCTCTCTTAAATCTCAGCAAGATCTTTATTGATAGACGTCTAGACATCTGTTTATTAACCCTTGACTCTATTTTATGCAAATAAACTTATCTTATCTCTTTAAGGGTGTTAGATTTCGAACGTCATTATAATGGCAACATTTTTGATTGTCACTTTTTTCTTGTTTGACGTATTGACGTTTGAGGATAAGTAAGTATTATTGAAGACGCTTGTGATCGGTCGAGCAAGAGCTTCGTAATTATTTAATAATAATAATAATCTTTATTGTTTCTCTCACATAGTACATTAATTAGAATTACAGAAGGAACCAAACATTATACAAACTACTATACTCGTATTTCTATGTGAGAGACTGGCATCTATACTAGGACAGACCTGTATGACAGACTGCCAGCCTCTCCCAACTCTGGCTTTGTGCAGTACTAGATGTAGGTAATATAATTTTTAAAATGTAAAGAACTACTACAAATTCTATAGATGAGAGAGTGTGTGTACAAGCATTTGTTAAGTGTGTGTGTGTGTGCAAGTGTGTGTGTGCGTGTATAATTGTGTGTATGTGGATGATATTAAGGATAGCTTAAGTGTAAATTGTGTTAGGATATTCATGTGCAAACTAATGTGTAAGAATATAAGAACGCGCTGCATTAGGATGGAATAAGTAAAAGATCTTCAGTTTCATCGTAACTAAGTGACTTGAGGAAAGATGTGACAATTTTATTGCAATGGAAACGCGTGCAAGAGTATATGTCAGTCTGTTTGTTGATCTTATTGTAAAGATAACCTCCCAGAAAACCAAAGAACCTCCTGGCGAACGATGTAGTCCATTGAGTGGACATTGTAACACAGACTTGATATTTTCGGCGCTTCTGATTAAGAGAAGACGGGTCATAGGTAAGAGCACCATGTTGTTTCAGTATGATTCTCAAGATAAATAGTTGCCTCACTGTTAATACGTCCGTAAGCTGATACAGGTCTTTGGTTGGAAATAGAAATGGTAGGGATCGACCTACCTTCAGTACCGCCCGTTGAGCTCTTTCCAATTTCACAAGATGTCTCTTACATGCTCCCCCCCAAACCGTCACACAATAGCCTATCATCGACTGGCAGAGGGCCATATAAACCATTTTAATCACCTGAGGGTCCGCTATATGACGAAGGTTTCGGAATAGAAACATTAATTTACGAACTCTTGAGGAGAGCAGGTCCAGGTGGCGGCTGAAGTTCAAGGAACTATCCAGCACAACTCCCAGGTATTTCATGCTAGAGACTTTATTCAGAAGAGCACACGAGCAAGGGCCGCGCAGTGAGCATGTATGATATAGTATACCATGTCGTTCTCGCATAGAAACTGGTATGCTCCTAATATAAAAAGGCATGCAATACGTTTTTCCAGGATTAAGTGTCAACCCATTTTCCTGAAGCCATGAGGAGACAGCATTAAGTCCAAGTTGTGCAAAACCATACGCATCCTCCCAAGACTCACCATGGAAAATCAAAGCAGTGTCGTCGGCGTATGTTACTATCTTTCCATTAGTGAGTGAGAGGCTGCACAAGTCGTTTATGAAGCATAGAAAGAGCGTAGGTCCCAGGACACTGCCTTGGGGGACCCCGTAATCGACAGGTAGATCATCACTAACGACTTCACCCACTCTAACTCTCTGCAATCTGTCAGTTAGATAAGAAGAGAATAGCTCCAGTTGAGTGTTGCGGATACCCATCCTCTCTAGTTTATCCAATACGAGTGGGACGCGGACCGTGTCAAATGCCTTAGCCAAATCCAGAAATACCGTTACAACTTTCTTTTTCTGGTCAAGTTTGCGTACTATGTGGTCGGTCAGTTCATGAACAGCATCGTTTGTTGAGATACCAGCTCTAAATCCAAATTGTGAACAAGACAGAAGATTTTTAGACTCGAGGTAGTGTGTGAGTCGTTTGTTCAAGAGCTTTTCAGCAATTTTGGAGATGGCAGAAAGGATAGAAATAGGTCTATAGTTATTAACACAGCCCACGTCACCACTCTTGTGGATAGGAATTACCTCAGCCAGTTTAAATTCATTAGGGAAGACTCCGGTACTGAACATAAAATTAAATATATAAGCAAGTGGAG
The DNA here is from genome assembly GCA_949125395.1 of Diaphora mendica. Classification (NCBI taxonomy): domain Eukaryota; kingdom Metazoa; phylum Arthropoda; class Insecta; order Lepidoptera; family Erebidae; genus Diaphora; species Diaphora mendica. The sequence continues at coordinate 29,150,426 of OX421314.1, forward strand.
CGGCAAGAACTTGGTGATAGCGTTGCAAAAAATAGCCAGGAATACCATCGCGGCCAACGGTTTTGCCCTTTTTTATGTGTAAAATAATGTTCCGAACCTCTGTCTCATCTGTTGGAGTCAAGGCGAAAGAAAATGGCTGAGAATCTACGTACGAGAGGTAACTAAAGGAGTCAGTGCTTCTAATCCTATCAGAGAGGTTTTTACCGACGGACGCAAAGAAATTGTTCACCTCGTTTACTGACATACAAGGGTCAGTGGGAGAGAGCAGGACGGAGGCCGAGGTATGTTTCTTACTAGTAGATGTTATTCGTTTAATGGTGTCCCATAATACTTTGGTACTGGTACCAGCCGCCCTGTTTATAGATTTTGTTTCGTAGTCTCGTTTTAGTCTTTTTAGTAGAGCGTTACAGAAATTCCTGTACCTTGTGTACGTGGTCTTGATTATGGGGTTATTGGGATTTTTCTTTGATTTTACGTGTAATCTATCGCGATTTTTCATACAGCGTAATAGACCAATCGTTATCCACGGTTTATTTATTCGCTTGCGATTAGAAACTGTAGCTATAGTAGTGTTTGCTCGTATTTTAGAATTCAGCTTGTTAATTAAACGGGAGGTGGCTACATTTACATCGGTTGTTTCGTAGATTGATTTTAAATCTAAACTGTCCATGTCTTTGTCCAGTCTGTCATAGTCTATTTTCTTAGTTACCAATAGTTTTGCGGATTGAATTTTATGTTGCAATAGAAATAGGACACAATCATGATCAGTTATTGTTGTTTCAGCGACGTAGCAGAGAGCTGGGCTTTTGGTTTTGAGCATAAGATGGTCCAAACAGGTCTTGTTGTGTGTAGGCAATTGATGAGCCGGTAAAATACCATGTGAAGCTAATAGGTTTAAATATATAGACGCATTGTGATCTTTGGTGTCGGGCATTATATCCACGATAATGTCACCTATTAAAATTATATTCGTAAAATGTAAGTTACTGATTAAGCGGTTTAGTGACTCAATAAATGGAGTAATATTTTTGTACCCCGGGGGTCTATAAATTGCAATAATTATTGTGTTGGTGCTGATCTGTATTGTAAGGCAGTTAGCTTCCTGTAAATTGGGCTCTGACACCAATACGCGCGCAGTTTGCTTGTAATATACAAGTACACCCTCGTTTTGAGATAGGTTGTTTTCACTCTTTATGTACCTGTAGCCGTCCAACGAAGGAATATGGGATGTGTGTCGTAGCCAACACTCCGTGAGGATAACAACGTCCCAGTCGGTAGCAGAGCGATCAAGCAGAGTTAAAAAATTTGGGAAATTGCGATTGACGCTGCGGATATTTTGGTGAATAATTTTTAGGTTAGAGTAAGGCTTGTTCATTAATTTAGGACAGTCTTCAATCTCACACATAGAAGACTGTGCTATGTTGAAGTTGTCAAGTTCGTTGTTTATTGAATTAATATTATCGAATTTTAAAACTAGAAACATAAGTAGGTGAGGTCATAGGAGGTGACAAGAATTTAAAGTTAACTGAAGTTAAAAGAGATACGTCTAAGGTTTTTAATGGAATATTTACAGAGTTGTTCTTAGTGACAATTGACACAATATTTATGAAATTAGGCACTTTCGAATGGTGATGTAGTAAAAGATTATCGAGACGGCAGGTATACCCCTGATTTCTTAGAATATACAACGCGCTATTATAAGGTGAAGATGGATGTTTTAGTGGTGAATAGTGTGATCGAGTAATGAGTGTATAGTGTATGGTGTTCTTAATATAAAAGTAAACAAAACAACTAAAAAAGGAGAAAAATAGTAACAACGTTAGTGCAACAACTGATAGGCATTTAGAAAATAGTGATTGCAAGTCCTGCTCACTGTCTATGCGCAATGCCTTAGAGTCTGGGGATTTTCTTACAAAAATCTTGCCGTAGGAGGTCCAAGTGCTATAAAAATTTTGTTCCTTGAGTAATTGCCTGGCCAGGTATGCTAGTCGTCTTCCCAGGCTGGTGAGACATTCATCAATATAAATTGGCTTGGGCGGCCCAGGCAACAGAAGTGAATTGGTGCTCAATTTGTTCTCCTTCCTAGTCCTGTTGTAGTTCCTGCATTGTTTGATAAAACCTTCTTTAAATGCAGTAGAAGTGAAATTAACTACAATATGGCTTCTGTCTCCCGACTTCGTTTTTAAGCGATAAACATCTTGAATATTGGAATCGGTTATTTGTTGTTCTACCGTTTCGCCAAGTTTCGAAACTATTGAACGCAAGGTAGATTTGTTTTCTGAGGGTTGTATAGGAATGTTTCTGATCTCAATCGCGGCTGCGCGGGAACTGCGCTCAAACTGCTCGATTTTGCTTTCAAGGGCTGTTATTTTGAGCTCATAGCTCTTGTTTTGTTTTTCCAGGCCAGTAATCTTATCATTAATATCATCGTATTTTGATGACATAAAGTAATTGACTGCCGGTTTTAAGTTAATTTAATTGCTCTTGCTTCCGAGCTCTTGCTAGTGAACTTGTTTAGTGATTGTATGCTGATAACATGGGCCTATAGGTATTTCAAACGTCACAAGGTGATCGCTGCATTGGCGAGAGGACTGAACAAAGGGTTTAGCAAGTTTTCACTGCGAGTATCACGGGGGGTAGCGAGCCAACTTGGGCACCGTTTGTTCAAAAAAAGCTTGTCGATCCAACTTACGGAGGACCAATGTTAAGCGCCGTACTTTTTTTATCTTTTTAAAAAAAGACAACTCCCGCACTAGAAATAAATCCTGTGTCGCGGGGGACTTTACAAACATACATGAAATGGACACAAAGAACACCCAGACTCAGAACAACAATTTGTAGATCACACAAAGTGTTGTCCTACGTGGGATTTGAACCCACGATACTTGGCGAAGTAGGAAACGGTGTGGTGACCGTTAAACCACTAGGCCAAACGTGCAGTACTGGCACTTAACGTGTTGTGAACACTAGGGCAAATAAAACCACTGTGTTCTGATCTGTTGATCTGACAAGCTTATTAGGCATGCTAAAACGTTTACGGGAATCCGCTTATAGGATTCGTTACAGGTCTTTAGGGCCGTTCCTGTGGAATATCGGCTATGACTGAGTATGTAAGTGCCTTTTTTGATGGCGTCGCCGTCTCGGGCTACGTGGAAGACATGGTCATGACGGCGTGGGGAAAGGTGCACTGTGACACAACTCTGAGGGCCACGACCATGATTGCTAATGTTCTATGGTGGATCCAGTGTCAGGGTAGCTTTCTGCGATCTTGTTTATACATGGAGCTCGATCCACCTGATGCTAGTATTGTCTCGGAATCCTGCGACTCGAGAAATCAACGATCCCAGAGGTTGAGGAACAAAAGGAAAGATTGTTGACCCGGATGTTTAAATAAAGCTGTCATCTTCTATATCCGGGAAAGTTTACGCACTATGTGGCTAAAGTCGGCTCGATTCCGATACACCGCAAACCCGGGTGTAATAACGGCTCAAGAGGGTTTCACATATAAAAAAAATAGTAAAGATATGCCAACTGCCAAGATAGTTAAATTATATACGAGTATGTATATAAAATTATGGTGGGGGGGGGGGCGGATGGGTTGGTTGCCTAGGGTGCTCTTGATACTTAATCTGCCTCTGCAAATCACCTTTATAAATACAATTCCCACCCACAATGTTTGATCTCCAATCTCAGCTTAGTGGGACACAAAATATTTTTATATTGAAATATAATTCACTGGAACTCGATAAAGAGTAAATTTCAACCTAAATTTTTGGGAGCTGTAATAATCTAGTATGAAAAGCAATAACACCTACAGGGCATCGATATATCATATCAATTTGACTGTATATTTAAAAAAAATAGAAAACCGATCAATCGAAAATAAAATATACGTGTATCATTATATTTCGAGTACTTTTATGCTAAACCTTTTTTTGATACGTTAGCTTGTCCTCTATTTAAAAAGTAAAATGAAATAAATACTGTTGATATTGACTGTGGCTTTTCTCATGTAAATTTATGTCAAATCATAGAACAAAAGCGACATGGAACAGAACTTTTTTTTTGTGAAAGGTATCCTATATTCTGTTCACTAACTATTACAACGTGTATGCAATATTTGGTTATGATTGGAAGCAAACGAGCAGACGTATCGCCTGATGGTAAGCGATTACCGCCGCCCGTGGACACCCGCAACACCAGAGGCGTCACAAGTGTAGGCCATAAACCTCATTTTCAAGACAGAAATATGTCCAGCTGTGAACCCTTAAGACTGCAATGGTGGTGATAGTAATGAAGCGTACTAATAGTAAGAGAGCTACTAAACCTTTTGACTAACGGTGTGTCTGTAAGGCTAGAAACTCTTGTAGTGCAATGCTTTATTTTTATTCATTAAAAATCGTATATATCGATTAGTTGACATGTATATTGCGTTGATTTAGATGCTTCCGACGATTTAATGTTATTTATGACTAATAATGAGAAGTTTGTCGTGTTAGGTCCGACCAAGTGTGCTCAGACACATTTTTACTTGCGCTCACCTGTCAAGGAAATATGCTAGCCAATACCGCCGGTCATTGTTCCTACTTTTTTTAAATCGCTCAGACAAACGTATTTTTTTTTTTTTTTATTTTTTTTTATGTTTGGCCCGCCAAAATGACTCTACTCTGCCTGATGGAAAGCATAAGCAGAATCCAAGAGTGGTGGTCACCATGCTCACTGCGAATGCAGACAATGCAGCATGGCGACCCACACCATGGCGGCCTAGTGATGCTGCTGCATCTTTTAGTCTAGTCAACAAGTTTGGAACTTGTTGACTAGACTAATTGGGCCTCCGGTCTCGCACTCACCAACGAAACACGACAGCACGCTGTCATTTTACGTTGATTTTCTGTGCGAGGGTAGTACCGCCCCGGTCGAGCCGGCCCGTTCGTGCTGAAATCAGCGTGGCTCTACTACCTTCAAAACCTTAAGACAAGATTAAGGCATAACATTAAGACAAGATTGTTCGAACTTCAGATTAACGACACGACAAATCATTTAACAATCTTATTATATTCCTCTGAAGACATAAGTATCAAAACCTTAAATGTTAAAAAATAATGGCTTTTTGAAACTTTTTTTTTTTAACATAATAATAATCCGTCCTTCCGTCCTTTTTTTAGTCCGAGAACATTGATTACAAAACAAAAAAATAATCTGTGCGAGTACAGTATAGGATCTGGGTTGGCCTTTTGAAGAAAGAACCATAGTTTTGAGTCAGCCTGTCCATACAGACGGCATACGAGCCCCAGCCATCGTGTTACGACCCGAAGCGCGACACTACCGTCCGCAGGACATTTGGGTAGGCCGGGGAAACACTCAAAGCCACCAGAAAGATACTAAATATGAACTTATATTACAAGCCTAGACTATACTCACATTTACATACACAAAAGGAATTAATTCACTTGGTATAAAAACAACATACAATAAGAATATAAATGTCTATCACTTTCTCATAAGATACGTAGGTAAATACACTAAATACTGAAGTGAGCATCGTCAGTCCCAAGCAAATTTGTCATCTAAATAATCCAAAACTGTGTAATAAGCCTTTTCACATATTTTCTGTTTTATTAAGGACTTAAATTTGGTAATACTTAATTCTTGATATTTGCTTGGAATTTTATTGTAAAATCACTCACCCTGACATCGGAAAGACTTGCTTACTCTTTGTAATCTAGTAGTTGGCAACACGAGTTTATCTTTATTCTTAATTATATATATTCTTAATTTCGTCTAGTTATGAATTTATACCACAATATACAATGTTACTTAAGTATATTTTTAGAAGCTGTAAATAAATCTGATGTGGCAGAGAAATATAATTCCGAAATTTGCTCCCCTGGCCACTAGCAAGAAGAGAAACACTAGGATGGTTTTTAATCAGTTAGAGTATTACAGACTCCCTCTCAATATTCGAAGACTGTCCATGAGGATCTTCTATCCGTTAACAGTTCTGTTTTATCTATTTCCACCACTTCTAAGGCATTTATAACTAGCTCGCATAACGAGAGGGTGGAATCCTACATACAATCGATATGACCGTAGTAATCACAACTAAAAGATTATGTGATCTGACATACTACTGCTGTGACACAGAACACTCTACCAAAGAGTGTAGTGCATAGTGACATAGAGACATTTTCAGGAAGAGATTTTCATGAATGGGCCGGCTCGACCGGAGTGATACCACGGCCTCACAGAAAACCGGTGTGAAATAGCGCTTGCGCTGTGTTTCACCGAGTGAGTGAGGATACCGGAGGCCCATACCCCAACCCCTCCCCACATCGATTTTCCCCATCCCCCAACCCCTCCCCGCATCCCTTTTCCCCATCCCCCAAAGGTCGGCAACGCACTTGTGATGCCTCTGGTGTTGCGGGTGTCTATGGGCGGCGGTAATCGCTTACCATCAGGTGATACGTCTGCTCGTTTGCCAAGTATATCATAAAAAAAAAAGAGAAATATAGGAATCTTACGGAAAATTTCACACACATGGAGAAGAGCCACGCTTCGGTATGAATGGGCCAGCTCGACCGGAGTGATACCAGGGCCTCACATAAAACCGGTGTGAAACAGCGCTTGCGCTGTGTTTTATCGAGTGAGTGAGGATACCCGAGGCCCATACCCGGTTGGGGTATGGGCCTCTCCCATACCCTCCCTATCCCCCAAAGGCCGGCAACGCACATGTGACGCCTCTAGTGTTGCGGGTGTCTATGGGCGGCGGTAATCGCGTACCATCAGGCGATACGTCTATTCTTTTGCCCCTACTATAAAAAAAAGAACCTTCAAATCGTATAACTTATGAAGACACAAAAAAATAAATACCTTATTAGACATATTCATAACAATTCTTGCAGATAGCTCATTACGTTTCCCTGGTAATCATTTACAATTCAGCTCTACGTAGGAGGTTGAAATTTTCATATCAACATCCAAGTTAACACAACAAATGATGCCCGAAATAGCACAGTTTATTTCATCTGAGTCGACAAGTCGTGTCATATTTACACTTGCTATGTGAGGTGAGATGTGGTGTGTGGTTTCAGTGTAAGCGATTTTATTCTAGGTCAGAGTTTTTAAAAGAAAATTAATTTGAGAAATACACTAATGAATAATCTTATAAACAGTTTTGTCTTTTATTTAAATTCCATTTCATATAATTGTCAATATAAGTTGAAAGTTATTCTTTTACTTAATATAAGTTTATTGCAAATATAAACAAATACATAATCAAAATATTATAAGTTTGTGAAGTGCCATAATTTATAAGATATCAAGGACTTTATCCGTCTCTCTTTTAAGACGGGAAATAATGGATCAAACGAACAAAAAATGGAACAGAATAAGTTAACATAACAACTTATCATATTTATCTATGTGTCGTGTTACACTATAAGGATTTAATTTATAAACTCTGAAGGCTGCGGATCGCAAATGCGCCAAAAAATTTAAATTCCCTAGATATATGCTGGAGAATGACGCTATGAATATCGTGGAAACCTCACCGTACCAAATAATAAAGAGGCATGTTAGCCCAGTATATTTATCAATGTAAGCTAAAAGCTAATGATTATACATATACCAATAGCCATAACACACACTGTTTTTGTCTAGAGAACGCTTTTGAAATTGTTTTAGATTTTTGTGACCTTTCTCGTCTGGTAAAACCCCCTCTTTAAATAGCACCTTACAACACGGCAAGGCAAATGTGAAGAGGCGCAAACCCCGCGTTGATAGAATTCTTTATACTTCTCTGTGAGCCTCTATTTTAAATCACTGTGGATATTACTTCGCGAGATATTCCAGCAAAGCTGTTTTGCTGTAATATTATTATATCTCTAGATGTTTAATAATACTAGATAGCTCGCCTTATGGTTAGGAACATAGTTTATTACGCTAGAGTATTATCGTAATTGGCTGTAGTTGTGTGGAAATATTCGTTCTATTATTTTTCTTATGTATTAACTTGGAACGTTATTGTGAGATTGTAGGTTGTTGATAATATTACAAGTTTAATAAAATATTTAACTCAGTGATGTAAGAAATATTAATACTAAGTAATAATATTAATTACTCATGGTCTAGACGCTAGTGACCACGCTTAATGATTGTGTATTTGCACAAGCATTTGTGTTATGTCAGGGTGTAATACAATATCTTCAAAGTATATGAATGTAGATTATAGGAATATGCACGATTATAAAGTTTTGGTTGCCATAATTAAGGTCTGCCTGTTTAGAAATTAGTCGGCTGTAACTGTTTTTGCTACACCTTTGAATATTGTCTTTCTTCTTCCGTTTCAAACGATATTTATTTTATATACATCTGAGTAACATATTAGAAAATTTCATGATAAAATACACTAATGAACAAAATGACAGTTAAATATTATAAATAAATACAAGCCAATTGATATTCTTATACAACGAAAGAACAAAGGAATATCTACGAGTATAGTACCTAACCTAAATCATCTCAAGAGCACAAAGTAATAAAAATCGGATTCATTCAATGAACGCTTTATAAAATTACAATATTTTTGCGCCAACCCTGCTGGTGGACATTGATGGATGATAGCAGTTGTTAACAACGTACTACGATCTTGATAAGGTTGTTACACTCGAGTTTTTCAGATTATTTCACTTTTTTACTCTCTGTGGAAATTGCATGCATGACAGTTTTTTGTATGGGCATTTCGCTTGAATAAATTGTGTGAAAACAGAAAATACAAATAAGATTTTTTTGCGAACGCCTCTTAAACTTTATCGCGCGAGAAAGTGATAAGAAAAGAAGATATTTTTTACAAGAAAAAGCAATTTAAAGAGAAAATGTTTTGAAATTTAATGTGAACGTTTATTTTGAAAGGCTTTTTCATCATAATAATTAAATTAGATTAATTATAAGATGGTTACACAAACAGGCACTTATTAAGTCAAATGTGTTCATCAAATTAATTCCAATGAAATGATTGTGGTATGAAAATAAAACATAAAATGAATTTCAATCAATCAAATCAAATAAAGGCAGTAGATAGAAAAAAAGCGGCTAAGTGCGAGTCGGACTCGCCCATGGAGGGTTCCGTAGCAGCAAGTAACATAATATAAAAGTTCTAGTAGTTCCTTGTAACTTTGATCGATATTTTTCGGTTTACGATTTCTGACGTATCAAAAAAATTAACTTACTACTACTAGATTTCGTTCAAACCAATTTTCGGTGGAAGTTTGCATGGTAATGTACATCATATATTTTTTTAGTTTTATCATTATCTTATTTTAGAAGTTACAGGGGGGAAAACTCATTTTATCACTTTGGAAGTGTCTCTCGCGCAAACTATTCAGTTTAGAAAAAAATGATATTAGAAACCTCAATATCATTTTTGAAGACCTATCCATAGATACCCAACACGTATGGGTTTGATGAAAAAAATAATTTTGAGTTTCAGTTCTAAGTATGGGGATCCCCAAAATTTATTGTTTTTTTTTGCTTTTTTTGTGTAAAATCTTAATGCGGTTCACAGAATATATCTCCTTAACAAGTGTCAACATTATAGTTCATATAGTTTCGGAAAAAAATGGCTTTGACATACGGACGGACAGACAGACAGACATGACGAATCTATAAGGGTTCCGTTTTTTGCCTTTGGCACGGAACTCTAAAAACTGCTTGAAATTCAGGTTCTCTGTAAACATGAAATTACTTATCGAATCTACAGTTATTAAAAACATTCTAGTCTTTTAGAAAAATATATAAAGGTTTAAATATTAAATCTTTTAAGATAGGTATCATGAAAGAAATATCTATCAATCTGTAAACAGTAGAACAGCAGGCAACAGAGGATAATCAAGTAAATTAGTCACCTGATATTAAGTACTTAGCTGTCCACCTATATTAGAATAAACGCTAACCAATAAACAGCTTTGTTCCTTTGACCCAGCGAGTTCTGGAATTAATCGAATCAAAGCATCTCTGTGAAATCAGGAAGAATTGTTAGAGATTTACCTTAATGCATTCTTTTGAAGAGATTCCCTGGTTTATGTACATAATGGCAACTACTTACGATAACCTCACATAAAATTTTGGTAAGTTTTAATAGACCGTCTAATGAATTATATCCCAAATCTGTTTTCCAAATTCTCTTAAAATTATATTGTACTAGCGACCCGTCCCGGCTTCGCACGGGTGGATTTCAGATGCCCCCGCCGACGACACGATTCGTGCATTTTAAATCTGTAATATCTTCGAATATATTCATTCAAATTAGTTACTGTAAAGGGCCATTTTGATCTATATTAAATGCACAATCTATTTAATTTACTTAATTGTATAAGGATTCATTCTGTATTGCTTAAAATCACTTCGTAAATAAGCCATTATTTTTCGTAAAAATAAAGGAATAAAAATGGTTGTTGTGGGTTATCCCTAAGAGATAGACATATACCGTCGCGGACTTTTTTGTAGTACTTTTTAAGGTGTACAATACTGTAGTACATTTTTTTGATTTATCTCGTAGGGTGCAACCAGCGTTTGCAATGTAAATGCAAAAAAGTTTTTTTGTTACATCACATTAGCAACCTCGAAAATTAACAGTGTTTCCATACTATATTATCCATTTATTATAAATAAAAACCTTCCTCTTGAATCACTCTATTAAAGAAACCCGCATCAAAATCCGTTGCGTAGTTTTAAAGATTTAAGCAAACAAAGGGACATAGGGACAGAGAAAGCGACTTTGTTTTATACTATGTAGTGATTAGTTTGTTCGTTTTTATATCTTACGAAGAGGAACTTTTTAACCGACTTCAAAAAAGGAGGAGGCTCCCAATTCGACCGTACATATTTTTTTTTATGTGCGTTCGCGGATAACTTCGTCGTTTATGACAGGCAATATCCCAACGGTGGTACCATGATAAGGACACTAAGATCTGATGATGGCATCCAAAAGAAATCTAGTCGAATCTTGAAGTCGAGTTTTATTCTGTTAAAATTTTACTTGTATGTAGTCCATATATGTAGTCCGTATATATATGCTTTAAACCACATGATCTGTGGAGTTAGTAGTAGACCAATAAAATTAACTTTACTTTCATAATAAGCTCCATATTACAAGCTTTTTAGGGTTCCGTGCCAAAGGCAAAAAACGGAACTCTTATAGATTCGTCATGTCTGTCTGTCTGTCCGTCCGTATGTCACGGCCACTTTTTTCCGAAACTATAAGAACTATACTGTTGAAACTTGGTAAGTAGATGTATTCTGTGAACCGCATTAAGATTTTCACACAAAAATAAAAAAAAATACAATAAATTTTGGGGGTCCCCATACTAAGAACTGAAACACAAAAATTTTTTTTCATCAAACCCTTACATGTGGGGTATCTATGGATAGGTCTTCGAAAATGATATAGAGGTTTCTAACATCATTTTTTTCTAAACTGAATAGTTTAATCGAGAGACACTTCCAAAGTGGTAAAATGTGTACAGGGGGGGGGGGCCTGTAACTTCTAAAATAACAGAATTATAAAACTAAAAAAAATATATGATGTACATAAGCATGCCAACTTCCACCGGAAATCGGTTTGAACGAGATTTAGTTAGTAGTTTTATTTTAATACGTCATAAATTGTAAACCGCAAAAAAAACACTATTATTAAAACATCGATCAAAGTTACAACGAACTATAAGAACTTTTATATGATGATACTTGCTGCTTCGGGACCCTTCATGGGTGAGTCCGACGTACTTGGCAGCTTTTTTATTGTATGTGTGTGTATGTGTATTTCTGTATGTATGTATGCTGGTATGTTCGGGTGGAATCTTTCAACTCAATTTTGAAGCAGATATCTTAAACCAATTTTGCTGATATTTTGCAAGCATATGTATACAGCGTGACAATATAATATTATAATGACATGGAGCTGATCTGATGCTGGACCTGGATGGTGGCCATAGGAACTCTGTAAAGAAACGTCGCAACATCATCGAGTGTTGGATTTCGAACGTCATTATAATGGCAACATTTTGATTGTCACTTTTTTTTGTTTGACTTTTTGACGTTTGAGGTTAATTGAGTACGAAAAAGACGCGTATTGGGAACGGTCGACGATTGTTGTTTGAGAACCGTAATTAATTGATATTAAGCTAATTGTATTGTCCATCGACCCGGTCTCTTTAGTGATAAACCGTTGTGTGTTAGGTCGTGAACTCGCGAGTTTTGTAGGCGCGTTCCGCGATAGCTGAAGCGAGTGAGTTGTAATTCGAATATCCGTGATAGTTGATACGAGTTTGTTGTAATTCGAATACCTTGGAAGTTGTACAGCACTTTAGGAGTTTATGATTGTGTGACGACGCAGAGAAGAACTACCCAAGAGATCTCTTGGAACGCCGAGAACACTGAAGCCACACACTCCAGTAAGTGCTTGATGAATTTAGTTTAGATTAAGAACACGGTGAATCGCCGTGGTTTATTCTTCTCGCCAATGGACTAGTAGCGAGTTAGTGCTTTTACTCATGGGTCCTATAGGTATTACAAGTATCACAAAGTGATCGCTACATTGGTGAGAGGAGTGAACATCGAGTTTGAACTCGTTTGATTCGTCTGGAGGCATTCCAGTAAAAGCTTGTTTTTAAGAAGCTTTTTAAGTTAATTTATTTTACCGATTACTTTATACAATTTTACTAGTGTAATATTTAAATGGTAGTGATAATAATGATGAAGTCATTTGTTTGAGCAACAAATATGAACACAAAAAATCATTTAGTTACAAACTTGAATCTTTAGTTAGAAAGGAAATAGAGAAGAAATCCTTTTTGTGACTGATATATCCCTTCAAATAACTTTAATTGCTCAACCCTCTTAACAGCCTTTTGTATATACGTAATATCAAGATAGATTTCCAGAGAAAAAAAAAAGTGGCCAAGTGCGAGTCGTACTCGCCCATGAAGGGTTCCGCAGCAGCAAGTAACATAATATAATTATTATTTTATTTTTAAATTTGTGTTGATCCAATGAAAGGTAAATTGCAGTTTACAATTTATGACGTATTAATCATTTTTTAGGGTTCCGCTTTTTGCCTATGGCACGGAACCCAAAAAAAATTGATAGGTAATACTATTCATTCAATAAGTTACTAAAGTTTGGTTACTGGCCCATTTTTATAAACGTACATGAAAAAAATGATAACGAAATGTGTACATGTACATATCAATTTTATATAAGATTTAAACCAATCAAAAAATAAGAATGAACCGTTTCTAAATAATTAACTGAGCTATAAAATAGACGATAAATTACAAGAAAATTCTATAACACGTGTGTAACGTATACGGCGTATTTTACGACCTTATAAATCTGAGGAACGAAGGAAACCTCTTTCATTTTATAAAGTTAATAAATTCCCCATTGCTCACCTCGAAAACCGTAAAGATTCCCGCATCATCTTTAATCAAAATCTCTTAACAAGATATAACAGAATAAGCGTACTCACACAAGTACATATTATTACAACACTATATTCAGTCATACCATATTCGACATTATTTCTCTCAGATAAGACTTAAAATAGCACATTTCAAAAGTTTATACCATAACACCCGGTGTTTCTAACTGCACAAAACATTGAAACCCTAAGAAAATTAATCATATAAGCTACTTATTCTGAATTCCGACGAGCATTAAGTCTTTGAACGTCTGACGTCATTGTTCTTGAGGAAAGTTTTATCTTGTAAATGTTGGTATTCATGTGTGCTTGTGTCTTGTTCATGTACCTAATGTTCGAGAAATTATTTTAACTGAAGTTAAATTTTTAAATTATATTTATAAATGTAGGAGAACCAAACTTTGGCACATAAGTGTCAACACGGGTGGAGTGATAAACCGGTGTTTCGGCTTTCGTTGATTCTCATCGACTAAGTAAAGTCGCCAGTACCCCTCCTCCCCCCGCCTATTCTATTCCTGAGATTACTCGAAGACTAGCAACACACTTTTGAATCATGTGACCTACGTCTCAAAAGAGTTGCCTATGTTAGTGTTGATATTGGGCACATTGTAGGATAGCCGGAATTTATACACTGATAAGTCACCATTGCACATTATTATAATAAATTAATTTAAAAAACTTTTAAAAACAAGCTTTTATTGGAATGCCTTCGCTCCATCATCAGATCCTGGATACTATGAAAACATAAAGTACTCGTCGAGACGAATCAGACAAGTCCGAACTCGATGGTTTTGCTACAGAGTTCCTTTGGCCACCTTCCAGCTCCAGTATCAGATCAGCTCCATATCATTATAAAATACTTGCGTACTCCTTCTGAAAAGGCCGGCAACGCACTTGTGACACCTCTGGTGTTGCAGATGTCCATGGGCGGCGGTAATCACTTACCATCAGGTGATACGTCTGCTCGTTTGCCCCTTATTAAATAAAAAAATGAAATAAAAAATGTATTGTCACGTCGTATACATATGCTTGCGCAATTTCAGCAAAAACGGTTGGAGATATCTGCTTCAAAATTGAGTTGCAAGATTCCACCTGAACATACAAGCATACATCATTGCAAGTTAATGCTTGTAATATAGTCACAGCAATGACACACATAATCGGGGCTAAGAAATCTTTCAGCATCATTTCCTAACAAATTGTGAATTGCCTGTAAATATGGCCAATATTTTTAAGGTAATTTTAACGTTTTACACGATGATGCCTGATGTCCTCGCCCCAGTACGCTTGCTCCTTGAGTGATGTTCCTGCTAAGTCTAAAACGATTTAAAACGCAAAAGTAAGTACGAAACGTACTGCATATTTATTTATCTGGATTACAATACTACTAACACCAGTAACATAACAGACAAGCAATAACAAGTAAAGGAAGCACACATAAAACGATAGTCTTATAATAAATCTAAAATAATTGTATCACAATTCATCACTCAAAGTAGATTATTAGGAAGAAAACGATACTTCAAAAGCGGTGTTCGTAAAGAGAAAAAAACTCAAGTTAAACTTCAAAGCGTTTTCCCCGAAATTGAGTAAGGATTTTTTGTTACTACAAAGGGATTCGATAATAGAAGAAAAGGGACGTAGCTACCTCCTACACTTACGTATGAAATATATTATTTAAAGGACCACTTATAAAATATTTTGTTTTGAAAACATATTTTAATTTCCTTGTTGCATATAGTTAAGATAAATAGATTTTTGTTACTATGTAAGTAGTTTTTTTTTCAGAATCACCACATTCGTCTGTTCCTGGGTATAGCATATAATGTATTCAATCTATAAAAAAATAAAATGTTGCTACATATATTAAATACAATTGCTTGTTTTATTTTACTTTGTACTTGGTTCAAATGTAAAACCATTAAAGATTTAGAATGGAATTTAGCAATATATAATTTGTTAAGTTTATATATAAATCTCGATCCCTATTTCTTACGTTTAAGGTATATTTTCAAGATGAAAAGTACCATATATTATGTCTTTCTGAAACTTGTTAGTAAAAAATGCACCATAATCCGTTCTACATGCTAATGAACTCGTCATATGAACTCTGATCAGGCCAAGTTTGGTTCGATGTATTCAATAATTTTGGCGTGATCTATGGCTGAGATGTAGATAGAACCACACAGACAAAAATACGAAACAATGGTTACACGCATTGATTATATAGTAAATAAAAGGTAAATTAAAGAATTCCTATTATTTACACATGTACGGCTGTACTAATTAGCCTATTTACACGATATATTGGAGAAATTCAAATTTGTTTAGATCACCTCATGGTGAATTACGTAGCGTAATAATTTTCACCGTTTTGGAAACTTTCTTCATTGGTGCTCCGCTCCTATTGGTCTTAGCGTGATGATACATAGCCTTTCTCGATAAATGGGCTGTCTAAAACTGAAATATTTTTTCAAATTGGACCAGTAGTTCCTGAGATTAGCGCGTTCAAACAAACAAAACAAACTCTTCAGCTTTATTTATTAGTTTAAATATATTTATTATACTCTTCTAAGATCTAATACTCATAATCAACAACACATTTATTTGGATAAAGATTAATATTAGGTATTATATTAGATTTTAGGATTTGTCTAAAAAATAAATAGAGTCCTTTTAAAAATATACAACATATAAATGTATGTTACCGTCATGTGTCATTGTCCTGCAGAAATAATAGTAATAATAAATTCAGTTATTTTTTATAGATACCAGCCAAAAATGACTTTGCTATGGTGGCCTAGTGTGATGATTTTATATGCCCCGCTTAAATCGCACATACACGTATTTTATGCTCAACGCCATATAGGTTCGAACTAAGTTGAGCTTGTACTATGAAAACTGGAGTGGCTAATAGAATTCTCATATCTTTTTTTGAAAGTTTTACACGATGATGCCTGATGTGCACGTCCTATTTTTTTTTGTACTTATATATTTTGCATTGAAAACGGAAACGCTAAAGTTTCAACTGCCAAGAACTAGTTTCGAGACCCCTATCTTACTGCTGCGAGTAGTAATGAAAAAATCATTTTGTAAATCTCTCTTTGTAGCTCATAACACAGAGTTGAAATTTCACTTAAATTCACGGCAAAATTGCTATACATTTTCAAAATTCTTGCATATCCTTTTTTACACAAATTATAAGGTTTTTGTGTCTCTACGAGTATTTAATTATAGATGAAAAAGAAATAGTACAAATCTTTGTCAGCAGCAACTTCAGTCCGTGATTTTGCACATAAATACGTATAGCCAAAAAATACGCTTACTCATCTTAATTGCGGAAATGGTTCTAATTTGGTGAAAGTACTGACAAGGCAAATGGGCGAATAATACGATGCCACTTCATTTGATTTATTCCAGTAGGTATATCGTAGGTTTTGACCTTTACGATCACGTGGCTACAAACAGTAGGTATTTCTTCTATAAAAATGATGATAAAAAATGTTGCAGGATTTATGAGCAATTCCAACAAATTTTAAAATAAATTGAAAATGCAGATGATGTTCAAGAAAATGAGAAAGGTATCAAATCTAGAATATTAAATTGAAAGAATGCGTAGTAAGAAAGAAAAACGAGAAATAAGAGGAGCGTTAAAAGATTTTGTTGCAAGTTTCCGAAACAATATAAAGAAGTTCTGAAAACTCGTAAACAAGCGCCAGGAAAGTCAAACATTAGCTTCCATAAATGTAATGAGGGATGAACGCGAGGAAATTTCTAATGAGAAACGATTAGTTTCAGCGTTCAAAAGGATTTTATTTAAATTAGCTGGGAAGGTTACAGTATCAGCTGATATATTAAAGCCTGGTGATGATTTGGTGTCAAAAATATTGCATCATCCTTTCGAAACATTTCTAATTTACAGGTAGTAGAGCCACGCTGATTTCAGCACGAACGGGCCGGGTCGACCGGGGCGATACTACTCTCGCACCGAAGATCAACGTAAAACGACAGCGTTCATGCTGTCGTGTTTCGTTGGTGAGTGCGAGACTGGAATAACGGTCACCATACTGCATTGATGCATTGTCTGCACGAGCAAACGACAGGGTCATACATAAAAAAACATCAGTGAGTTGAAAAACAATAAAGGTGGATTTAATATGAATGGTTGACATGAATTAAGACAGATTTACATTTTTAGCTATTAGCGAGTACATGTGTACTGTACACAGAAAACCTCAGAACATGTCGTAAAAATCTACATAAGATGGAATAAAGTATCTAACCTTAAACAGAGCGTAATAGAAAGAACTAAATATATTTATCATCGGAATCTCTTAAGTCAGTGTTACCTAAAGCATTTGATCAATATCAGCAACTTTCGCTCGCACATAGAAGATATTATATACGTAGTGTTGAAGAATTCTTGAAGTTACTACGTCTATAAAAGTCTTTGTGATTCCCACAGCAAAATATATTTTGGTCTCTTAGATGAAACCCACACCTTATGATGGATGGTTCCATTAAAAGTTTCCAGGGAAACATTTTGTAACAATCACAGTGTAAGTTTGAACACTTATACCCGTTAGTACAGACATTAAAATATGTTGGAACATAACACTTTTATCGTGGGCTGCAGGCGGTACTTAGTCGGAATTTCATTCGTTTAACTTGGAATTATTATTATTAGATAGTAAAATGAACACTATTGAAGATTTTGTACATATTACGGTGATTTGATGGGTAATAATAACTAGAGTATCTATAATAGCTACATCAAACTTTCAAATTATTGCGGAAAGTAAAGTTATAAAAGAAATTATGTTATTTGATCTAAAACAACATAATTTTTGCATGCAAATTTGCACTTTCTTGCATGGAAAAAAGAGTCACTGTTCAATTAACTTAAGCGGTAAATCTTCTGAATGGAAGTAGGATAATATTATCCCATGGCATTAGGTGACCCACAATTAATATTCTTTAGTAAACAAAGAGAGTCATATATCCTCTGTCACCTTCAACAGATGGCACTGCGTTGTATGAACACCAGACACCTTCAGGATAAAAGGTGACTAATATTACTGACCCCCTTTGAAATCCCTTGTGCCTTTTATGTTCTTGACGTTGTAAATGATTGGAAAAGTGATTAGATATCTTCCTTGAAATATTCGTAAAGTTCTAAAGATATCATGAAGGGAAAAATGGTAAATTACTTTGAGAGACACGACCCTTCCTCAAAATAAACATACATGGGAAGCAAAAATAAATGTAAAGAGAAAACGATACAGGCAAATAAAGAGTTAAAACTATTATATATTCTACGGCAAATAAAGGAGGATAATATAATTTCTTCAACAACAATTGGAAAGGGAGGTAGTTTATAAGAATGAATGGAGTTTAAGATATAGCTACAATGTTCAGAGTCTCACATCTTGTACCCTAAAAAGAGGGACGCGAGTGCTGTGGAGCGCGCGCACCCCTCACTCGGGCATGCTTCTGCTAGGGTGACAGATGGCCTCATCTCAGGCTTGCGCTTATGGAGGACGGAGATCATTTTGCGCTCTCCAGCGCCCGAGACGTCTGCGATACCTGGCCGGCTCCCGTGCCTGGCGGGCCGCTCTGTCATCTCCTTGGCAAGCATAACTTGCTCGCAGAAAGAAATGGTGGAGTTCCACGCGCTCTCGCTCCATAACATGGCAGCAATCATGTTACCGAGCGAGAGAACCGCCACACGGGATTACGCTTCAGCTTCTCCCACGCCGGACATTCTGCCGGCGTGTGGAGCGCCGTGTCTATGGTCTGGCCATCGTAGTGGTGGCACTCAGGGGTTGGCTCCTTGTGAATCAGACACAGGTGATCTCCGAAACATCCTTTTCCAATGATCACCTGTGTCAGCCGGTATGAGAGGGTCCCGTGATGCCTCTCGAGCCAATCCTCCATAACGGATATTACCGCCGCAATAACGACGTGCCCATCGCTCGGTTGCCAAAGTCGTTCCTTTCATTCCTCCACGAGAATACCTTTTTTTTGGGTACAGTTTTCACACAGGGGGGGCCACCTACAAACTATAAGTGACCGGAGGTACATCGGGGTTCCAGGGTTTTCCTTTCTAGGGTATACCTGGTTCCACGGCTCCTAGACCCGAGACGGCCTGTAGTTTTAGTCGGTTCGAGTCCGACATGCCACCAGGAGGTGGTATTATCGGAGGGTATTTCCGCACGGGAAAAAAATAATGTTTTTACATCTGTAATTTCTACTTAACGTTACTTCTGCATTATTTACCATTAAAGTAAGCATTTAAAAACTCCGTTAAACTACTAAACGAACGTAAGAAACCATTGTAGTTATTTATAAACTGCACGTTTTAAATAATACTGTTTAGCTTTATACTATAACATCCCAGCTTGTGTGTCAACATGTTACATCGATTGGCTAGCACTAGTTAACGACCAACGCTGCACTACGATCCGCTCTTTTAACGTCCGGTTAATTCAGATTCAGAGAGTTTTATTCTTTGGTGAATAAACATAAACGAATTTTCATAAACAATTTTTAGCTGTCCTATAACTTTTCATTAACCAAAGCAATACCCACGGCATCAACTTTAGCCATAACATCAATTTCAATTATTCTGTACAAAATAAATATTCAAAACTTAACTAAACGATATTTCTTGAACAGAAATATTAAAAAACAAACAAGTTGAATAGAAAAATAATCTCTGTATTTATTGTCAGAGATACAAAAGTATTTTTTAGTTCTTTTCTTAAAAAATACTTTGAACCAACAATTGTTCAGATATTTTTTATAGCTTCCAGTATTGTGGTATTAATCTAGAGATGGTCTCCACAGCGACAATTAGTTTTCTCTTTCATATTGTAAACTATTTTGAATAGAATATTGAAAGCGTAAATTGAAGCCGTTAAGGTGCTTTTTGTATTTTTTTTATGTTGGGTATATAATACCCATACCCATGAGAATAGAGATGATGATACTATATTCTTAATTATCACATAGAGATATTGAGTATTTGACTATATCGAATTTTGTGTTGGTGTTACTTTACAACACTTATTTTACTTTACTTACTCAGCTGCAGACTGAATTATACAGGTAAAGCTATTGCATAGCATTTTTTATCAACTTATGCAGTTATATTTATTTATTTTCGTTACAGAATTTCTTGATTCGGTCGCCGCGCTCAAAGCTCGCGATAAAAGCTATGCAATAATTTATATTTATACATTACACTAACTCATTTTATCAAAATTATATACACTTCAATAATATTTACAATTTTTATAATTAAAATTGAAAAACATTAGATTGGGGTTAAACCATGACAGTTTCACGGAGCCTATGTCCAGCAGTGGACTGCAGCGGGCTGACGATCATGGTGGTGATGATGAAACCGCAAAAAAGAACATGATGAATATGAATGTTACTGTTGAGAAGGATAATTCCAGAGAATTATACACAGTGGTAACTTGGAAATACAGAATATATTAATAAAATAATACCTAAGTAAAAACACAAACACTTCAAGCAGACATAGGAATATAAGTGACATTTTCTAAAATATATTCAAACCGAAAATATGTCTTCATAAGACCACGAAGTTGATATATCTTCAACAGTTACGAATATTAATTTTTATTTAATCAATACTAAATGACTGAGTTATTAACTAGATCACCTATCTATAGGTAGTATATATATCTGTATCACCAAAAACTTTCAATCGTTTCTCTTTCAACATTTTTTCTTCCTACTAGGTTTTTACCGAGGTTAATAAAAAATATCCGACACAGGAGTATATATCGGATATCAGACATCCCTAGCAGCAGA
This sequence comes from Diaphora mendica, assembly GCA_949125395.1. Lineage (NCBI taxonomy): Eukaryota > Metazoa > Arthropoda > Insecta > Lepidoptera > Erebidae > Diaphora > Diaphora mendica. The sequence continues at coordinate 29,171,748 of OX421314.1, forward strand.
TGTTACTGAGGGCAACGCCTTTAATACGTGTTTAAATTATAAACGAGAATGTCATTGTTCTACTTGTGCTGCATACGTAGTTCAACGACAGTTTGTAATGAAAACTTATGACAGTTTATGGTCAAATATTGCTTTAGAAAATACAGTCTATAAATCTATCGGATTAAATTGACGTTCAAAAATAGTAGCTGTAAATTTTATGTTTTTTATATATACTGACAGTTTTCCGAAGGGCGGAATTTATTTGTGATACTCGACTTTGTTGAAGACAACAAAGATAGTTGAAAATGATTTTGACACTAATAATAAACCCAACAATATCTTGCCAAATCCTACTAATATTGGAAACGCGAAAGTTTGTAAGTATGGATGGATGGATGGATGTTTGTTACTCTTTCACGCTAAAACTAATGAACGGATTTGGCTGAAACTTTACAGTAATATAGCTTATACATCAGAAGAACACATATGCTACTATTTGCCGCGATAACCGACATACACGCGGGCGGAGCCGCCAACAAAAACTAGTAAAATATAAAAGGAAAAATACAACTAAATAAGATCACAATACAATCTTATAAAAGAGTGTATTCAAGAGCATTCACACTCATAAATTCAAATGAGTTTACAATATCTGAAAACTTGGCTTACAGATGTGTCTGTAAAGGATTTGATTCAACCATTTGATGAAAATATGCTGCACTGTGACTTGGATAACTTATTTCGTCGGAATCTGCTGCAGTTGCAATTTCTTATTTTTATTTTGACAAGCTTTTGGTCACACGTAGTAGTAGGGCTCCACCGGGGTGGTACTACCCTTTCACAGAAAGTAAACCTAAAATGATAGCATTCTTGCTGTCATGTTTCGTTGGTAAGTGCAAGACCGAAGGCCCAATGATGCAGAATCATCTCAATAGGCCGCCATAGTGTGGGTCAACATAATACATTGTTGCACCGTCCACAATTCCAATTAGTATGGTGACCACTACTCTTGGATTCTGCTCATGCTTTCCATCAGGCAGAGTAGAGTCATTTGGAGGCCCACATATAGAAAAGAAACACGGTTAATGATACTTGCATAGCCAGAGTGTATGGATTTTCATTATAGACAAAAAAATGGTTGTCTGTAAAGTCTGTTTACGGACGATAGTTTAACGTGACAACGTCATAACGTAACTTTGATGAAATGATGAGATATAGATGAAATTCGTTTCTAGAGATGGCCTTAGGGATTGTGATAGGGAAATTTTATAAAAAAAATATTAACTTAGCATTTGGTGTTCATTAATAGCACTCACTAGTGCTTGCCCGCGGCTCCGCCCGCGGGCAAGCACTATTTGAAAGTTTGAAAGTTCTATTGAAAGTACTATTAGAAAGTTACTACTATTTGAAAGTTCTCTGATTCATATTTTACTACTGACATTACTTTGACTGAAACATTTTTTTTTTTGAATCATCTTTGATTTTCTGTCGTGTATTTTTTTAACAGCAATTCTAATAGATCTAGTATCATATATCCGAATTCCATCGAAATTCACTACTGTATACCTTTGTATACTACAATATTTAGATGCCATTTCGCTGACTTACAAGGAAAAAGACGATTCATGCACATTATTCGTACGGTACGTATCGTAAATTGACATTGCCGATATTTCCATGTACGTCGCACTTAGCACAGAAAAGTATTAGGTCAGACGACATTTGGCACTGTTCCAGGCACAATCTTGTACCGTATTCTTTTTTGCTACATTGTACAGTAACAGAGCGTAACCGATTTAGCAATAAATGGGTCGCCAAACGGCTTCCATCACAGTATTTTTTTAATAATCCTTTGTCTATTTTCTGTCGTGTAATAAATAAAACTTTAAATACAAAGAAATTTATGAGTTTTAAGAACAATAAATTTTCGACTTCTTTAAGTAATTTCATGCAAAGAACTTTGTCGTTGGTCTAGCAGTTATGTATGTGACTGCCGATCAAGAGGTCATGAGTTCATAAAAAGTGTTTTTGAGTATTTTTTACAAGAAGTTCTTAATAAAATCCCAAAGTATGGAAATTGACGGTGTTTCTACTGTAACGATTACATTGGAATTCGGTATGTATGTCAATGAACCGAAATGCAGCCGTGTAAAGTAATTTAAGCATTTTCAATTTCAGATACACACTTGAAAGCCTAAGTAGATAGTTATATTGTCACAAAACACTGTGCCAAACTGTTACAATTATTATGCCATTTAAAAAATGGTAACAATATTTTCTAATCTCTATACATAGTCCTTTAACATATTAATTATACATATAGTACATCGGAATATGAATCTTTGTTCAAATGTTCAGATAATAGCACATCGGAATATAAACAGTCATTCAAATATTAAATTCCTCAATAATTGTGTTCAAACCATAAATGCCCATTATAGACGGAGAGGCAGACCCAAAAAAAACCCAAATATTTCTGTACTATTGATCTAATGGCAGTGCGTCCTAGCTCTTTTAAAAAGTTATTACTTGAAAACCTTAATCTTTAATGCTTATTCAAATAAACTCAAGTGTTAGCCTACAATATTATATGTGTCTAATTTTATGTCACTGTCAAACGCATAGTATCGCTAATGTGTTCTAATGTTCTCAAAGGAAGAAACCCTGTTAATGTTACTTTACTACTATGTGGTAAATGTGGCTGATGGCACAATTATTGATACTTTTATGTAATTGCACTTATAACCTTGTATTGTGTTGTTGTTTATTTACCTAAATAAAAACAAAAAAAAACTTTTTTTAATTTGTTAAAAACGCAGACTCGGAACCTTCTTGGTGTACTTTTTTTTATTTGCTCTACCCGCGCCATTTTCTTATCACGACATTTAGTCATTTCCTCTCTGAGGTGGGATGAAAAGTTACGTGTTGCACTCGAGTGCAACGCAAACGATTTTTTACCTCGTGCAGCGACTTTTAGAATCCTTCGCTTGCTCGCTCATCAAAATTGAGCACGCGATTAAAAAGCAACTTTGCACTCTTGTATAACAAATAACTATTCTTATTCACTGAGTGACGGGCATTGTTCTACGGAATGGTTGACTGACCATTATATTTATTAATAATATAGTCAGTACTAGTTACTAAAAAAGATCACGCTTAATAAACGAATTGCACCCTTATAAACCTCGCTACGTACATTACAGCTGACTGACCAGCTGCGTCCCCATAGGACGTTCTCTGACTATCATAATTTTGATTTACATATTATAAAAAAACAAAAGTTCTTAAAGTTTCAGAATTAAGAAATTGATTTTATTATGACGGTGGTCACGACATGTTTGACCGCGCACTTGAGACACCTGTTCTAATATCCGCTTGACTGACCGCGGCATTTTATTGTAAATTATGATTGTAATCACCTGAGAAAAAACCAGGCTATATAAATTCAGAGATTTTTTTTGGGTCTGCCACTTGGACCATTAGTAGTTGGTAAGTATTTGTATTCGAGTCCTCCTAGGACTTTCAATTTACCACATGTTTACTAAATTAGGAAATTATTTTACTTCATTTCACAAAGAGACGATTTCACGACAATTTAAGAAACCCAACGTGAATAGTACATGTATGGTCGAGACAGTTATTTTATCTCCATTCATTCATTCATTCATTAAAATCACCACGTCCACCATTTAATTTCATATTTATATATTTTTCCTTTGAAATAGATACAGCAAACAATCAGAAGTGTTAATTGACAGAAAAGGACCATTAATACCTATCTACCTTCTACTTTGAAGTAGAAGAATGTTTTTTTTTAAGGTTTAGGGGTCATGTCGGTCCGAAAATATCAATATAAAATGTCATAAATATAAAGAATTTAATTCGTAAATTGTTTGTTAGTATCGAAAACTCGTTATTCGTGCTAAATATGCTATCAAATATAAAACGTAGGTATACAGTTAGTGCAACTAAGACTCTACTTTGACCATTTTTGTACCTATGTATTTTTGGATTCCTATCTGATTTATTTTCTTAGTTCATTCGTTTTAGACCCCTTTTTTACGTAGTTGTGTTATAGTTTTTAAACTAAATTTTTTTTTTCAATACTTTTTATTTGTGACATGACTCGCTTTTGTCTCAACTTAACCGACTGGGAATTAGGCTCCCCATTGTCACCGTTTCACATAGCTGCTAGGGACCCCCAATTTAATACTTAACTTGCAAGATTTCATTACAGACAGTTGAGACTAAAGAAAGCTTGTAAAAAGAAAACAAAATTAAGTATTTATATAAAACCTACTTATACCTGTAGCTATATATGTCAATAGATAAGCCATCAACTAAAGTGCATGATACTTTCATATATGTAATATCAAGAGCAGACACAATCAAATAAAAACACTATCCATCAAAGTCTGTGAAACATATTCTTCAAATGATACGTTCATGTTTCAGTACTACAACTAAAACCTTGATCAAGTTCAATTACTTTCCATAAAAGTTCTATAGAAATAAATTTAATAACACTTTACTGTAGTATTAGATATGATCTATATCTATTCTTAGTATTATAAAGCTGAAGAGTTTTTTTGTTGGTTTGAACGCGCTAATCTTAGGAACCGCTGGTCCAATTTGAAAAATTCTTTCAGGGTTGGATAGTACATTTATCGAGGAAGGCTATAGGCTATGTATCATCACGCTAAGACTAATAGGAGCGGAGCACCAATAAAGAATGTTACAAAAACGGGAGATTTTTTTTACGCTACGGGCAATAGGAGACGTAAACGACGTTGCGTGGGTCAGCTAGTCTTGTATAATATAATATCATAGACGAGATATGATAGATATCTAACGTGGTTTTGAATAAAATACACATATTTTTTCTAAAATAAAATTATATGTAAATGACTGTCCTGTGAGGCTACAAAACAAACAAAGTAACTTTGAACCAGCTTCATGTTTACAATTTTACAATTTTATTTTGTATCATCCATATTTTCATTTTTAACAGTTTACAGATGTATCAAAAATGATGTGCAATAGATTAAAGATATAGAAATCACACCTAAAATATAAGTTTTAAAATGACACTAGTGAGAGATGTCCCAGAGATCAAGCTATATAGGTATTATAAGGACTGTAATATGAGTCACCTGAAAATAAGTAACCGTCGGGAATTGGCACCTGCGTCATAAAAGCTTGTGTCTTTTAGCGTCGCCGCCCTCTCAATACATAGTTTTTAGTCTATAGTCTGCTACTATAGAACAGTGAGGCGTTCTTTTCTATAAACTACAAACGAGTCTGGGAGGAACTTTGTCCCAACAGATTTGTCTGGATCATTGGAAAATATTGTAAAATATTATACTCAATGATATGTATAAATATCAGCTTTCCCAAAATGACGTAAGTTAGCATGTTTTTTTTCCACCTTTGATACCTGCTAACTGTAAAACGGCCCCGCTTTCAGCTTAGCAAGTGTCTATTCCTTTCTGAGTTTATGTTAGACTACCTTCTTCTTCCTGGCCTTTATTATTCCCAAGATTTGGGGTCGGTTACTAATTCAACCGGTTTTACCTGATTATCAGTTTTTACACGGAGCGACAGGCATCGGACCTCCGCAACCCTGAGGGCGAACTAAATTCGATGATTGAACTAGTCAGTATATTTGAGGGCACTGATTTCCCAATAACATTTGCCCTAGATGTTCATGACAACCGGGACCGACGGCTTAACGTGCTCTCCGAGGCACGGGCGGGAAACACCGCCATCTTCCATACTCCGGGCTGCTATTAAGAATTTCTTGTAAGAAAAACCCAACAGCAGTCCGACCCGGGAATCGAACCTTGATCTGCAGTCGCTTACGCTAACCACTAGACCAACGAGGCAGTCAGTTTATGTTAGACTACGGATCCTAAAAATTTTATCTTTCCTAAAATGACGTCAGTCTGTGGTGACTGGTATCTCAGTCTTATTGTAGCTACGTGTTAGACAGTTAGTATCTTCAAGTGCTTTTCAAGTCTCCCTTGGTATGTCTCTGTACATTTCTCAATTTCCTACAATGCAGTACTCATCTTAAGTTGTTCGTGTAGTTTCTTGTTGGTGTTGAATTTTTAGCATTATTTGGGTTTCTGAAAATCATATTGTGCACTCGTTGTAGTACGATAGTATAAAATTTATCACACAATATTTGTTTTGAATGGGAATGAAAACGACAACCTTGAATTAACGCAGTTACGATCGCTAATCACTAAACCAAGAGGGCAGTTCATACCAAGTCACTAATATCAAAATACTATTACGTTATATAGCCGAAACTATTTTGTTATATAACACTATTAGCTACTGACGTACCCGCCTAATATGATTACTTGGAGACGGTTATTGGGTAATGAAAAAACACCTGCTAAGTCTGGTATGTATCTCTACTAAGTAAAGGTATATTTTCTCTCTCACACACACAGATGTACATTTAGTTTAACTAATATCGAGTCACTATAATATTTATTGCACTATGACCGCACTACGGAAGATGTTTTTCTTCCGTTTATGATACGTGTTGGGTACATAATGTCTTGTGTTGATGAAGACAATTATACACACAGAAGTCATAATTGCGTTGTCGGTTTTTGAGTACCTCCTCTTAAAAGCAGAGAAAGTAGCCTCATGCATTCGGTGAAATGCAATGAAGAAATTGTTTAACTATTGTTTTTTGTTGTTTACGGTTGTGTTATCAGTCAGATCTACCCGGCTCATTTTTGGCAATACATGATTCTCCCATGATTGAACAATGTGTATTGATTAAAAGGCATTGTTTGTTCTTGCTGTCATCACTATGAGCGTACCTCCATAACCTTTTCGAACGAAGGCACGCGCGCTGTCTACCTATCTTAGCTTTTAATGTCACAACGTCTTTGAACATTAATTAGTCACACATCAACGTAATAATGAATTACACAGCGGTAATAGATAAATTGTGATTTGATGTTGTGTGGTTAGACTCTAGGTGAAATTTCGCTGTATACCTAAGCTTTACTTCGTCTCAGACCTGTATCTGCTAGGATAACAGACAGCTTCACCATTACTCCAGGCCAGCGCTCATGGAGGTTGAAGATATATGCCATTTAACGTCTGCTACGTCTTTCCCAGGATGGGAGCATCCCAGCATAGGTAAGCGTAACTTATAAAAAAATTAACAAAAATACGTAGCTACTACGCTTTTAATTAAACTTAATTTTTCTTTGAAACAGAAATGTAAAAGGTTTTTCAAAGAAAATAGTAGTTTTATGGGGATAAAATTAGACAGAATTCCAATTGACTAGACTTGCTTGTCGATAGTGCCAAGTTAAGCATTTCTAATTAAATCCCGTAGAACGTGACAAAGTGACGGATTGAAGTAAAGTGTTTTCTGCGCTGGAATTTAAAAAGAGCTATTCCTTTGCATATAACGTGCTAACCATACTTATAGATAATATTGTTTTTTAAATGTAATCTACTACTACTATCATCATCATCTCAGTTGAAAGACGTTTACTGCTAGACATAGGTTGCGGGTCCCCAAGGTCTGCACAACAACTGGTCCTGTGATGCCCTCATCTAACAGCTTTCCGCAACCTTCATCAGGTCGTCGGACCGCCTTGTAGAGGCCCGAAATCCATCTACTTAAATGCGTAATGAAAATTCATAGTAAATCGCGTCTCTGTTCCCTTATCAAAAGGGTTTATAATTAGTAGGGATTTTATTTCTGTTGGAATGGAAAAGTAATAAGTATGTTTCAAAATGGTAAGTTTAAAAGTAAGTGAGTAATGCTTAGGCAATTTTTATTGTCTGCCTAAACGGGAGTAATAAATACCAAATCCAAACATAATACCGACGTTACGCAAATTTTTTATTGCAGTCCTATTGTCCTTGGTAGGCCAATAAAAAAGCAGGTAACTTTTAAGGTTCTCTATAGTTGCACGTGTCCGTGGCTGGCGGTAGCCGCTTACCATCAGGTGAACTCTCTGCTCGTTTGCTCCCATATTATATAAAAAAATATTTTTTATTCTAAAATATGTAAAAAAACTATATAGGCATTTGTTAAATGAGAACAATATAAAAAATGCAAAACCAACTTATGTTCGTGTTGAACAAAATACTTTCCTAAAAGGTATCATCTGGCCGCATGTACGATTAATTGGGTATCTGGAATTGGGGCGATTAAGCCACCCTGGTATACTGTTACCTTGTCACTGGAAACGCTGGTAAAATTTTGATGAATCTCCACGGATTAAAAGCTTCATTTTTGTGTGATACCTATCAGGTATGCGTTATTTATTTGTTACATGATGTACTGACTATGTTAGTTTGAATACATTTAGTACAGCACAAGCTAAGTTGAGTGTGGTTAAGTCCAAAATTTTCTATCTTTTTGATTGTTTATATTTATAATTCAGTGTATCAGATCAGCGTAATTCAAACACTTTTAAATTACTGTTTTATATATCTATCTCAGCACGATTTTTAGTGAAAACACTAAATAACTTCCTTAATAATCCACCCCTGTACGTTTGGATCTTTGAAACTTCACAATGGATTTTAATAAAAACAAATTAATAATAATCTCATGTTAAAATACATGCATATTATCGTTTTCATTATTAACCACTCTAAACAATATTGTTATAATTTACATTGCACCCGTGCAAAACGGCGTCTGAAAGTATTTTTTAATGTTACATGCTTTTAGGTCCCCTACTAACATTGGTGATAGTAAAAGCGCTTTTCGCAACGTTAAAATGTCGTGCTTATAAAGTGAGACCGAGAAAAGTACAAGGTAGCGATCAACAACATTTTTATAGCAATTGATTCCAATATTACAGATATAAATTATAACCATAAAAATAGATTGAGCAGTAATGAGACAGAAATGACAGTAAGGGTGGGCGCACATTATGGCGGTGAAGACATGTGGTATACTATCAAATGTGGGGTCAAACTTTTGGTTTGCAATAAACTTGCTATTTAATCAAAACCATCTGATAACAATTATCGTAAAGTTTTTTAACCTTAACTTATGATTGCGTAAAATATGATCTTACTGTTATTGTTACTATGTAATGTATTATATCATTAGTTTGTAAGAATAAATGAAATGTAAGTAGGTAGGTAAGTAGGTTGGTAGGTAAGTGCGTTACTTGAAAACAACTGAACCAATTTTATTAATTCTTTCTTTTGCATAAATAATAATAGAACAAGTAGGGGATAGAATTGATTGTAAAATTTCATCTACAGGTAGTAGAGCCACGCTGATTTCAGCACGAACGTGCCGGCTCGACTGGGGCGGTACTACCCTCGCACAGAAGATCAACGTAAAATAACATCATTCGTGCTGTCGTGTTTCGTTGGTGAGTGTGAGACCGGAGGCCTAATGATGCAGAAGCATCACTAGGCCGCCATAGTGTGGGTCACCATGCTGCATTGTTGCATTGTCTGCATTCGTATTGAGTATGGTGACCACCACTCAACATTCTGCTTATTTCTAATATATTAGAACCAAAATGTATACACATAAACATACATAAGGTTCTGTCAATTCCCTAGAGGCAGAGACTTCACTTACTACGGTCCAGACATAGCTGTTTTGCTTTGTCCACATTCATCAATCGCTGCATGCACGCTCGTCGGTTCCTGGTGCTTTTCATACAGACTTTCTTGAGAACATGACCAATTTGGAAGGTGCATTTGCACATACTTCCACATACATTTTCTATCATCTATCCTCTCTAGGAGACCAAACCGTCACAGCATACACTTCACAATCTTTGTCACTCATCTTCTTTCAGATCGCAACGTTCTTCTATCACTACATTCCTAACATTTACACAACACAAGCTTCCAAAAAAATATTTCACACAAATATTTACATTTCTTATAAAGTACGAATACCAAAATAGTTTACGGTAACAATGAAAATAAATTGATATTATATAAACGTTTCCGGGTTGAAAAGATCCATTGTCATGACTATTACGGCTATGAGATAGCCGAATTGAATGGTTTTGCTATGGAAACTAAACTAATAAAATATTATGTGAGTAATAACCTGTGTTTGGGCAGGTGTAAAAGAGTATTTCGAACTAGTGAGAAGAGTGCTATAATGTCTGTCAGTAATTGTTTTCAAGTCATTTCATTTGTGTGTAAATCTTTGGTTAGAAATAAAAAACAATTAAACAATTGGAAACGATGATAACCGTAGAAATAATAAAACTGTGTCCCATAATATATTTTTAATCAAAATCATGCTCATTAAACAATTGCCAAAACATTATATAATATTTCTTTTAATCTGTATTTTAATCAAAAATATCGACTGCATCTAACTGCACTCATTTGTTCAGCAGTCATACTGGCACATAGATGAAATTATTATAAAAAGACGTGTGGCACTCGGGGACTGCCACGGTAAAGCTATTGCATAGCATTTTTTATCAACTTGTGCAATTATAATAATTTATTTATTTTTTATTTATGCAGTATGTTTATTATTGTGAATGAAAAATACTAAACTATTTTTCAAAAGCTCCATCGCATTGGAAGTACACCGCCATCATATAATTGGTGCCATACTGACAACAAACAAATGTATGTTTGGAATTACCGGACCGTTAGAATTTATCACGTAGCATAAGAACAACTATTTTAACGTTTAGTAGTAATGAGTTATTGGCTGGGAAGTTTAGGTGAATGATTTATGACGAAGGTGCTTGGAGTTCAAATCTCAACTGGGCGTCGTCGTCTTTTTGTGAATGTTTCCTGGATATTGTGGTAAATAGGTATTCATTGTTCACTAAATAAGTAATACAAAATTACACAAAACAAAAAAGATACGAAAACTTCACAACAAACAACAGAGGGCGCTGAGTGTTGATTTTGGGGCAGCTCGTCAACGAATCTGTCTGTCACTGTCATGCACTGCGTGCGTGATAGAGACAGACAGATTCGTTGATTCATTGTTCGGAGCAGCTCGTCTCGATCCATGCGAGCTTCAGGTGTCAGGTTTTATTTGGGTTACGGAATTTCTTGATTCGATCGCCGCAATCAAAGGCTTCAAGGCCCGCGATAAAAGATATGCAATAGCTTAAAAATACTTAGGCTACCTCTTTTTTTTAGTAGTATTTCACTCATGTATGATCTAAATTTAATAAATGTTTAACTATAAGATAACCAATTTAGTCAAAAGTGTCATTCAGAAATAGAACAGCTAGATTGTTAACAAAAGGAAGAAGAAAAATTAAATTTGATTCCCTCAATGAATGTTCGGGACCCGACACATGCCAAGTTTACGATCACACCAATCGCCTTACTTCGGGTTGACTCGTGTTGCGGAAGAATTTACGAGCCTCCAATAAAACGCCTCAGATGATAGTAAACTGGAATTTAATGGCATGTGCAAGAGCGCCGATGGCTTAATGGGAACGGTAGGTGTGTGTAATGTTTAATTAATTCGGGTTAATTGGTCGCGTTGCCTCTTAATTTAATTTTACGCAAATATTTAACAACTCAAGAAATATAAATCTTTACATGTGTAAATTGGGATTCTCTTTTCGACTTTTATATCTCGTTATTTTAATAGATACCTTTTTATTCAAAATTTATCATACATTTTTTTAAGTTTTGTTAGGATATATTTATTAAACAACAACTTTATTATGCAAAATAAGGACAGACATACTTAAATATCTATCACACTAATATATAAAGGCGAAAGTTTGTGAGTGTGTATGTTTGTTACTCTTTCACGCAACAACTACTGAACGGATTTGAATGAATAGTTTATACATCAGAATAACACATGGGCTACTATTTGCTGCGATAACCGATATATACGCGGGCGGAGCCGCCGGCAACAACTAGTTTAAAATAAAGTTATTGATACATTATTCCTAGAACTAACGATTAGCGGAATGTGTAACCTCATTTCAAAATTATTTACCTTGAGAATAAAATTCATGACCTTAGTTCATCAGAGTTCAGAGACCTAGCTGCTTCTAGATGCTGGACAGTTTTAAAATAGATTGAGTTGCTATGCTGGTGTTGCGGGTGTCCATAAGCGGCGTTAATTGCTTACCATCAGGCGATACGTCTGCTCGTTGTTGCCCGCGGCTCTGCCCGCGTATATGTCGGTTATCGCGGCAAATAGTAGCCTATGTGTTATTCTGATGTAAAAGCTATATTACTGTAAAGTTTCATCCGATTCCTTTCTCCCGATCCGAAATCCGTTCAGTAGTTTTTGCGTGAAAGAGTAACAAACATCCATCCATTCATACTTACAAACTTTCGCGTTTATAATATTAGTATAGATAATGATTGAAATGGTGAAGTGTTATGTACACAAACGTGAAGCTTAAAATGATAAGTAAAACTACAATAATGTAGATGTCTGAAAAAAAAAAATCTCATTAATAACAATCTTTAATAGTCAAGTGCTGGGTATTAGTCTCTCCTTAGCCGGGGGTTCCAGGCTACTATATACTTACTATATAGGCCTATAGGGTTTGTTGCAAGATGTCCTCGTGGTTTTCTAAATTCGTAATCCACCACATGGTATATATAATTTGTGTAATTCATAATTGATGAGACAATAACCATATTATGCAAATGAAGGATTAGCCGTCCATCTGTAACTGTCAATATTATATTAATCGATTTGTGGCTATTCAAATTAAGCGGATTTCGGGACCTATTTATTTATTTAATACTAGATTTCGCCCGCGGCCTTGCTCGTATTTAATATAAAGTATTCTATGATACTTCTAATACCTCCAAGAATATGTGTACCAAAGTTTCATGATGATCGGTTCAGTAGTTTTAGCGTGAAAACGTAACAAACAAACTTGCATTCACATTTATATTTATTAGGATTAGGAAGATCAAATAGTAGACAGCTATCAAGAAAATGGTATTAGTTTCAATTGTGTGTTTTTTTTGTTTCGACTTACGTAGGATGTGCTGGCTGTGACTGTATGCAGAAAGCAACATACCAGGCTCTGTGGTGTTCCTTGGGAGAGGCCCATGTCCAGCAGTAGACTGCAAAGGACTGATGATGATGATATCTGACGCACGCACGCTGAAGTGGAAGTGGGCCGGTCATGTCTCCAGGCGGACTGATGGTCGCTGGTGGTGGTTCAAGAGGAGATCACGATTAGGCAAACGCAGTGTAGGGCGCCCTGCGGCACGATGGATCGACGATTTGAAGAAAATGGCTGCCAACGGATGGATGCGGACTGCCCAGGACTGGGCTGGTTGGCGCTCTTTGGGGGAGGCCTTAGTTCAGTGGACGGCAATAAGCTGAGAGAGAGAAACATATCTCTGAGTAATTTTAAAAGAAAAGAATGAAATAATTAATTTTGTATATTAGACGTAGCTTTTCTAAATTAATTAACACGAACTTAGTAAATTAGAACTTAGTTTCGCAAAACTTTTAGTTCATAAATTTTAATAGAATAATTTCAGTTACATTATTTACTGACTATTTCGAGAAGTTCAGGCGATTCATTCTTATAGAAAACTGAAGCACTGAAACTCTCATAGTTTTGACTTTCAGTTGAGCATAGTTTTTTTTTTTTATAATATCTAATTTTTACTTCTATTCGTACGTAGTCAAGTTAGATTAAATAGGATACTGTTAATAAATGTAATACATTTATTTCTCCAATACGTAAACTTCCAAACTACGTATTAAGTAACCCCGTATCAAAGATAAATGTTGAGTCTTTCCCTTTTTAAAGCTAATATGAAAATCTACTTTTGACAAAAATAGTAACCACGTAGGTACTTTCTGATTTTCATGCATTTTAACCTACTAGAATTCTATTTTGGACCTTTTGATTTAAAAACATAATTGATTCGTATAGTTTTATGAAACCATGTTGAATTAATTTTACATAATTTATATTCACTTCTTCAACATTAGAGTTTCAGTGCACCAACTTTTGATTTTCTAGCTGTACAGGTATCCTAAATATCAAGTCGGGAATAATTATTCTTACAATAGAAACGGCGAGTATTTACAAAAGCCAACTGCAGTAACAAAAGTCGAAACGACAACGAGTAGGCTTACTGCCAGCAAAATTAAAGATTTTTCATTGTTCACAATATACAATATATACAGTCCAGATGGTTTTATTGTTTACATAGAAATGACGTCATTTAGGCTTTTTATAAATTAAAAAGTACCAAATAAAAGTTGTTTTTTATCAATGATTTATGACTTTTATATGTTCAGTATTTTACCGATAAAACATAACCTTGATTGAATATTTTGTTTCGTAAATTGCCAATTCGTTCGTAATTTTAACCAGTGTCAAACTGTCAAAGTGTCAAACTCAACAAACTATTGATTGCGTTCCATTATATGGATTGATTTAGAGTTTATAAATTATGTAAGACTAAGGTTATTGTTTTTTTTTTCTTGTGATTAATATTGTGATGTTTTTGTTACTTTGTAGATCAAGTAAAGTATTTTATTTTTATATATATTATATATATATATTGATAATATTTGATCACAGAGAATTTTAAGATTTATTTCTATTTGAAGAGACTTCTTTGAACTAAGGATTCTGAAATTTGTTCATAAATCTAATTTAACAGAAATAATCTTAAGGCCTTTTAAATTAATAACATGCTGAAATATATAGTGCAAATATCAGAAAAAGTTATAACTCAGTTTCGTAAATTCTTAAAATTCAGAGAATTATAATTTTTAATTTCAAAATTCAACCATATACTCGTATCTACAGATTCTTGTAAAACGATAAAGAATTATAGAGTTCAGCACAAATTTAGCGAAATGGTTTTATTAACTTTTCTTTTTCCTTTGTTCTTTGAGTTGTGTAATCCTTAAAGAAAGCAAGCATCTGTTTTATTCCATTTATTTTATCTTCCCATGTCAACTTAACAGAATAGGTAATACAAGTAGACAATATTATCTACAGATATTCAAAGATACTCGTATCACGATGCTGTCTAAAAATGAAATGAAATGAGTATTTCGAATCTTTCTGATAAGCGTAGTATAATCTAAGTTTAGTTTTAATATTCAGTTGCATGTGTTATTAATCACTACACATTATTCAAGCTAAAATTCAAAATTTGAAAAAACCCCTACTCAAGCAGTCACTTTAACCCCCATAACTTTTAAACGACTCAACCGATTTTCATAAAACATATCTAAGAACACTCACACGTAACTCACCTTTCATACAAAAATAAATAAATTGAAATCTCTTCATCCGTTCGCGAGCTACGGTGCCACAGACAGACAGACACGTCAAACTTATAACACACCTCTTTTTCCGTCGGGGGTTAAAAACACAGTCCTCCGCCGCGTCTGTCTGCCTGTTCGCGATAAACTCAAAAGTTACGGCACGTATCTTGATGCAGTTTTAACCAATAGATAGAGTGATTCTTGGGAAAGGTTTTCGTATATTATTTGTTAAATTTTTGAACATATTGGCTAAATCAAAAAATTAAGCCGAAAATCTTCTCGGGGTAACATAGGTTATATTGTGTTTTCGTAAAGAGCCCGTGCGAAGCCGGGGCAAGTTGCTAGTATTTACTATTTTTAGGTTCACTAGAGTCAAGTCAAAACTTGGACAAGACCCATAATATAAACTACTCAATTTTTATTCAACTTTTTGCTATTTATGTGTGATATTGGGGTTTCGATTAATTTAGTTGTCTACATACTTAATAGGATTTAACTGTTTTCAGACGAAACAAAGGAATAAGGTCAATTGGAATAAGAAAAACATAGACGAGGAGTGTTTTTCTCTAATACAAGACTCGTATTAAATTCGGGAATCAGGGCTGGAAAGAGACTGGGATGATGCGTATGATTACAATTATATTAGAATATCAATTAGGAAGTCGGACATCAATATTTTGACTTGACCATCGTTGTTTATTTTTAACCGACTTCCAAAAAGGAGGAGGTTCTATGTTCCACTGTATGTATTTTTTTTTTTTATTTTTTTTTTTATGTATGTTACCTGATTACTCCGTCAGTTGTGGACCGATTTTGAATTTTTTTTGTATTCGACAGGGTATGCTTCCGTGGTGGTCCCATTGCCAGCATATCAGGATCTGATGATGGGATCCCAGGGAAATCGAGGGAAACCCTCATTTTTTATAGGCACATACTATGTTTTTCGTATATTTTCTGAAGTTACACCGGTATTTGCATCTGGTAGTCATCATTTTATGATGATGAGCTGATGATGTAAGGTACCACTCCTTAACGGTTAGGAGTTGGAGGATAAATCTTTAAATATCATATGTATATAAGTTACCTTTAGTCGTATTCTTACAAATTATTTAGGTAAGCTGATGATGGAAGGTGGAAGGTACAACTCCTCAACGGTTAGGAGTTGGAGAATAATTCTTTCAATTTCATACGTATCTAAAGACCTTCAGTCGTATACTTTCAAGCTATTTAGGTGAGCTGATGATAGAAGATTAAACTCTTCAACAGTTAGGGATTAGAGGATGATTTTAATATTACACGTACCTTAATTTGTATTCTTGATGATGAAATTTGATGAAATAATTCAACTTACTACTTACCTACGATTGTTTGCACTAAAAACTGTAAAATAAAAACTTTTTATAAAAAAAAAAAACCGACTTCCAAAAACATTCAACGAAAACTCTCTCAAAAACACTTAAAAGCGTAAAATAAACTGGTTCTTCATAAATTGCCTATACCTAATTCTTTATTCATTTAAATAGTAGTATTATAATGGGTGCTAGGTACCTAAAATATGTTTGAAGTCGGTGCTAAGCCAAAAAGAATACAAACGAACAATTACAAAAGTCTAAGCGATAGTCACTTGGCACCGACTTCAAACAGATTTTAGGTACCTAGCACCCATTATAATACTACTATTTAAATGAATAAAGAATTAGGTATGGGCAATTTATGAAGAACCAGTTTATTTTACGCTTTTAAGTGTTTTTGAGAGAGTTTTCGTTGAATGTTTTTGGAAGTCGGTTTTTTTTTTTATACATTTTTCTATTCTGTCCGTGTCTAGGTTTTGGTTTTGGTCTTTTGTAATCTGCCCATCCTAGCTGTTTTAATTATTTCAATATTTTTGAGTTAATATACAGAAAATAGCATTTTCAATGATTTTCTTTTAAAAAAAATATATCGAGAATATCTATAGTGAGATATAAAATTTACCTGTCTGTTTGTTATTTCTAATCAACAGCTTTTCACTACATGCATAAAATAATAAAATAAATTAATATTTCGGACATCTAACACACAACGCCATCTAGCCCCAAGCTAAGCAGAGCTTGTGTTATGGGTACTAAACAACTGATATAAATACATATATACTTTTTTTTTGTAATACCTACATAGAAAACACCCAAACTCCGAAACAAATATTTGCAGATCATACAAACATTTGGTCCGACCCGGGAATCGAACCCGAGACCTCAAGCACAGCAGTCGCATATGCTACCACTACGCCACCGAGGCAATTGGCAATTACATAAATAAAATTATTCATGATACTTGCATCACAAAATACATTTTTTAAATTGTTGTATGTCTGTCTGTGTGTTTGTTCTGGCTAGTCTGTGGAACGGCAGATAGCTGATGATATAAGGAGTAACTTAGGCTACTTTTTTTGGACTAGCTAAGTAAGACTAGCTAACACCGCGGGTGTTACCCGAAGTTGTAGTTGTAAGGGTAGGTACAACCGCTGTTAAGAAAACATGCGGATACTTTTAAAATCCATATATTAACACGTGAAGCAAAGTCTATTTACCTCTTTTTACGATAAATATGCGAACGAAGGAGTATGAAATTTGGAAATTACAATTTACCTAAAGAGGAGGAATGCAGAAAGCTTCTTCTTCAAGTGCCGCTCCTACAGGAGGTTGCCGTTAGCTCGGCGAAATGTGTCCTGTCCTGAGCCAAGCGGAATAGCTCTTCCACATTTGCGATATTCGTCCATTCACGGATGTTGCGCAGCCAAGACTTTCTTCTTCTTCCAGCTCGTCGATTTCCACAAACTTTTCCCATCATAATGAGCTGGAGCAGATGCTAACGCTTATTTCGCAGCACGTGGCTCAGGTATGCCACTTTCCTCTGCTTGATTATGGACAAGAGTTCGCGATTTCTCCCGACACTCTTGCATTTGGCATTCTTTTGGTCCAGTTAATGAGGAAAGTGGAAGAAAGCTAAAAAAATCAAAATATAAATACCTAAATAAATGAACTTTGGTCATATTTCTACTGCTGGCGACCGTTAGTATGATTAAATCAACCATCTTGTTGAAATCTGTAAAGGGGTTAATGATTTATATAAACTCAATTCAATTCTACTGGTACGCTAAATTGCCTTTATAATACAATTTATGCGGTAGCTCCTGTGCGTTATTATTGAGCTTAGTGTACATAGAATATATTAAACTTACGCACGCGTAACATACGTAGACGTCTCAGGTAATGGTCTTGAACACTGCTAATGGCTCGATTTGCGTCATAATAGAAAGTTATTATTTTATTTTATAATAGAAAAATATTCTTTGAAGAGAGTTTGAAAGGTTTTGTGGAGTTTCAATTGTGATTTGGTTTGTAATAATACAGAGCTTAATTTACTAGTTATAATGTATTTTTGCATTTGACACTTTCTTGATATGTTATTTTCAATATGTATTTGTTTTTATTTTATTTATTTATTTGCTTTTTTAAAAAAACACATACATATTTTACATAGAAAACACCTAAACTCCGAAAGAAATATTTGTAGATCATATAACAGGAATCGAACCCGACCTCAAGCACACCAGTCATATTCTCTATTACTGCACTAACGAGGCAGTTTACAAAAAAAATTACCTCTGGTTAAGAATCAGACCGTCGTGTATCAAATTTTGAGCCAAGTTATGGAATCAGGCGTTACTTTGCGGAAATCCATGACATTAAATGCTATGAAATATATTTAGCTTTAATTCCGCGAGACAAATATCCAGGTCTGAAAGCAAGGCACAAATCCCACCGTCATGCATACTCACATGCACATATGGGTATCATGCATATGTACACATACAAAACAAGTGAGAAATAATTAGCATGCCATGCAACCAAACCTATACTCGACACGTGTTTCGCCCCTCCACGGGGCATCGCCGTCGGAGATATGTTAAGAGAGCCCATCGTTGCAAGCAAGACGTCAAAGTCAACAGTGTTAAAAGCATTGCTAAAATCTAGCAGCACCAGCACCGTTAGCTTGCCCTTTTCGAGACCTGATCGTATATCGTCCGCGATATGAACCACTGCGGTGGTTGTACTGTGACTAGGACGAAAACCAGATTGTACGGGATTTAGAAAGGAATTTTTGTAGAGATAAGAATTAATTTGGTTGTAAACAAGACGCTCTAGAGTTTTCGATAGGAAGGGTAGGATAGAAATAGGACGATAATCGGAGAAAGTGGATGGGTTGGATTTTTTTGGTAATGGGGTTATTAAGGCTTCTTTCCAAGCAGCTGGAAAGTTTCCAGTAATTAGGGAAAAGTTAAATATGTGAACAAGGACAGGAATGATTTCTTCGAGAATCGGCAGGATCATATCGCGGCTGATACCATCACTTCCAACTGCAAAAGTAGGTCATTTATTTCTCCTGGATGTAAACGTTGCCTCTCCAAAAGGTACAGCATAAACTAGCAGCCTTCCGCAGCTATGTCCACCGTTTAATGTCACTCCCACTGTCCACGGATAATTACGCAAAAAAACTCAAAATATTGTATCAAATCGCGCCTTCTAACGGTTACACCAAACAAGTTATTGATAATATAATTAAGAAAAAGCAGAATGACCGGGCGCGCTCAGCACTTTATGCATGTACCTCCGAAAGAATTAACAAGAATGTCGGGAGTCTCACTTACATAGGCCCAATTTCAGATAGAATCGCGAATATTCTAAGAAAACACAATGTTTACGTAGCTTTTCGATCGGATCATAACTTGCGTAAACTATGTAACGGTAAAGATAAATTAGAGAATTCAAAAAAATCCGGAGTTTACAAATTAGTATGCAATGATTGCACCGGGGTCTATGTGGGTCAGACAGGCCGTAGTTTCGAAATTAGGTACAGGGAACATGTTGCCGCTCACAGCAATGGCCATCCAGATAAATCACATTTCGCAAAACATTTAATAGACACCGGCCACTCCTTGAGCGGCAACAATACCTATAACATTCTGCATGTTTGCGATAAGGGTTTCCGGCTGAGTGTGTTGGAACAGTTAGAAATATCAAAACATAACAATAATAATGCATATACACTGTTGAATGACCAAACAAACTTAATTCCATCACCACTTCTTAGTATGATTGCAGGTAGTTCTGACTTGTTCTTGAGTTCTCAGATGTCTTTATGACATTGTATCGACCATTATTATAGCGTCATCGAAACGGTATATAAAGGGCCGACAGCGGTGGCGCGAGCTCATTCGAGCTCAAACGCTCGACGAGTCAACATCTCCTGAGGATGCCCCGTGGAGGGGCGAAACACGTGTCGAGTATAGGTTTGGTTGCATGGCATGCTAATTATTTCTCACTTGTTTTGTATGTGTACATATGCATGATACCCATATGTGCATGTGAGTATGCATGACGGTGGGATTTGTGCCTTGCTTTCAGACCTGGATATTTGTCTCGCGGAATTAAAGCTAAATATATTTCATAGCATTTAAATTTTGAGCCGCAAAATTAAGATTCATCATTTGAGGTTCCTAGATGATGCGTGAGGATTATTACTTTACTAAATTTAAAAATCTAAATTCTATGAACCTATAATAGCAATGGTAAAAACTCGAGTACACGACTGCTTTAAAAATCCTAAAACACATAAAAGTGGTTGAAGTTAAGTGCAGTACAGACGATCAGTTGCAGATTTTTTTAGTAATACAAAAAAATGATTAATAAATTTCCTGTCCCTTAGTTAAACCGCACAATTCGGCCCACTGTACCGACATTTGACCTTCGTTCCGCTAAGCCGGGCGTGCTCGCTGACTATGATTTACTACCCAAGTCCCGCGTAGCTTACATAGTTCCTGCTTCCAAACTTTGATTATTAACGTCAATGAAACGTATTTATTATTCACAATGTTATGCGTACATTAATTATTACATGATAGCAATATTAAACTGATCAACTCTCGAACTATTCTCCAACGAGCTTGGTTCACTTTTGAAAGTAATACCGTTGGACTCTAACAGCTTAGATAAAAAATCACTGTATGATAAAATTGCCAGTTCTGTATATATTGAGCTTAAGATTGTGGCTCAGACCTTGAGTTTACCTGCATAAATTCCGTTACCTGACGTCGCATTACCTCGCTCTGAGGCGTTCCATTTAAGGCTTGAAGTGCAAGCGAGAGATAGATGCGGCGCTCATCATTTCATCAATGTTACGTTATGACGTTGTCACGTTAAACTATCGTCCGTAAACAGACTCAACAGAGAACCATTTTTTTTTACATCGACCAATCGCCGTTCACTGCTGAATGAAGGGCTCCCCCAAGGAGCGCCAACTATCCCGGTCTGGGGCAATCTTCATCCATCCACTGCCAGCTATTTTCTTTAAATCGTCAGTCCATCGTGCCGCAGGCGCCCTACAATACGTTTGCCTAATCGCAGTTTCCGTTCAAGCACATTTGGACTCCACCGACCATCGGTTCGTATGGAGTCATGACCGGCCCATTTCCACTTCAGCGTACTGATTCTCCGTGCGATGTCGGTTACTTTAGTTCTCTGTCGAATAACTTCGTACTGAATTCTTTCGTACAGAGAAACAATTTTGCCCAACTAATTATTTTATAATTAACATTCAACCATAGGATACCTATGCTTCGGATATAATAATATGACGATGTGTTAAGTGCAGTTACCGAAGTTCAATCTTTTACCGTGAGAGAGCCACGCTTCGGCATGAATGGGCTGGCTCGACCGGAGTGATACCACGGCCTCACAAAAAACCGGTGTTAAAAAGTGCTTGGGCTGTGCTTCACCGAATGAGTGAGGATACCGGAGGCCCATACCCCTTCCCCTATCTTCCCTATCCCCCGACTCCATCCCCCCCATCCCCCAAAGGCCGGCAACGCACTTGTAACGCCTCTGGTGTTGCATGTGTCCATGGGCGGCGGTAATCGCTTACCATCAGGCGATACGTCTGCTCGTTTGCCCGCCTATTACATAAAAAAAATCTTACTCTTCATTTTAGGGGATAAGGGGGCTTTGAGAACAACCTACTGTCCATGAGCTCTGCATGTGTCCATAGGGACACTAAACTATATAAATATAAAAGCTTCGCCATGATAACTGATTTTGGAACAAAAAGTAGTCTTGCGAGACTGAAATTTGACATACGTTTAGTTCTGTAGCTCAAGTCAGGTGGCGACAAAGAGGTCCCTTAACATATTAACAAACAAGCCTGTTTTATTGAAAACATTATTCATAATTTTAATTTTTTACGAAAAAAACCGACTTCAAGAACGACGAAATTGAAATGGGCCCACACGGGAAGCACCAGCTTTCAAATAAAAAAGAATCATCGAAATTGGTTGGCGTTATATTGAGTTATTCGTCAATTTGTCGCACACATACTTAATGCAAATGGAAGACTTATATGAGTTTCTCAAGGATGAAATGTCAGAACTAGACCAAATTAAAATGGAAGCACATGGGAAACACCAGCTTCCAAATAAAAAAAAGAATCATCAAAGTCTGTTCACCCAGTCGAAAGTTATGAGGTAACAAACATAAAAAAATAAAAAAGTAGAGTCAAACTGAGGACCTCCTCCTTTTTTGAAGTCGGTTAAAAACAACATCACAATAACGTGGAGTTTTCTTCTATTATTAGGAATTCAATTCAGTTCCGTATATGTAATCCTATCTGTTCCCAATCCTCTTAAAAAGAGTGCCGGTATGTTCTTACTGTAAATAGTTATAACTATCTCCAAGAGGCTGTTATGTTTTCCTACTTAATTCACAAACAGAAGATTTTTTCACGTTTGCTATCCATCCATGCTTGCCATCCATATATAAATACATTTATGCCTTTTTTTGTAAATACATACATATAACAGATATAAAACACCCAAACTCCGAAACAAAATATTTGTAGATCATACAAACATTTGGTCCGACCCGGGAAGTTGGTACATTCTTGAAATTAAACTCACTTGTACTTGTATTCCACTATTTAGTAAAATTTTTATCTGACCGGTTTCGCTCTACTGCATTTAGCTGCACTTTTTTTGTTTTACAAAGACAACTCCCGCACTAGGAATAAATCCTGTGTCGCGGGGGACTTTACAAACATACATGAAACGGACACAAAGAACACCCAGACTCAGAACAACAATTTGTGGATCACACAAAGTGTTGTTCTACGTGGGATTTGAACCCACGACACTTGGCGAAGTAGGAAACGGCGTGGTGGCCGTTAAACCACTAGGCCAAACGTGCAGTCGCTATGATCTACACTATTATGTGAAGAGGTAAGGTTTGTGAGTTTGTGACGTTGTGACGTTGTAGGGGGTAATCTCTGGATCTACTAAACCGATTTTGAAAATTCTTTGACCAATAGAAGGCTACGTTCTTTGTGAGTGACATAGGATATATAATAACCCGAAAAGTGGAAAGACCTTTTCATAATAGATGGATTTGCAAAGCAAGTCGGAGAAAAAAATGTTTACCGCCCAACGAAGTGGGCACGGGTTAGCTAGTTAGTAATAAAACTTATAGTACGGTACAATTGGCCTAGTGGTTTATACGATCACCAAGCCGCTTTCTACTGCCCTAAGTATTGTGGGTTCAAATCGTACATGGAACAACACTTTGTGTGATCCACAAATTGTTGTTCTGTGTCTGGGTGTTCTTTGTGTCCTTTTCATGTATGTTTGTAAACTTTTTTTTACAACTTTATTTTACAATTTTTCAACTTTGTACATTCTTAATGTGGGAGTTGTCTTTAAAAAAAAGTACAAGAGACTTTAATTTCAAGAATGTATTTTATCAAATTCCATTAAGTGCCGATAAACAAGAGTATAATTATTGAAGTTGGTGATAATTTTTAAGTAAATTTAGTATTATAACCAATGATCAGTCCTCTTGCCAAGGCAGCGATCACCTTTTGATGATGTTTATAATACCTACGGGCCCATAGATAGGTCTACAATTACTACTAATACCACTGGCAAGAAGAATGACCCACGGCTGTATCACCGTGTTCTTAATCTAAACTAAAATAATTAAGCACTTACAGGAGTGTGTGGCTTCAATGTTCTTCTCGGCGTTCCCAAGAGCTCTTGGGTAGGTGGGTAGGTTCTTCTCTGCGTCGTCACACAAACATCAACTCCCAAAGCGCTGTACAACTTCCAAGGTATTCGAAGTGGTAGGTAGTAGAGCCACGCTGATTTCAGCACGGTTGGGCCGGCTCGACCGGGGCGGTACTACCCTCGCACAGAAAATCAACGTAAAATGACAGCGATCGTGCTGTCGTGTTTCGTTGGTGAGTGCGAGACCGGAGGTCCAAATAGTCTAGTCAACAAGTTCCACACTTGTTGACTAGACTAAAAGATGCAGAAGCATCACTAGGCCGCCATGGTGTGGGTCGCCATACTGCATTGTCTGCATTCGCAATGAGTATGGTGACCACCACTCTTGGATTCTGCTTATGCTTTCCATCAGGCAGAGTAGAGTCATTATGGCAGGCCATACATAAAAAAAAAAAAAAAAAAAACTAATCTCAATAATCTCGTTTCAGCTTACGCGGAACACGCCTACAAAAACTCGCGAATCCACGACCTAACACAATACGGTTTATCACTAAAGAGACCGCGGGTCGATGGACAATACAATTAGCTTACTATCAATTGATTTTCACAATAACAAAAATCGTCGGCCGGTTCAACACGCGTTCGATCACAATCTTTTTTACCTACCTTTTTTTTTTTTTTTATCGTGTGGAAATCCCCTCGGACCGTCACCCCACCGGGGCTTGCGGCGGGGCGGTGCGTCGGACTCGAACCGACTAAAACCACACGGTGTGCCACTCTGCGCCTGTGAAGGGAAGAATCCGGGAACTGCAGTTATTAACACGTCCGGCCCCTCCCAGCGCTTGCCCGCACTGAAAGGGCACCGTCTGCTGGTATGACTCTCAATTTAGGCGACGTACGGCACACGCGTAGGTCACCCCCTCGCGGGTGGCCATTAGAGCGGATGGAGGGGAAAGCCCGTCCCGACCATCCGCAGCCACACTCAGGGCGGCATGAGGCGCTGATAGGCGCGCCTCCGCCGCCCGGTTCGCCGGCGGCGGATTGGGTCCGAGTGGATATCATCCTCCCGGGCCTTCTCCGCCGCCTCCTTCTGCGAGATTACGTCTTCGCAGAAGGTTGCGACCGCGGTAAAACTGCTGTCGCTACCGGCCATGGAGCGTATGATGGCCGGTAGCGAGAGATCTCCTCCGATGACTGTAGTGAGGGCCCGGCGCTGCGACGCCCAAGCGGGGCAAATCGCCAGCGTATGCTGGGCCGAGTCCTCGCTGCAGTCGCAGTGGTGGCAGGCGGGACTCAATTCCCTCCTAGCGACCGAGTGCAGGTACTTCCCGAAGCAACCGTGCCCGGAAAGGACCTGCGTCAGTCGGAAGGAAAGGGTCCCGTGCTGCCGCCCTGCCCACTCGAGGATGATCGGCTGGAGAGCCTCCACGGCGGCAAAGCCAGCGCGTGGAGTCTCCAGCCGGAACGACCATCTAGCCATCGTGGCTCGACGGGCGGCTTCACGCCAGTCGCATACCTCTTCGGGCGGAGGGCGATAGCCATACTCCGCCCGATATTCAGCCACCCGTCGATAAACTTCGGCGAGCACTTACGCCTCCAAATCCCACGGGGGGTCCCGGCCAAGGCGCACGCCGCCTCGGTCGACACCGTGCGGTATCCGCGTATGG
Organism: Diaphora mendica; assembly: GCA_949125395.1. NCBI lineage: Eukaryota > Metazoa > Arthropoda > Insecta > Lepidoptera > Erebidae > Diaphora > Diaphora mendica. The sequence continues at coordinate 29,197,732 of OX421314.1, forward strand.
CTCTGACCGCCAATACCCTCTGAGGCCGCCAGAGGCGAGCCTTATTTAGGGCAGTCAGAGCCGCCACCCACACCGGTGCGCCATACAGCGCCATCGACCGGACAACCCCTGTGTAGAGGAGTCTCGTTGCGACGCTGGCTCCACCCAAATTGGGCAAAAGTCGCCCAAGGGCGGAGGCAGCGTCGACCAGCCTGGGACCAAGCTGTCGGAAGTGCTCGTCGAAGAGCCACCTACCGTCGAGGACCAGGCCCAGATACCTCATCTGAGCCCGAACCGGTACGAGGACCGTGTTGACCTCTATGGAGGCACCGGCAGGTGGACCACGACGGGGCCCATGGAACAATAGGGCCTCCGTCTTGTCCAGGGCCACCCGTAATCCCAGCGCCTCGATGCGCCCAACCACCAGAGAAACACCCCTGGTGGCCAGGCACGCCGCCTCTTGGAAGTTCGCCCCCCGGGCTGTGACCAACGTGTCATCGGCGTAACAAATTACGCCCAGCCCGGGGGGGAGACGACCTCTCAGGACCCAGTCGTACCCCACGTTCCACAGGAGTGGTCCAAGGATAGACCCCTGCGGAACGCCGCACGACATGGGTCGCCGTCTCAAGACGCCCTCCCGGTCCTCGTACACGACGGTACGCTCCTCTAAATAGTCTGCCACTAGCCGCCTCAGGTACTCTGGCACCCCGTGGTAGTGGAGTGCTTCCCTGATGCAGCTAAATGGCAGACTATTGAAGGCGTTTGCGATGTCCAAGGACACCGCCAACACCACGCCGCCACAGCTCACTGCCTCTTCGGTCACTTTTTTACCTACCTATTTTAACCTCAAACGTCAAACGTCAACACGAACCAGAGACAATCAAATGTTGCCAGTACAATGACGTTCGAAATCCAACAGTCACCCGCTCGAACAGGTACGTACCTGTTCCCTAATCTACAGGCAGGCGAGATAACGTTGCTACCGCTCGTTTGAAAACTGAGTCCCCAACAAGAACCTCTGCGGACCGGGGGGTCCCATCCTTACCATGGAACAAGTTAACAATGCGCCCCCGGCGCCAACGCAGTGGCGGTAGGTTAGCATCCTTAACCAGCACGAGGTCACCAACATTAGGGGGACTAGTTTTGTCAGTCCACTTAAGGCGCTGTTGCAGAATGTGCAGATATTCTAGAGACCATCGTTTCCAAAAATTCTGGGAAAACTGCTGCAACATCTGATACCGAGACAACCGAAACAATTTCACATCTTCGAACGGGTGTTCGGGCAGCGCGTTAAGTGGCTGACCAATTAAGAAATGGCCTGGAGTCAACGCCTCCAGGTCATTTGGATCCGAGCTGAGCGGACACAACGGTCGCGAGTTGAGAACGGCTTCTATCTTACAAAACAACGTCGCGAGTTCCTCAAATGTCAGCGTGGTCTGACCTACAATACGCCCTAAATGCATCTTAGCTGACTTAACAACGGCTTCAAAAATCCCGCCCCAGTGGGGGCAACCTGGTGGACTGAAGGTCCATTGTATACCCCGACGGGAGAGGGCTGTTCCAATATCCACTTTGTTTTCATTTAAAAACCTAACTACATCTTGCAAGTATCGTTCTGCACCTACGAAGTTGGTTCCGTTATCGGAACGAATAAGTGCTGGCAGTCCTCTTCGGGAAACGAATCTGTCCAAGCACGCTATAAAGGCTTCCGTCGTGAGGTCAGCAACGAGCTCGAGATGCACCGCCTTGGTGGATAAACAGACGAACACACAAAGGTACGCCTTGTACTGTTTAGCGTTCCGCAGCCGCGAGCTTTTCACTAAGAATGGGCCCGCAAAGTCTGTACCAACACCCGCCCATGGCCTAGCCTCATTTACCCGATCAGGAGGTAGATCCCCCATGTGGGGCTGCATCGTGGCAGCCTTGCTCCTATAACAAGGCATGCACCGAAACACGATGTTCCGTATGGTACGACGCCCAGACAAAATCCCAAACTCCCTCTGGAGTGTAGCTAACAAGGCGTTACAACCTGCATGGGCGTTTTTGACATGCCGATCAGTCACCAACAACTCAACCAACTGCCCTCCCTTGGGGAGCAGTAGGGGGTGACGAGCCGAATACGGCAGATTCGCATTGCGCAATCTTCCTCCTACCCGAAGCAACCCGGCCGAATCTATAAACGGGTTGAGACGCGCGACAGCACCCTTCAATTTGGAGCGCCCAGTTCGTAGACTCGCCAAATCTGCTCCAAAGTTCGAAGACTGTACCAACCGGATCAAATTCAGAAGCGACTCATTTCGCTCTGCCGGTGACAGAATTGGACTTAGCTGTCGCTGTTCGCGGGGAGTGCGACTATTCCGAACGAATCTTCTGATCCAACAATTGACATTGATCACTTTATCAAGAGAGCTATACCGCTCAATCAGGAAACTGTGTTGAGGGGCCAATTCGATTCCTTCCTTGCAAGCCAAGGGTGGCCCCACCATAACTGATGGTTAACCAATTCAGGAGCCCGGCATCCCCTGGATGCACAATCCGACGGGTTCAATTCTCCTGTCACCTGTCTCCACAGCCATGAGTCGATCATGCTGCAAGACTTGCCGATCCGACAACAAAACTTACCCAGAACGTCTACTCCCAGTAGCACGTCAACCGTACCTGGGGTGTCGAAATCAAACCCCAAACACACACGGAGGCAGTGGGCAAGACTATAGCCTCCGGTTGGGGACCAGATGTGATTGGGCTGCAATTTCCTAGCGGGGGCCCCCGGGGCCCCACGCATTATAGCCCGAGCAACCGGGCATATCAGTGTGGTAGGGATCCCATAGTCCCTCGTAAGTGCCCCTCCAGTCGCGGCGCTCTACTTGGTGCCATCCACGGATAGGGGGGGTGCGGTGATCCAACCGAGGGCGTTCCGTGATGGGCGGCGAAAATCGACGAAATGTTGTCATGTTCGGCGAGCACGATGAAATCCGAGGCGGCGTTCTAGTGGTCGGCGGCGAGCGCGATGGCACCCGAGGCGGCGTTCTAACTAGCCGCTCCATACTCGAGGGTGCATACGCACACCCGCCCGTGCCAGCTCCAACTGAGCCCCTGGCCTGCCAATAGGTCGGGTAACCGCGCGCGATGTTGGCCTGAACATTGCCCCCAACATCCTCCCTATGAGGGCCCTGGTCCCGTGGACCCAGGTTCCAAGTCCGGCCCTGTGTACTTGACCCCATCCGTCCCTGAGTCCGGCCCTGTCCATCTGCATGATGTTGGTCGGGCCTATTCATGCAGAGCAACTCAAGATGTCGGCCTCCACAAAACTTACACATTGCGGACCGAGCGCAATCCCTTGCTAAATGTGGACCCAGACACAAAAAACACCAGCCACGTTGCTTGGTGATCTGGCGTCGCCCTTGGACTCTCTGGTCCCTAAATCTAAGGCAGGCGGCCACACTATGGCCATTCTGTTTACAATATGGGCAGGCATCCCGTTCAGGTGGTGAGGCACCCACGTGCCCATACAACTGCCTTGGTCCTCTCTGCGGTAGTCCCCTCCTCACAGGGCTCCAAGTAGCCTTCTGTGGCTCCTCAGCGGGCTTCACGAACAAACCCATGTTCTCTGCCCTCCGACACTCTTCCTCCAAAAACTCTATGAGCTGAGAAGAGGTGGGCAAATTGTCTGCACCCTGACCATGATGCTGCTCAAATCTGGTCTGCACATCCACTGGCAGCCGGGACAGTACTATGTACACTAACATGTAAGACCATTGTTCTACCGGCAAGCCTAAATTTTCTAATGCCCGAGTGACACTCAACAACGGGTTCAACACTTCTGCCTGTATGGCAGAGACCCGAGTCACTGAAGGGATGCTAAACAGTCTCTTGAGCTGAGCATCAACCAGCCTTCTTTTGTTCTGGTAGCGCCTTACCAACATTTGACGGGCAATCTCCTAATTGTCCTCTGTCACCATCAAATGGGCTACCAGTTCCCTAGGCTCTCCCTTCAAAGCTGACATCATAGTTGTGCCATCTTATAGGCTTTAGGTAAATCCTCCCTTAAGTGGACCAAACTGTCAAATAAGTTGATGAAGCTGACCCACTCACCGAGCTCTCCATCAAAGCTGGGTAGTTGTATCTGAGGCAGTTTTGATACAACCCCGCGAGAGTGTGGGCCTTCCACAGCTTCTTCATCACAGCCAGTTCTGCGCTGGCGCTTTATTTCAGCTATGCGCTGCTGAATGTCATCAGCAATTGAGAGGCACTGGTCAACATCAGCCTGCATCGCGGACCTTATCTGATCACTGACCTTCTCCTCCTCAAGGGCCTCGACCTTGGTAAGCGTTTCCATCAATAACTCCAGCCTAGCCGGCGCATCCAATGCTCGAGCCAACAGTGCATCCTGTCTATCTGGTCGGCCTAGGAGACCTTGAACCGATGTAAACCATCTCAATTCTGTGCTAATCTTAGCCCGGTATAATGAGAACGACATAGCGGCAAAACAATACTTACAAGTTACAATATTTTATGTATGTAACAAACTATTTATTTAAACACTATTAGGAACTTCATATAAAACCCTATTAAGTGCTTGTGCAGTAACTTACTCTCAGATATATATATTATCTACCTACAAGTTTCACTTTATCAATGCCCACTAACAATAAGTTAATTTTATTAAAAATAACTGAATTTAAGCTTCAATAAACAATATTAGAATGATATAACAATATTATTCTAGTAATATTGTCTTTGGGCTAGCAAAATCTAATTGTATTACACCAATATCTTTGACCAATTTTCCCACACAATTAATATTTAATATTAAGTTTCACAATTCAAGTTTTACAATTCAACCAATAATTAAATGTGTGATTGGGTTAATATATTGGACCAATTTTATTGTCCCAAGCAATCATATCAAGTATACAATATAGTTTTACAATTATAAGTTCAAACTAGTAAACATCAACCAGTAACACAAATTTTACAATTTATGTATAAGTTTTATAATTAAATGTTTCACTACCTACATTCAATAATTATGCTGTAAATATGCAATAAATTGTTTTAAATACTATTCTAAATAGCTTTATCAGTGGAATCAAAGATATGTGGACAGTGGAACAGTATAATTACCTGCCTAACAACTAGGTTTCACCTTCTGAGTGCACTACGAGTGCTCACATCCCGGAGGTAAACCAAGCTCTTGCTACCAAAATGATCAGTCCTCTTGCCAAGGCAGCGATCACCTTTTGATGATGTTTATAATACCTACGGGCCCATAGATAGGTCTACAATAACTACTAATACCACTGGCAAGAAGAATGACCCACGGCTGTATCACCGTGTTCTTAATCTAAACTAAAATAATTAAGCACTTACAGGAGTGTGTGGCTTCAATGTTCTTCTCGGCGTTCCCAAGAGCTCTTGGGTAGGTGGGTAGGTTCTTCTCTGCGTCGTCACACAAACATCAACTCCCAAAGCGCTGTACAACTTCCAAGGTATTCGAACTAATCTCAATAATCTCGTTTCAGCTTACGCGGAACACGCCTACAAAAACTCGCGAATCCACGACCTAACACAATACGGTTTATCACTAAAGAGACCGCGGGTCGATGGACAATACAATTAGCTTACTATCAATTGATTTTCACAATAACAAAAATCGTAGGCCGGTTCAACACGCGTTCGATCACAATCTTTTTTACCTACCTATTTTAACCTCAAACGTTAAACGTCAACACGAACCAGAGACAATCAAATGTTGCCAGTACAATGACGTTCGAAATCCAACAACCAATAAATCAATATTATTAACGAATATTCATGAACTTAATTTAAAAAAATCGTTTAAGATTACAGATGGCAAAATACGATTTTAACCATACGTACATCTGCTGAAATTATAGACATCAGAGTATGTAATGTATGTTGAATTAAAAAACAGATTCAACCTTAGTAGGTAGGTATATAAGCAAGTACAAATTATTAAAAATAAAAAACCCGACTGCGTCAATATTTAACATTTAAAAACATATTAGTTAAAATATATTCGTAATCACCGTAAAAAAAATCTTTATTTTGATACCACACTCGATGTATTTTGAACAAATTTTTTTTATATTACTTTTTGGCGCCAAAAAACCTTATTTTTAATTTTTTAATTTTGATGTACCCAGTGTCACTCTCCCGACTAAGACGAATCTATTGACACCACTCACATAAAAATACGACAAGCCGTTTAGGCTCTAGGGCGTGCCAAAGAAATATACATACATACATACACTCGAAACACATAACCCTCATTTCGCAGTCGGGTAATAATATTTAATTGTAAGGAAATGGCATCGAGGGTGGATAATGATAAGTGGATTCGAAACGAACCATTTACGGTACTTGATGTTTTCCTGTTATTACAGTGAAGAGCTTATATTAGAAAAAAGTTTATCGTTTCTTTGTACTGTATAAGTGTTTGCAAATCTGGGAAAATTTTAATATTTTAATATTACCTATATATACCTATGTATATATAGGTAATATTAAAATATTAAAATTTTAATTATATAGTAGTTATTTAATTATATATAGATATGGATACTTTTTTTACATTCCTATAAAATATCACGCAAAAGAATCACAAAAATTGTGTATTGGAAAAATAATTAGTTATTTCTTTAGTTTCAGTTTTGATAATTTCCTCCTCCTGTAAAATTTAGAAAATATTGATGCCTACACAGTGTCAACAACAACCCTTCATTGAAAATTTTCTCAAAGATAAAGCGACCTTCCTGAACCTATCAGTTTTTAAAAACCTATAGACCTTTTGATTTTTTAAAACCTGCTACACACAATTTTTATTTAAGAGCCATTCAAAAATACTAGCTGTATAGTGCTTCGCTATGTCACATTGTTTCCCTCAGAAATAAGGAAAAAACTGGAAAATAGATAAAATATAAATAAATAAATAGATAGAGAATTTTTCAAGTTTTGAAGCAAACCAACTCAACACTTTTTATTTCAAGAAGAATATTCTAACAGTTCAAGGCTCAATTTCGAAACGAGATACAAATTAGGTAAAAAACACAAAAACAACCAAACACAATGGTCGTTACCAGTTACGTCATACTGCGCAGTCGTATTTTTTCATATTTCCCCCAGAGTGCCATAATTCATGGAAAAAATGGATCAAGCGTCCTACATACTCAGGATATACAACACAGCCTATGTTTCTATTAGCAACCGAGATAGCGTGGCTCTGGATGTGGAATAAGTATTATCCCATCTAATAGATAAAAATATGTTTTTTTTTCTAGTTTTATGTCATCGGGATCTTCTCGTGTGTCACTATGAACGTTATTATAATGGAAAATAACAGATAACTTGCCTGATGGTATTAAAGTATCATCGTCTACCCATAACAGCCCACTGCTGGGCTCGGGGCTCCTCTCAGGAAAGTGTTAAGGCCATACGTCTCCACGCTGGCCGAGTGCGGGTTAGGGGCTGGCACAACCCAACGTTGTGGCTACGTCATCTTGCCGTTGGATATTCTTAAGCCGCCTAAAGGCCTCCAACTAAGCTTCACGACTATTATCTTATGATAACAGCCGGGACCGACTGCTTAACGTGACCGAATCACGGAGACGCTCATGGTATCATGCCACTAGTGGTCACCCATTCAGGTACTGACCGCGCCGCGTCGTTGCTTACCCTCGGTGATTGTTTCTAATCACCGAGTGCAATGAGGCTATGAACGCCTCGGTATTGAAGTATACTCATTGACAACTGTAAATCAAGAGTCACAAGTGGGTTGCGATCATTTGAATCCCCACTTAACAAAAGATGGAGAGAGGAAATCACATTACGACTGGGCTCCATTGGGCATTATAGATTCTTGTCGAAAAGTCAGGAAATTTAAAGCAAATCTCTAAATATATAATTATTTATTTAAATTACTTTATCGGGTTATTTATTTACCTGGTTGGCACAGTGGTAACGTACGCGACTGCTGTGCATGAGGTCTTGGCTTAGATTCCAGGGCCGTACCAAACGTTTGTATTATCTGCAAATATTTGTTTCGGAGCTTGGGTGTTTTTTATGTATTTACAAAAAAAGTATACATGTATTTATATTAGTTGTCTAGTGCCCATAATACACGCTCTGCTAGATGGCGTGTGTTAGAGTCCGAAATATTTATTATTTATAATTATTTTCACTATTTACACAACTAAATATCATGAACTTTGAAAGTTTCGAAGTAAAAAAGTCATCTAGAAAAACTATTGTACTGTTTAAATATTAGTATTTAATTTTTGGTAATGTTCTAAAAATGAATCCTAGTTAGATCAATCTGTCGCCTACGAAACCTCTGCATACTAAATTTCATTGAAACCGTTGGAGATGTCTCTGACCTTCAGATTTTACATACTTTTTTTATTTTTATGCAATAGGGAGGCAAACGAGCAGACGTATCGCCTGATGATAAGCGATTACCGCCGCCCATGGACACCCGCAACACGAGAGGCGTCACAAGTGCATTGCCGGCCTTTGAAAGATGGGGAGGGGGATGTGGGTTGGGGTATGGGCTTCCGGTATCCTCACTCACTCGGTGAAAGGCTCGGTTAGGCGCAAGCGCAGTTTCACACCGGTTTTCTGTGCCGGTCGTATCAATCCGGTCGAGCCGGCCCATTCTTGCCGAAACGTGACTCTCCCACATATACAAGAATTACTCATTTAAAGGTATTAGATACTTGCTCTAGAACGCAGAAAAAGCTAGTATGTAATATAAACCACCAAGTAATATTAGAAATAAAAGATAAAGATTAATTATTTATCTGTAGCGCTTTTGTACTCTTGATGGGCAGCAATTCCGTCAATTAGTTTCAGTTAGTAGAACTATCCTCATTAGGCTCTGGCAATTTTATTGTACTTACCAGCTAAATACTTTAGTATGCCAGTGATGTTATATAATAGGGTTTTCTTATATGCCGGGAAAGATTTCTTGTTTAAAAAGTTTCAATAGCAACAGAAATGTTGTATTAACTAGAATTGTAGTTGAATTTGAGAAAGGGGCAATAGATAATGATTATGATGACACTATATAATAGTAACTACTGCTACAAGTATATAAAAAAAACAAAAATAAAGGAATTCTCTATTTCAAAAAGTTCAAACTAAATTAAAAAAAAAATGGTTGTCTGTAAAGTCGGTTTACGGACGATAGTTTAACGTGACAACGACATAACAAAATATTGATGAAATGATGATCTATCTCTCATACAATGATGTACAGTGAGCGTAACGGGATAATGAACGTAACAGGACAATGAGTCATCCCTTTTCGTGCATGCAGCCGGCGTTCATCAATTTATTAGAAGTATTAGAAAAAGACTAAGATGGTTCATTAAGAATTAGAAATTAACCATAATGTGATGTGATATATAATATGGTTTGTAGTTTTTTATAAAAAGCACACCTAAAAGCAGACCAAGCTGTCAAAATGAAACTTACTCGTAATTAGTTTTCATAGGTTTTCATACGTCAATTAACATGACTTTTAGAAACTAATAACGTATCACTGTTAGCTAGTTTCCTCTTCCCGTTATGACAGGCAGCCTTGGGAGAGCTTGTTTCGGCACAAATGCACCGGCTCGACTGGAGTGATACACAGAATACAGGTGTTAAGTAATTCTTTCACCGATTGTTGAGGGTGAAGGACTACCTATTCTTCAAACAACAAGCTGTAATGCTCTTGTTACTTATAAAGGCACTTGTTCTCTGGTGACTCTGTTCATTTGCTCCTTCTAAAAATATGATGGCTCGTAACCAGTGTAGCCACCTTATTGCAACGGAATCTTGGCAACACTTTTTGAAAAAAATACATTAGGACTACATTGAAATCATTGACTATGAGCACACTTACTTTCACACATTTTATATTGTTAATTTACGGGTAAGGTGAACGAAATACTATTCCCAAAATACAGCAGAGTCATCCGACTACTTATGCGTTCCAACAAATTTGTACACACAAGGGGACACCGGTATGTTAATGACAATACATCTGAACCCAGCCTTTCATAAACCTGAATAAATTTCCATCCTTCGGCCACATCTAGCTTCTCTAAGCTTTCCCCCGGCATCCATTCAGGTACAGTGCGTGATTTATTCCACCGGAGTTGCCACAATATGTCACCCGCTACAAACGACACACCATTCAGTGTGTATACCGATCGCTCGTTACTGCCTTTACGATTTAACTTTAGTTGATTGTAACCTAATCTGGGGCGTTCGGATTCGAGCATTTTGTTAAGAATTCCTTATAAATTTGTAAAGACGAAACGATTGCAGTCTCAAGATTTATTTTTGAGGTTATACATGTCACGCCCACATTTTGAAAACTGTAATTGTAATTCTACTTACGTAATACGAAAGCCTGGTGCAGTCATGTCATCATATTATTATTATTATTTACAAAAAAAGTATTTATGTATTTGTATCAGTTGTCTAGTACCCTAACGTATCGAACGCAGGCTGTGGTGCTTAGGGGTTACACGTCTGACTGACAAACTATCCCTTCCGGGGTTCCGCAGGGATCGATTTTGGGACCTTTGTTGTTCGTTTTGTTCGTGGCTAACATCAAGAGATGCTTCGAACACTCTTACATCCTTCTTTATGCTGATGACATGAAAATTCACAAAAAAGTGAAAAAACTGTCTGACACTCAAGACCTTCAAGATGATCTTAACAGATTTAAAATGTACTGTAAGGCTAATAAACTTCATCTTAATGTTACCAAGTGTTATCAAATAACGTTCTCCCGAAAAACATCTATAATTGGTACTGGCTACACATTGATGTTGATGAATGAGCTATTGCTGGTTGGTTCACAGCGGGCGGTAACCTAGGGCACCTTTCTAGCGTATGTCTAAATCCAGTGATATCAAGCAGGAACAAACGAACAGCTTCAGAAACGGGAAAAGGTTGGGAGGACTCACCAATCGGAGGCACATCCACGAACCCGGTTCATCAGAGCACGTTTGGTTGGTTCAGACAAGAGTCCCACACAGCACAGGCAGGGGATCACATTCCACACGAAATGTACACGGTTTTCACAATTGAGATCAGTCTATTTCCATTGATTTTAGATATTTTCACGAGCGACAACGTGAACGCGCTACGCGGCCATTAGCGCTCTTTTATCAGTGTCCGCGCACTAGATGGCGCTGATTAGAATTCGCTTCATGTGCAAGGGGAGTTGGAAGTGGGAAGTTAGGTAACGATATTTGGATAGGAAAAATAATAAGGACTGTTCCCAAGCCGCAACATCTCCCCCCACTTGAAATCACCGAGGGATTTCGTTCTTATGAGATTTTTTAGGTATTAGGTACGGATGTTTAGACTGGTCAGGCAAGTTGAAGTTTTGAAGACGTCCCCCCACTCGGACTAGACCCGAGTTGTCAAGAAAAGGAGACAACCTTTGCAAATGTTTGGGAAGACATTTCTTAGAAATAAGTTTAGAAATTACATCACTAAAATGGGACTGTTGAACAGATTTTATAAGTGTAAGTAACGATTGCTCTAGCTCATCAGAAGTGAGAGCGCCATGTTTGCGTTAGCCAGGCTCTTGCCGCATATTTGTAACAAAACGCAAGATCCAAGCCACTGTTGGCTGTAAATGAGTGAGCGAAAAAGAACGTTCTAACAGCTCTGGCAAGACCTCATGAATTGGTTCCTGACCTTGGACTACATGAGAACAAGATTTTACTTCAGGCACTTCCCCCAAATGTTCAGAACGGAATGAAGCCGGCCAGGAATTGAGACCTCTGAGCAGCCACTCCGGTCCCGACCACCATTTACCGCATTTCACCAGCTCCTCGCAAGAGAGGCCTCGGCTGGCGTAGTCAGCAGGGTTGTCGTGAGTAGACACATGACGCCAGATCGAGGGTTTAAAAGTGTCAGTTATCTGAACCACACGATGTGCAACAAAAGTTTTTAATCTATGAGGTTCTGTGTGAAGCCAAGCTAACACAGTGGAGCTGTCCGTAAATGCAAAAACTTGAGATATTTTAATTTTAGAAGCAAGCAATGATTGAATGTGATGAAGAGTGCGTGACAACAAGGTGGCGCCGCACAACTCTAAACGATTAACCGTAAGAGGTTTGATTGGGGCTACTTTAGACTTAGCAATAAGTAAGAAGATTTCAACACGATTACCATAGACTGACCGCAAATAAATACAACATCCGTAACCTTTAGATGATCCGTCACAAAATCCAACGAGTTGATGATCGGCTTCCAAATGAGTAACAATTTTGCGAGGAATTTTAATAAGCTTTAAATTAGATAATCCAGAAATGAACTTAGCCCAGTCACAAGACAGTTCCTCGGGAATAAGATCATCCCAAGATAAGTGAAGACGCCATAGGCTTTGAAGGAGTAATTTCGCTTGTAATATATATGGTGCAAGTCAACCCAAAGGATCATAAATTCGAGCAACGTTCGATAGGATAGAACGTTTCGTAAATACAATGTCCACAGGTGTGACGGAATATGTAAAATAATCACCAATGGGGTCCCACTGGATTCCTAAGACCTTAAGGGTCATAGAACCATCATCGCTGAATGACTTTGGAACTTGACAATGTTCAACTGGTAGTCCATCCAAGAACGTAGGACTATTGCTGCTCCATTTGCGCAACGACAATTTAGCACAACTGAGGAGATTGATCAGTTCGTCTTTGATTTGACAAGCTGCCTCGACAGAAGAGGCACCGGTAGTTATATCGTCGGTGTACGTATGATGCCTGAGAGCTGCAGCAGCACGAGGATATAGATCGCCGTAGTCTTCAGCCAGCTGATGCAGAGTACGGATCGCCAGGTAAGGCGAGCTCTTAACACCATAGGTAACGGTACGTAACTCAAATTCTTGAATAGGTGAGGACGGTGAATCACGCCAAAGCACGTGTTGCCACGCTCGATCCTCAGACCTTATCAAGAATTGACGATACATCTTAGAGATGTCACAAGTGAACACGATGTTATGAACCCGAAAACCAGTAATGATGTCTATAATATTCGGTTGCAGTTTAGGTCCAGTATAAACAATTTCATTTAGAGATAAGCCATTAGTCGTCCTATGACTAGCATTAAAAACAACGCGAAGTTTCGTCGTCGAACTCTCTGGACGAAGCACGCAGTGGTGCGGTATAAAGTAGCGACCGCTTGGGATGCTGGTCGCTATTGCTTGCATATGACACAGTTGCTCATATTCATGCATAAATTCACTATAATCAGAGTTTAGTAGTTCTTGCCGACTTAGACGTTTCTCAAGGTTAATAAACTGCGACAACGAACTAAAATAAGAATCTCCTACATTAGAGTCAGGAGTTTTCAATAAAATAGGTACCACATAACGGCCGTCACAATCTCTATATGTAAGACTGGAATAAAGGCGTTCGACCTCATCTTCTGGAACGGAAATAGGTTTATGGGGAGGTTCCTCCACTTCCCAGAATCGCTTGACCATCTCATCAAGTTTACAAGAGGAAGCTATCAAAGAAGTGACACCCGAGTTAGGACTGGCAACACTTGTTGGACCAGAGAGGACCCACCCAAAGACACTGTGCAAAGCAGCAGGGTAGCCGGGTTTCGGCTTCAACACCTGTCCGTCATAGATGTGATGGAACAACTCAGCGCCGAGCAACATGTCGACATCAGCAGGTTTGTCGAAGTCACGATCAGCTAACGTTAAATGTTTATATTCATTACGAACCGTTTGTGGAATAACCGAGGTCGGCATAGCCGATGTGATGCTGTCGATAACAATAGGAGAGATATGAAACTGCGGATCACTCAAATCACACGGGCGAATGGAGCATTGAGTCATTCCCCGGACTTGACACACCGAATGTTGTCCTAGTCCAGCCACATTAATATTACAACGACTCAACTGAAAACCTAGCTTCCGTGCACACTTCACAGTCATGAAGCAGTCCTGAGCGCCACTATCGATTAGCGCTCGAACCGGTTGCAACGTGCCAGAGGCGTCTAGCACGCGCACCATGCACGTACCGAGCAGTACCACACACGTGTCACGAGCTTGTCCCTGGAACGCACTACAGGTGGCGTGGGTGCTCGAACCGGTGGCTGCCGCAGTCGCTAACGGAGGCGGGTCGTCGACGTGGACTAACGTGTGATGATTACGACCACAGATAAAACAATTCATTTTTGATACACACTTATCGACAGGATGCTTACGCAAACACTTAACACATAAGTTCTTTTGTTTTACAAAGTTCAACCTAGTTTGTGAACCTAACGATTGAAATGTGGGGCACTTATATATACTGTGCGCTGCACCACAGTGATAGCATTCTAATGATATCAAGCTTCTAGAATGCCCTGATTGAGTAGTGAGCACAGATCGTTTCTGCACTCGCTCTGAAACATTTTTGATCTGTTTCCAGTTTCCTCCATAAGGAGGCGCAGACCGCGTAGTGACACTAGCAGGTTCAATCACGCTGGTCGTATGGTAAGTAGTTTCTAAAACTCTAACATAGTCTTGAAGAAACTCCATAAGCTCGTGAAAAGTAGGAATCTCCGTTTTATTTTGACACTCAAAGCGCAGTCGCGTATAGTTATCAAGCGCGCGAAACGCGGAGTTAAACAAAATAAAATCACTTAGATCATCTAGCTTTAAGGCCTTAAGGGCATTGACCGACTCGCATAGTACATTAGTATACGACTGTAATTCATTGAAATTAGGATTTTTTAAACAAGGATATTTATTTATTTGATCTAAATACGTCACCGCTAAAATTCTTTTATTATGATAGCGCTTCACCAATTCATTAAAAACTATTTCATAATTGTCCGATGTAACCTTGACCTGTTTAGCGATCCCAAGGGCGGATCCCGATAAACAAGAAATTAAATAATGAAATTTAGTAATCGGAACAATCGATGAATTATTATGAATTAAACTTATAAATGTATCATAAAAGGTTTGCCAATTTTCTATTTTACCATCAAACTTCGGGAGATCAATTCGCGGTAACCTAGCATGTGTCTCGCGGCTTGTGTCGGAAGCAGGCACCGAGCTGCCTCCCCCGGCCGGCGACCCAGGCGGCGTCGGCGCGAGAAACTCTGACGAGGCACTCAGTACTTCGTAGTACATTTCATCGAACACGGCCATCACTTGCATATTGACGGACTCCGTAGGTTTTAAAGTTAATTTCAAACTATTTATTTTCTCAGTTAATATAACATATTCTTCTCGTATACTCTCTAATTTCGTATATCTAGCACGAAACTCCTTAACTTTAGACGAATCTCGTTTCTCACGTAATAATTTAGTTAAATCTACAAGAATCTGTAACGATCGAAAAACATATTCGCGCTGTGACGTATAAAGTTTAATTGCATTCTCCTCTTTGGTAGTCATTGTGAGCAATCAAATAAGTTTAACTTCAAGTAAATATATCTCACACCTCGTGAACTAATAATTAAATAAGTACCTAATTGTTCACAAACAAATAGGTAGCAGGATAATGTCAGACAAAGACAAGTTTTGTTCTTTAAATCAAAACTAATACAATATCTAGATATCATAAGTATTTACCTAATTTCAATTGAGTTGAATAACTTTCAACTATTTATATAAATTTAAGAAGTTTCTTAACATAAATGAGTACCTAAATAGGTAAGTTTAATTTCTACCTTCAAGTAGCCACTTTATAAATAAAATAAGTTCAAACGCTCAATGCACATTCCATACGAAGTATAATCCGAACAAATAAGATAAGTAACACTGTCTGAGCAATATGAACCAATCAACAACTTTAGAATTTTGTCGAATTACATTTAAAATAAATGAGTTACTATTAAATGCAATGAAATAAGTACGATTAACAAATTATTGTATTACACTATTTAGATTAATAATTGTAAATAATCGAAAACTAGTAAGCGGACTGTATTTAATAAGTTTTTGTAACTAATCACGATGATCCGGCTCGAAGGACCACTTATGTATGTTGATGAATGAGCTATTGCTGGTTGGTTCACAGCGGGCGGTAACCTAGGGCACCTTTCTAGCGTATGTCTAAATCCAGTGATATCAAGCAGGAACAAACGAACAGCTTCAGAAACGGGAAAAGGTTGGGAGGACTCACCAATCGGAGGCACATCCACGAACCCGGTTCATCAGAGCACGTTTGGTTGGTTCAGACAAGAGTCCCACACAGCACAGGCAGGGGATCACATTCCACACGAAATGTACACGGTTTTCACAATTGAGATCAGTCTATTTCCATTGATTTTAGATATTTTCACGAGCGACAAAGTGAACGCGCTACGCGGCCATTAGCGCTCTTTTATCAGTGTCCGCGCACTAGATGGCGCTGATTAGAATTCGCTTCATGTGCAAGGGGAGTTGGAAGTGGGAAGTTAGGTAACGATATTTGGATAGGAAAAATAATAAGGACTGTTCCCAAGCCGCAACAATTGGTACTGGCTACACATTGAACCAGCAGCAGATCCACAGAGTTGATACTGTTCGAGATCTGGGAATTATGCAAGACAGCAGGCTAATATACGACAAACACATTGATAGCATGGTCAATAAGGCGTCAAAAGCCTTGGGCTTCATTATGAGAACCACGACCTGCTTCCGTACTATTAAACCCGTAAAAGTTTTGTACTGTTCATTTGTGCGCTGCCTCCTGGAGTATGCATCGCAAGTCTGGAACCCACAATACGAAGTTTACAAGTCTCGTATTGAGGGGATCCAAAAGAAATTTTTGCGATATTTGGACTTTTCCTTCCACTGGAATATAGGCGCCTTATAAGTGATATTTGCTATTTGACCAGCATCGCAAATGGCACGATCGACTCCCCTGAGCTCTTGTCTAAGTTGGGTTTGCGTACCAACCAACTCGGTCTAAGACAACGACCTTTGCTACATGTGCCCTTTGTGACCACTAACTACAGGTGCAATTCCTTCCTCCTGCGAGGTGCACGTAGCTTCAATGAACTTCATGGCCCTTTGCGGTTTGACTTGTTCTGTACTAACCCTAGCACAGTGAGGCAGCTTTTATCGAGGTCATTTTTTAATGTAGGCGTTGGATGCGGTGCTCAAACTGTTAGTTAAAATAAAATGTGATAAGTTTTGTTTATTTCTTCTTCTTCTTCTTCGGCCTAGCGTTTTCCCTGCTTAGTGCTGGGGTCCGCTTTCCTACATAATCTTCTCCACTTTGCCCGATCTTCGGCATCCTCAGGTGTGAGATCGTTCTCTTCCATGTCCGCTTTGACGACGTCCAGCCAGCGTCTTTTGGGCCTGCCGCGTGATCTAGGGCCTTGGACAGTGAGGTCGAGGCATCTATTTCCTACGTAGTCAGACGGCCTGCGTCTTACATGGCCATACCATCGGAGTCGACTTTCCTGCAGCTTGTCCGCTACGTCACGGACTCCAAGGCTGTCACGGATGTGTTCGTTACGTATGCGATCTAGTCGCGTAACGCCACACATCCACCGCAACATCTTCATCTCCGCCACGTGAAGCTGCTGGACATGTCTTCCGAGGACAGGCCAGGTCTCGCTGCCGTATAGTAGGACTGGTCGGATGATGCTCTTGTACACAAGGCCCTTTAGCTTCACCGGTATCCTACGGTCGCAGAGGACGCCGGTTAGTTCTCGCCATTTTGACCAAGCAGCGCTTATTCGGGCTTGGACGTCGTGATCGAGTTCACCGGACTCATGCAACACGGACCCAAGGTACTTGAATTTATTAGTTTTCACGACCACTTCCTCCTACCTTTATGGGATCGGGGTCCGTGCATCCGCATGCCATGTACTCGGTCTTCGCAACATTTAGTTTCAGCCCACCGTTCTCTAGCGCACCCTTCCACTGATTCACCCTATGCTCCAGTTTCTGTTTGTCCTCATCCGTCAGCGCAATGTCATCAGCGTACATCATAAGCCACGGAGATGGTTCGTGAACTTTCGCCGAAACAACGTCTAGCACCACACTGAACAGAAAAGGACTCAGAGCCGAGCCTTGGTGAACACCAACTGTGATCGGGAATGGGCGAGTATCGCCAACGGCAGTCCTTACCATGGATTCCGAGTTGTGGTACATGTCTCGGATAATGTCAATATAGGTTAGTGGCACATTCTTCACCTTTAAAGCCCACCAGATCACCAGGCGCGGTACGCAGTCGAAGGCTTTCTGTAGGTCTAGAAAAGCCATGTACAAGGGCTTTTTCTTCTCCCTGTATGCCTCAACTAGCATTCTGAGGGCAAAAATGGGATCCGTGGTTCCACAGCCAGGACGAAACCCATATTGACACTCCGAGACTGTGCACTCTTGCCGGAGCCTTGAGTCTATTACGCGCTCGTAGAGCTTCATGGCGTGACACATGACCTTAATACCTCGGTAGCTTCCACAGTCCTGTACACTACCTTTGCCTTTGTAGATTGGAGTAATGATACTCAATCTCCAGGAGTCGGGCATCTTGCGGCTGGTAAGGATGCGGTTAAAAAAGTCAGTAAGTACGATCACACCACGAGAACCCATCGATTTCCACGCTTCAATCGGTATATCGTCAGGGCCCACGGCTTTTCGGTTATTCATAGTGCGAAGACATTGTTGTACCTCGTCTGGTGTTATAGGGGCAACAAGTCCAAGATTAGGGGGCAGTTCCGGAGGAGACACATTCTTTATACTTAAAAAAAAAACGGTTCTAAATATTTAATGTTTTTGTAATGTATAAATGTATTCATAAAATAATGTGTAAAATATGTCCCTAAATACATATCATGTAATATGTAAGTCCATGACCTGGCACTTAGACCAGTGTAATAAGTTCTCACCTATATATGGAGGCTTGTTGTTAGCAACTTGATCACATATTTTGACTGCCTCGTTGGTCTCGCGGTTGGCGTGTGCGACTGGTGATCATGAGGTCTCGGGTTCGTTTCCCGGGTCGGATCAAATGTTTGTATGATCTACAAATATTTGTTTCGGAGTTTGGGTGTTTTCTATGTATGATATGTATGTATTTACAAAAAAAAAAAAAGTATATATGTATTTGTATCAGTTGTCTAGTACCCATAACACAAGCTCTGCTTAGCTTGGGACTAGATGGCGTTGTGTGTTAGATGTCCAATTTATTTATTTATTTATTTATATTTGTATTAACCATAATTGTATTTATTAGTCTGTAAGCCTTCTTCAAAAATAAATAAATAAATAAGCTCTGCTTAGCTTGGGACTAGATGACGTTGTGTGTTAGATGTCCAAAATATTTATTTATTTGTTTAAAAATAAATGTAATATAAATTTCAATAATATGTTATGTCAGGTTAAAGAGGGTACGGTTGTCAATGCCTACAAGGCAAAAACCTATGTAGTAAATAATTCACATCGCATATTCTCTACTACGCATTATGACTAAATCGCATAATGATGCAAAATGATCATATCAGCAAAGTTTAGAGGTTGTAACCACTAAAGTTTAAAAAAGAGCATTTTAGACACCAATGATTGACAGCACATTTGTAACTATTGAGTGGCATCATAACTATTGCTGGCAGTCCATTGGTTGCGGTACTCATTTTTCAGACGACACACCTTTTTTTTTTCTCCGCTCGGAAATCCCCTCGGATACTACCCTGGTGGTATACCGGACTCGAACCGACTTCAAAAAAAGGAGAAGGTTCTCAATTCGACTGTATTTTTTAGGGTTCCGTGCCAAAGGCAAAAAACTGAACCCTTATAGATTCGTCATGTCTGTCTGTCTGTCTGACCGTCTGTCTGTCCGTCCGTATGTCACAGCCACTTTTTTCCGAAACTATAAGACCTATAATGTTGAAACTTGGTAAGTAGATGTATTCTGTGAACCGCATTAAGATTTTCAGACAAAAATGGAAAATAAACAATAAATTTTGGGGCTCCCCATACTTAGAACTGAAACTCATTATTATTTGTTTCATCAAACCCATACGTGTTCTATAAAAATCTATGATAGGTCTTCGAAAATGATATTGAGGTTTCTAATATCATTTTTTTCTAAACTGAATAGTTTGCGCGAGAGACACTTCCAAAGTGGTAAAATGTGCACCCCCCCCCGGGACGAGATGTAACTTCTAAAATAAGAGAATGATAAATCAAAAAAAAAAAATGATGTACATTACCATGCAAACTTCCAACGAAAATTGGTTTGAACGAAATCTAGTAAGTAGTTTTTTTTAATACGTCATAAATCGTAAACTGTAATTTACCTTTCATTCAATCAACACAAATAAAAAATATAATAAAAATTATATTATGTTACTTGCTGGTGCGGAACCCTTCATGGGCGAGTCCGACTCGCACTTGGCCGCTTTTTTTAATATTTGTTACCTCATAAACTGCCAAATGGGGAGAAAAGAAAAAAAAAAAGCTTTCGACTGGGGGAACTGATTTTGATGATTCTTTTTTTAATTGAAAGCTGTTGCTTCCCGAATGGTCCCATTTAAATTTGGTCTAGATTGAAATCGGTTTTTTTTTGTTAACATTTGTAATTGTAATGTAGACAGTTAGTTCACATATACCCATCTGTTATACTCAAAGTATAATGATACAGGTGATCTAGACTATATAAATGTTATCAAATTTTCGAAAGTTCTTGTTATTGTTTAACTATTTATTTATTAAATTACGATCTCCTACAAAAGAAATACACAAAAATACAGTAAATGATTGAAGGGATATTATATCGGTGTGCTCATTTACTTATAGGAGACCACAGCAAGCAAGAATAAATAATATCAACTAAGCAAATAAAGTTCCAAGTAATAAAGAAGATTGAAACACAAATTTAGAAAGTAACATAAAAATTATTATAGGTTGTAAAAGAACGGATGAGTCACCTGATGAGGTAACTGACTACTACCAACTTTGGATACGTGTAAATCAAAGAAGTTTGAGTCTTTCTTCTCTGTGTTACTGGGAGGTTGGGGTCTAATGACGTCACTTACATAATAAATGAGTCCTTCTTCCCAGGGTCAGGGGTTGGTTGAGGCTCTGATAACCTCAGTCTGATAACCAACGTAAGAATTGCCTAATCCCAGGTTCCCCGTAAGGTTGTGGCATTATTTATTTCTCGAGAAGCCGTTGACCGCGGGCAGTACAGGACTAGTTGTTGTGGAGAACCTTAGAGAATGCCTAAGTCCAGTAGCGTCTTTTGGCTGAAATAATGATGATGGTGATGATTAGGTATTTCGGTCGAGTTGGTCCATTCATGCTGAAGCATACCGTAAATAGCTTAAAAATAGCTTGTCACATTCTAATTAGCATCCGTTAGCAAAATGTAATAAAGAATAATATTATTTGGAATTTAACAAACGGAAATTCATTCTTTCTAAACTAAACTGACAAAGAAAATGAGGTTGTTTACCCCTAATTTTATTGAGAGTTTAAAAATAATTTGTGCTTTTAAAATTAACTTGAAAAGAAAACGTAAACCACCAGTAGACCTTTTTAGAAAGATACAGGGGCATAAAACAATAACATTCAGCACTATGACGTCACTTGTTAGCTGTCCAACTGAGTACAGGTGAAGGGGAAGGGGTAGCATATAGCATAGCACGGTCCCGTAGTCTATGTCCATTTTATACATGTTTGTGAAATTCCCTACGACACGGAACATATTCCTATGGTAACTTCGTAATGCTAATAAATTTTCTGATTTCTTTTCGGTGCCTAGTTAAAAAAAAAATAAAAAAAAAACAGAAAAGTAATATTATTGTAAAACAAAATGAAACAATTCGCGTGAAATATGAAAATAATGATATTTCTCATTCACAACAATTACAGAATCGAAATAATATCAAAATCAAGAATAATATTAATAATATTTCAAATGGTCCAACATTTATTTTCCTTTTATTTGTAAAATAATATTTCATCATCAGCGTATTGCAATCCACTGTTGGACATACATAGGATTCTTCAATTACACGCCATTCTATTCGATTTTGATGAATATGTATATTCTATTATTATGTATGCCGTATACCTATAACACAACCAAACTATGCAGTTCAAACAGGAGGCTTTAAACAATTCAACTTTTAAGCTTTTGTAATAATATAAAGTATAAAATTGATTTCTGAACATGGTGTATAGTTCTGTTTTTACCTGAGTAATAGTGGAAAGTGCGGCCACAATTGTTCGTCAATAGATCAATGACAAACCACGACTAGATACCACAGTATGGCCAGCGCTACATGTTTGTTCGAAACTATGGCGTACGCAATTCAAACATAGTTCAATTTCGAAAAGGTTTTATTGGTTTTAAACGTTAAGATTTATATTACACTAGTTATTGCGCGTGACTCCGCCCGCGGGTTTGTCGGTTATCGCAGCAAAAAGTAGCCTATGTCCTTCCTCAACAATTAAAAAATCTCCATGCGAAATTTCATTGAAATCGGTGCTTCGGTTTGGCCGTGAAAGCAGGACAGACAGACAAACAGAGTTACTTTCGCATTTATAACATACCTCACCTACCTTACGCACCCTTCTGACGCACTCGGGTAGAGTGCGTCAGAAGGGAGGTATTATTTGAATGTTTAATTCATACGATTTAACTTAATTGAAATAGATGTGAACATGGTAATTGTTATAGTTTTTTCACTATGAATAACTTGTCTTTATTTTTTTAAAAGACAACTCCCGCACTAGGAATAAATTCTGTGTCGCGGGGGACTTTACAAACATACATGAAACGTACATAAATAATACCCAGACTCAGAACAACAATTTGTGGATCACACAAATTATTGTCCTACGTGGGATTTGAACCCGAACGGCACTTGGCGAAGTAGGAAACGGCGTGGTGACCGTTAAACCACTAGGCCAACCTTTCTTTTGCTGCTTTGGATACGGGGCTGGAAAATACCTTTTTTTTTTCAAACTTTTGTCGTGGTTTGCCTTTTTCCTGTAAACGGTAAACAATTACAAAGTTTGTAAACAAGTCCTTCAAGTGGGGCGGGAAAAAGCATAGCACTAGGCCGCTATAGTGAATGTTACGTGTTAGGGTTCAATTTAATTGAGAAAGAAGCCTTTTGACATGTTAAAGAGACTTTATTAAAACCACTATTAAAATCACAATACTACTCTGAATTATAATCGTTAAAGGTCGCCGAGGTCGCTAGGTTGATCGCCGATATCACTTCGATGTTTATCTCACTACAGCTCAAACTGTACTGAACTCTGCGGTCCGCGAGACGCTCTATTTATACTCATATAATTATTATTCCTACATTTCTAGACCCTACGATAAAACACGAGAGTCGTGTCGTAAAGACGCTAATAAAAATAATCGAAGTTAATAATAATCAAAGGCAACAACCAATCGATATCCGACACTATGCATACAGAAATAAGGTCCATTATTCCTTGCCTCAGGAGATCGATAAGAAGCCTGTGTGTATTTGTGTGCGCAGATAAGACTTGAAGATTATTATTATTCGTAACATGAAGGTCACCATGCTGCATTGTCCGTATTCACGTTAGGATAGTGACAACCACCCTTTGATGCAGATGAACAGGCTGAGCAGAGTCATCTCGGCAGCTATTTAAAAAAAAAACAGGATAGATGTTGCAAATTTAACAATGAAAAATAGTTAGTCGCAAATACAGGAGCTTGTTACAGATTAGCATAACTAAATGTTACTAAAAGAACGAAAGAAAAAAGTTTGTGCCTACTCGTATGTGAAACAAAAGTAGTTCCTAGCTCAACAAAGTGCTAGTTCGTGTAAAAACCTGACGCGGCGTTCATATGCTGCTAAAGCCAAAAGTGACTCAGACTGTCGACCAGTTCAATTAGAATGGTGTTGAATCAACGCAATATGTAAATACATACATACCATTTAATTGAATTATTTATACCCATAACAAGCACTTATTAGAAATCAATAACTAAACAAAAAACCATAAAATATTTTTTCGAAAGGTAAAGTTTTGTGTGTCGTAATATGGTTTGTATACTTTAGTAATAAACTGTCATTAGACATTGCGTATTTGGTTTGAGTTTAAGATTTTAACAGGGAGATCGTTTTTTGTTTTTTCGAAAGACGGTCCCCATTTCATCTCATCCACCTTTTTTATTTATTTTTAACATTAATTTCATCACGACTAAGACTTAAAGACTTATAATTTGAAGACTTTAAACACTTGACATTGGCAGAAATAGCTGATCCGAGAGATCCGGTTGGTTGCCATTTCATCAAAAGAAGAAGAGATTTAACAAATAATTTCATACATACATACACACATCAAAAGTGTCTAGGGATCAACATATATTTTTGCACTAACTTTTCTCCTGATTGATATTAATTAAAATTTTCTTTAAGGATTCATCAAATAAAGTGTTTTCGTTTGTCACAGTAACGATAAACCAAGTCACCTTTGCATTAATAAAGAAATTTGCCATTTTCCTAATAAAGGGATTTTTGACATTTGAACCACTAACATTAAAGTTCGAAAAAAAGACTGAAATAACAGTTTTCTTTAAAATTTTATTAGGTAACTTAAACAATTAATAATCCGTGTTTCTATCGCGAACACTAACAACACAAGAATGGGTTTGGCATACTCAAAATGAGTTCATCCAAATCACGCTGTGGAATGGCCGCCCATGTTCGTTGCAACAACAAAAAAAGGTCTTCTTGCGACTGGATACCCTCCATATTCGGCAGAGCTCTTCTCTGTAGCATATCCCATGCATGCTCAATCGGGTTCAAGTCTGGCGACTGAGCAGGCCAGGGCCAAAGCCACATCTCAATCTCAAGAAATCCGCATAAAAATGCTTGATCCCTAGACACTTTTGATGTATGTATATATGCTCATTAATACTAGTGCAGTAGTGTCGTCAAGATTATAATGTATCTCATATTTTCCAGTATGTCAAATCAGATGTGCCACGTTCTCTCAGTCGCCATCTGTTGTCTCAAGCAGAACCCAAAGTCTACAAGTTAGACGTCCACTACGATATCTATAAGAAACATTATGTAGAATCGACGGGAGTTCGGTTCAGAGTTGAGAAGGAGAATAAAGATTAATGATTCTTTGTACAAATATGATAGATTAGTCATTCGATATTATATTTTTTGAGTTGTAGACAATATACGAATAGAATTTCATTTAGTTTTTGTTACAGCGCTGTTTTAACAAGTAGACTCTAATATATGTGCCCACGTCTTAGTCCAAAAGAAATGTGGTGTTATATTTTTTCATTTTGAAATCTAAAAGAACTTTACACTGGCCATACAAGCTATCATAGAGTTAGTTTCAAGTTTTTAACACGCTTTTATTAATTTGACCTGTATGTATGTATGTAACGGAATCTTTTAACCTCATTTTCACCTACTTCTAGGAGTCTGATTAACTTGAAAATTTGGACAGGGGTCAAGGGCCGATGACAATACAATAATTAAAAAAGAAAAAATAGTTTTTAAGAACTAAACAAACACGCTTTTAAAAAGTAGCAAATAAATTATAGTTTAAAAAAATAAAAGAAACACGCTTTAATAGCAATCGAACTAAAAAGTAGAAGATAATTTTAATGTAAAAAAAAATGCCGATGAAATTGAGAACCTCCTTTTGGAAGTCGGTTAAAAAGGGTGGGGTGCTTTCTGAAAATATTTCAATAATGTCGCCCACGCTTTTTACATTAAAATTGTTCTCTTTACAGAGATGTTGGCTTGCGTAGTTTGCCTTAGTCACCTGTTACGACTGTGTATTATTAATCCGTCACCATATGGAATAGTAGTATTAAGTAAAAAACAGAATGGCCCAAAGAATCTCCGTCCTATAAAATGTCAATAAACATTTCCCAAACCGCTCAGTTGCTCCAGGAATTTAATTTTTCAACTATTGCGATACTGCATAAGCCTAAATATGTATATGTGTATTTTTGTAGAAAAAAAATATTAAACAAAAAACAAATTTACTGATTCTAAATAGTAAATTTAATTCGAAGCTACATTTTAAGGTAAATTTTCTTGTATTCAGACAGTCTAAAGTGATAGATCTAGCTCATATCACGTTTAGTAACATATTGAACAGTGAAAAATCACAGTTCCCAAGTGTAAGAGACTGTCCTACAGATTTATCTATGTCTATTCTCACAGAACAAATGAATAATACTAGAAGAGGTGTCGAGCAGCAAGTGCAAGAAACCTTGTGTCGCCTACACGCACACATTAACGATCAATAATATTATACACACATAACGAAGTCTTTCCTGATTCGTCCAAAGGATGTAATGAATATAAGTTCAAAAAGCCACTTACAATGTTATTAAATACAACCTTAACCCTTTCAACTAAGGTAGGATTTCACTTGCATATTTGTGTTCGTGGACAGTTTCATCGAAGACCTTAGGGATGTGGTGAATTTGACATTTATCGATTACGATTGTCACAATAATTTTTAAATTAATTATTTATTTGACTGGTACTCTAATATCCTTTCATTATACTTTATATTTTTTTTGTTACAAACAACTCCCTTATTTACCTAAAATAAATTATATATTTGTGTGTTTAGGCATATTTCAGAAACTTTAAATAAATAAAAAACGACTGCGCATTTTACTGCAATAGAACAATACTTTTATTCACAAATTGTTGTTCTGAGTCTTGGTGTGAAGTCCCCGGCGACACAGGATATATTCCTAATGCAGGCGTCGTCTTTTAAAAAAAAATAAACGGTTAATTTATTAACTTTCTTTTTTATTTCAAACAATATTTTACATAGTTATTTAGGATATAGCTGACAAAAATTTATGTTTCTATTACAATATATTAAAAGTTATTGACCCTGAAATAAAATATATTTATTGTATAATTGTCTTTTTGTGTCTTTTCGTACATTATTATTTTTTAAAATAAAATGCATTCGAATATTTATGTATTTTTCAATAACACATTTTATTAAGTCAGAAACATGATTTGAAGTTGGATATTCACCAATTTGGTGAAAATTTATGTCATTAAATATGTTAGTACCTACTAACTGGCGTAAAACTTTCATAAGTATCCGATTTTTATTTACACACTTTAAGTGGTCAGTTTGCACTCGGATTACGGACTCGGTAACTTTACAAATTTTAATGACATCATCTGACGGATAGAGTAAACCACCTTTGTCTTTAAAAACAATGAATTTATGCAATGAATTTGTTTTGTTAGATAATAGGGCACCTATACAAATGTCACAATGTATTGATTTCATTAGGACATGAACTATATTGCCCGAAATGTGTGATATGACTTGCATACTAAAATCGGAAATATTTTGATAAAAAGTTTGTAATTGAGAATCTTCATTAATACTATTATCGTCTTTATTATTATTGAAAGGAGAAATATTACTTGTACAATTTATTCGCTTTACGGGGGAAGAACTATTAAGAATCGAAATTTGTTCCAGAGCTGTGCAATTGCCATTATTATAATCATTCAACTCCACATGAACTAGTATTTTTTTATACGCGGCTTTGAATTGGCGAGCTGTTGGGTTATTATTGGCCCCACCATGAGATCTCATGTTGCAAAAAAATAATTCTAAATGATCCTGGCTTATTTTGTAGAACGGCATATAAATAAGGTGTTTCCTTTGAATCAGATTGGAGTATAAAATTTGAAGTGCCGTAGCACACCCGATCATACCTCTAAAACCAATTTTCCTGGGACAATTTATGATGAGATCCCCTCCATCACATTTTAGAGACGATAAATAAATTATCGCTTCATCTAAATACGAAAATATTTCCGGTGCGTTTTTTTCTGAGAGTGCCTGCTTGAATTTATGTTGGTGTTGACTACGAGAGTTAAATATGTCAAAAAGATTGTTAATGGTTCTTAAAAAGAATGTAGTGGCTTCACTACCCTGGAAACATGTTAATTTCATTTCTTCTCTACAAAAATCTATTGCATCAGCAACACTCAAACTAAATAGCTGCGTGGCAAGCTTCACTTTCATTTTTTGGTGATGGAATTGGATGTGGCGATGCCGTAGTTTATTAGCTAAATGAAATTTTTCTTTTTCTTGAATATGATGAAGTTCCTCTAGATACGACCATTTTATTTTGTCACCATTTTTGTCACGGAAAATTTTATAAATTTGAAAAGCATTTCGTATTAATTTTATCATGTGTGACGGATCTAAAATGACTACCACATCTTCCTGTGTACTTGGATGCTTAAATTTTGGGCTATGAGGTATAGAGCAGGATAAGCAATTTAGCATGGCTAAATTAGATGCACAACCATCAAATGTTACTGACACAATTTTCACACCAGTTTCTTGAATGAGCTCAAGACACTGATTTACTAATTCAGCTCTTTGCGAACCTGTCATACCATCAATGAGGAAGTAGCCCACAGGTACTTTAAAATTGCAATTGATGCCCGTTACTAAGAAAACTAAAGCCTCCTTTGCTTCTGTAACATAGTCACTCTCCAAGCCGGTTCCAATTTCTACATATCCGTGTAGCTTTCTGCCATCCCACTCTATTCGACGCCTTATAGCCATCTCATCCAAAACCAAACCAGCAATTATGGTATATTGTGAGGTTTTCATTTTATTTTTGAGGGCTATGAAGGATTCACCAGTGAAGCCTGGTTCGCCATCTACATTTGAATACCACTTTTTGAGAGTTCGTGGATGTGGTAAGCAGCTCTTAAAAGTTTTACGCACATACTCGTAAGCTTTTGGAGAATAGTAATGTAAAGTTAGAGCAAAAGCTCGTAGGGCTGTGGAGTATGGTTGCTTTGAATTTGGACAGCGAGATATTAAATCTTGAACCTAATAAAAAAAATCTGTATTAAGTTTGGTTGTTTATGTACATATAATAAGCAAAAAAGTATGCATAAAATAAAAGCCATGAAATCGTTAAACAATTGATGAGATTTGTTAACTCCATAGGGCTATGAAAGAAAATTTATTACCTATCTAAAAATAAATATGAAATAAGGAAGTACCTTCAAGTCTGCATCCTTCAACGTACAAATGTCCTCATTCTTCAAATTAAATTTATTTTGAATTTCTGACAATACATCTTCTACTTTATTTATTTTTCGTTTAAGTCTTCTGTTTTGAGCTTGTATTTTTTTTATTTGCAGGCGCTGACGTTTTATAACGTTTTCTTTATTCATTAAAACTTGTTTTAATTTTCGCTTTCTCGGGGTTGTTACGTTTGAAGTGGGACTTAATGACATAAACTGAAATTTAATTTATT
This sequence comes from Diaphora mendica, assembly GCA_949125395.1. NCBI lineage: Eukaryota > Metazoa > Arthropoda > Insecta > Lepidoptera > Erebidae > Diaphora > Diaphora mendica. The sequence continues at coordinate 29,226,987 of OX421314.1, forward strand.
AGTAACTTATTGCAACTACAGCTTATTTTAATGGGAAGAAAATAATATTAAAGATTAATACCGGCTACCAGATTTCAATTGTAAGATGGAGAAAATACATTTCCTTTATTCGTAGAGTGTCATAAGACTCACTAACGGAGAAGCAATGCGAGCGTTATTAATATGAAAGTAGAAAAACTTTATACAAATATCCCAATGGGCAATTAATTGCAAAGATAAAAAAAAGCGGCCAAGTGCGAGTCGGACTCGCCCATGAAGGGTTCCGTAGCAGTAAGTAACATAATATAAAAGTTCTTGTAGTTAATTGTAACTTTGATCGATATTTTTCGGTTTACGATTTATGACGTATTAAAAAAAACTACCTACTAGATTTCGTTCAAACCAATTTTCGGTGGAAGTTTGCATGGTAATGTACATCATATTTTTTTTAATTTTATCATTCTCTTATTTTAGAAGTTACAGGTACACACATTTTACCACTTTGGACGTGTCTCTCGCGCAAACTATTCAATTTAGAAAAAAAGATATTAGTTAATATCATTTTTTAAGACATATCCATAGATCGGGAACCCCACCCCACACGTATGGGTTTGATGAAAAAAATATTTTTGAGTTTCAGTTCTAAGTATGGGGACCCCCAAAATTTATTGTTTTTTTTTATATTTTTGTGTGAAAACCTTAATGCGGTTCACAGAATACATCTACTTACCAAGTTTCAACATTATAGTTCACATAGTTTCGGAAAAAAATGGCTGTGACATACGAATGGACAGACGGACAGACAGACAGACAGACAGACAGACAGACAGACAGACAGACAGCCGGACAGACAGACATGATGAATCTATAAGGGTTCCGTTTTTTGCCTTTGGCACGGAACCCTAACAAGTGTTTTATAACCGATAACGTTAAATTGTTACAAAATAAAGTACCTCTTCTTCGGTTTTCGTCATTTTTACTTCGTTACTACTAGTACCGCTTGTGGATGGTTCTGGCAACTGTTCAAAATGTGAACCAATATGAGGCACTTGAGGC